>CM052900.1:128552830-128641672 GCA_028534135.1 Potos flavus
CTCAGCCCCAGCGGAGCACGGCCCGCGGTGGTGGCAGGGCCTTCAAGGGGGAGAAGTGGAGGCAGCTCACCCCAGACCAGTCATCGTCCCCGAGTCCCTATCCTCGTGTCTGTCCTAAGCTGGGGGATGAAACTAATGGCTTGGGCCCGGGAGCTGGTTCCTCTGGTCTCTTCCTCCTCGAGGGCGGCCTCCCCTGCCCACTTCCCCGGGAAGGCAGCGGGCACAGCGGGAACCACCTAGGCTTTGGCGTCAGGGGGGGGCCTGCGTCCTGGCTCTGCCGTGTCACCGTCCTGTGGTCACCACGCAAAGCCTCTGTCTCTGAGGCGGGAATGGGGAGGCCACACACTTCGGGGTTATGGTGTGTGTGGCACAACAGCGTGCCCCGTGTCCGCATGGGCAGAGCAGGGTCGGGTCTGGCGGGGTCCTCCTCCCAGCCCTCGGTGTGCACCGCAGGAGCGCCGGCATGGCCGGACCCGCTGGACGGTGAGGACAAGCAGGGAGGAGCGGCGGGCCACACGGGGAGCCTGGAGGTGCCGCGGGGCAGCATTCAAGCTGGACTTCGAAGGCTGACGGGGGATTGGATGGATGGTTATGAGAGAGACGGTGTCCCTGGCTGAGCGACTGGCGAACAGGGGATTGCAGGGGCCCGGAGGGCTCCTGCTGTTGCCGGGGGGCGGGCGGGAGTCGGGGGGCGGGAAGATACACAGGGCGCCGGGCTTCAGGCAGAGCCACAGGCTCCTGCTTCTACGTCAGAGACCGCCTTGGGGGGTCGTGTAGGAGAGAGCGTGGGGGGAGTGAGAAGTCCGGGGGTTCTGGGGAGAGAGGGGAGAGCTCTGCAGAGGCGGGGGGGACGGGGCCGCCAGAGGAGGCCCCACGTCTGTTGCTCCATCCATCCCCACCCCGACCGGGGGCGTCGCCGTGTCTGGGCCGCACCTGCTGCCTGCCCACTGCCTGGCACGGGGCCTCGCCCACGGTGGGCACTGGACAGGTGGCCAAACGATCCATCGAGACCCTGAGTTTACGAGTGGGTTGTGATTCTGACAGCGATTGCACTGACGCACGCTCCAGATGGACAAAGCCCTCTGACAGTCAGCATCCCCCCACGTGGAGCCCCCGTCAGCTCTGAGTGGTGGTCACGCAGTCTTAAGTCTGTAGATGAGGAAATAAGGGTGGCCAAGGGCACTGCCCAAAGCCTCACTCACCTCCAGGCCTCGGGTCCCAAATCCGGGGCCGTCTGCCCCTGCTCTCCTGTCCCTTCAGGGCTGTGCTGCCCACAGCAGCACGTCGTTTCCACCTGCTACTGGGAATCCTTCCGGATCCGGAGAGGGGATCTTCGCTAACCCTTGTGGCCATTTCTAAGGCAGGGAACCCACCAGGGTTTCCCGGATAGAGTCTGGGTCCCGATCACTACATGGGGAGCTGAAGTGGGGCACCTGGAGGCCTCGGGCAGGACTGGGGGGCAGGGGATGCTGGGGCCGCTCCAAGGCCGAGTAGCGGGCGCCCCCGGGGCTGCAGAGCACCCCTCACCAGCCTCTCCCGCAGTTTGAAGGCTGCAGCAAGGCCTTCTCGCGGCTGGAGAACCTCAAGATCCACCTGCGGAGCCACACGGGTGAGAAGCCGTACCTGTGCCAGCACCCCGGCTGCCAGAAGGCCTTCAGCAACTCCAGCGACCGCGCCAAGCACCAGCGCACCCACCTCGACACGGTAGGCCCCAGGCCAGAGGTGGGGGGGGGGGGGGACGGGTGGGCCGAGCGCACCCTCCCTCCCTTGTGTGGTGCCGGCCAGCCGCCAGGGCCCTCGCGGAAACCTGCCTTCGTCCTGAGCCCTGGACGTTCTGGGCAGGATGACTGGGCCGGGAGAGGGGAGGCCTGTCATTATGGGACGTTGGTCTGATAGGGGCAATTTTCCATCTCCCGGCTGTGGCCAGTGTCTCTGAACATTGCCAAATAGTCCAGGGAAGAGGAAGTAAATGCTTCCAAGTTGAGGACCACTGCTTCGGCCTGCGGCTCCTGGCCTGGGCACCAGCGTCCGGGCATATCCCCAGGGAGAGAGAGCAGGCTCACCACCGTGCAGCCTCTCTCCCCAGACCCGTCAGCCAGCCGCAGAGCAGGCCTTCCCTGCTCTTCCCATCCCACACCCTCCATGGAGGCCGGCCAGAGCCTCTCCAGGGCTGTTCTTTAGCCCGTAAGCACAGTGGGTGTGGGGATGAGGTGAGCAGGGCCTCGGACTCTAGATCTGGGCCTCAGATCCCTGCATGTCCATCCCCTTTACCTCATTTGCGTCAAATGACACTAACCCGCAGCTTTGTCATAGCGTCAGCCCCAGCTTCTCTCTTGGGCATCCAGACCTCAGCGCTTAGCAGCGCACTTTCGAAAACGTCTCCCACGATCTCATACTGACCCTGCCTGTCGGGGTCGCTGACCCTTTTGACAGATGAGGGAAGCAGGGCTCCAGGAGGCTCAGTGCCTGCTCAGCTGGGAGGTGGCAGAGCCCACTCGGAGCTGGGCCTCACACGCGTCTCCCAGGGGGTGCATACGGCCTGGGGGACCCCTGCCCTCAAGCACAGCAGGAGACAGGTCTGCGTCCAGAATGTATATCTGTGTCTCTCTGCTCTCTGGGCAAATGTTTGGGGGACTCTGCTGGTGGGGGGCTGGAAGACCTGAGTGGCCAACGGGCCCAGGCTGTCCAGGAGACAGATACACGGATGAGGAAACAGAGGCCCACAAGAGTGACTAACAACAGCGGCCAGAGCTGGAGGCCCCGTGGGAGTAAGCTGGGAAAGCCAAGAGCCAAAATGATGGTGAGGGAGGGGGCGGCAGAAAACACAGAGAAGTCGCATCGTGGGTGCAGGGTAGGCCCTGGGCACGTTGTTCTATACGTTTCCTTCACATCCAGTACCCCATACACTCTCCCCCAGTTTAATGTTGCTAACAACCCACAAGGTAAGGGCCACTATCCACATTTTGCAAAGAAACTGAGACTCCGATGAAGTCACTGACTGTCACTCCGCTGGCACGTGGCAGAGTCCAGCGGCCCTTTGCTGGAAAAGCCTGCGTATCAGCCCCCCCGGAAAGGTGGAGCTGAGTACAGAGGACAGGGTAGGAAGAGAGAGCCCTGCCCCCAGCTGAACCCAACCCTTCTCTCCACCCCTCCCCGTCTCAGGCTTCGCTGTCACAGGCTGTGCTGGGGACACGAAGTGAGGAGGCATTCCCGCCAACCCCTGCCTTAGTTACGTTCTCACAAGCCCAGCCCCTGGGGTCCTTGGCCCCCACCCAGGCCCTGAGGGGCACAGTCCGTGCCCAAGCCCCCTGGTTATGTCTCGCGGAGCCCATACGACAGCACCAACAGCCCCGGGCCCTCTGCACGCGCAACCCCCAGCCTGAGCAGCGTCCCTCCGGGCCTCTCAGGGTCACCTCCTCTGACTTGCCCCCTTCCTCCCTCCCTTCTTGCTGCATTTTCTGGACCCAGCCCCAAAGCAACAGGCCTCTGGCCCCCACTCGGTGTGTGAACCGAGCCGTGAGGACGAGGTCAGGTCAGGCCCACAGTGAGCCCACGGGGTTATGGCCGGCCTTCATCTCCCCACAGGTCCTGGTGAAGCCTGCAGGGACAGCCGCCAAGCCCAGCCCTTACTCGTGCCCACCCCCGCAGAAACAGCTCTGGCGATCCTGCACAGAGAGGTTGCCTTCCCAGCACCCAGAGGCCAGTGGGTCAGCCCATGCGGGCTGGGCCTTATTTTCCAGAAGGGACCCAGTCATGTTCCCAGCTCCCCTCTGGCGCCAGAGAACATGGGATTCTCCCCAGGGGCAGGAAAGTGGCAGAAGTGACTAGAGAGCCAGCCAGGTTTTAAGTCTGGCCCTCCACTTGGGCCCAGAGCTCCCAGGAACGTCACCTGGCCTCTCTGGGCCTCGGTTTCCTCAAACACCTACATCATCGGGGAGATGCGGGGAGATTAAATGAAACAATGCAGGTGTAGGCCGGACACGCGGTCCACACGGGCAATGTGAGGCCCTCCTTTCCCTCCTCTGACTTGCTGACCGAATTTTGACCAGACCTTGCTGTGTCCCCTGGTGCTCTAAGGCCTGACCGCCACTGCGCTGGGGGTGAGCAGGTGCCCCGCGCCCAGGCGAGGGGAGGCCCCCTCCCAGAACGTCACTGACACGCTTTTGCTGTGAGATCTCGGGCAACGCGTCAGCCTCTGTTTCCTCCTCTGTGCTTCTCCTGCAGTGAGAGTGAGGCTGAATGGGTGCCCGGAGGAGAGCAGCCGCACACAGACCTGGAGGGCCGGGTGGGCCGTGGCCCTCCATCCTTACCGCACCGGCACCAGTGTTGTTGTTACTAATGGGGCTCTGGGGCCGGGGTGGTGACTCTCCAGGCCTGGGCTTGGCTGCCGCCTGCGACAACCACAGGGTTTTCTGAGGGCTCACAGGGGAGCGGGGCCAGAGGAATGTTCTGCACACGTCAGGCCCTGGAAAAACAAACACGGAGATGGGCCTCGTGCCCTTTCCAGGCGAGTGCGCCTGCACACTCGGAGCTCTGTTTGTTTGCTTTCTGGCAAGAGCGTGTGGATTTGTATCAGCGTCCCCGAGGGACACGGCCTGGGGCATGACCGGCCGGGGCCCACGAGGGAGAGCATGTATGTGTACATATGTGCATGTGTTGGCGTGGGAGCACCTAGGGGGGTGTGTGTGTGTGTACACGTCTGTGCCTCATGCGGCTGGAAAGAGGCAGGTCTGAGGCGTGCCCTCCGCCCTCCTGCCCACACCTTCCTTTCAGCGAGGCAAGCCTCTCACTTTTCTCTTTCTTTTTGCTCTCCTCCGTTTCTTTAACCTGGCAACTGGCCGTGGCAGCACCAAGGTACGGTCGTCTCTTTCTGCTTCCCCCTCCCCACGAGGTCCCCGGGTCTGCAGTTGGACTGGCCTCTCCTCAGACCAGCAGGGACAGAGTTGCCTTGAGGTCGGGGAGGGGTGGGGGGACAGTTCCACTGGGTGTGTCTGACAGGGAGGTGGCCATCCCTGGCACTTAATCTGAGAGGCACCACCTCCTCCAAACACCCCCCCCCCCCCCCCCGCATCCCCTGCAGTTGCTAGAGGCCAGAGGGCCTGGAGAAATCAGAACCACTAGGTATATTAGGGATGGGTGGTTTCAAGCCCCGGTAGCAGCTGGAACCCCAAGCAGGGTCCCGTGGAAGCCCCTATGGGAGAGCTCAGAATTCAGTTTAGAGCCTCTCCCTGAGTCAGTCCCTGGGACTTGAGATGAATCGGAAGGGATCATCCCCCGAGGAAATGCACTACCTGGTAGAGAAGGACATTGAACAAACCCAGCAGTGCTGGGTGCTCGGTGCTGCCCGGGGGAGGGTCAGTGGGTGGAGGTGGGAAGAAGATTCCAGAAAGCCTGGGCAGGTAGGCGCACAAGGACGGGGGCAGGAGGAGGGGTGAAAACTTCAGCAGGCCCAAGTCCCCAAGGGCCTTCAGTGCTGGGAGATGGGCTGTGTCAGAGCACACCAGGGAGCCACCGAGGGGTTTTTGAAGGTGAGAGCATGGCCAGGGCCCCTCTGGCAGTGGTGGGAGGGGAGATTGGGGCACAGAGAGCAGTATGAGGCCCAGGCAGGAACAGGGGAGGTGGTAAAGGGTATGGATTGGCTCTAGATGAGCAATGGGGGGGGGGGGGGCAAGGGGAAGGTGCACAAAGGGCCCAGACCCCTAGTTCCCCAGGGCCTTTGAGATCCAGCTCCCTCCCTCCAGCTCCCATGATCCTTGGACTGAGGATCTGGGTTTCTCACGACCAGAGAGCAATCTGGGGTCTCTGGACCCACCACAAGGTGCGGTTAGTCACTCCCAACCCGGGGCCCTGCCATACTCCAGCTTGGCCCTGTGCTGTCCCCTCCCCCCCACCCCAAGGCAGCCACCTCACTGTACTCCTTGTCCACTTGTGCCTTCTCTGCAGCTGTGGGCTCAAAGGGTGTCGTTTGCTCAGAGCCAGTGTCAGAGCTGGGAGAATGTTTAGAATTCAGGCGGCTCCATTTTGCAAGGGAGAAACGTGAGCCTCAGTGGGAGGCGACTTATCTGAGGTCCCAGCACGAGGGTAGAATGGAGATACAACCCCTCCTTCACTCTGAGCCCCATGGGCAGGGCTGGCTGAGTCAGACCCCTCCTGGCTGGGGACACAAGGGGAGGGACCGGGTGTGAACCTGCAGCTGGCCCCCTCCCCACTGCGGGTCACACAGTGCAACCTTGGGCTGCCAGACGGCCGCTCCCTCATCCCACCTCTGCCCGTCTGATGTTCCAGAAGCCCTACGCCTGTCAGATCCCCGGCTGCTCCAAGCGCTACACGGACCCCAGCTCCCTCCGCAAGCACGTGAAGGCCCATTCAGCCAAAGAGCAGCAAGTACGTAAGAAGGTAAGACAGTCTCCATTCCAGGCCCAGCTCTGCCAGTGTCTCCCTGGCCTCACAGACACCTGTCTGGCGACAAGCCAGGGACCCGCACTCCTTGCCTGCATTCAGCACTCGGGGATGCTGCTGTCCATCGTCCGTGACCGGCCTCCCGTCTGGCCCCTGAGTTCACTTCTTCACCTCCCACCCATAGACCGTCTGCCAGCTTCTCTGTCATCCATCTGCCCCCTCGTCCTGGCTCGCTTAGTAAACATTTGATGGCAGGCCCAGTGTAGGCATCAAGGACACAAAAATGGAAAACCATGGTGCCCTCCTCCAATGGGGACCTGGCAGGGAGAGACAGACATAAAGAGATCACTTGGTAGACTATAATAAAGACGACAGTGGAGGTCCGCAGAGAATAGTCAGGGGTGCAGGGAAGGGGGCCTTAGCCTGTTGGGGTGGGAGCAGTAGGGACCCAGTGCAGTGGGGGGATGGGACGACGACTTGGGGCCCACATCTCCAGAAGAGCACCGGGGCCATGGGAGGCAGGGACTTGAGTGCAAGGGAAGGTGGGGGGGCAGGGGGTGAAGAGAAACACCAGGGCCAGTCCAGGGATATCTGCGTGACAGCGGAGGACAGAGCAGGGAGAGCCTATTAATTCGCTCTGCAACATTTATGGAGTACCTACTGTTTTCCAAGCACTGTTTTAAGAACTGTGGATAGGGCTGTAAGTCAAGCGGAGAAAGGCAGAGAGGCCGGAGAAAGCGGCCTGCTTCAGTCCCGTGGGGTGGGGGCGTACAGAGGTGGGTCTGGGACATGCAGGGCTCTCCTAGAAAGACACGGTGGGGTGGGGGAGGGGACAGCCAAGCTTGGGGCTTCGGTCTTCATCCTGCACCTGAGCTGTCCGGTGAGAACATCGCGTCTGTCCTCACTGCGACGAGGCCAAGCTAAAGCCACCGTGGAGTCCTGCACCGCAGGAGAGACCGAGCCAGGGTCCCACCCCAGACCTGCCCGTCCCCAGGGCCTGAGCTCTCTCCACTGCTCTTAGGTTGAAGGGCCTGAGCAGGGATGCGGAATGGCTGGGCTCTATGCCAAGGAGGCTTCTACCCCGAGCCCACTGGTGCCCGAGGACCAGAATCCTGCCCTGGTTTTCCCAGGCCCCGTGCTTGGCTCGCACGGAGCCCCAGGGACCTGAGGCCGCAGATCTGCAAGCTTCCCAACCATAGGCATCCATTAGGAGCCATCGGGGACGGTGTATCTTGCTGGGTAAAGCGACCCTCGTATTATGACAGCTCTTTGGCAGCTCTGCCGCATTTCAGAGAGAATTAGAAATGCTTTTCTTCCTTAATTCTCCTCTCCTGCTGCTCCTAATCCGATCGACATTGCGGTCTGCAAGAACACGCCTTGGCCCTCTTTTGCCAGAAACTGAATTTACATGGAAAGCAGCTGCTGGGGCAGGGAGCTGAGGGCCCGTCGGGAGGCTGGGCATGCCATCCCCAAGCCTGGGTGCCGGCCCTCTGGTCTGGGAGGGTGGGAAAAGCCTGCGGGCGGACTCTCAGCTGCTGTGTAACGTGGGACAAGGCTCTCGCCTTCTCTGGGCCAGTTTTGTCCCAGGTGAAATGAGAGTCTGGACAAGTCAATCTTCAGGGCTCTGATAGTCAGACTTTGGGAGTTCCCTGGGGCGGGGGAGGGGACCCTCCCCATCGAGGTGCAGACCTGCCTCATTGCCCCATGTCCCCAGGGCCTCAACCAGCCACGCCCTGTCCCCATCTGGCCTTTCTGGGGAGGTGAAGAATCTTAGGGTACAGAGCTCAAGCCTGCCTTTAGGACAGCTGAGAGTTGTTGGCCTTGCCAGCCCAGGCTTGCTGTCAGCCAACGACCTCAGTCCATATACGGGTCCGGCATGCCCACTGTCACGTGACCATGTGGGACTCAGCCAGCCCTTCACACAGCACCTTCAGCAAGCTCGTTCATACACGTGATCTCCTTACCCCACACAGCAGCCTGGGGTGGGGGGCAGTTGTCATTGCTTGCTACTGGCAGGGGACAGCCAGAGAGGTTAAGTTACTTGTCCAGTGTCACACAGGGAGGGAGAAGAGACAGGTTGGGATTTGAACCCGGGTCTTCTGTCTCTAGTCCTAGACTGTTTCCACCATGCCTTGTGTTAGGAAGAAAGAAGGATGCGGGGAGGGGGGAAGGAAGGAAAGACACTTGCTCTGTACACACTATATGTTACTCCACACACATGAGCTCACTGTGGCAGCCACGAGAATGGGCCACACAGTGGCTACTTGGGGGAGGGCCCAGCTGCTTGCTTGGACACCTGTCTGGGCCCGTGTGTGAGGCTGCACCTCCTGCAGGCCAAGAACTGAGTGTGGCAGGCCCTGCAGGGATACTGAGGCAAGACCCCTACCCGGGAGACACAGGACCCCTGACTTCCAGCACACGGCTGCTCCTGAGGACTCCTAGTCTGGGACGCTTCCACCAGCCTCCTTCCCTCCCTCCTTCACTCCGGGGCACACTCGTAACTCAGCCCACGGCTCTCCCAGCCTGCCCAGCTCTCTGGTTTTCTCCCAGGTAAAAATCTTGGCCTGTTCACTCTTAGCATCTGCTTCTCAGCCCTGAACTAACCCAACGTATACAATTCGCTCCATTTTACAGATAAAGAAGTCGAGGAGCAGCGAGGCAAAGGTTCTTCCTCTGCAGCCCCCGCCCTTCCCGCCCGGTCCCCCAAGCCGAGCGTTGCTGGTGGCAGGTGGTCTCGCGCTGACGCCCTCTCTCCCTCTGCTTGCTCCTCAGCTGCACGCGGGCCCTGACACCGAGGCCGACATCCTGACTGAGTGTCTGGCCCTGCAGCAGCTCCATGGGTCCACACAGCTGGCTGCCGGCGACAGGAAGGGGGGCCGCCCCCTGGGCCAGGAGCTGCTCCCAGGTAGGCGCGCCGGGAGGCGGGGCCGGGGGCACAGCCCCGCAGGAAGACGGTGAGGCTCCGTGGGCTCCCAGGGGCCACGCGGGCACCCACTCCACCGCCGTACATTCCCTCACCCTCTTCTGTGGCTCCGTTGCCCACAGGAGGAAGCCAGGCTCCTTGCAGCCTGGCCTTCGAGACCTCATGGGGCCAGGTCCGCCCCGTCCTTGGCACATCCTACACGGTTCTCGAACATCTCATGCTCCCTCTTGTCTCCGGGCGGCTGTGTACACCTGGCCGGCCGCCTCCCCCGACCCTCCACTGAAGCAGCTCGTGCTCTTCCTTCAGGCCCCACGCAGGGGATCCGGCAGGAAATCCCCGCTGCGTGGCTGGCGGCGTGGCCTGACGGGAGGGTTCTGATGCCGAGACTGGTGCTCTGCCCCCCGCTCCCCCCACGGAAACTGCAGGGTCTGAAGAGAAAGCTCTCCCACCCTCTGGGATTTCTTGAATTACTCTAACCGTTTTAAACATTTTTTATTTTCTAATTTTTAATGCTTTCCCCTTGGTGTGGAAGTAGCAGCAGATTTAAAACTATGTCAAAGCCCTACCAAAGAGCCTCAGGAAGGGAAGGTGTTTGCGCTTCCTTGGGTCTGTGCTCACAGGTCTATAAGGGCAAAGACACCCCAAGAGGGTGGAGCGGGGATTGTACCCTCTTCCACGGGCTTCTTCTCACGAGGTCAGAGTTGCTAAAATAGCAGGCGAGAAGAGATCCCGGGGAGAAGGGATGTGTTAAGGATTCTGAGGCCCAGCAGGAAGGAGGGCCGTGATGAGCAGTGGCTGGCCTGGGGCAGAGGTCCCTGCAGCCCCATCATTTTTACTCTGGGAGGACTCACGATTGGCCAGGAGAAGGACTGACCCAAGGTCATATGGAGAAATCAGCAGCTGATCCAGGCTGGAAGTCTTTTCTCGAAGATACCAGGCTGGGGCCTCTCCCAGGGGGAAGGGCCGGGCCCACAATAGCCATCTCTTGAGGACATGTGCGGGCTGGTCACTAAACAGACATCCTCTCCTTCCGTCCCTGTGAGCCCATGCTACAGATGAGAAGCAGAGTCACTGAGGCAGCAGCATGGATGACAGGGGCATCAGGATAGCCCCACGCCTGCCCAGGCCTGCTCTAACAGTGAGCGAGGGGTGTCTTCCCCCACCTCAAGCCTCAGTTTCTCCCCCAGACCGGCTATGACAACAAATGTGATTGCCATGTGATCGCGTCTGTAAACCCAGTGTGGCAGATAATTTTATCATTAGTATTGCTGTCGTCGCTCCCGGTGAACCATGTACTCACCCATCCCGTAATAAGGCACGGCCCGCTCTTACCGAATACGTGCCAGGAGCCACTCTGAGGACCGCACGTGCCCATGGTAACAGAACCCTCATGTCTGCCTCAAAAAGTGCGTGCTACTATGCTCTTTCTGTTCCAGATGAGGAAACTGAGTCCTCGAGAGGTTAAGTACATTTTTCCTGAGGCTCCACGGCCAGTCAATGGCAGAGGCCAGACTTGAATCTGGGCTGTCTGTCCGGCCACAGGCCTTGCCCTTAATCAGATAGTCTGTGGCCTCCCGGCCGCTGATGCCGCCCTCACCGTACTGGCACCTGCTGGTACCAGGCCCCGAGCTGGTCCCCGTCCTCAGGCTGCTTCCAGCCACGTGGGGAGACAAGGACCATCCGGGCAGACGCAGAACTTCTAGATTCCCCTGGGCATCAGCCGCCAGCTTCTTCCGAAGGCCACATGGCGAATGCTTGGGGTGCAGTTGGGAACAGATGGTAGGGCCAGAGGTCAAGCGCTCATGGCTGATGATGGATGACGCTGATTTATAGCCTCGAATGGTGCCTTTTGGGGAGAGTCCAGCAGGCTCCTTGGCATCCCCTTTCCGCCAGCCCTCGTGATGCTGTGCCAGCCTCATCGCCATCGCTGTCTGCCTACACGCCCGGCATGCCTAGCCCGCCGTGCGTCTGTCTGCACAGGGCTGGACAGGGGAAGGTGGGCAAAGGCAGGGGAAAATGGAGCAGATTCAAGGAGTGTTAGGACAGAGAAGAGTCCAGAACAGAGGGGGGAGGGAGGGGGAGGAGCTCACAAGGGTGACATCAAATATTCATTGTCGAATGACAGTAAACTCCCAAGAGCTTGTCTCTCATCAGGAAGGCCCAGCTCTCTTCGCAGGAAGCCCTCGGGAGCTTATCTGGCAGGCTCCTTTAGCAGACCCGGGGTAATGTGATGGGCAGCGAGGGTATGAAAAGCACGAAGTCAGCACGGCTGAGGGAGAGGGAGCGGGATTTATTGGGATTCTAGGCCTTCCTAGCTGTCAGGCCCCCAAATTGGTTCAAGATGGCAGGTGAGGCGCTCAGGAGAGTGGTGAGTGGAGCAAACCAGGAGCAGCGCTGGGCCAGGCTCTATCCCCAGAAATCCCCCCCCCCCCCCCGCCGGTGCCTTCCTGACGTGTGGTGGATAGATGGGCAGGGCTGCCCATGGGAGCAGAGGTCCCCACCATGGGAAGGGGTAAGGACTGGGGCTGAGAGGCAGAGGGCCCCCAAAAGTCCATTCAGAGCCCTGGGGTCTCCCAGCCAGCCCACAGTGAAGCCTGGCCCATAGGGCCCTACGTGGACACATCGGACATAGCTTAAGCTGGAGCCCCAGGCCAGTTCCTTGGCCTGCCTTTAAGTGGACTTTCTTTTAATATCACTTGGGAGGCCTGATTCGCTGCGGTTGACGGTTGGAGCTTGCCATTCACGCCCTGGCCCCATTGAGTTCCTGGTAGTCGCTTCCTGAACTGCAGGCCCGGACAAAAGGGGCCAACCTGGGATGGGCTAGCCTTGGAACTCCCAGCCACTGGAGAATGAAAAAGTTCCTTCTTGACTCCATCCACGAAGAGTGTGTCGTATGCTCGGACAGTCCTTACGGTAAAGAGCATTGGGTCTGGACCCACGATGACGTGGGTGCTCTTTAAACTGTAGCAGCTGACCCAGGCGAGCTCTGACTAATCGGTGCGAACCCTGCATCAGAGCTCTGGGTGTGGCCCCCAAGTCTGCAGAGTTGTCCCGGGCCATCAATTTGATGACTTAATTTCTAGGAAAATGATGTCAGCGTCTATTAAAATTCAAATAAATGTGGCCAGATTTTAAAATGGAAACAAAATTGGTCCCCTTTTTTTTTCAGATAAAATAGAGGAAAAACTTGCCACCCCTGCTGGGTTCCTCTCGGGCTCTAGTCCCAGAGTTGGGGTCCATTCTTCCCTCTAATTGGGGTTCCTTGGTGAAGGCATTTGGGAAGCACTAGCCTCAGTAACTACTCCCAGACCCTCCATTTGGCCCCTGGAGCAACAACTGACTAGGACCTAATGTCCCCCATTGATTCATCCCCTACCTGTCTTCTTAACAAGGGTAAGACCCTTGGGAGTAACAGGTGATAGAAAGTGGTACCACCCTGCAGGCATCTTCTAGGGGTTTAGAATCCTAGATGAAAGCATGGCTGCCTCCTCTCTTCCGTCGGGACCCTTGTGTCGTATACAGCCTATACAACCGTCTGTGGCATCCCTTCTCTCAGGTTTCCTAGGCCTGCCATCCAGTGAGCACAATCTTATCCTGTCTTTTTCGGACCCCTCACAGTAGACACCCAGGCTGTGCTTGCACATCTCTCGGGACAGGGAGTTCATTTCCTCCAAAGGCGGCCCCTTACCCTGCAGCAGCTCTGCCTGTGAGAAGTATGGCCAAGCCCTGAGTCTCTCTCAAGCTTCTCTCCATGCCAGGATGCCTGTCTGCTTCTGTGGCTACATAGAACAGCTCCGGAGACTTGAGGCAGCATGCTCCATACAACCCCCCCCCTAAAAAAATGACACACACACACACACACACACACACACACACACACACAGAGCCCGGCCCGCTGATGCCTCGGACAGGCCCTTGTCAGTCCACCGCTGCTTTCAGGATAGCCTCAGCCCCACACACAGCCCTGCAGCTGGGGCACGAACAGCGGAGCAGGGCCATCCCCTCCTTGTTTGGGCCCCTGACCTCCTGTTAATATGACCGTGCTGGTTTCACTTTGCGTCTCTTTCTGACAGCAGACACACAGCTCTGGGTGGTTCACAGCCACCTCTAGGGAGCGGCCGAAGTCCAGTGGTAATTGTTTGCTTCCCTGCAGGCGTGTATCCTGGCTCTGTCACCCCCCATAACGGGCTCGCATCGGGCATCCTGCCCCCCATGCACGAGGTCCCTTCCAGGCACCACCCGCTGGACGCCGGCACCACTTCCCACCACCATCTGTCCCCTCTCCCCACGGCTGAGAGCACCAGGGATGGGTATGTACAGCAAGCCGGTCCTCCGGGACCGCAAGCAGGCACCTGCACGGGCAGCGGGTGAGGGCAGGTGTCCTGCACACTCCGTGGTTGTCACTGATAATGCAGTCAGCATTTATGCGGCGCTTACTGCGTACCGTACCCTGGACCAACACCTCCTGTGCAGGCTCATTGGCACCTCGCGGCCACTCACCAGGCAGAGGGTGTTGGCACTTGGACTTCCTGACGCCTTGCCTCCCTCCTCCTCCTCCCCCGTGAGGGCGGCCACCGAAGACGCTGCGCCCCGGCCCGCACCCTGGACTGCCGGACCGGGCCTCCCCGGGAGCCTCGCTCCTGCTTAACTTTGGCTCGCACCACGTGTTTGGCGAGCAGGCTGCCCGCAGCCCACTCCAGAGGTGCTCGTCTGGCCCTCACCCCTGCTTCTGGCCACGGCAGCTGTGGTCACTGCCCCACCCTCAGGGGCTGTCCGGGGCCCATCGTGCAGGATCGCTGCAAGGAGGAGCGGCCTCTTTCTGTTCAATGTGGTTCCCATTGTGGCCACTTAATTGGCTGGAAATGGTAAATGTGTTAATTGCTGGCCCCTGGTGCTGCCAAAATCTGTTTTCCTTGCAAATGGGCAGAGGGAGGTCACGTAGCCCCACCGCCTGCCCTCCCACCACTTTCACTTATCGCTAGAAGGACTTGATCAAACTTGACCCCCGAGGCCTGGCCCCAGTACCTTCCTCCTCCTCTGCCCTTCCTCCCCAATGCCATAGCCTTAGCTTTGGCATTGGCCTGCCTGTGCCTGGGGCCAGCCTGGCTCCATCAACAAATTTGTTGTCCAGGCCTCCTAACTCGGCTCCTTCTGCTACTCACTCATCTGTTCATTCAGCGTCCGGTTATTGAACACCTGGAGGGGGCCAGCCCTGGACCCCGTGCTCGAGCCACTGATGACTCCAGCCCCGGAGAAGCTCACCATGAGGGGGGGCAAAGACCTGCAGGGATTGAGCACACAGGACAAGGGCTCTGAGGGAAGAAGCAGAAGGGGCTGTGGGAGCCCAGAGGAGAGCCCAGTGCGGTGGAGGACAAGGCAGGGAAGGCTTCCTGGAGGTGGTGCTAGGCCGGGCCTCCACGGTTAAGTAGCAGTTGACCGAGTGGAGAGATTGAGAGGAAGGAGCAGTGGGAGAGCAGACACGGTGAGAGCTTGGCGTGTTCTGGGAAACATGCACCTTCGTGTGGGGTGACAAGGTCAGGACGGAGGTCGCCGGGGCCGGATCACAGGGCCTATGGGGCGGGACTATATCTGACGGGTGCCAGGCAGTGATGTGGTGAGTTTGGGGAGGATGGCATGGCCCGCAGCATAGGGCTGGTTTCCGGGGGCAGCATCGAATGTGGGAAGGTGGCGGCCCGAGCCAGGGCTGCTGGGTGGAGAGGAGGAACTCCAGGAGGCGTCAGAGAATCAGCGGGCCTCGGGCCCTCGAGGAAACGCAGCTGCGCGGGGAGAGAAGGAGCCACTGGGGATGGGCCCCTGGGAGGCAGAAGTGCAGTTCATGGAGCAGGGGAAGACTGGTGAGCGCGCGGAGAGCCACGAAGAGGCAGCCTGAGGGGCTGTCAAAGGGGACCCAGAGAACCACGCCTTCCTGAGCCTCAGTTTCCTCCTCTATAAAATGGGTATTAAAATCTCCTCCTCTAGGAAGGTGGTGAGGGTCAGCCATGCCGGGCATACACGTGCTGGTCTTGTACGTGTCATTGGGTGCAGGTTCCACGGACATCGGGCCCCTTTACCCCACCCACCCACCCACCCACCCACCGGCCCAGGCCACCTGCTCACCCACACACCAGCCCCAAAACGTCTCCAGCCAAACTAAAATAAACCACAGGGGCCTCTCCCCTCTCAGGCCTGGGCCCTCTGCTCCGCCTCATTCATCACCTGCCTACCGCCTGCGTAAGTGCCGGTCAGGAATTCCCGCAGCGAGAGGCAGAGTGATGACAACACCAGGATGGCCCGGCCCACCGTCCAAGCGCCCGTGCCTGCGGGAGCGAGGGCTTGAGTCGTCCCATCCGGCCAGGCGCCCAGGTTCCTGGGGCTGGGCTGCGGGAGAGGAGGGCCCTCAAGCCTGACACCAGGCCTGGGCCCAGCTTGAATGGGTTTCTTTTTTCAGCCCCTGAGAAGAGAGGCAAGGAGGGGGAAAGGCCTTCAGCCTCCCCTTCCTGCCAAAGTCAACAGGGAAGGCCACTTGCAGCTCCCTGGTGGTTTGCTGGGACGTTTAAATAGCTTGACAGAATTATCTGATTCACTCAAAAATATGCTAAGAGGGCCTGACTTCATGACCAAATTTATTTACCCTGGCTCAGAGAAGACGCCGAAAGGGCGTTCTTTTTCCCCTAGCCCCATACGAGGTATGAAGCTCTCAGTCTGCCAAGCCAGTGAGGTTTTATATTAATTTTTATAGGTTCCAATTGAAGCAAAAATATTTGATTTAGGAATCATTTGCATGACTCAGAAGAGGAGCTCCAGATGATCTTTTTTCCTTTTAAAGAGTTCAGGTAGAGCAGCATAACCTCAGCCTTCGTGTCGGCTGCGGAGAGAGTCGTGTTCTGTTTAATTTCACTGGCTGTGAAGGTGGCAAATGTGAATTTATGGCAGGTTCGAGACAGGAAAAACAAACTTTGCGAATGCATGGGTTTTTTTTCCCCCCTTCAGATCTGGTTCTCCTTAATTCTGCAGCGCTGTTAATCTCTGGGTTTTGTAGCCGAGCGATTAAGAAACCCATTGGTTAGTATTTCTCGGCTGTTTGCGGTGCGCTGGGCCCAGGGCTGAGCACGGAGCCCCTGAGAGGCGAGGCCCGGCCGTCCCGCAGGGGCTTCCAGGGCAGGGGACCCACAGGAAGTCAGGGAAGAGCCGGCGTGGGTGCAAGCTTGGGCCGGGCATGAGGCAGGAGGGCACCACGCAGCGGGCCTGGAGGAGGGGGACCCACTCTGCGGGCCACGCTGCAGCCTGGCCTCAGCCAGAGAGCCGGCTGTGAGGACACACAGCTGAGGCACAGCCTGCCACAGTTTATGGACCACAGCGGCCGGCCCCGTCCCACTTGATGGCCCTGTGGCAGGAGCCTAAAAATAGTCATGAGGATGATAAGGAGAAGTCGCGGAGCCTTGACGAGGATTCAGTTCACCAACTTGAGGCTGAGGAGATATCTACGGTGTGTGAGATGGGGGGCCGGGGCCCGGGGGCCCAGCACAGAGGCCCCCCGTGTCGCCTTCAGTGCACTCACAGCGGTTGGGTTCCAGACATCGAATGATGGCAGTGCGGCAGAGGGTGCCCAGGCTGGAGGGAGCAGGTGGGGGGGACCGAGCCGGGCTACAGACCTGGGGCCCACTGGCCTCTCCCCAGATCTTTCTCCGTTTCAGGATAGTCTTGCTTCCCTCAGAGAAAGGCACTGATCTGTCCCCTTAATGTGTCGTGTTTTGAGGGGAGGCAAGGGTAGTGTTCCCGGCCTGAAAAGGTCACCTTAGCTGAGACATTGGATTTGTAGTGTATTTTAATGTGGATGGTCCAACAGATCCACGAGGCACAGAGTGGACACTCTGAGCTCCCCCGCCTCTTCCTGCAATGCACACCAGGGCTTTATGCACAGTGAGCCTTCAGCCTGGTCCCCAGAGCCCCCAAGTCCATCTGACCCCAGGGCCAGGTTGGTTCCTGTGAGCAGACCCCAGAGACGTAGGGAGCAGCATGAGGAAGGACCCCAGGCTGCAGGGACATGCTGTCCAGCTAGATAACCCGCCCGGGCTCCGCTGCGGTCAAGGTGACTGAAGAGCTCTCAGCTGCCATGGCCTGGTTCCAGATCGTGAGCTTCCAGAGAGCACAGGCTCCAGCCTGCCCCACCTCAGGCTCTGTATGAAGGGAGGTGGTGAGCCCCCCATCACAGGATGTATGCAAGTGCAAGGATGGAGACAGAAGGTCCCTGAAAGCACCCTGTGCAGGGGAAGAAAGCCCAACTCAGATATCAGAACTATCTGCTAGTTTTCTTTCCCTGCATCTTTATCATAATGATGGTGATTCACAGAGTGACTAAGAATCTGACATCGTATTGGGTGCTTTGTCCGCTTTGATTTATTTAATTTTACCCTCATCCTAACCCGTGAGGTCAGTGTGGCCAGGACTAACTTGGCGAGCCGCGTCTCTGAACCTTGGTGTTTTGATCTGTGAGGCAGACACAAGAACTTCTCTCCCCGGGCCTGAGGGGAGGCGGGGACTCAGCAGGTGTGACCGTCAGTGCCCTGCGGCTGTCAGTGCAGCTCTTTCCGGGCTTGTCCTCCAGGTGGCCAGAGCGCCAGCACAGAGTGAGAGCGGCACGGTCCTGCGGGGGTGGCTGGTGCTTCACACAGGTCACGAGAGTCCCCGAGTCCCAGCTAGAGAACACGGCAACCCTGGGAGCAACACAGGGCTCAGAGACATTAAGCATCTTGCCTGAAGTCACACAGCCAGTGAGAGCAGATGGGGGTTAAAACACAGTTCTGTCAACTCCAGAGGTCAATCTGATAACCAGTGTTCCTTGCCGATTGCCAGTTCTAAATACCAGATAGAAGTTCTTCTTTACTGATTCCTTTGGACTCTCAAGCTTAGACGACTTTCAGATTTAATTCCAGTTTGAACATAATCCGGAGTAAAAGCTTCCTCTTCTAACTGCACTGTCTTAAGTAAGGCCAGATCAGATAGTGAGCTCCATGTGGCTGGAGGGAAGCAAGCAGTGGCAGCCATGCCTCTGGCCCCCCGACCCCCAGAGCCTATTCTGCTGATGATTGCCTCTGTACTCTCCAGGCTGGGACCCGGCCTCCTCTCCCCTATGGTCAGCCCACTGAAGGGGCTCGGGCCACCACCGCTGCCGCCATCCTCTCAGAGCCATTCTCCAGGGGGCCAGCCCTTCCCCACACTCCCCAGCAAGCCACCCTACCCGCCTTTCCAGAGCCCTCCACCCCCACCTCTGCCCAGTCCACAAGGTAAGCTCTGGCCGGGGGCCTCTCTCCATAGACACCCACTGACTCCTGCTCAGGGTGCCCGAGGGGAATGGGGCACTGACCTGGGGGAGACAGTGGGTCATCAGAATGAGGGAGGACACTGAGGGCCACCATGGGAGAAGCCAGGAGTCAGGTGACCCAACACATCTCGTCGGGGGCACTTCCTTGAGGAAATTCCATTGGAGGGGTGAGGAAGCGTTTGTTCCATAGACAAGGCATTGAAGGGAACAGCATTGGCACTGACAGGGGGTGGGAACAGCCTGCTGCTTGGAGGAAGGAGAGTGAGCAGGCATCCCAGGAGGTGGAGGTGGAGGGCCGACAGTCCCTTCCCTCAGAGCGCTGTGTCAGGGGCTGCTATGTGAGGCCACCTTCCCCTCCCCCTTCCAGCGGCCGGCAGAGCTGGGAAAGGGGCCCGGGACCAGGGGGGCACCTTCCCCCTGCTGGAGCTCTCTTCTCTCCTTCACACCCAGTGTGGCCGACGGGACGATATGGGAAGCTGCACAGCGCAGCAGGGACGGTCCCCCTCACCCCCAGGCACTCGTCCTTCGCTAACACAGCCCCTGCTGTCTTCCTTTGCAGGGTACCAGGGCACCTTTCACTCCATCCAAAACTGCTTCCCCTACGGCGACTGCTACCGGACAGCTGAGCCAGCAGCCGGCGGGGATGGTCTGGCTGGGGAAGCCCACGGTTTCAACCCCCTGCGCCCCAATAGCTACCATGGCCTCAGCGCACCTTTACCTGGCACCGGTAAGCCCCACCTGTGTGCCTCTCTTCCCTGACGACCTACCACGGCCCCACCGTGTGCTGGGTGCCTATGCACATTGTCCTGAAGCCCTGGGATGGCCCAAAGAAGCAGAGCCATCCCCACTTGATGGAAGGAGAAATCGAGGCTCGCAGAGGTCCTGGGACCCCACAGAATTGGGATTGGCATCCTGCCTGCCTCCACAGTCAGTGTTCCTCCCACATTGTCACACAGTGGCTACGTGTCTGCGCACCGGCAGGTTTCTGAAGACCGAGAAGAGAGACCGGGAGCTTGCGGTCTAGCTCAGGTTTCCCTTTAACTATTTACTGAGCACCTACTGTGTGCCAGGCGCAGTTGTAGACCCTGGGGGTCCAGCAGAGAAAGAGACGAAGGCAGATCTCTATTGAACGGATGAAACGAGGCCAGAGTGGCCACACTACTAGGAAAGGACAGAGCCTAGAGGTTGTGCTTCTCCCTTGTGCAGCATCTGTGTCTCCCCTATGGAGCCCTGGGCCTTCTGCAAATAAGGCTCCTGCTGCGGTGGAGAAAGCCAGTGACAGGCCAGGGCGGAAGGGCTCAGACCAGCAGGGCCGAGCCGATCAGAGCAGGGGCATCAGAGGGCTGGGGCCGACCCTCCCGGGGTTCCTCAAGCCAAGCCCCACCCCAGTCAGCCTCCAGACCCTCAGCCAGCTGGGAAATACAAGGCCTGGGCAGGATGGGGGCTCCAGACCAAGGAGAGCCTGAGGCCCCGTGCCAGAGGCCCCTTGGGCAGCCCTGGTGTGTGCAGCTAGGGGTAGAGGATTAAGGACATAGGGACAACAACGAGGCCATAGACGAGTGTTCGGAAGCCTGTGGGTCCATCTGCACCTGGGTCCCTGGGTTCCTGTTGGCACACGTGCTCTCCCGTGTGTGTGTGTCTTCTTTCTTCACACGTCTGTGGCTCATGTCCGTGGTGCCCGTGCGTATCGTAGGGCCCGCACAAGTGGGTTCCAAGCAGTACGAGCCCCCCTGAGTGTTTAAGGAGCTCGCGGGCACAGGTGCTCACATCTGCACATGTGTGCAGACGTCACACTCGTGCCGACGTTCATGCCCTGTGCACGCACGTGCGCTCCCTGCCCCCTTATTCCTATCTGTGCGCACACTGTGTCCCCCTATTCCAATCTCAGGGCTCCTGTCTGTGCGCACAGACTGTGTTCAAGCATGCTGTAAGCGTGTCTGGGGAAGGGGGCCTGTCACATCCGTGCATCAGAGTCAGACGCATACTGTCTCCCAGGGTGCGCACGGGGGCAGGGGGGTGCATGTCTCCTCTTTGCACCCACACGGGTTGGTGTGTGATGAGGTACTGGCCCGGTTCTCCTCATCCTCCCCCTGCTCCGTGCAGCCCACAGTGGGGCTTCTGGGTTTAGCAGCAGGAACAAAGAACTCGGACAGGCAAGAGGCAGCTTCCGTGCCCCCACACCAACGTAGTGGATTCTTCTGGCCCCCTTTCTCCCCGGCTGTCTGGGTGGCAGCCCAACATTCAGGGCCCATCCCAGGACGTGCGACACACCTCCCGCCAAGCTGAGAATAGACATGGACTGATCCAGACTGACAGGGTGGGGCTGTGGGCCTCAGGAGTAGTTCAGCTTAGTCCCACTGCACAGATGGAAAGACTGAGGCCTGCCTATCTTAGACTATAGAAATTTGCGACAGCAGCTCAGGGACAGAACCCTTAGGGCAGGAACTGGATAAGACCCTCCAGGTTGAGGGCCTTTGAGCAGTGACCCCACCCAGAGACCTCACGTCCACTGGAAGAACCAGGTGTCTCGTGGCCAGATGGATCTGGGTTCAAATCCCAGTTTCCCCACTGACAAGCAAGCAGCCTTGGGCAAGTGTCTTGGCCTCTCTGGGCCTATCTTCTCAGCTGTAAAATGGGATAATGACTCCTACCTCCCAGGATTGTTGAGAGGCTTACATGAACTAAGACTTCAAGAACGCTCAGTAAGAGCCCAGTGAGTGCTCATCTCCTTCTTTGGGTTTCTTGTGTCTGGTTGGGGGAAGGAACCTGAAAGGGTGGGGATGGGCTGGGTTCCCTCTGCCAGGAGGGGACCAGCCCCCAAGGGCAAGAACTGTGATAGCCCACCCCTCCCTGCCCCGCATTCTGCCCTACATTCCAGCACTGGGTGACGGACCACCCCAAGCCTGCCATCTGTCTGTCCAGCTGCCCTGGGCCTCTTGGGGGAGTGCAAGGCCTAGAGCGCCTCCTCCCACACCGGCTCCCCTGTCTGGAAGAGCAGAGCCTCAGGGCAGGCCCTGCGGAAGGGACACTGTGAGAGGGACCCTGGGCAGGAGGATGGGGTCAGGGAGCTGGGAAAAGATGATGAGGCAGAGCCCTAGCGTTCTCCAGCCCGGACCCTGTTCCCCACCGTACCCACAGGCTATGAGGCCCTGGCAGAAGCCCCCTGCCCCTCAGCGCTGCCACCACAGCCATCCGAAGACATGGCGTCCAGCGGCCCCGAGGACTGCAGCTTCTTCCCCAACGGGGCCTTTGACCACTGCCTGAGTCACATCCCGTCCATCTACACGGACACCTGAAGGAAGGCCCTGCTCTCCCCCGCCCCCCTCCACCGCGACACTGCCTCGCCCGCTGGCCGTCTGTCCCCACCCTCGGGGCACCCGGCCTGAGCCAGCAGGCCGCAGCTCCCCACAGACTCAGGGTGCCAGGGCTGCGGCGGCCGCCCGGCGCTGGCCAGGAACGCTGGCCTGAGCCCGAGCTGGCGGCGCAGGGGTGCCCGTCAGGATCCGTGAGCTGCGACGTTCCCTTAACTGTGTTTTCCTTTTCCCTCCCCGATGGTTTTGAAATCACAGACCTCGTGTATATAAAATGTACAGAACTTGTTTTCCATTCCCCTTCCAGTTTTATATTTTGGGTTTTTACAAGAAAAACATTAAAAACTGGAAACAAGGCGTAGGTCCTGGTTGTGCCCGCGAGGCGGCGTTGAGGCCGAGGCCGGCAGCACGGCGTGGGGTGTGTAAGGGATCCGGGGCAGGGGGCCCACCTGACACGGCCCGCACCGCCTGCTGGTCCCAGGACCACGCCGCAAGGCGGGGCAGCAGACCAAGGCTAGGGCTCAGACTGGAACCCGAATCACCTGGCCTAGACCTTTGCTCTCTGCGCCGACTTCTCGGCTGGTAGAAGAACACGCTTCCCTGCTGGTGCTGACTTCGGGTCAGCAGGGCAGGCCCTGGGGCTGCAGGGCAGAACCCAGACAGCCCCCCAAAGGCGGGGAGCATCCCCCCAGGACACAGATCCCCACCGCACCCCAAGCCGTCTGGAAGGGGGGAAGGAAACCAGTTCTGAGGGCACCGAGGCTCACTCGGGGTTGCTGTCCTCCCCTGCCTGGCTCCTTCCCCATCATCCAGGCCTGGAAAGATGGCCTGGACAGTGTCCTGCATCTCCCCCCGTCATCCTGAAGGTCACCTGGTTTAAAAAAAAAAAGGCTTCCAGGAAAATTCCTACCTCGGCATTGCCGAAGCGAAATCAGATAAGTTGAGCGTACTGCAGACCTACTGTGTGCCGGGCTCTCCTCGGGCCGCTCTGCAGAGGAGCTTCCTGTCTTCCTTTGGGTGAGGCAGAGCAGTCAGGAGTCAAACCCAGTTCAAAAGAACGCCTCTGTCCCACATGGCTGGGGCAGGGAGGCAAAGCAAGATGGAAAGATCTGGTCGATTCCTTCTTTTTTTTTTTTTTTTTAAGGTTCATTTTAGAGAGCACAGGGTGGGGGAGGGGCAGAGAGCATCTTAAGCAGACTCCACACCGAGCACGGAGCCCAGCACAGGACTCGATCCCACAACCCCAAGATCACGACCTGAACCGAAACCAACAGTCGGATGCTTAACCAACGACACCACCCAGGTGCCCCCGATCCCTTCTTTATAGAGAGGGAAACTGAGGTTCAGAGAAGCCACCCAGCCAAGCGGTGACAGAACTAAGGCTCCACCTGCGTACGTGCCCAGTCGCCCCCTGCAGCCTAGGGAGGCCATGCGTGCTGCTCTGAGTCCAGGGCTGACCTGTGGGGACTGTGTCTGGGGCTCCCTTCCCTCGGGCTCCCAGCTGGTTCTAGCCAGTGAGGAGCCAGCATGGGACGGGAGAGGGAGAGCGAGGGTCCCTAGGCGGGCTCTGTCTTCGCTCAAGACCCCGGCTCCAACCAAGTGGCCCCCCACACTGTGCCGGTCACAGCAGCAGCCCCCCGTCCCCCCCTTCAGGCCTGGGCTGGGGGCTGGAAATGCTCCCGCTCTTAGGAGAGTCAGGGCACCGCACCGTCCTTTGTTGGTCTGCCAGCTGTCCACGCTGTTGTACATCGCCCTTTCCTTAAACCCTCCTCGCCTGCCCCGGTCAGAGGCCCCTCTGTTTCCTGCCGGAGCCTGACAGTGACCCCCTTTTACAGACACAGAGACTGAGGGACCGGGAAGGCACAGCCAGAGGGCGGTAGAGCAGGGATTCAAACCCGGGGACGGGGTTCCAGAACACACGCTCTAACCCCCTGCACTTCCAGCCCTAAGGACTCAGGGCAACCCACCTCCTGCTTCCAGAACAAGCCTAGTCCAGGCCCCCAAGGGGAAATTCTGACCTAGTGCCACACAGCACGAGGGCATCTGGGATGAGGACCCAGGGCTCCTGACTCCCAGGCACCCCGGGTCCCATAGTCCCATCCTCCACTGGTTTTATGGAACTAATTAGGTCGTGGCAAAATTCCTGTAACAGGGATGCTCCGGCATCAATGCTGCATGTCATTGTAAGCACTTAATCCACTCCAGATAAGCAGAATTAAGCTGTACAATGAGGACAGATTTCTATTAATAATGAAAGGGCTGCGCCGTGAGCAGGAGAACACACAGGGAGCTAGCAGTTGGATCCCATTTAGTTTCTGAGACAGAGAGGGAGAGAGGGGGACAAAGGCAAAGAGAAACAAAAGAGAAAAAGACAGATGAGTGAGCTGGAGACAAAGGCCCGGCACACAGTAGGGACTCGGTCTTAGCGGCTTTCATCGAGACCCTGAGCTGTAAGTGTGACTGCCCCCTTCCCCTGCTGGGGTCTCCTCTGAGCCTCCGCTCCTCCTCTTGGCACCCGGAGGCCTCCCGCCGCCCAGACGCCCGCAGGTCTCCATCCTAGCTTAGCGAGCACAGCAGCGGCGGGCCCCTGGGGCAGGACCCGCCAGGAGAAGGGACCTGAGCTCCCTTCCCGGCCATGCTTTCCTCGTCCCTTGTTTAGGAAACACAGAACCGCGGCCCCTCCTGAGCTCTGACCGAGTGCCCGGGCCTGCGGCCGGGACTGTATGCCATCACAGGGCGGGGTGCTTACTGCCCACCCCCCACACACAGGGCCTTCGGGTCAGGTGGAAGATACAGTAGTATCTTGTACCTGGAGTGGCCCTGGGGGCTGGGCCACCGCTTGGGGCCTCGTGGGGTCTGTAGGGCAGTGGAGCTGTGTCTGCCCAAGAGCCCCCAAAGGGGGACCCAGGGTACAGGCGTGATGCCCCGGCCTGCCAGGTGACCACACTGCCCTTCCAGCCTGGCCACTCTGGGCGGCCCCTGCTGCCCTCCCCTTGGTCCAGTCCGAGCTGAGACTGACCTGTCCCCCACCCTGTCTCATCCCTGTCTCCATCAGGGGCCCTCTGTCTTCCGTCTCTTCCTGTCCCTCTGTTTTCTGTCCCCCTGTCCCTGTCTTCTGTCTCTCCCTGTCCCTCTGTCTTCCATCCCCCGTCCCTCTGTCTTCCATCCCCCTGTCCTTCTCTGTCTTCCCTCACTGCTCCCCTCTTCCCCCAGCAGCTCTCTGCCCCTGTACCCTCCATCTCCCCATCTCTGCTGAGCCCTTTGTCCCCCCATTTCTCACCTCCCCCTTCCTCTGCCCCTCCCAGTTCACCCTCTGTGTCTCTTTTTCTTCTGTGTCTTTCCCCTGCCCTCTTTAAACTGCAAGTCTTTCTTCTGTGCCCCATTCTCCCTGCCTTGCCCCCTCCTCAGTGACTCTCACCTCACGGTCTGTGGCCTAAGGCAACATAGGGCCCTAGCGCCTGGGGGGAGAGAACCCAAAAAGGGCATCCCAGAAGAGTGCTGGTGGGACAGGCCCTTGGGGCAAGGGCCTCTGGTCACTCGAGCCCCTCCTCAACCACCCGCCAGGGGTCTCTGGGGAGAGTGGGTATCAGGACCTCCCCTTCTGCCCTTCATGGCCAGGCCCAGGGTCCCTTGATGCCGGGCACAGGGGTTCCCCATCTCTGGATCTGCCTGGACTCTGACTCCAGAGTCTCTGTTGCTGCTGGCCCTTGGGGTCCCCATGATCCAGACCATTAGAACTAAGTGGTCCCCTGAAGCCACCAGCTCTGCCCCCTCCCCACAGATGGAGAAACCCAGAGCACATGGAGAACGGGGCACCGGGCAAGGGGGGAGCCGGGGGTGCTATGCCCGTTTATCCCTCGGGACGCCCCTCTACCCGCCGCTGTGAAGGGAGTGGGCGAGGCTGCCCCTGCAAGCTCAGGAGGCGGGTCCTGCTCTGCCCTCCCCACGGCGGACTGCTCGGCCCCTGCAGCACACAGCAAGCACTTAGTACTTGTTCATCGAATACATCTGTGGGGCGTGAGAGCTGGGAGCGAGGGACCCGGGACCCGACTGCGCAGAACCTCGTGCAGATCGGGGCCGCAACACGCATTTGTGAGCTCACGGCCCCGTCCAGCCCCTCATTTTCCTAATGAGAAGACCGGCCCCAAGAGTACGAAGCATCCATAGTTTACAGAGTATGTCAGTGGCCAGCAGTGGAGAACCCAGGCCTCCGGGTCCCCAGCCGGCCCTCTGCTCAGCCCATCCTGCCAGCCCACCTGAACACCGACGGCATCCCTTGCCTTCCGGCTCAGCCGGAACCCACGTTGTCAGGACGCTCCGCAAGGTGAGTGTCATTAGCCCATTTTGCAGAGTTAAGAACTGAGTCCCAGAGGATGAGGGCAGAGCTGGAATTCCAGAGCCGGTCTTTGGCCCCAGCACCGGGCCACCGGGCCCTGCTGACTTGGGTCCTGGGATAGCGGCCCGAGGAGATTTGGCGCACCCCCTTCTCCGCCAGCCGGAGGGAACCGTTAGGCTTTTACAAGTCCTCATTTATATACTCGCCTGGGCCGTCAGCCCTGCCAGGGATTTATAGGTTTCTAAGTGATCGTGTCTCTGGAGGGAAATGCAAACGGGGCCTGAACCAGGAAGGAAAGGCTCGGCCGCGGAGCCAAAACTCTTCAGTTTATTCCCAAGGGCCCCAGGCCCATGGCACAGCAGGCCCTGCAGAAGGCCTGTCAAGGGGCCGGGGAGGCATCGGGCCTCCAGGAAGCCTCGTGCCAGGCCTTTCCACAGGAGACGTGCCGTGTGTCTGCAAGAGGGTGGGGTCTGCCTGAGCTCCCGCGGGGCTGGGGGAGCACAGGACGTGGGGCCAGCTGGGTGTCAGGATCATTTGGAGGAGGTGGGGGCATGGAGGGGATGGAAACAAGCTTTGCCTCAAGTGGAAAACGTTGAAGCTGGAGAATGGGCCCATTATACTCTTCTCCGGGGCTGGTTATAGTAATCTTTATACTTTCGTGTATGTTTGACATTTTCCAGAAGAAAAAAAACTAACCCAGTCCCAGCATGGCCAGGCTGAGATCTCCTTGCTTGACTGGCAGCCTAGATGGGTACGGGAGGCAAATTCAGACTAGCGCCCTGGAGGAGGGTCTGGAGCCCAAATTTGCCTTTACTGTAGGCCTGTCTTGTCACAGCAGGGGCCGTGTTGGAGGCTTTGTGTCCCCAGAGCCCAGCACAAGGCCTGACACACAGCTGGTTCTCTGGATTAACTTGCCACTGACAAATAAGGGTCTGTGCAGAGCACGGGCCAGGGCAAGGAGAAGTCCCCTCACCTCACGCCTGAAACTGGCCGCAGGTGCTGGAGGTGTGCCTCAGAGTACAAGAAACTTGGGGGACTTTGAAGACACCCCCAAAGCTCTGCAGAGTGTCCTGGAAAGAGGGAGCTGACTATACCAGGAGACCTCCGAGCAGGCTGGGACCTCTGGGGGTGGGGCTGGGGGCAAATCTCAGATTCCTAAAAGGCAAAGCCCTCTAAAGCAGAATGGACTGCTTTAGTAAGAAGTGAGCTCCCCATCCTTGGGGGTATGCAAGCAAGACTAGACAGGAAGCTATGAAGCAGTCTTATCCCTGGGTCAAAGGCCTGACTGCACAACCTCCAGATGCTTCTCAGGCCCAACCTGAAACAGTAGCTGTCTCCTGCCTACCCAGGCAGCAGTGGGGCCTGCCATGCCAGCATCATTCCTGAGGCTGGACTCAGGGCAGTGTGTGTCCAGGTGATTAATTGCGCATTCACAGGGAAAGCAGGTGGCCGAGGCTTGGGTTACTCCTTAAATATTTTCTCAGAGGTTTGGGGCTGGCAGACCTCACACCCGGGCAGCCAGGACATTGGGAAGGGGCAGCCATGATGGGACCTCTGTTCTCATGTTTCCCCGACTAGGAGCCCGTGTGTTGAGAAACCAAACCTTGTCTGGAGGCTGCAGGGAAAGAGCAGTGCTGCCCAGAGCTGCGGCTGGAGCACGCGAGCTTCTATCGGCCTTCGGAATCTGGAAGGCGGCCAGGCCACAGGTGGGACGGCATCCCACCAGCATTTCCCCTCACAGATGGGGAAACTGAGGCTCAAGAGTTCAGACTGGCCCCAAGGGTGCGGGCAGTGAGGGAAGGTTGGGATGCATGAGAGATTAAGTCCCAGAGAAGGAAAGTTTACCCACCTGCAGGATGCGTAGCTTAAAGCAGAACCATCTTCTCCCCCATTGACGACATATTGGAATCATCTGGGAGCTTCCACGCGTCCACGCCGGGACCCCACCTCTGAGCAGTGGGATCAGCTCTCTGAGGGAGGGCGGGGCTTCTGTGTGGGGAAGGCTCCCCAGAGGCTCCCGTGCGCGCGGGGAGGGCTGGGAACACGGTCCAGGGCTTCCGCCAATGGCTCCCACTCCCCCTGGGCCACGCACTGCGAGTGCTCTACACAGGTGGTCATTTAACCTTCACGCAGCCCTGCAGGGCAGGGCTGTCATCATCCTCATTTCACAGATGAGGAGACTGACGGCCCGAGAGGTGAAATGGATTGCCCATGCTCACATGCGGGCCAGCCAGGCTTCGGACTCCTGTCCTCCTGAGCAAAGCCCTTGCCCCTTGGCAGCCTCTGCGCCCCAGCACTTTGCTGTCCCCCAACTCCTACAGGGCGTCGGGATGCCAGGTTATGATGCATTCCTGGGATCGGGGGTCAACCCCAGTTACCATGTGGGGGACCAGGAGCTCTAGTGGAACAGGAGGTCTGCCTCGTGGGCTGTGCCTGGGTGAGCGGGGATTTTCACCCACGTTTGGCACTTGGCCCTCACCCAAGATTTCCTCCACGTCAGTCTCACCTCCACCGCCAGACAGGGAGCAACCTGAGGGGGCACCTGGCAGGGGACTGGAGCGTGATCCCTCAGAGAGGAAGCTCAGGGGCTTCTCCTGCCAGGAAGCAAAGGGGGAGGGGGAGGACAGCCCCAGGGTGACGTCGCTGAGCGCTGCCTGAGGCTGTCTGCCAGGCCAAGCAAGGCGCTGCATGCTGGGCCGCGTCTCCGTGGAGCCTGGCTTTACTAGGTGGCTTCACGCCCGAGACGCCTGGAATGTGAGGGGCACACGCCATTCTCTTTTATTGACGGAGAAACTGAGGCTCAGGGAGCCTGTGGTTCTCGAAAGATGGGGAGGCCCAGAGTGTTGACATCAGGGATTCCTGTGTCTCTAGAATAGCTCTGACTGGGGCTGTAGGCAGGTCACCTCACAGAGTCTGGGGTTCTACTCTGTCAGGTGGGACAATGGCCCTCCCTCGGCCCGCAGATTAAATGGGACAATACTGTCATATAGTAGATGCTCAAGAAATATAACCATATCGCTTCCATCTGAGGACTGCCCATTAGACAAATGCCCCAAGTAGTCTCCCCATAACTCTAAACCAAACTTCGTGTTGCAAGTAGGAAACTGAGGCCCAGGAAGATGGTCTGATTGACTGGGGACATGTGGCAATTTGGCAGTGGATCTGATCTCAGGATCCCCAGGGCAGTGCTCACATCACCCCAGGCTGTCTTGGGCAGAGGCCTCACTGGTCAGAACACCTGAGCCTGTCTACTCAGGGCCCGTGACCTTCATTCAGATCCCGGCTGTGCGTCCTTAGACAAGCTGTCTCTGGGCCTCCATGCCCTCAACTGCGAAATGGAAAACCATGGTCACACGTAAGGTGTGCTGAGGAGTTGCTCTAGGTCAGCTCACCCAAGCCTTCCTCCCGCACAACAAAACACTCAGTATGTCACACAGCACGGATGCCAACAGGGTGGCTGGCGACTCCCACACAGCTGTCGCCCCCCGGACCTCCCGCCCCAGGAGATGGCCCCAACTCCCGAGTCTCATGGCTTCAAGGCCCGTCTGTCAACAAGACTCGGAGTTTCACCCAGGCCATTTCAGAAAGGCCAATCCCCATTTTACAGAAAGGGAAGGGCAGGAAGCTGCCCCCGAGTGTAGAACCCAGGCCAGGACACTCCTGTCACAAGTCCTTTTCCTGAAGAGATTCGGCCCAGAGCAACTTGAGACTCAGCTGTTTCTCATTTTCCTCTCGAGGCCCTTGGCTCACGCCGCTCAATTCATCAAACTGTCTCCATGTCTTCTCTGAGCTGGGCACGGGAAAGTGAGACTGCTCCGTCCCATCCTAGCCCTGGGCAGCCTCGCAGTCCAGAGGAGAAGACAGGCTCATAAACAGCCCCCCTCATCACACTGTGCGAACCAAGTGCTATGCTCACACACTCCCACTGACGTGACGCTTACTACCAAGAGGCAGCCTCTTTTATCTTTGTTCAGCTCTGTGAGGAAATCCTTCCCTCGATATTTTCGGTACGTTATATAGTGAAAGAAGACAGTATATGTGGTGTGAAAACAATTTTCTAAAAATACATACATGTCTAGAAAAAAGTTTAGACGAATGTACTTTCAAAGGTTAAGAGTGATTTGTCTTGGGAAGATGGGGTTGATGCTGACATTCATTGCTTCTTCATGCCTATTCCTACTTGCCAAATATACTCCAGCTTTTTTCAGCCTTAGTTTTCTAAGCTATAAAATAAGGACAAAAATTGTTTTTACTTTACTGGAAGTTACGTAAATGGGATGAGCCATCTGAAAGTGCTAGATATACACACAATAAGCATTTAATAAATAACATGGTATTAGTATTAGTTGTAGAATGCCTGAACCCAAAAAAAGGCTAAAGAAAATCTTAGCAGCGCTAAGTCCCAATCCTGTCATTGGGTAGGGACACTGAGGCTTGGAACTGTTGCCTAGGGGAGAAGAAAAAGGAGAGAGTGACCATTTGACAGAGCCTGAAACATGCCTCTTGTTTTCCTTGCCTAGAACCCAGCAGGAGCCTATGGGAGAACTTGCAATTCTAATTTTTTTTTAAGTCTGTCCGAAACCAATTTTAAAACAAACCAAAAAAATTTTTTTACTAGAGATAAAGGGGTGTATGTGATAAAAGAGTCAATCCATCAAGTAAATATAACAATTATAAACATAAATGTGCTGAAGAGCAGAGCCCAAAATACATGAAGCAAAAACTGACAGAATTGAAAAGAGATATAGACAATTCAGCAGTAGGTGGAGGCTTTAATACCTCACTTTCAATAATGGATAGAACTAGGCAGAAGAGGGACGCCTGGCTGGCTCGGTCAGTTAAGTGTCTGCCTTCAGCTCGGGTCATGATCCTGGGGTCCTGGGATCAAGTCCCGCATCGAGCCCCTTGCTCAGCGGGGAGTCTGCTTCTTCCTCTGCCCCTCCCCCTTGCTTGTGACCTCACTCTCATGCTTTCTCTCTCAAATATATAAAATCTTAAAAAAAAAAAAGAACTAGGCAGAAGATCAGCAAGGAAATAGAAGAGCTGAGCAATACTATGAGCCAGTAAACTAACCGACATCTATAGGATACTAGAGGTTCTAACCAGGGTTATTAGGTGAAGAAATAACAGGCATCCAGTTTTGAAAAGAAGTAAAACCATCTCTATTTGTAGATGACATGATTTTGTGTTTAGAAAATGCTATGGAATCCACAATAAAACTATTAGAGCTAATAAATGAGTACAGCAAGGTTGCAGGATAGGCGATCAATACCCAAAAGTTAATTGAATTTCTATGCATTTGCAATAAATGATCCAAAAATGAACTTAAGAAAAAGTCCATTGACAATAGCATTGAAAAAAGTAAACTACTTAGTAACAAATTTAACAAAAGTACAAAACATGTATTCTGAAAACTACAAAACATTGTAGAAAGAAATGAAAGAAGACCTAAATAAATGAATAGATATCCCATCTTCATGGATCAGAAGACTTAATATTAAGATAGCAATACTCTGCAAGTTGACCTACAGATTGAACACAGTCCCTATCAAAATCCCACCTGGATTCTTTGCAGAAGTTGATAATCTGTTTATAAGACTCATATTATATTCAAGGAATCCAGAACAGTCAAAATACTCTTGAAAAATAAGAACAAATTTAGAGGACTCACACTTCCCAGTTTCACAATTCACTACAAAGCTATATGGTAATTGAAGCAGTGTGATACTGGCATAATGACAGATGTATAGTTCAATAGAATGAAACAGGTTTCAGAGATAGAGCTTCACATTTATGGTTAATTGAGTTTTGGCGAGGATGCCAAGACAATTAAATGATGGAAGGAATAGTCTTTTCAACAGATGGTGCTGGAACAACTGGATATCTACATGCAAAAGAATGAAGTTGGGAGCTCCTGGTTGGCTCAGTGTGTTAAGCCTCTGCTTTCAGTTCAGGTCATGATCTCAGGGTCCTGGGATCGAGCCCCACATCGGGCTCTCTGCTCAGCGGGGAGCCTGCTTCCCCCTCTCCCTCTGCCTGCCTCTCTGCCTACTTGTGATCTCTTTCTCTCTGTCAAATAAATAAATAAAATTTAAAAAAAAAAAAAAGAATGAAGTTGGACCCCTATCTCACGTCATATACAAAAATTAACTTAAAATGAACCAAAGACTACATGGAAGAGTTCAAACTATAGAATTGTAAGAAAATAATATAGAAGTAAATATTCATGACCTTGGATTAGGCAATATTTTCTTAAATACGACAGTAAAAGCACAGCAGCACTAACAGAACGAAGATAAATTGAACACTAAAGTTAAAAAAAAAATTGTGCTTCAGAGGACACAAGAAAGTAAAAAGACAATCTATAGACTGGGAGACAGTGCTTGCAAATTGTATATCTGGTAAGGGACTTGTATCTAGAATATAGAGAGAAATTTTACAACTCAATAATAAAAAGACAAGCTGATTTAAAAAATGGGCAAAAGATCTGAACATTGCTCCAAAGAAGATTTACAAATGGCCAACGAGCACATGAAAAGATGCTCAATGTCACCAGGGAAATGCAAATCCAAACACAATGGGATACCACGTCCCACCCACTAGGATGGCTGTCCTCAAAAAGTCAGACAATGACCAGGGTCGGCGAGGCTGTGGAGAACCCGGAACCCTCAGACGCTGCAGGTGGGAATGCACTAGAGCGGCTGCCCTGGAAAGCAGTTTGGCAGCTCCTTAAAAAATGAAACATAGAACTTCACATATGACCTAGTCATTCCATTCTTAGGTGGAATAAAATCCAAGAGAAATGAAAACACATGTCCACACAAAACCTTGCATGTGAACATTCATAACAGCGTGATGCGGGTAGCCAAAAAGGGGAAACAACGCAAACGTTCATCATCAACAAAATGTGGTATTTCCGTACAATGGAATAGTATGGAGCAGTGAAAAATGAAGTATTAATATTGTGGCGAGATGGGCAAACCTTGAAAATATTAGGCTAAGGGAAATAAAGCCAGTAACAAAAGATCACATATTGTATGATTCCACTTATACGCAATGTCCCAAGAAGGCAAACGTAGAGCGATAGAAAATAGATTCATATTTGTCCAGGATGGGGGCTTGAGAGGGAACGGGGAATAACCGCTAATGAGTTTGGGGTTTCTTCTGGGGGGGTGATGAAAAGGCAAAATCGATTGTAATCATGGTTGCCCAACTCTGTGAATATGCTAAAAATCGTTGAGTTGTACACTTTAAATGCATGAATTTTATGGTATGTAAATTATATCTCAATAAAGCAATTATTTTCTTAAAAAGAGAGTCTGTGTGCTGAATTTCTTATAAACCTCTTAACGATGACAAAACCCATGCATTCTAATAAGTGACCGCGTTGGCAGCAGCACCAAATGACTAATTATTATTTTTCGCACTGGCACTGTGTTTCTCATCAGTATGAAACCCTGTCCCTTGCTTGGTCAGCTGTCTTACCCCAGAGACAAAAAACTAACAGGTTAGGCACCAATTATTAAAAAAAACAACTCTGAGTAAAAAAAAAAGAATCACTGGGAAGGGTAGACATCCCAGGCACAGACTGAAGCAAACCTTTTATACAAACCGAAGTTAATAAAGGAAAGAGTTGTATTTCTAGAGAACCCACAAAGAAAGACCGTGGGTGGAGAGGGGCTCTTGCAGACACAAAGGCTCATGGGAGGTGAGTTGAGGGCTTTCGCCCCCGCCTCAGGAGTCTGGGTAATCTTTATTCTTACACGCAAGCTTTCCCCCAATGTCTTTGGTTCCTTCTCCAGGGGAACAACCCGTGCAAAGGTGAAAGGGAGAGAGAACGTGGGGTGAGCAGAGCACTGAGCACAGTTCAGTCCAATGCAGCGGGTAGGGGTGGGGAGGGGGGAGGCTGGAGGGGCCGGCCAACCAGGACCGCCCAGGGCCCTGACTCTGGCTGAGGAATTGGACCGGCCTCACTGGGTGACCTTGGGCAAGTCACCCACCTCCCTGAGGCCAGCTCCATATCTATGATTTTCCTCGTTATCGGGCGGTACGAAGAATCCCATGAGATGGTGTATTGTATATTGTAAAGTACTCCCCAGCGCTCTGGGAATGGAGCAAGCACGGGACAGATATCGGAGGTTATAAGGACAGTGATGTTTCTTTGGCCCCTCTGATGGACGAGCAAAGTCTAACTGAAATAGTGGAAAGAAATGAGACATAAGTGTGGATCTCATCTCCTACAACTCCGTGAAGGTGACAGTATAGAAATAAAAAAAGACCGCGAGAGCAGGAGAGCTGCAGGTGGGAGATGGGGCTGATGGGGAGGGGAGCCAGCGGGGCAGAAGCAGCTCGTCGGCTGCAGAGGGAGCAGTGCCGGACACGAGCAGCCTTGCCCACAAAGAGCCCCAGAAAGCCTCGGGACCCAGAGGCACCAGATATTAAGGAAGAGGGAAGAGGGTGGATTAAAAAGAAGGGGGCTGGTGGCGAGCCAGCGTAGGAGCAGCTAGACTCCCTGATACCCCTTTCCCAGCCTGCACAGCCACTCCCAGGAGACCGGGCGATGGAGGTCATGCTCCAGAGACAGAACGAGAGGGGACCCCGGCCCCGAAATACCGGAGCAGCTGTCCCCAGCCCCACCCCCACCACACACACACACAGGACAGGAGAACGGAGAATCTTCTCTGCAGCAGCTAGCCTCTGGAAATGGGCATTTGGAGCCCTCCCGAAAAAGCTGACTTGCCAGCAGTTGACCCCGGTAAAGTCCACAGTCAACAGTCCGTGTTCCTCCCCCGCTGAAATCAGGTGCAGTTTCCTGTGGGGTTTTAGTGCCTGCAAGGATCACCAGGAACCCGTCGGGGAGAGACCCTGGAGGAAACAGAGACAACACAGGCAGCAGAGCAAAACCCAAAGAAACAAACAAACAAACAAGATAGCGGAAATGAAATCTTTGATAGAAATCGTGAAGGGTAACATGAAGGAGATCGCTCAGACCGTAGGCAAAAAGACGTAGAAATCGGGAATAGGAAAAAAAAAAATAAGGAGGATTGAGGATCAATCTAGAGAGTCAATATCTGATTAGTAAACGTTCCAGAAAGAGAGAAAAGACAAAATGAAGGAAGGAAAGTTATCAAAGCAGCATGATAAGAAAAATTTTCAGAATGGAAGGATGCGAGCCTCTAGCTTCAAGGGGCTCGCTGGGTGCCCAGTACGATGGATGAAAACAAGCCCCTCACCAAGGCGCATCATTTGAAAACTTCAGAAAACCAGGGATAACGGAGGGAATCCTTAAAAGAGGAGACGGAGAGAAGAAACAGAAAGTCCCGCACAAAGATAGGGAATCAGAATGCCGCCGAATTTCTCAGAGCAACAGTCAGAGCACACAGAGAAACGTGTGGAAAGCAAAGATCGAAAGCATTCTGAATGAAGACAATTTCCAACCTGGAACTCTGCCCAGCTGAACGACTGACTGAGGGTGAGTGTAGAACAAAGATATTTTCAGACATGCTAGTTTTTTCAAAAAGTTACTGAGAAGAAACTCCACTAAGCCGAGAGAATAAAGCAAGGACATGGAATAAAGAAGACATGGAACCTTACAAAGAGGAGATCCGGTGCAGGACACTGTCAAGGTCAAGGTCAAGCGGAGGCAGCGCAGCAGGGCTGGAGGCAGCCGCAGGCTCTGACACGTTGGGCAGCGATGCGGGGAGGGTGTGTGTGTGGCTATCAGGAGGGTCAGGGAAAAGGGGGCCTGGCTGGTTCGGTCACGGCATGTGACTCTTGATCTTGGGGTTCTGAGTTCAAGCCCCACACTGGGTATAGAGATTCCTTAAATAAATAAAAATTTTTTAAAAGTGGGAAGAATTAGCACAAGGAACATAGAAAACCAGACACACGAGAAAAGGCAGTTCTTATTTCCGGAAAACCGTGAAAGTATGAAAAGAAGAAAGTAATCAGAGTCCAGCGCTTGGAGGAACTGAGAGCAGGTACGCAGTCATGATAGCAGAAATCCAGGGTATCCGCTCATTGAAACTGTGTGTGTCACAACTCCTGGGAACCTGGGGAAGGGGGAAGAGGGATGAGATGGGAGCACCAGATCGTCACTGCTCTCCCCAGGAAGCCAATAGGGGAGGAGTATCTCCAAGGGAGTATCTCCAAGGAGTATCTCCAAGGGAGGAGTCAGGAACGAGCAGTTAACATATCGTATGGGAGTTGGGAAAGTGGACAAGAAGAAACGGCTTCAGGATTTGAATGAAGCTGCTCTGGAAAGTGGGGCTGGGTGAGAGGATAATGCGGGGACTGGCAATTTTTGTTCGAAGCCCAGCCCATAGTACACTATTTGGTTCTTTGAAACAATGTGTTTGTATTACTTTGAGAAAAATAAAAATGACTGAGCAATAGGAATAATTAAATCCCCCTTCGTAAGAGAAGACAAGCTCAGAAGACACTGATGCTTGAGTAAGTATTTGCATGGCCGAGTGAGGGCGGGAGCTGGGTCCCCCGCTGCCGGGCGGCTCTCAGGGGCCCATGACTGCAAGTGATGGTCACGGAAAAGATGAGAACGGGAACGTCACCGCATTGAATCTGCGGAGCCGAGTGTGCTTGACCCTCCAATGCCAGAAGGATGGCTGGAACAAAGTTCAATCCATTCATGTTATGGCTGGTGAAGCCAGTTGAGTTCAGAAGAAACGTATTTGCATTTATTTGATCCACAAGCTTTACCTTCAAAGAGGGGAAAATATGGGACCAGGGGAAATTCTTCTCAATGACCGTGAATTCCCAGGCCACAAAGCACAGGAAACAATTTCTATAATATTCCACCTTATTCTGTACACGTTTCCAAGCAGCCTTTGATGCTGCAGTTTAGAAAAGCGGCCCAGAGCCTCTTGCTCTAAAACAAATCAGCTGCTTCCCCCCTCTCCTCACTGCCCCCTCCACCCCCACCTCACTGCCCACTTCTGCACCCCCTCCCAACCTGCATTCCAATAGGGGCAGCTCAACACTAGAGGGTGGTATTTTGGGGGGTACCGGGGTGGGCTCACACAGTTAGCAATGGAGCCCCCAGGCTGGTGGGAGACTTTCAAGTGGAAGGACCCTTGCAGACCAGTGTGAGAGACATCCGAGCTCCCCTACCCCCAGCTGAAAACTCAAAGGCCTTAGTGAGGCCTCAGGTCCCCCATATCAGAGCCTTGGCCCTCTTCCCATCATACTCTCCCTTCCCATTCTTTCAGTTCTGCCTCTTGCTTCCAGGCATTTGTTCATGCTGTTCCCTCTGTCTGGAACACTCTTCCCTGAACTTCCCAGGTCACATCGCCCGAATGGTCTGCAGTAGGCGGGCGGCTCCCCCCTAGGCTGGACGGGCAGCGGTTGCTCTCTGAGTGCGCTGGCATGGGGTGGGGGTGGGGTGGGGGTGGGGGTCTCAGCAGCAGGGGGCAGGGGTGTTAGTTACTGCTCCTGGAATGAAAGAAGAAAGGTAGCCGAAGTGTGACTCTGAGCTTGGAGGCGCATCCAGCCTGGGGCGGCCTCCACAGAGGTACAGTGCTTTCTCGTCCAGCGCTCTTCGGTCCCCTGGTTCAGAGCCACGAGGGACAAGTGCTAGAGGCAGAGCCCCAGCCCTTCGGAGGCCCTCTAAGGTGGGCAGCCACGCTCCAGGGCCGTGTCTAGGCTCAGGGCCCTCCCTCCAGGCAGCCTTCTCCTGGGCTGATGAGTATCTCTGTGGCCCCTAACCTTGGTCCCTAGGGATTTCTGCCTCCTGGGCACTCCACGCAAGTACGGAAGAAACAGAGCCCACCCTGGGCCCAGAGTGCAGAGCTTTGGGCATGTTCAGGCCTTTGCCTCCCTGGGCCTCAGTTTCCATGCCAGCGGGGTCAGGGCTCCTGCCCTGATCTCCCAGAGAGCCGTGAGGGTTGGGCCAGCATGGAAACCTCTTCGGCAAACTCCAGAGCCCTCTGGAGCCTTGGGGGCAGCCTGAGGACCAGGAGGACTTCTGCAGGCACCCCACAGGCACTGCGGGGTGGGGGAGAGGCGCACAGGCCATTCTGTGCCCTCTCCTGCCCTCACCCACCCAAGGGAATAAGATACCATCATAGACCAAGGGGAAACAGAGAGCACTGGCAGGACTGGTGCGAAGCCTCTGGCATATCTGGGAACTGAGCTGGGCCTCCTGCCTCCTCTCAATGACAGGAGAAACCCTACACCATGATAAACTTAAGAATTCTCATTGCAGCTAACAACTCCTTAGAAATATATAATAAAAGACCTCCAGCACTCCTGCTAGGAGTAGCTAGTTGGCTTGGGTCATGGTGCCCCCTAGTGGCTGTTCCTTCAGAATTTCCCCACAGGCACTTTCCCTACTTGAAGCGCTGGTGGCAGGAGACTGGGGGGCCCAGAGGCTACAGAGAGCTGTCCCCAGTGGGGGAAGGGGCCAGGGGCGTGGATCCCCCCTGGACTCACTGTGAAACCTTGGACAAGCTCTTGAACACAACCAAACGAATTCATCAGAAGGGACTTTGGGGATTACTAATCTCCCCCCAACTCAGGGCTCAGAGAACAGCCTAGAGATGCCAGGTAGGGGTGACATGTGCCCAGGGAGTAGGCGCAGGAGTGCTGGGGGGAGGGAGTACACCATCCTTCTCTGGCTGGTCCTGGAAAGAGGGCTCCCAGAGCTGGGGAAACCAGATGAGAAGCCAGAGCCACCCCTCCAACCCACTACCCCTGCCCAGGCCCCAGAATCCTCTGGTCCACCACTCCCCTCTTCCCCCACTGCCTCCACTGTCCTTCCTCCCCACAGCCTGACTCCCAGCTCCTCCTGCCCCAGGCCCCCAGCACTACTGGGATGGTCACTGAGGCTGAGGGTGAGTTGGAGTTCCCTTCCCGACCTCAGGGCGGCCCAGCCTCGGGGCCTGGGGCCCCTCTCCCCGCTCCTCACCCCTCCACTCATTCAGTGCTCACACACTGGGGACCCCCATGGGCCGCCCATGTCCAGGTACTAGCGACAGACTCCCCTGGAGCTCACAGCAAGCCTTCTCCCATCTCCCTTCTCTCCTGTCTCCCAGACCTCCACTGCAGGTGTCCCCTCCTGCCCCCCCATGCCCACCATCTGATGGCCCTCTTGTGACCACTGGCTGCAGACCCACAGCCCTCCCCACCCTCCACATCCCATCCCCTGCCCCCTCCATCGGCAGCTCTTCTTCTGCCCTTTCCTCAGCAGCACTTAGAGACGCTCCTCAGCTCATCTTCACACATGCATGGGCCTCCTGCCCTCACCAGCCACTTCCCATTTCTGTCCTCCCTTCAGAATGCGAGTGTTCTCTCTCTAACCCTTCCTGCCCCACATTCACTCCACTACCTCATTTCCAAACCCAACAGACGCTCTTCATCCCACTCTCAGTGCATTCACCCAACAAACTCACCAGGCTCACCCCACACCATGCCCTGCTCCCTTGGTTCTCCGGGCCTTTGCATCTTCTGTTCCCTCTGCCTAGAACACCCTTCCCTCCCTTCCTCACAAACTAATGCCTTCTCAATCTTCAACACCAAGCTTGAGTGTCACTTCCTTTAGGAAGGCTTCTGGGATGCCCCGGGCTGGTTTGGGCATCCTCTAAGGGCAGGCCATGATCCATGTGACCCGGCCCCTGGACCTCTGAGCCCCAGAGAATTTCTTTCAGTTTCTCAGACATGAAAACCTCTCTCCAACCTCAGAGGCTTTACACATGCTGCTTATCTGCCAGGACCCATCTCTGTCCACCCTATCCCCAATTAATGTGGGGGAAACCAGGGTCCCCTCCTCCAGGAAACCTCTGTCTCTTCAAGCTGGCCAGGCACCTCCCCAGATCCCACAGGTCCCAGGCTTCCTCCGTCTAGCGCTGATCCCTCTGGGCATCACAGAACATGGACACGTGTGTCTCCTATGAGAGTAAGAGCTCATCCTTCCTGGGTACTTTCTAAGTACTTTGCTTCTATTAATCCTATAGTGTATAGAATAATCCCATTGTTCCCTCTGCTGCACAGATGGAGAAAGTGAGGCCTTGCATCCTTCATCCAGGGCCAGAGCCAAGCGCACAGTCTGTACCGGGCAGGCCTTCCCAGACCCAGGGCCTTGCAGGAACAGATGCCTCCAAATCTGGTTTAAATGGAAACCAGCCTCCAAGCCACTCCCCGCCCCACCACCAGCCCTGGATGACGCCTCTGCACCCTCTTTCATGCTGTTTATTCTTTTGAACAAATTGTGAGTTTTACAAGACATTCAGGGCCTGTGGTGGCAAGCGCATGCTCCCACGGCGAGAGCTCTCGGACCTGCTGGGCCCCCAGCCCCGCTCGTTCCCCGGGGCTCCGCCGTGCGCCACCGGCACCCTCCAGCAGGCTCCCACCCTGCGCCTCGGCCTCTGAGGAATGAGGGCCTCCCCACTCTGCAGCAGCTGGACCCTCACGGCACCCCAGGACAGGGCACTACCATTATGTCCGCTCAGCGAAGGAAGGAACTGAGGCCCTGAGAGGAGAGGCAAGGTGCCCACAGTCCCGCGGCTGGCTGGGGGGAAGCTGGGAATTCGAACTCCGGTCTCCTGGCTACAGAACACACAGCTTCACTCCTGCCTTCCAGGCCCAGAAAGCCGAGAGCTTTTATGCGCCTTGTGGCTGGCCTGCTGTTCTCCATTCATACTGTCCTGGAAAAGTCCGAAGGCCTAACAAGCAGGGAACTTGTATTCTAGGCCTGGGTCTGCACACTGGGAAGTCACGCACCTCCCCGGGCCTCAGTTTCCCCTTCTGATGTTTGTCAGGTCGCACCCCTCTGAATGGTGACTCTGCCAGTGATGAGGTTCTCTATTCTCTTTTCTACCAAGTTTTGGGTAACCCTTAGAACCGTCCCAAACACTGGAGGTTGGTTAGTCCAATATGCATTTCCCAACTAACACTTTCTTTTTCAAAATAAAGTACTTGAGCCAGAGCCCCATAAGTGTAAAACTATGTAGACTCCACTATGAGGCAACCCCTTCTCTTCTGAGGGATAAATTGGGGGGAAACCCACTTGCCTTGCATTCAAGCATATGTGGGAGCTGCCCATCCTCAGAGGCCTGGAGGAGGACCCTGGCTGCACTAGTCTTCCTTCGGGGGCACTGATCCTAACACACTATAGAGGACAAAGGTGTGCATGGCCTCATTGCCACGGCATTCAAGGCTTCCTGCATCTGCTCTCAGTCAGCTTCTCTGGCCCATCTCTTACCCCAACCTTGTGCCCCTGTGCTCCAGCCATCCTTCCCTGAGCTGCCCAAGACTTCAGACCCAAGGGGGCAGTTCGAGGGAGGGTAGGGTTGTAGACTCAGGTGGGCCAGGGCAGGCATCTGAAAGGTAACATTGCCCTGAAACCAGAAAGACAAACAAGAGCCAGACTGGCAAAAGCACTCCAGGAAGAGCGAACAGCAGGTGCAAAGGCCCTGGGGCAGGGATGAGCTCAGAGTACGTACAAAGAGGCCAGCCTGCTGGCATGTGGTGGGTGAAGGGAGGAGTGGCAGGAGGTGAAGGGAGAGGTGGGCCAGTAGGGGCTTGGGCAGTGATGTCCTCAGCACCACTGGCCCACAGCGGAACCTGCACACCCGAGTGCCAGCAGGAGGGAGAGTGTGAGAAGCCTGGGTCGTCATGCGGGAGCATCACATGGTGGGTAAAACAAATGGGCTACAGCCGCCCATGGCAACATGGATGAGTGTGAGCAATATAATATTCAGTGAAAAAAGTTTGCTCCAAAGACAACAGCCTAAAATAACTTTAAAAAACCAACCATTTAGGAATACATATGGATGTGACAAAATTTAAAAAAAAGGAAAGCAAGCAAATGAGGCACTGGGATTCAGGATGCTGGTGACCGCAGGTGGGGGAGGGGAGAGCAGGATTGGGGACCAGATGGCTGGGCGGACTTTTGTCCGGAGTGATGGATTCGTGGGTGCTTATCACATTATTAAAAACAAACAAGCAAACCCGAGTGGCTCATGCATGCACCCCTGGGGCATTTGCCTCATGGATCAGCCTCAGATCCATGAGACCTCGTGATCCAGAACCTCAAAGACCGGGCCCGGGGCTTGGGGTTTTACTGGAAGAGCAGCGGGAGCCATTGCAGGGTTTGGGGCCAGGGAGTGACTTGATTTGATTCCTATTTTATAAGGATCCCTCTGTTTATGGAGAACAGAGTGAGGGGTGGGGAGGAGAGGGAGGCAAACCCGCCAGTCCGAAGGCCACTGCCATTGCCCAGACAGGGAGCAGTGTGGGGGTGCAGGAGGCAATATGGGGGTGTGGGGGGCCAGCAAGGGCTGTTAAAGTGAGGGCTCTAGTTTGCCCCTCAGGCTGGAGATGTGCGCTGGTTACTCTCCCTTTGCGTCTCCCTTCCCTTCTCCACCCCATGTTATGTCCAGAAGGGCTGTGACCCCAGCAGACAGCATCCCCCTGAGCATCTGGCTTCCCAGAGGAGACCAGAGGGCAGGAGAGGCTAGAATCTGGAATACCGCCACTGACCTGAAAGACACGTGGTTACACCTCGTAGCAACAACTACCGCAGAAGAAGCTCGTACTGGACAGATCTCCGGATTTGGGAAGTTGTCTACACCACACCATGGGGACCATCATTTCCTGGGGACCTGGCAGGCCTGCCAGCCGGGGATGGACCTGAAGTAAGAGAGGACTCTGTGTTCTGTCCAGAGTACGGCGGCCGCTGTCCTGCCACACGGGCCATGTGACCCAGCAGCCCCGGCGGGGCGGGCGGCCTCGGGCAGGTGGGGGCGGGGGCGGGGCGCGATTGCCCTTGTGCCGCACAGAGTCAGCGCAGGCCGCTGAGCTTCCAGGGCCTGCTCTCCCTGCCGGCAGCTCTCCTGCCTTAGAAAGCAGCCCAGCCTGGCCTCTGGCTCTGGGAGGGGCTGGACCCCACAGCCACAGGACACCCAAGGGCTGTGTGACCTGAGCTGCTGGCTGGATGTCCTCCTGCTGCCTCCGTTCCCCTGCCCCCGTCCTCTCCCCTGCTCTGGGCCCCCGGGGGCTGCCCCATGGGGACTGTATTAAGGGGCTCCTTTGCCCTCTGGCTTTTGGCTGAGCTCAGCATCGAGGAGCCCCGGCAGGAGACTGGAGGGGGTGGGGAGTGGGGGAGGTCACAGCCGTTATTCTCCCAGCTCCCTTTCTCCAGGGGGTCCCTGGGAGAGGTCATCGTTCGTTCTGTCATAGCAGATTCTCCATGTGACTGTCTCCTTCCAGGTCCCGCTAGGTGCTCTGTCCCCTCACTTCTTCAGCCCTAGGGATGCTAATGAACTCTCTAGTCACTGCACTAACCTAGTGTAATTTCCTACTGCCTACCAAATCTTTTTATGAGTTCCCTTATTGACACACCCCTCCTTAAATTATCCCAATGTGAGCATGCTGTTTCCTGCTGGGACCCTATAAGATGGTAGGTGTGTAGGCAGAATTCTACTTATTTATTTATTTATTTATTTTAGAGAGAGAGGTGTAGTGAGGAAGAGGGAGAGAGAGAATCTCAAGCAGACTCCCATAGGAGCTTGGAGCTGGACCCCGACCTGGGGCTCGATTCCAAGACCCTGAGATCATGACCTGAGCCAAAATCAGGAGTCAGACTCTTAACCAATTGAGCCACCCTGGGGCCCCATGCAGGCAGAATTCTGAAATGGCTGCAAGGGTCCTGCCCTCTGGTGTACGTGTCCCGTATAATCCCCTTCGCTTGAGTCTCTGTAGGCTGCAAAGGTCACTCCTGTGATTACATAATGTAAGACCCTATCCTAGCTCACTAGAGGGAGACTCTCCTGCTGGCCTTGAAGAAACTAGCGTGCTGGGAGAGACCCATGTGTTAGGCCCGGAGGATGGTCTGTAGGGACTGAGAGTGGGTGATTCCCAATCAACAGCCAGCTGGAAGATGGGGACCCCAGTCCTGCAACTGCCGGGAACCAAACTCTGCCAACAAGCTGAATGAGTCCGGACGAGGACCTTAAGCCTCCAATGACATTGCAGTCCGGGCCGTCCCTCTGGTTTCTGCCTGATGAGACACCGAGCAGAGAACGCAGGTGTGCGGTTACCCAGTTTCTGACCTCCAGACCCTGTGAGATGATAAGTGGGCGTCGTTTGAAGCCACTAAGTCCGAGGTAATTTGTCACGCAGCAAAAGAAAACGAACACGCTGGATCTGACCCGCTCCTCCAAATCATAAAGCTGGGCGTGAGCAGCAGCGCCCCTCCCCAACTCCATGCGGACAGACACATGCACAAAACTGGGCAGGAGCAGGTCCAGCAGGCACGAGAACCTCAAATGGACACGTGGCTTAGATGCCATGGGACCTGCTGCTGGGGTTCCGCCATCCCTTTGGGGGAAGTCACTGTGACCGGTGAGCAAGAGAGAAACCATTAGAAGCCCCAGGTTTACACATGAGTGTGCATTGGAGCGGATGCAGGCACATTACAGCCCTACTCGGGGTTGCCCCAAAGAGAGTCGTGACGGGAGGTTCTCCCATGCGTGCATGCCCACCCCCTTCAGGGGAAGGAGAGAGCCTGGGGTGTGCATTTACACTGATTCGCGGGCAGAGGTCCTGGGGTTAGCCGACTGCTCAGAGACTTGAACAAGATTGGAAAGCTGGGGACAGGTTGATAGGTATGCAGCCCAGCCTCTCAAGATAGGCAAGGAGCAAAGACCTTCCTCTCCCGAGTAAATGCGCATTACAAGGTAGCCGCTGCAGAAGAGGCTTTCACAAACAGAGGGACGAGGTGGGACGAGCCGTTGGTTCGGCTCTCTCCCCAGCCAATCCTGTCCTCCCTCCTTGGGCTCATGAACAAAATGACCATGGCAGCAGCTGTATTAGTCTGCATGGGCTGCCATAACAGAGCGGGTGGCTTAAACGACAGAGTTTTACTCCTCATGATTCTGGAGGCTGGGAAGTTCAAGGTCAAGGTGCCCGAAAGGTGGGTTTCGTTCTGAGACCTCTTCTCTTGGCTTGGAGGTGGTGTCGTCTGCGTACGTCCATGACCTCTTCTTTGTGTGCATGGAAAGGAAGAGAGAGGGAGCTCTCGGTGTCTCTTCTTATAAAGACACTAATCCTATGGGATCAGGGCCCCTCCCTTAGAACGTCATTTAACCGTAATTACCTCAGTAGAGGCCCCGTCTCCAAATACAGCCACACGGGAGGGGTGGACCTTCCACACATGAATTACCGGGGGACACAAACATTCCGTCCATACCCGCTAGGCTAGAGGTTCCTCTCAGGCTTGACAGCATGGGGCTCCCTCTACCGAAGCTGATTTGGCTACTGCCACTGTTGAGGGCCCTGTCTGCCCGAAACACGGGCCAGTGCTGCCCAGTTCGGGCACCACTCCCCCGGAAACCATGATGATGGCAATTTGACCACATTGGGTGTCTTCCACTATGAGGAGCGCATCAATTAACCCTCCTGGAATCTGGGTATTGAATTCCCTTCTCTGCTGGATGCTCCCGCCAGGAGCACCATCTGTGGCCACGCAGAATGCTTTCTCCGTCACTAGGGTATGCTGCGCCGTATTGTCTCCAACCCAGGAATGCAATTAACAGGGAGGGAAGTGTGATCGTGGGCTCGCACCTAGCAGCTAGCCTGTGGGGACGGCGGAGCGGCTTCCGAAGGTTCAGTGACAGCGCCAATGGGAGGCTAGCACCATGGGAAGCAGCAGATCTGTCACGTAGGGTGGGCTGTGTGCCTTAATTAGTGACCAGTGGATGGGGCTGTCTCCCACCAGGGGCATCCCCACTCACGTTTTTATTTCAATAACCGCTTGCTTGCGTGGGATTTGCATGTCATACCATTCACCCGTTTCAAGTGCACAATTCAATGGTTTTAGTGTCTCCACAGATGTGCAAGCATCGCCAGAGCCCGCTCACGCTTCCCCCTCCATAACTCTCTTACAGAACGTTCAGTTTCCATCTCTGCAACACAGCAGATCCTGTTGAGCTCTGCCCAGACCCCCTCAGATTCCTTTTTTCCATATTTGGGCCCCTCCTGGGTTCAATGTGTTTTTGCATCCAACGGGGGCATCTGAGGCTCTTTCTCGAAGAACATCCCTTGGATTCCCAGAACCTGCTTGGCCCACCCGACCCCTTGGCTCGGATAGCTGGAGGTTCCCGGGGCCGTGTACATGACCCCCCGGTGAGCCCTTAATCAGGGACTGAGAGTGGAGGGGAGCGGAAGCCCGACTCTCCGGCCTCGTGTGCAGATACCTTGGAGGCGTGACGTCCACTCCAGAGCTGTCGCGCTGAGGCTGAGAGCTGGCCTGAAATGGCATCATTCTGGCTTCCCCCCTTCCCCGTCCTGCTCCCCACTCCCCCTTCCTGACCTCCCCCAAGACTACTTCTTCCATAAATCGCTTCTTCACCAAACCTCACGTTGGGGGTCTGTTTTTGAGGAATCCACACCATGACAGCGGTCTTTGGCTCAGCAGGCTTGGGGGTGCTCTTTCCCTGTAGCCCTTCTCAAGGGGCTTCCGCCTGGAAACACAGCCATGATTCCCCCCGATTAAAGCTGGGCTTTCGCTGAGCCACTCTGAGCTCCTCGAGCTACTGAACTGATAGGCAGAGTGGCCGTGCTGGCTGGGTGGGTGATCCCAATTACCGGGATCCCGATTACCGACAGGCAAGGGGGCTCTGCTGCACGCGGGGAAGGGGACGTCCCCCGGGGACCCACTGAGGTTGGGGACAGACGCTTCCCGTTGGCGGGAAGCTGCAGCACACCCCAAGCCAGGATGACGAGGACTCAGGCCCTGGGAGGGTAAGCAACTGGGTCACCCCGCCAGGTGCGGGATCCCCCCAGCCGTGGTGCTTCCGGAGCATGAGGGGAACATAGAATGGGTGCTAGGAAACAGCAGGAATGATTGTCACCTGGCTCTCAATGGGCTGCAGACATGTGACCGCAGCACCATCTACACCATATGTTGACTGATTATTTTCCTTCCCCTTTCCTGCCATCCAGCTCACGTTCTAGCTTAGGCTTCGGGTGGGAGCGTGACTGCCTGAGGGCACTCGTGGGAATGCAGCAGCTGGCGGGCTTTGTGTCCCTCCCCCCATTTTTAAGATGAACGTTTCTTGCTCTGAGAGAAGAGCAAAGACAGGGAGTGACACAGCCCCTGTGCACACCCACCTCCCACCTCCGCAGCCTCCAGCCCCCTCGGGGAACACTATTTGTGAATCCCTTGAACCTTCCAAGTTGACTTCTGTTTCCTACCAGAACCCTCATGGCCGGGATACCTAGGGGACAGGCAGCTGGACAGGTTGCATAGACAAAGGTGACACATGTCCAGAGCCCAGGCTAGCCCTTACTGTGTACTAGATGGAGGGTAAGGGAGGGTCCTGCATGAGTCACTGGAGAGAAAGAGCCCTGAGAAGCAGAAAGGAGAGCCCAGGCTCCCCCTCCCCCCACCCGGGGAGTGCTGACATGCAGAAGGCAGGCCGAGAAGGGGGGGAAACAGCAACGGATGGAGGAGGAGCAGCCTGGAGACAGGAAGGAGAGAGGAATGTCCCGGAAGTCTAGAGAAATGCATGGAAATGGGTTAGGAGGTCGAGGGAGCAGAAGACAGAGAACTGACTGCTGGGTTTGGCCCCAAGGTCATCACTGGTGATCTCAGTGGGGGAGTTAGAGGTCATCCTTACCTGCGATGAACCCAAAGAAGAGGCAAGTGAGTGCCACGAAGTCTTGGAGGGAAACTCGCAGGGCACAGCTGGCCTCAAAGGCAAGCAAGGCCGGGCTTCCTCATGAGGCCCTGAGCAGGCTCCTCGGAGGTGCCGATGAGGCCCGAGGGAGGGCTGGCCGACGCAGAGGGCACTGCGCCAGCGAGGCCTAGAGGCCTTTGGGGAAATTGCAGTGCAAAGAGGACTAAAGCCATAGAAGACTCTGGAACAATCAGTTGGGCTGCAGGTTTCGAAGGCCTTGCAGGCCAGCCTGGGGAGCTGGGCCTTGGTCCTAGAGCAGTGGGGAGCCAGAGAAGGGTTTAGGCGGGGGAGTCGTCAGATCGGGGTGTTAGGATGCCCAGGTCAGGATATGGGAGGAAACACCCACCTCATCGCAGGGGCAGCACCAGGCCGGGCCCACTGGAGGTGCCTGATAAACGCTGACTCCGGGAACAGAGCACGGGCTGTAGGAGATGGTGGCTGACATCACCCATGACTGATGGTAATATGGTGCGGTGGTAAAAAATCTACTCCAAACTGGGGGGAAAAAAATCTAAGAGCCAGATGTTCAAAAGCACTGGCCTAATTACAGACTGACCGTGAAACGGCCAGACATGTGACCAGGTACAGTGGACACATTTCAGACTGAGGTGTTAGCGCTCGTTCTTCCCTAAGTGGGGTGGGGAGGGAGCAATTGTTTGGGCAAATGGTGCCGACGTCAGAAGGCAACTCGGGGTTTGCTGGGGAACTGGCTTAGAGCTGGGAACTAATTGCCCATGAATGTGGAAAAACAGCCAAGTCCCCACAGAATGTTCCGTGGCCTGGGTCTACTACCAAGAAGAAGAAAGAAAGAAAGAAAAAAGATGTTCTGATTCTAATTATAAAAAGAAAAAAGATGAAGCAAGGACACCACCCAGCAGCTAATTACTGGCAGGCCGAAGCCTGTACCAGCTCAAGTGGAAGAGCTGACAGGATAGAACGTTAGCATCTTACTCTCCGCTGTTAATAAAATGCAGCACAAAGGCCCAGAGGAGCCGTACATCTGCTCACAGGATGCTGCCCGGCTTGGGGAACCTTCCCGGCCCGCCTGCGCGCTGGCTCGCCACGGCTGCGGTGGAATCCCGAGCCTGGGCTCGCGGGGCCGGGGCGAAGGATGTCCCACTGTGGGAAGTGGACGGCCCCAGGAGGGGGACACGGGCTGGGGCCTGCTGGCCAGGAGGCCCTCGGCAGAGCGGCTGTGTGCGTGTCACCAGCCAAGTGTCTCTGAGCCCCGAGGGGTCAGCTGGATGGCCCTGCTTGAGAAGAAAATTCCAGCAGAAGAAAAACCCATATAAAATTAAGTTAACAGTCACAGCAAATGACTGGAAACCACCTCAACGTCTCGTAGCAGTTTACTGGCTAAATAAATAATATTTTACTGGTTAAATAAAGGAAGAGGCATCCCTTCAATGAAATACTACACAGCTGCTAACAAGAATGAGACAGCTGGGAGGCTCTCCAAACTTGAATGCAGAAGTTCACGACTGGGGTCAGGAAGTGAATTAAGGGCTCTGTGAACTTGGCTGGGGAAGAATTACATCTTGATGTTCGCTCACCTCTAACTGTAATTTAGTGTTTCCTTCAGTTACGAATATAGGCCCCAAACCCCGGAAGAATTAGCTGTGACTTGGTCACCAGAGAAGTCACAGATTTTCTCGTAGGGCTTTACAGTTGCTGCAGGTATCTCAGAAATATCAATTACATCATGACTTTGAAACTATTAATAACGATTACGCCCACCGCTCCATCTTGTTATTTAATGCATTAGTAAAGAAATCCATGGATTACCAAACCACAAATGTATTTCTCTATTTTGACAAGTGTATTAAACATAATTGGTTTCCTCTGTAACCTTATATGTTTTATTTTATCCATTTAAAGCACGGTTCTGTGAAGGGGTCAGAGGCTTTCCCAGACTGACAAAGGGGTCCATGGCTCAAAAAAGGCTCTGAAGCCCCGATCCGGTGTTAATGAAAAGAGAAATGTGCAGAACAGCGTGGATCATATGCTACCATTTGTGTGGCTTTTTTTTTTTTTTAAAGCAGATCAATGGAACAGATTAAAAACCTCAGAAATAGACCCACATGAGTAGGCTCAATTGATGTCTGACAAAGGTGTAAAAACAATTCAATGGAGGAAGGATGGTCTTTTCAATACAAGGTGCTGGAACACTGGGACATCCATGGACAAAAAAAAAAAAAACCAAAGAGAGAGACTTCAACCTAAACTTCACACCTTATACAAAAACTAACTCAAATGTAACAGGTAAAAGTGAATCTGAATAAATTGGGTGGGCTGTTCCAATGTCAGTATTCTGGTTGTGATCTTATACTATAGTTTTGCATCATGTAACCATTGGGGGAAACTGGGTCAAGCGTCCATGAGATTTCTCTGTGTTATTTCTGACAAGTGCATGTGAATATACAATTATCTCAAAATTAAAGATTAGTTCAACAAAATAAAGCTTGTACAAATTATCTCTGGGAGGAGACACACACACAAAGGGGAACATCACGGAGGAGAAAAAGGAGAAGGGACAACGGAGGTGGGGGAAAAAATCTGTTTCTGGCTTACACTTATAAACTGTGTATGATTTCCATGCATTCCTTATATTCACAATCAATTATTTTTAAGGAAAAACAAACAAACGTCTCCTGGAGAGAGATGAAGAAATGAGCATAAGAAGAAATTATCCCAGTCAGAGTCAAAACTCTTTCCTGGGTTACACTTGAATTGCAAGCACTATTACTGATAAATTTCCCAGCAACCTTGTGAAAGGATTTCGATCAAAATGTGAATATGCTATTAATACTCATTTCTTTAAAAACTACTTCATGCTTCTTCGTTCATTTTCAAAACGAAATAACAGGGTTTGGAAAAAAAATGTTTAAATGATTTCATTCCTTGAGTGAGAACTGAGCTGAATTACTGCGTGTAGGCAGCCTGTCCCCGTCTCAAAGAGCAGCTGGGCTGGGCAGAGTCCCAGGAGGCACCACAGCCTCCCCAGGGCTCGTACCTCTCCCGTGCGGGGGAACAGGAGAGCACAGGATGGCTAGGAACTTAGCTCTAGACTCAGGTGGAACCCGGATTGAACCCCAGCTCTGCCACTTATAGACGGTATGGCCAAGCACAAGAACCTAACCTCTGTAGGCGTCCGTCTTGCCATCTGTAAGATGAGGGTATTATGGTGTCTGCCTGGGGGAGTCACCATGAGAATTCACAGAGAGCATTTGTGGAGAGTGCTCAGTACAGTGCCTGGTACCTAGGGAGCGCAGGGAAGTAAAGAGCCACAGCTAATGTGTTTTGCAGGTCTTCACCCCCGACACAGTCTTAAGAGGCTGCTGTCGAACATCCAATGACACAGGTACCACGTATGCTATACACCGAGAGGCGGCATTTCATGCAAGAGCTCCCTGCATTCTCAGCACGCCCCTGAACCAAAGGGAGGCTCAGAGAGGGTATGTGATGTGCCCAAGAACACACAGCTAGGGAAAGGCAAGGAGAAAGAGTGGGGCCTGAAGACCCTGAGCCTTGGTCAATGAGAAGAGGCCATGACTCATCCAAGGTCTCTGAGCAGCTCCCCAGTAAGAGGAACCTAGGCCCAGGTCCACCAAGACTACAGCACCCAGGAGTGGGAGGAGCTGCGAGGATCCCCAGAGCTGCAGAGAGAGGATCTCCTCTCCTGCCCCAGGCTCCGAGGTGTGTGTTTTGTCTACAAGAGGGTGCAGAGCACCCCCACTCTCCAGAAAAGCTGGGGGGATGTCAGGGTGGGAGAGATTCTCTCCAGGAAGGTTTTGGGGGATTAAACCTATTGTGCAGCTTCAGAAGACACACCTCCTTGCTCCACACAAACCCCAAGAACAAGCTCCTGGCTCACACAGTGGTGCTTATGGTGAACCCCAGGCCACCATCAGAGCTCCGGCACCAGCAGATGCTGACCGCCTTCTGGCCCAGAGATCACGAGAGCCCTTCCCACACCGGTCACCAGGATGTCTACTTTAGCATTTTCTCAGGAAGCTCTTTGTCCTTAGGCTGCTTCCCCTATGCTATGTTAGAATCTGCTCAGAAACTAGGGTGCATTCACCTGGTTTGAAAAAAAAAATCTGAAGATAGTAACTCAGGGAGAAATGGATACTAAAAACTCGGTGACTGGTGCACAGGGATGTATGTGGCCCTCTGCACCCCACTGGTCACTTAGAAGCTATGCGACTTTGGGCAAATCACTATCCCTATCTTTCCCTCACTTTCCTTCATAAATTACAGATGATAAAACCCCTCTTGCCTTCACCTTCTATGGGGGCGCGGGGTTGGGGCTGCTGTCTGAAGACAAAGATAGAAGGGCACCCATTTCCCGAACAGGGCAGAGCAAAGATGACTGCGGAGCGGCTGGCAATCACATAGCCCAGCCTAGAGGCTCATCATTTTGATTTCCCCGGGAGACCTCAGGTCTCCGGGGGGCGCTACAAGCCCGGCGCTGCAGAAAAACCATTCCTCCGACTCCGTTGGCGTCGGACCGGCGCGAAGCTCTGTGGCCAGTCGCTAGGCAACAGGCCCCGCCCACAGTTGCTGCCCGCGCGCCCCCTCCTGGCGGCGCCCTGACAGTACATCCGGCAGCAGGCAGTGCCAGCAGCTGCCTTCCAGAATATTCTCCCAGCTTATATCCAAGCCTGTCTTTCGGGATGAGCAGTGCTACCGCTGTTTCTCTCTTATCTTTTCTCATCCTGTCTTTCTCATCCTTTTCTGCCAAGACCTGGCAGACCCTACTCCTGCAAGGCCCTGGCTGGGCCAACCTGGGAGGAGAGGAGGCTGGAGAGGTAGGCAGGCAGACTGTGTTCAAGATGTTGGCCACAGAGCAGTAGGGAGCCATAGAAGGTGTGTGAGCAAGGCAGCAACATGAGCAGATCTGGTGTTTCAATGCTCATGCTGGAGGAACAGGGCATTCAGGGAGCACAGACTGGATTGACTGGAAAGCCTACAGGTAGCAGGTGTCCACTGACCTCTCCGAGGTAAGTATGGTGAGAACACACATGCAAGGACAAGCCGGGGCTATCAGAACTTGTGCTTCACACCAGGGGTAAGAGAAAAAGGCAGGTCTCCAACCCTGCGCCACGGTTGTCTTTTCACCCCTGCCGGCACCCTCAAGTTTCCAGGAAAGATGCAAACTAGTCTCCAGAGGTTCATCAGATCACAGGCCTATAGAACTGAGAAATGCTCCCTTTGTAGAGTCCTGTGGACATAGACTCCAGCAACAGATACTGCCCTTCTCCGCAGGCCAGAGCTTCCCATCTCAAACCCCACAGGCTTAAACAAACATTCCTGTTTCCTTGCACTGGTCTGGATTGCCATGGAGTCCATGTGGTCAGACTTTCATACCTCTCTGTGTTGATCAGAAATACTTTAATGCAGCTTGGCTGAAAAATCTTTCAAAACATGGAGTCTAAGATAAAACAAGTGTAATAAAAAAGTAGGGGCACTGATCCAGCCTTACCAGGCCATACTCACAGGCCAGGGCCCAGTGAGGGCAGGGGAAGTGACGCCAACCGGAAGGCAGGGCTCCTGCAGTGCTGTGGACCCAGGGGCAGGACCAGCACTGTTGTGAGGGGAGGGCTGGGCTGGGGGAGCTTCAGCCTCAAAGCCAGGCTAGTCTGAAGTCACATCACCAGGTCCAGATGGAAGCCAATGCTGCCCTACGGGCCTCGGCACTTAGGTCGGCCCCGCTGGAAGAACCGTCCGTAAAGCAGTAACTGAAACATCCTAGGACCGTATCCTGCTCCAGGGCCCTCCAACAGAGTAGGCCCGGGCCCAGCCCCCGCACTGATGTTGGGAGAACAGCCGAGTATCACTTCTCAGCAATCATCCTACCACTTGCCCCGTGACCGTGCTGGGACACCCCTGCCTACAGACCAGTTGCAGGAAGCAGGTCGGCCTGTTCTCGTGAATGCCAGTCCTTCCCTGGACAGAGAATAGGACAGTTTCTCACCCAGAATCTTTCACCCCAGGTCCCCTACTCTGCATCCCCCTACTGGGAGTGCCTACTTTCACCTTTGAGATGGAGTTGAGACCCCAACTTCTCCAGAAGGCTTTCTCTGACCACCCCACAGCTGGGTGAGGGAAATGAAAAGAAATCTTTAGATTTTGGGTCTGCATCAGATTTTCTCAAAAGCTCTCCACTGCTTAAAAGAAAAAAAAAATGTGATAATACCAACAACGATAGTCAAAAATCTAATAGCCGGGCCAAGCCTCTTGCTTGCTAACAGAGGCAAAGGGAGAAAGGAGGTAGGCCAGGCCCCGACCCGACCCCTTACCCAACACCACCTCCCACAAGGATTTAAAGAGAGAATAAACCTTCCACGTTTATTTTATTTTATTTCAACAGTCAACTGTCCCCGGAGAGGAAGCGGATACAGAGATGATTTAGAAGCACATTCTACTCTCCGAGAATTGCATCAGTGCTTAGGAACAGCCTACTTTTTAAAGTTGGCAATCGCTATAAAAATATCAAATAGTCAAACTGTAATAGATTTTTTTTTAAACCAGAAATGATGCCTATAGCGGCTTAAACTTTATGGAGGGGAGATGAAGCAGCCCCAGCGGTCAGAATGCTTAGTGAAGCCTGGAGAGGGGGTGAAGGGCAGTGGCCAGGCAGCCCTCGCCAGGCGGAGCAGCAGGAAAGGACGCTGCAGAACCGGCTGTCAGCGCCCGGGGCCCCGCTGCCCACACCGGCCGCCTGCATGTGCTGAGGGCTCGGTGTCTGTGCTGCCCCCAGCTGGGACCAAACAGAGGCAGAAGCAGAAGGCTGGAATAGATGCTGCCTCCCGTCCTGGATCGGGGCCTGAGGAAATCAAAGACCGCATCTGGGAGTGAGTTTAACAGCCGCACAACCCAGACTCGGTTAAATTCATTCCTAAATGTGAGCTTCCACCAGCCCCGCGATCCTCAGAGCCCTGGCCCTCCCCTGCTAACCACCCTCCACGCTCCTGGTCAATCCCACCTCGGGATTGAGAGAACTTTAGAAATCTCCTTCCTCCCTCCTGTCCTGAAATGGAAATGAACTGCCAGTCTTATACCCACTACTACCCTTCCTCCCTACGCATGGCTGAACGCGGACGAGAACGTCATTGCCGGAACACCCCCACGCCCCCACCCCGCTGGCCCGTGGGCCTGGGCCTGGGCCTAGTCCGACGGCTCCTCAGATGGCGGCTGGCTGGGCCCATGGGGCGGCGCCTCGGGCACCTCCGCGTCCTGGTCCTGGTCGTCTGGGAAGGACAAAGAAGAGGGGCTGGATTTACAAAGAGGGGAACGACCTACTTTCAGATGGAGACTTTCTGTAAGGCATTCTCCCCATTCCCAGCCCCAGCGGAGAATGCCTTTGCCTTTGCTTTTGCTTTGCTAGGTGTCCGGACGCTGGCAACCGAGCCTGGGCCCCCCGACACAGACTCCAGCTGAGCCCCCCGCCTGGCCTGTCTCCAGCCGGGTGGCGAGAAGCCATCTACCCCGTGGCTCTGAACCTCCGAGTCTTTCTGCCTCATGGTATCACATCGGCAAGGGGATGAGGGGAAACAGTAAATAAGAAGGAACGCTAACGCCGTCCTCGGGCTCATGTTCTGTTTAGTCCTCAGAATCCCCTCCTGAGGTGGGGACCACCCGTCCGCTTTGGCAGAAGGAGAAGCTGAGGCGCACGGAGCGAATGGACCTGCCGCGGGCCCCGAGGCCGCTGCGGGCCGGAGTCAGGACCCACACCCCGGCCGTCTGGCTCCGCGGCCAGCGTGCTTCAAGCCGCACGTCATCTCTCCAGGCCGCGGGTCCAGGCGTCTCACACGCGGCAAGTGTGCACCAGGCCTCTCACTTCCTTTTCCTAAGGAGCCTCGGGGAAGGACTGAAAGGAAAAAAAAACCCTAGAACCTTTAAAGCTGCAAGAGCCCTCCAGAGAAAACCTAAAGCATTTTTACATCCGAAATGTCAGCTGACCGTCACAGTAACCCCGTGACAGGAGCCATTTCACAGACGCGAAGACAGGCCTAGGTCCTGGTCTGTTTCTCTCCACTGAGCGGCCAGGGGCAGAGGAGTCACCCCCAGCAGCCCTAGCCCAGCTCCAGCTGCCGCTCCAGGCTCAGCGTGTGCTCTCTCGCTGGCCGGAGAGGCCCCAGCCGAGCCAGAGGAGCGGGGCGCCTCTGGTCTGAACACAGGGCGCGCACGCCATCCTCCACACCTCGGCCCACAGGCGCGGGCAGGGGAGGGAATTAGCATTGCACCTGTAGCCAGACAGGGTTCTGGTGACTTCCAAGCGCTGCCGTCTGCCATCTACATATGCAGGAGCCTCTCTGGGCTCCACTGGTTTTCTCACCTGGGACTGGGGACCCCCTCTCGTGGATGCTTGCATATGAAATAAAGGGAGGTGTATAAGGAAAGAGCTCATGCATTCTAAATTCTGCTCTCCACTTCCCTTCTTTCCACATCCACTTCAGATCAGGCCCCCCTCCTCTGGAAAATCTTCCTGGCTCCCCAGAAGCCGGCAGACTGGAGCCCACTTACCAGTGGTTTCCTTGTCCGTATCAGACAGGACAGTGAGAGAGAAGGATGCTGGTGGCGGCGGCGGCGGCAGCGGCGGCAGGAAGTGGAGCGCAGACAGGAAGCCCGGCGGGAGAAACTGAGGCTGTGGCGGCTGCGGTGGCGGCGGCGGTGGGTAGTAGCTGGGCTGGTAGTCTCCCACCGGCTCGGGCACCTGCGTCAGACAAGCCAGAGAGGGAAAGGGTTAGCCAGACAGGCTGATCGAATGGGTCTCAGGCTCCTCAATGGGGGGGCTCCCCAAGGGGTAGATTCCCTGATGTGGCCCCCACACCTGGGCACAGGGTGTTTGACAAATAGTCACAAATGACTGAAGGCACACAGTCACACTGAGCCCTTTTTTAGAGGCACCGATCCAGGACCTTATCCCCCTCACGACCCCATGACCCTCCTCCCTGTAACAACGACAGTGTCTGTGAGGGCAAGCTCCAGGCCCAGGGCCGCGGCGCTGGTAAGCGGCAGAGGTAGGACTGGACCCGTCTGTCGGGCTCTACTGCTCCGTGCCGGGGAAGGGTCCGAACGCATCCCAATCCCTCACGGTCCCTTTTCCCGGTACAGCTAAGGTCTTAGACTGGAGAGTCAGGGGGCCTTTGGAGGCCCTATTCCAACACCACAGAAGAGCTGGGTGCGGTGTAGCCGTTCCTGAGGCAAGGGCAGCTGGGGGACCTCAGCAGAGCGGCTTGGGGGGCCGCCCTCCGTGCAGCCGCTCCTTCTTCTGAACGTGGAAGCCGCGCTCGTGCCGCAGGACCCTAAGGCTGGAATGGGGGCGTCTGGAGGGAGGACTACACAGCTCAGCATTGAACAGAGAAAGACGTGAACGCAATAAAAAATCATAATAAATTTCAGATGCAGTTCCTCTTATTTACTTCTGCATCCAGGAACTTCAGAGCACTTTACAAGCTGTGTTCTGGAGAACCCTCGTGTCCTATAAGATATTTTATGTGCTCTTAAAAGTGTTCTTTGACAAGGGAATTTGAGAAACTCCACGCACTGCCCCCATATCGGTGAGTCACACGTGAGCGCATTAAAACCTTGAGGCAGTCTGCAAAAATCTCTGGATTTCCCCAGCCTTTCCTAACAAGGAAGGGAAGAAAGCCCACCTTCAAGTATCTACTACATGCCAGACCCCATGCCAGGCACTTTCCATGCATTACACCTTCTTCAATCTGTCAACGGCCCTATGAGATAGGTACTCTTTCCCCTACTGTCCGGACTGAGAACCTGAGTCAGACCCTCGGAGGTTAGATGGCTTCCGCAGGCCATATGGCTAGTAAACAGCGGAGGCAGGACTGGATCCCAGGTCTGTCCGACTCCAAGCTTGTGCTGTTTTGTGGGAAGAGAACAGAGGAAGTGAAGCAGCAGCAGCAATTGTGGCAGGGACAGGAATAGGAGGCTGAAGACATCTCTGGGGAGTATCTCCAAGCCCAGGCAGGGGGCGGCAGGACAAGGATGAAAGCAGTTCATAGGCTCTTGGGTTTGAAACAGCATCAGAAATAAATGCCTGATCCTCTATCCAGACGTGGAGGGGGTGGAAAGGGGGATTATTAGTGCTTTAATTCCAAGCTGCTCAGCCAAGTCTCTCCCTGGATCACAGCTCCTGCCTGGGGCCTGTGGTGGCAGCTCAGGCCCAGATAAACCAACTGAGATCGCACTCTTAACAAAGGCCGTCTGGCGAGCCTGTCAATCAGAGCTCTACCCTGGACGCCAGGCTCCATCCAAGCTTCTGTGTGAGCAGACGGTGGGTGCGTGCCTCACTTGGCCAGAGCCCCCTCTTTGTGTGAAGGTTGGAGGCGCTGTGCTCTCCTTGGGGCTGCATGAGGGGCCAGCACCCAGGGCTCAGGTGTGGTAGGGGTGGTGGTGACAGTCAAGGGCCATGTTTGCTCTGTCTCCGCATGACAGACGTACGTCGGGAAGGGGAGAGTGAGTGCCAGGGCTCCAGGGCTGGGGACTGCTCTGTCACTGACCGGCTACATAAACTGAACACCAGGCTGTCCCTCCCCAGTTCTGTGCCCATGAACGGATACTTTACTTCCCCAAGTCTTCTTCCTCTGCTCTACAGTGGGGTACTAGAGCGTACCCCGATGGCTCACACGGGGCTCAGCAGGCACCCTGGAAATTATCAAGACCAGTGGTTTTCACTCTTTTCCCTTGATTCAATGGAAAATGACTTATGTAAAGCTTTACAGAAGTCTAAAACAGACAGAAGAGATGCTGCTGGGGCTGCAGCCAGAGTGGGGACCCAGCGCCCTGTGTGCCTGACCTGTGTGGACACATCTGGGTGGGGGGATCTCACTGGGTGTGCTCTGCAGCTAAGAAAATGTCAAGCATTCCTCCTTCTTCTCAATCGCTTTCCACATTAAACAAAGAAGGCTGGTCTGTCCTCACTCTTCTCTACTCTCCATTCGAGAGAAACATCTAACATTCAGGGTTAGGCATTTGGCTCTGAGGGAGGGAGGAAAGGGAATGGTGGTCTACGTTTCCATGAACTTGAGCTGCATCCGAGCCAACCTGCCCCACAGGTCCAGCCTGATGGGACCAAGTCAGGACTCATTACCCAGGCCTCTGACCATCCTGCAGTCCTGACTGGCCTCAGGGTTGCCAAAAGGGAAAGGGCTTTTAACCACTCTGGTCTGGAAGGAGCTGGTAACCAAGGCCACAAAACCTGGTCACCCCGACTTGTACCTCACACAGCAGGGACGGCCTGACTCCTCCATACTCCGTATTCAAAACTCGAGGCTTAAAGAGCAGCACAGTTAGTAAAGGACCAGGGATCTTATAAAAAGATTAAATCTCATCCGTTCTTTCAACAAATATTTCCTGAGGTGACGGGTGTTTGGTGGAAGGTTTCTCTATTTTTCATGACTAAGATTCAGTTCCTCCCAAAAGCCGCCTGAAGTCTCAAGGGGCCCCTATCTTTGGGCAGCGGACCTACGTGTGCTCCTGGCTCTGCCCTCGGCTGTGTGGTGCCCAGACAGTGAGACTTCCTTCCTGGTCCTCATCGAAATGAAGCCCTTCCGGCCCCAGCATGCCGTCAGTCCAGGCCGGCGGTCACTCACTCAGTCAGTGGTACCGTGCAGCTGCGCCCCAGGTTTATCTGAGGCGTCTCTGTGTTCCTTCTTGCCTGATCCCCCAGCTCTGAAAAGCACATGCCGCAGCCCAGACAGCCAGGCCATCTTGTTTACACACAAATGGACTTACCCACATGTGTGCACTCCAAGAGGTGTGCACTGCACGAGGTGTTGTACTTGTCCCGCCAGTGCTTAGGGCCTGGCATAGACTGGCCCATGGGTTCGCTTCCTGGGACTGAGGACCCATAAAAGCAATGGGGCATCTGGGATAAGGAGGAACTGGGAAAGGAATGGGGATGGGGCTTACCAAGGCTCCTCCATGGAAGTGGCTGCAGGACACATGCCGGAAGCCCCGCTGCAGGGGGATCCCCGGAGTCGGGGATCCATCCTGGTAGCCCAGTGGGAATGGGCAGTAGGAATGCATGTTGGAGCAGCTGGGGTACAGCTTAGAAGGCTCTCTCTCCAGGTACTCAGACCCCACCACACACTCTGAGCTGATGCTCAGAGGGAGCCCTGGAAAGGTAAGCAAGGAGGGGAGTGTTAAAAAGGCACAGAGCTAAAAAAAAAAAAAAAAAAAAAAAAAAAGGCACAGAGCTAGAGAAAAGAGCATCACATCACTGTACGAAGGTAGCAGCACAACACTCAAAGCCACTTACAAAGAACTCCCACATCCATTATGCTTTTGATCCGCCCTGCTTTTTAAGCCCTTCAGCCATGTCTCACTGCTCTTAGAAAAAGTCCTTGGCACAGCCATAAAGCCCCACGAGGGCTGGTTCCTGCCTCCACTCCAGCCTCCTCATGCACTATAATCTAGTAGGAGCTTCTCCTTTCTCAACAACCTCAAGGCCTTTGCAGATGCTGTTCCCTCAGTTTAGAAGGCTTTCCCCCTAACCCCACTGTACCTCAATAAGTCCTCAGTACTCAGCTCCGACTCTTCCCTCAGACCACAACTAAACCATCAATTATTAGAGCTCTATACATTGATTTGTGTGATACTTTGATCAGCACTGTCCCTCCCGCAAGGACAAGATCCTTGAAGGCAACAAATGTGACCTTTCCCCCTTTGCGTCTTCATCACTACTGTTGGGGCACAGTTAAGTGCTCAGCCCCGCTGAGATGGAACAGAGAAAGGCACTATGTCTGTGGAAAGGTATCTTCTGGAATTGCTGATTCAGGTCTGTCTTCCCTCTCTACTTTCCTGGAGACCTAAATTTTCTTAGAATGTCCCAGAAGGCAGAAACGGCCTTCAGAGAGCATCCAGGCCAATCCCCTTCGCATGAGCAGTCTCCCAGTCTCCTGTGCTCTTTCTACCACACTGTCGTAGAGGAAATCAAAAAATCACATGCCTGCACCCAAAAAGAACCTCAAATCTGTATGTGACTTGAAACTGTACTTTAATACTGAAAACCACCAAGACATAAGGAACCATGTTATTTATGCATATGGTGGGAGGAGAGGAAAAAAAGGCAATATCAACAGACCAACTGGTCTCCTGGGGGGCGCAGAGAACTATCAGATTCCCACTCTCTGGAAAAGGGTGCGAAGGGGTGCGCAGGCGCATTGGGCCAGGGCCCTCCAAAGGAAGTTGGCTGGGAGGAGCCTCCAGCAACTGGAAAGGGAAGAGTACGCAGGCGCAGTCATCGTTGCGCAGGCGCAGTCATCGTCGCGCGGGCCCACCCACAGAGACGTCTTGAAGGACGTGCGACCAGACCAAGAAAAGGGCGGGAAGAAGTGCGCAAGTGCAGTAGGGCCCATCTAGCTGGGGCGTCTTCCTGGAGGAGACGCCACAGCTAAGGGGATTGGGGGCCATTTTCTTTCTCCCAAGATGGAACGGCAAGAAGCTAAATGTTAAAAGCCACCAGAACCACCCATTCCTTTCTCTCTTTTTACCTTTTTGCAAAATGGCCCCCAACCCAAGTCTGTACTTAAGAGAACGGCTTCCCACAGCAAGAGTACCTCTGAAAACATTTACCCCACCCCCACCCCAAGGGCCCATCCCAGCACGATCCAGGGTGGCCTGGGCCGCCAGCGTGGGGCACGGGGAGGCTGCAACCCGGAGAGGCATCCCAGGTGGGGCGAGGCCACGCGGGGCCGGCGAATCTTACCGAAGTCGGCGAACGGTGGGCTGGGCATGGGCCGCAGCGGCCTGCGCAGCTCCAAGCGGCCGGGGTAGCCCTTGCCTGCTGCCTCCGCCCCGAGCTGGGGCCCCACGGAGCTGGGCATGGCGACAGTGGCTCGTTCGCTCAGCCCCACATGGCCGCGGCTGCCCAGAACTGGCTGGAAGGCACTCGGGCCGGGGCTCGGGCCCCGCGGGGGCCTCTCGGGGAAGCCCGCGGCCACGCGGTACTCCGGGCCTGGCTCCCGGTCTCCCGAAACAGCCAGCGGAAGCAGCTGGCGGAGGCTTGGGCCCGGGACGGCGGCCGCAGCCCCGGACAACAGCTCCGGCCCGTGCGCGCCAAGGGCCATCTCCTGCTCCTCCTCGGAGGCCTGCTTCTTGAGCACCTTCTGCGCTGCCATAATCTTCTGGCGCTCAGTGATCAGGTAGCACTTCTCGCAGGTGCACTGCTTCCAGCGGCACTTGCCCGCGTGGCCCTTGACCGGCACCAGGAAACCATGGTTCCGGCACCGCGAGCACTTGGGGGTACGCAGCATCTTGTCGGCCAGCTTGGCAGGATCTGCCTTCATAGCACAACCGCCACCTCTGGAAGCTGCGGAGCGAGTGCAGCCAGGACGAGCGGCGCCCCACAAGTCTCTGGTGCTGGGGACTTTGGATACATTTGTAACAAAGTGGTTCTCGGTAGGTCCTGGGAGCTGCGCGGGACCCTTGCATTTTCCCTCCTTTTTTGGAGTGCAAAATTTGGAGATTTTGTGTGTCTTGGTTAATTACATGCAAGGGATTGGGTTGAATAAATTCCTCATGGAATGCTATTGCATGTATGTCATCTGGGTTATCTGAAGTCTTACCATTTAATTTTCCAAACTTTCTGTTCCCGCCACACAGAAGGTATTTTCGTAACTTCAAAAGAGGCGGAGCGATAGTCAACGGTCCACAGATTTAAAGCTCCAGAGGTACGGAGCTCTCAGTAAACCCATTCAGGAGAAAAGCATCCTAAGAGGCAAACCGAGCTTCTCCTTCCAAAAGTTGCTGCTTCTGCTGAATTTCATTTCTCTCCCCTTCTGAGAAGCAGCGGCTGGCAGTGATGCTTCCAGAATAGTCTCAAAAGCTCAGTGCAGTGTGATAGTTGCTCAGGGGTGTGCCCTAATAGCAAGAGTTTTGTTGGTATAGTCATGCATTTCTGGCAAATGGTGCATTGCTGTTGTTGATGCCTTCCAAAGTAAAGCATACTTTACACAGGATATTTTAGCATGAGCTTTTATCATTCTTAACTTTGCCATGAATTTAGTTATCCCTGTAAAACAGCCCAAATCTTGGGTCATGTGAAAACTGGCACAAACTTAATAGTTTTCCAATGCTACTAAATTAATTCATTTTCTTGATAGAAATGTATGACACTCTGAGATCTTTTTTTTTTTCCAGTCCAAAAAATGGGGGGAAATGGGTCACTAACACCTACATTGAAAGCTCATAGTCATAGGATCGGTTATATTTAAGGAGGTAGTTATACTTAAAACCCGGCTAAAATGTGTGTGTGTGTGTGTGTGTTTAAACTGACCTCTTTCTGAAATTTTCTTTCTGGTAGCAGAATGGCAGAAGCAAGGCCTGGTGTCCACCTTGATTTTCCGGAGCTCTTGGTTGCGGCTGGCTTCTTTGCACTTCTCACCAGCGGCCTGTCAATAGGGAATGGTTGCCATTCTGAGGCTGATTAGAAACCCAGAGCTGCAAAGAGGTTTATAAAGCCCTTTTCTGCTTTAAAGAAATATATTCCTCATCTTAATAAGAGGGCAAAAGTATACGCTTCCTGTATTATTTGGCCCTTCAGGGATTTCACTGGTAATTTTACATCCATTTAAAGAGATCTAGGTTTGTCTCTGCTTTGCTCTAATACCCTCTATCTTAGTTTTTGATTTAAAAAATATGCTCCTGTAGATAAAAGGACAGGGAAACTCATTTTCTGACTCCACCAATTCAAAATGTCTAATTTTTTCACTGAATTTCTCATTTGAAAATGGTACTTAAAAATCATAGTTACAATACTGCTGTCAAAAAATCTGGGGCATAAGCTGCACTGTTTCATGATAAGGTCATATTCTGCATTATCAAATTTAAATTTTCACATCAAATAACATGGGCAGATGAGACAAAAAAGAAAACTACTCTCATTTACATTTCATGCTTGACCACCCAAGCTCTCTTCATTTTCCTATTAATGATTTAAAGGAAAATCCTATTCAAAGCCAACTATTTGAATTAACATATTTTGGCCTCGTTAACTACAAAATGTTTCCATATTTACTTCATAGCTTTAGGGGCAAAATAATACCCAAGGTGGTGTGAATTTGCATCATGCTTTGAGAACATTAATAAACAACTGTGTATCTTTTTAATCAGTAGTCACATTTTAAGATGCAAAAACCCCAGGGTTTACACAGTAAACAAATCTAAGAAAAAAGAAAAAAAGACTAGTTTATTTCTCTCTTCCCTGGAAAGTTTCAATTTGTGTAGGTAAATTCCAACAGAGCTTTATTTATTTCACTCTTGGAAATTCAGGCAAATTGATAGTTTTATTTGGTTTGCTGACTGATTACTTCTTAGGCTGCTGCTTTTTTAAAGAAATATGTACATTTCTTTAAATTGTTATTTTAAAGAAATAGATACATTTCTTTAAATCGTTATTTCTTTAGGTTGTTATATGCAATTCTTTAAATTCTTAAAAAAGATGGTAAAAGTGAAAAACTAGAAGTCATAAAAGGATGGCAGCCATAAGTATATGGTGGACCCCTTTTTTTCCCCCATACCTAAACCTTAGGATATTTATGTTTAAGAAAGCCTGCATCCTCTTAAGCAGTGGTTTATAAAATAACAAGTCATCGTGGCTGAGGAATCACCAGTTTGACTAATGAACCATAAGGGAACTGGTTGGTGGTCATATATGACTCCCAGCTACGAGGCTCCTTTTCCCTCAAAGTCCCAGGTTTCCTGTCTTGAATAATGCCTCTTCTTCTCAGTTATATGATTGCTATTGGTACTGTTTAATTTGTATTCACTGTAAAGAGTCTTGTATTATACAGTGCATGGAGGTATCGTTTATAATCATTAAATATTGTATGCAATGTAACGCTTCCTTACCGGGAGTAAGGAAATATAAAGAAGAGATTTTTGCTATAGCTTCTTTCCCCTAACAGTTATAACCCAGATATCTGCTATCTTCCCCTTCTTCAAGCTCTCTCCAATGAGCAATGAAAACTTTATTGAAGATTTTGTAGGGGATGGAGGGGAGGATTTACATGACACATCCTATAGCAGACACTTTATTTTCCTGCCTTAGCATTTCTGTTCTCTCAACATCCTTCTCTGCTGTGTTGCACCCACTGGAGAGAAACTGGTCTGTTCCTCACCCCCACCCCCCAGCCCCCCAGACTCTCTAGCTTCTCTCTCCTTTCTTGATTTTTTGGGAGCTCTGCAGCAGCTGTGACTATCTTATTTTCCTTTATGTCTAGCACAAAATAGATATTCAGTAAATATTTGTTGAATGTACAAAATGGCTCTTGCCTCCCTCTCCTGCCAATGTCAAGATTATCTCACCTCTAATTGGCACAGTAAACCGGCTTGGCTTCAGCAGCTCTCCCCAGACATACAAAACAGAAAGCCTACAGTGAACAGGACCACTCTCCTGACAAGCAGAATCTGGTGATCAACTTTGGTTGTTTGAGCTCACCCCAACCCTTAATGGTTTACTAATATTGATAATAACAGCGAGCACTTACTGTTTCTGTACGCAGTAATTCTTCAGTCCTTTGTGTGTACTGATTCACATAATCCTCACAACAGTCCTTTAAGATAGGTGCTATTATTTTCACCACCATTTTACACATCAAGAAACTGAGGCCTAGAGAAGTAATTTGCCTAAGGTTTTTTTAGCCATTGAGTGGCAGAGCTATGATTCAAAACCAGGAAATCTCTCCTCAAAGTCCATATTCTGAACCATATAGCTGCTATTTCAATATTTCTTCTAAACAAACACAGTGCTCTCCCCAAGAAAGCTTTGGATGATGAATAGAAATGTTTGTCTTATCACATACCCCATTACAGTTGGGGCAAAGGGCATGAAGGTGGTAGCAACCTGGGGAGGCTTCCTAAGATGCCCTGCTCAGTTGCTTTCCACCACCCAGAGCTGATATTTACTGAGTGCCAACTATGTGCCAAGCATAAGAGACACAGAACTAAATAAAAAATCAGGATCCTTACCTTTAGGCATACATTCTAGCTGGCAAACCAGACAGTAAACAAATAATTTCAAATGAAAGCTAGGGAGTCGGGGTGGTGGGGAGAAACAGGATGCTATGGGAACCCATACGAGGGCCTAACCTGGATCAAGAGATCGGCTCCCAGGGTGCCTGGGTGACTCCGTTGGTTAAGTGTTCAACTCTCGATCTCAGCTCAGGTCTTGATCTCAGGGTCGTGATTTCAAACCCCACGTTGGGCTTGATGCTGGATGTGGAGTCTACTTTAAAAAGAAAAAAGAAAAGAAAAGAAAAGAAAAGAGAAAAAGAAGGGAGAGAGGGAGGAAGGAAGGAAGGCGAGAAAGAAGGAAGGAGGGAGGGAAGAAAGAAAGAGGAGGGGAGAAGAGAAAACCCAGCTTGTTGAGGGGTTGGTTTCCCTGCTGAGGCTGAAAGGCTGAATGGCAACTAGTCAGGGACAGGAGCAGGAGAAGGGTGTCTCAGACAGAGGGAAGAGCACGTTTGAAGGCCTGCGGTGTGGCTCTAGTACAGCGAAGTCAGGACTGGAGAGAAAAAAGATATAGAAGTTAAACAGTAGAGAGATCGTGGAGTCATTGGGGAGAAATTACGGGGGTCACTAAGATTAAGGAGAAGAAATGACATGGCAGAGGCAGGCCAAACTGGAACCCACATATCCAGACATGTCCCTGACCTTGGTTTTTCTTTCGGAAAGTAGAACAGTAACTAGTACTCACATAGGTATTGCAAGATGAAAACGGAGTTGAGCATGGTTTTCTTCGGGGTAGTTGTTGCAGGTGGAACACACACTCGAGGCTAGCTGTGGCCCTGGACTAACACTGTGCTAGCCCAGCCACTTGATTCTCGTAAGCCTGCAGCCCTGCTCACTGGTTCATGTGACCTCTCCTAGGAATCTCCTAGGAGTCCTAAAGCAGCAGTGAGGGAAGACAAAAGAGAGACAGAAAAATAGAATGAGATGAAATCAAACAGGAAAGCAGTTGGAGAGGTTTTGTAGGTAAAGACTAGAATAAACAATCCTGTGGGACAAATGGAAAGTATACAAATCTGGACAGAGAGGGCATACTCAAAATGGTACAGTTAACTGAATTAGACCCAATCGCACTGACATTTGTTTTGTTTGATAACTTGATGGGGGAAAAATTTTTTATATACAGAAACTTTCACCTCTAACTGTTATAAGCACTGTCAAATTTCCATAAATTTCAAGAAATTTTTCTGTCTTAAAAGATGAGAGGCACATGTCCCTATAAATACATTGTTAATAGGGAATCTATTAGTATCTCTCTCCTTTAGTAAAATGCAAATTTGGTTTAACACAACATGCATGAATTTAATGCCAATATATGCAAGGCATCATTCCCTATTAAATGAGAGTCAAAAAAAGAAAGGAGCAAAGAAAATTAAATTTAATCTTCTTCTATGTGTACCTTGTCTAGTTTTTTTAAACAACAAATTCTTATTTATCCAAAAAACAAAACAGAATAAAACACCCAGAATTTCCCCCTGACTTCTGCTCCTAAGAGAATGGCACGCAGATATCAAGAATTTCTCTTTCAAGAGACCTTTTCATTTTATGTCACAGCATCAGTACAAATTCAGTCCATATTGTAACTGTAAACAAATGGCAAGATATAATTGCTTTAGAGACAGGCAAACTGGGTGAGAACCTGGTTGCTACTCATTAGCTGTGTTACCTTGGCTAGGTCACTTAACTTCTTTGCACCTCAGTAGTACAAGCAATTAGTAATATTTGCATAATGTGCTAGAAATTCTAAAGTACCCCACATTTATCCCATTTAATAATATTAATATATAATGAATGCATACAGCTTTGCAGGTGGAGGGATTCAGAACGAATCTCCCCAAAATGTGCTACTTTGGCATGTGAACTATTTTGAGCTGAAGGCAATCAAGACCCTGAAGGCTTAAGAGAAACTTTCTACCCTTCCTTAAATACCTAGAAGAATCTAAATGGAGGGGTTTTGCCAGAATAAGAGTTATTATCAGAGATAAGTTTTATCTAATGACTCATCTGTATGGCAGGGCAAACATCTAATTACTAAGCTCCTCTTCTTATTGCCTTCCTCCCCTTTGAAGCCCCAGCCCCCTACCCCATTCCTTAGCTCAAGATGGCACATATACCTCTTTTAACTTTTCCATTATTAAGCCCCTTATATATGTGAGGGTTCCCATACAGACAAAATTAGTTTTTCTCCTGTTCATCTGTCTCATGTCAATTTAATTCTCAGACCATCCAGAAGAACTTTTGAAATATAGGCATGGTCCCCAACACAGGCATGGTCTCATTTAAATCACAGAACCGTCTATAAGGGAGGTACTTTTGTTATGTCCATTTGACAGATGATAAAACAAGGCTTAGAGAAGTTAAGAAATGGCTTCCCCAAGGTGTACAGGAAGTGGCAGAAACATGTATGAATAGTTCCCAAGTCTGTTCTCTCAACCACTATGCTCTCATTGCCATTATTTAGTTATTTCATTTACTTTATACTTTTTTTTTTTATAAAATAAGATCTCCGACTCTTGCAGGATTATAATGCATTTACAATGCCCAGCACAGTATCTGGTATCTGGCACATGGTTAGCATACATCACATGGTACCAAAGAGGAGGAAGGGCAAGGGAATGGGGAACGAAGAGAAAGGAATAGTATCCCCACCTCCAGCTGGGAGATTCGGTTCCACTGCTCAACCTTTCTGGGTGGCTTCGGGCTCTCCAGCATAGATTAAGCCCCAGCTGACTAATACCATAGCTTTACCCCCATGTGGCCGTTGAGCACTTTGAAGTGTGGCCAGTCCAAATTAAGATGTGCTAAAAATATAAAATATAATCCAGATTTCAAAGACACAGTATAAAAAAGAATGGAAAATATCTCACTGATAATTTTATATAGATTATATATTGAAATCATGATATTTTGAGTATATGGAGTTAAATGACATACTGTATTTGAATGTGGTTTTTCACTTTTTCAATGTGGCTACCAGCACATTGCAAAATACATATATGTCCCACATTGTATTTCTACTGGACAGCACTGAAGGAGAGATTTGTCTGTGCAGGCCTCCTTCCACTTCCAAAGAGCAGGTTTTCAACAGTAGCTCCCATTCAAGCTGTTACACCACTGTCACGTGTAGTAGGCCACTTCTATGAGTCCCTTCCTCACGTTGGTTAGATTATCTTCACTATCTTGAATATACTCTTTGTCACGTAGGGCTTTTGTAATGGAATCGAAACTCTGATGCTTTAGAATCAAAAACATTTATCTATCAAAAGATGTCAGCTAGAAGAGTCTAATCAAACTCTGGTTTGCATTTTGAATCTTCAGATGCATTGATGTCATTTTTATAGGAATGTTTTCATATTTATCTTGTTAGGTATAAATTACTAGAAAAAACTCTGCGAACTAGAAAAGAAAGAAGGATGTCATTATATACTAAGGTTACACCATTCCTGAGATACACAGCCCTTTAGATTCTTCTAAGATCCCAACCAGAGGGCATGGATCAATTATATACATGCTGCTTGACAAATGGAGTCCTTTGGACATTTAATATTGTTAAGAACTTCGGAAATTTAATAAAAAATTACTTGATTTACACCCTTCTGCCCCAGAACCCACCCTAGATAAACAGTTGCTACCCTGGGAGCACTAATGTTGCTTTGCACAAATAATTCCTTAAACAAACAAACAAAAAGGCATGAAGATTTCTTTGAACAGTTTTCATCTAAACATCTAGGGAATATTACCTCCCACAACATTTTCTTTAAACATGGTTAGACTTACTTAGTTTAATGAGTTTGGGGATTGTTGCTTTTTCCCCCTGCAATTTGCCAGATAAATCAGAAATATTTATTTTCAGAGACAGTTTAAGGAACTCCATAATTCCCAGTCTGTTCAAGTTTTACAGTAAATCTCAGTTGAATGCCTGTCATTGTTTCCAATCTGGTCAAGCAAAAAGAAAAAAGGCATACAATTCATCAGAATAATTAGTTGATTGAGGTTAAATTATTCTAGGAATAAACATCTGACCCCCTAGCACTTCGTAAACCTCCCAGAGTGAGAAGGATTACAAACTGAATGTACAAGATTTAAAATCATCCAGATACACCCTGAACATTATTGCAGGCATGTGGGACACATTTAGATAAGTTCAAACCAAGTGTAAGTTTAGAGTTTAGCCACCTTTGATCAGTGGTTTACTAAAGCTTTATTGCTTTGGTGTGAGGAGGGAAGAGAGGAATAGTGGCAACAGTGCCCCCTACTGCCCAATGGCCACCTCCCTTCCCTGAAACTTGTTGCAGGGGTATTTTAGACATCTGGTACCCCAGGAGATAATGAAACTCTCCCAAGTATATGGAGGTCAGGAAGGAAAAAAAAACCTGGCATTCATTGAAGGCCTACATCATTGCAAGCACTGTACTGTCATTTAATTTAACGATAATATGAAGTTTATCACAAGTTCAGGAAAGACTAGGATGAAGTGTATAGATAAACTGAGGTTCAAGAAAGATAATATTTATAGGATTTGTAGCTAGAAATGGAACGAGCCAGGATTTGCACCCAGGTATGCCTGGCTCCCAAGCCAGTGATTCTTCTGCCGCAGCATGCTAGCAGTGGCTGGAGGCCTTGGGCACAGCTGGGACTCGTGAAAGTATCATGACCAGCCATCCTGATTTGCCTGGGACTGAGAGCGTTTTGGGGTCACTGGACTTTCGGTGCTACACACGGGAAAGTGGGGGGCAAACCGGGACAAGCGGCTGCCCTAGCTAGAATGCAACTGAATAAAGCACCAGACCAGGAGGGGCAGTTTGGAAGAGGAGGAAGGCTGCCCCGTTGGGTCTGTCCTGTGCCTGTCTATGGCCCAGACTGCTAGGCCACAGGTGAGCCATCTCTGTCCTATTTATTTGATGCTGTGACACATCCTGGGGCACTGTCAAAGACGTTCACATCCCTGCCAGTTTTGATTTCTTCAGCTCCTGCCCTAAACCATCAGTCAGTGGGAATTTAGTTAACTCAATAAATCATTCCCTCGAGTGGAGGGGAAAGAGCGGAGACTGAGTCATCACAGAAACATGAATGCAGTGAGGATGAACGAGGGCCAGAAAAGGCGGGTGAGTAACACAACTGACATTCATGGAATACTTATTCACGTACAGGGCACTGGGCCAGGTAGTTTGTGCACATTATCTCGTCTTTTAGGTAAAGACTAAAGACTTTTAGGTAAACAACTCTAAAGGTAGTTATAATTAACCCTAATTACAGATTTTAAAAATAAATAAATGAAGCTCGCAGAAAGGCTAAATAACTTGGCTCAGGTCATGCAGCTAGACAAAAAAAGTGAAAGATCCCTAAATTGCTTCCTTCAACTTGTGTATTTTCTTTAGCAATATTTTAATGGTACAGAACAAGTATCTCCTATGAATGAGAAAAATTGATTTAACCTCTGTTTTCATAAGGTAGCCAGTGACACATGCTACATGCCCCATAAATCCAAGTTATGGGGCGTCTGGGAGGCTCCTTCTGCTCAGGTCATGATCCCGCCAGGGTCCTGGGATCGAGCCCATGTTGGGCTCCCTGCTCAGCGGAGAGCCTGCTTCTCCCTCTCCCTCTGCCCTTCCCCCCTGCTTGTGCATGTGCTTATGCTTGCTCGCTCTCTCTCTCGCGCGCGCGCGCGCGCTCTATCTCAAATAAATAAATAAATAAAACCTTTAAAACAAAACAAAAATCGATGTTATACCTTTAGGAAATAGAGTCTTAAGTAAATGGTACCTGCTATTATTACTCTAGCCTTTCCTTATTCCTTATTTTCTTTAAGTTCTATGGAGTTCAGCCATTTCCCAAAACATGCTCCATGTAAGAATACATCTGTGACATGTAAATAGGTACCATATACAAAAGAGGTTCTGAGATCTAGTAAAATTAGGAAACCCTATATTAGCAAAGTTAAAGTTCTTTACTATAGAACTTCTCACTCTATAGTATGTTCATGGGCCCAGTGAATCTCCACAAGGACACTCTAGTGCTGTGTTCTCAACCTGTTACTCATTATTGGCCCTCCATCTCCAGAAGCCTTTTTAGACATTCCCCTAATCACCCCTTTCCATCTACCTGCCCCCACCCCCACCTAACTAACTGCTAAGGAATAAGACTGGTGAGTAGGTTGAGTTTTGGGGGGCCACAAACCATTGTATTGAGAGTTTTTTGCTCCCTATGAACTAATTTTTGCCCCCTTGGGGATGATATTGCTTCACTTGAGAATGTAGGCTCTGGTATGAAATGCTCCTCAAACGTGTTTGACCAACCACTGACCTTTTTCAAGTGGAACGATATTCCCAGGAACAGACTGGGAATCCTGATTTATTCAGCATGAGGTAGTTTAACACTTTGTTGTTTTCTTATGACTCAAGGAGAGAATCTTCTCTTTCACACTGAAATTCCTGACATTAAAAGATACACTGAGACATGTTAAAAGTTTTAAGTTTATTAGAGCAAAGATCAATTTCAGTTGGGCAGCACCAATCCAATGGGAAGTAGTTAGAAGCCTCCAGTGACCGGAACGAGGGAAAGACTTTTATAGAGAAGATGCCAAAACAGACCAAAGAAATGATTTGATTGGCTGTTGCTTAAGTGATTGCCTTATTTGGAAAAGCCTAGCTGGTCATTTGTGATTGGCTGTCCTTGGCTCTCAATTTCTTAACAATGACAGATTTGCAGGCTAAGGTTTTGGTTTCCTTACATAGACTGCTAAAGCATTAAAGCCACCTTAGTCTATTTGCTTTGTTTAATTACTCTACACTGGTATAAGACTACAATAAGGACAGGAGTTCAGTAAGACTTGTTCGAGAAAACCTATATCTGCCTCTGCTCTCCCAATGGCCATCATCCTTAGTTTGTGATTAGAATTTTATACCACCAATTTAAAAAATGGTATAACATACACAAAGTGTCTAATGTTCAGTAATCTTAAGTGTACAGCTTAATGATGAATTTGCAGAGTTGTATACACACCTACTTCCAGATAAAAGTACTAAATTCTTGATCAGAGAAACTTTAAAAAAAAATGTTTGACCTCCCCTCATCCACATACTGTGGTTTTCAGACTTCAATGAAGTTTAATGATGAATCCATCTAAGGGAGCTTATTAAAATGGCACATTCCTACCCTCAAAGATTCTCATTCAAAGGGCCTGGGGTGTGATCTTGGATTTTAAATAAAGCATTCCAGGTGATACTGACACGGGCGGTCTATGGATCACACTTTTCAGAAATGCTGGCCTCCCTAGAGCATAAAAGTCAAGATGCTGAACAAGATGTTAAGGCTTTCCCTAATTTGACCCAATTCTATTTTTCCAGACTCAACCCTGGCTAGTTTCCACCGTGTTGAATTACTCACCTCTCCTCAGTAGTTCATGTATTCATGTTTCCCATAACCTGGACTTACCTTTCCATCTACTCTACGTGACTGATGGACTCCTACTCATCCTTCAAAACCTAGCTACATTGTCATCTCCTCTGGGAAGTCTTCTCAACCTCATGAGGCAGTATTAGTTGCTCCCTCACTGTTCATACAGAATTTTATTCAGACCCCTATTATACTACATACCACACAATGCTGGTTTTTATATCTCCTTGTTTAGAAATAAGCAGGACTATGTCTAACTCTTTCTTAAACCCCAAGCTCTGCACACAGGCAGGGCACACAGTGGGTGAATGAATGAATGAATGTATGCTACTGATTTACGCGTGGAGTCACTCAGCTCTCATTTCCCAGGCCAATGAGACTGTAGTCTCCCTCAGGGAAGTGAGGGTTTTTGACTCACTTTTGTGACCTCCAAAATTATGCCAGGGGCTCAGTAGTCAATGAAAAAATACCTAATGAATGCAAATAATCAATAGACTCTCTGTCTCCCCAATTTAGTGAATATCTCCATGCTTGCTAGGCCCTCACTGCAACTCTTGGCAGGAAAGAGGAGTGGAGTGGGAGTGCTGGGGGGAGACGTAGGCCCTATCTAACATGTGAGAATGTTAGGCCAGAAGCCGCAGGACTGGCCTTCAACACCAGGTTCCTGGTTCTCTCTACCCGTTCCCTCCACAGAACACTCCGTTGCCATGGAGATGACCATTGTCCTAAGTGGGCACAGTGAGGTGAGGACTCCGGAAAGGCCCCTCAGGAAGGCAACGGTGCATGGCGACTCTTCGCCCCCTCGTCCAACTCCTGATCTATTTGCTCACCTATTCCTGTGTGTACTCCTGTTTGTACTTGTTGATTTATTTCTTTAGCGTCTTAGTAGAGGACTAGGCAGCTGGGCTGGACAGAAGCCACCTGGGCAGGCAAAGCTTTGCCTACCGCTCAAGGTGAGACCTAGGGACCACTGCCCCGTTGGCTGAGGGAGGACTGACGGGAGGGGTGGAGGGGTGAGGGAGGGATGGAGGGCGGTCCTGGCGGTGAAGGTCAGGGGGATATTCCTCCGTGACCTCCCAGGAGCGGGTCTCAGGCCGCCACCTAACCCGGCCTGTGGGGCCTGCGCACGCGCGCCTCGAGCTCCGCCAGAAGCAGCCTGGTGACCCCGACCGCGCCTGTGGCTCACCCCGACCGTTGGGTTCGCGGGCGCGCGGGGGAAGCGCACGACGCACGCGCACCTGCTCTACGGCCCCTGCGAGGGAAGAGCTCAGGCGAGGCGAGTGTGTGACCAGACGGGGCGCGGTCATGCGTGACGCTGGCGGTTACCGAGGCCGGCGGGCGGGAAGCGCGGGCCCGCTCCGCGGCAGGCCCTGGGGGGCGGCGGCGGCGGGGGAGGAGGAGCAGAGCTACGAGTACGGCTCCACGAAGTACCTGCTGCTGTGCGGCCTGGGCGGCATGCTGAGCTGCGGGCTGACGCACACGGCCATCGTGCCCCTGGATCTGGTCAAGTGCCGCATGCAGGTGGACCCCGGCAAGTACAAGGGCATCCTCAGCGGCTTCGGCGCCACGGTGCGCGACGACGGGCTGCGCGGCCTGGCCCGAGGCTGGGCCCCTACCCTCCTGGGCTACTCTCTGCAGGGCCTGTGCAAGTTCGGCCTCTACGAGGTCTTCAAGATCCGCTACAGCGAGCTGCTGGGCCCGGAGGAGGCGTACAAGTGGAGAACCAGCCTGTACCTGGCCGCGTCGGCCAGCGCCGAGTTCTTCGCGGACGTGGCGCTGGCCCCCATGGAGGCGGTGAAGGTGCGCATGCAGACGCAGCCCGGCTTCGCCCGCACGCTGCGCGCCGCCGCCCCGCGGATGTACGGCGAGGAGGGCGCGTGGGCCTTCTACAAGGGCGTGGCGCCGCTGTGGCTGCGGCAGATCCCCTACACCATGATGAAGTTCGCCTGCTTCGAGCGCACCGTGGAGGCCCTCTACAAGTACGTCGTCCCCAAGCCCCAGCACCAGTGCACCAAGGCCGAGCAGCTGGCCGTCACCTTCGTGGCCGGCTACGTCGCCGGCGTCTTCTGCGCCGTCGTGTCCCACCCGGCCGACTCCGTCGTGTCCGTTTTGAACAAGGAGAAGGGCAGTACGGCCTTCGGAGTGCTGCGCAGACTGGGCTTTGCGGGCGTCTGGAAGGGCCTGTTGGCCCGCATCATCATGATCGGCACCCTGACGGCGCTGCAGTGGTTCATCTATGACTCGGTCAAGGTCTATTTCAAGCTGCCTCGCCCTCCGGTCGCGCAAGCGCCCATAACCGAGAAGCAGCAAGAGTAGGCATGGATTTGTCAGCTCCTCTGGCCACCCTTGGCCCGAGTGACCAGGCAGTGCTAGCGTGTAATACGTTTTGTTTTCTGGCTTTGGAGAGGTGACTATATGTAGTCCAGAGTTCTCTTTAAAGGACTGATTCCTTCCTTTTTTGGCAATTGCAGCCGTTTCAATTAGTAGGAGTCCGAACCGTTATCTTTGGGGAATCGGCACGGCTGCTTTAACTTAGTAGCTTTCCAGCAACTTTAAGGAGAAAATTCTTAACGGGAAGTAATGTTAGATAATTTAGGGTCTCTAGATTGTTTCTCCTCTGAGTCACCATTCGGTGGAGATTTACTGAATAGGCTACTAATGAGGTTTGAAGGTCAGCACAACTGCATGGGGGCAGGGAACAAAGTAAAATTCTGCTACTCACCTCAATAGAAATCGTGCACCTATTGAATAGATGAAGGACTCATTCCATGTTTCCTGTTCATATCCATCACAGGTAAAAATTATTAAAAGTTAAATTGTGGCTTCTGTTGCCTGATAACTTAGGATGTATTCAGTGTTTTCAAAGAGACATGACATGAGAAGATCTGCATTTTCTCATTTTGCTTTGTCCAGTTCTCTTCCTGATGTTGCTGATTAGAACATAGCTCTCTCCAGGAAGTGCTACAATTGGATCAATGTGGAGAGCCAAAATGAGATGAAGGGCAGGCTCTGGGAATAAATATGTAAAGAAAGGCCTCTGTTCTCTAAAAATTTCTTTTGTACAACTCAGCTTTCAACAGCCATACATCCAAAGAAGATCATACCACCCTGACATTTAAAAACACACACATGAAACCCTGCAATTCCAATTTTTTGTTGAATATTAAAGAGTGGTTTTGGTGACTTTGGAAGGAAAATCTCACTTTTAATGTCACAAATGCCATTCATTTAATTTGGTACATGTTTCCATGATCCTTATGATGGTTGAGTTCATAAGATTTACTGAAGTTATAAAGCACATTTTCAGTTTTCTGTAGCCTTCACATCTCTCATTGGGGAATTTATAAAATTAGTGAAACTGCGAATTAGAGATGTTTGTAGAATGTAAGAAATAAACTTTAATGTGATATTTGCTGTAATCTACCACCGTGTTACATTATTGCCATAACTTGTATTAAAGACTACAAATTTAAAATATATGGATGTTTTGACTATGTAATAGTAAACCGTTTAGGGGTTAACAAGTTAAAAAGTGTCTAAATTTAAGTAAGTATATTTGAACTGTCTTGATTCGATAATAAAGAACTTCGACGAAAAAATCAGAACTTGTGAATGAGCTAGAATCAAATTTATATTTAGTCCTATTTTGTTTGTTATTGGGGAGGATGCAAGGGAAGGATACTATATATTATTAAGACACTAACTTTCCTTAGGCAGTTAGTGTCCAGGTTTTTGAAAAGAGAAGTTCTCAATGAAGGAGAATGATAAATTTCAAGGGACTAAATTGTGTGGGTCCTTTCTTGGCAAATTTTAAGACAAATATCTATCTAGTGTTGCCTTGTAAAATGTTTGTAGGAAGTTTCTTTGGTCAACAATTTATTAAATAAAGTTCTTTCTATCTGTACTATAATTTAGGGGGTTGCTGCAAAATCTTTGTGGAGTTTCAGGATACCACTTGTTCTCTGGGATTTCTTGATTGTTCTGTTGAGAACACCAGATAATTCCTGCAATATACGCTGCATATGCTTACAGAATTATAATCTAAGGAGAACTCTTTGGCATGATTCTGACTATCATGGATGTGGTCAAGGAAATTTATTTAGTTTGGGTTAGCAGTTTTTCTCTTCAGTTCCTAGATTTCTATTCACTTTTTTTTGTTGCTAGTTTATAAACGTCTGACTAAATAGGGGCCATGGTAGCTAGGAATAAAGAATAAAAATTAATTCAAGGAAGGTTAATAAATAAAGGTTAATAAACAAATACATTTAAGTAAGGTTACTAAATAAAAGTTAATTAAGCAATTTAATGACTCTCTTACGTTCAAAGCCATTGGGGATTTTTTTCCTAGTTACTATTCCTTTGGTACAACTTAAACTTCTATTCAATGTTTTGCTTTGTAATTACCGCTCTGTGAAATTATGCAAATCTGTTAGAATTAGAAAAGCCATAGTATATGTCTGGTATTGTGAGACTTTTTTTTTTTTTAAGATTCATTTATTTACCTGAGAGAGAGCAAGTGACCATGTGCGTGCACGCAGAGGTAGAAAGGTAGGGGGTGGGAAGCGGCAGAGGGAGAGGGAGAGAATCTCAAGCAGACTCCCCACTGAGAATTGAGCCCGATGAAGGGCTCAGTCCCCTGACCCTGAGCCCACGGCCTGAGCCAAAACCAAGAGTCAGATGCTCAATGGCTGAGCCACCTAGGCACTTTGGTATTGTGAGACAATTTATATGCATTTTCTCATAATCTCAATCCTTGAAGTTGTACATTTTATATATAAAGAAACTGGGACTCAGGAGCTAGGTGACTTTCTCAACATTATATAGCTAATAAGTGATACAGTCTGAATCAAAGTTCACATTTTCTTCACTACGCAAGCTCAGCACCTTGACATAACCAATAATTATCCTTTTCATAAACTGCTTTTTATAGAACCTCAAAAATATTTTTTTTACATTTCTATTTGTAAAAAAGGATTTCTATTTGTATATACTATAGAGCTTTCCTAATTTTGCACTAATGGAAAGTTTGTAACATGTTTCAGTTGTGAAAAACCTATGGCATAATTTCTTAGAAGTAATCAAACTGCTAAATACTTAAATACGTTTAATTTAATATTTAAATCATTTTCCACATCAGGTCAGTGCCTCAGTCCTAACTTGAAAGGACTGATGGTCATAAAAAGTGTGTCTTAATTTTTTTTTTTTTGGTAATTTGTGATGCTTCAGTTTCAAGGCTTTATCACATTTTCTAATTCTTTCCTCTAATCTTCAGTTACTACAGCTAAAAAAACTGGGCTTAGGCTATTTATCTTTTCTGCCAGGTGGTGATCAAAGTAGCTTTCTCAAGTATATGAAATTAATTTCATGATCGGGAGCTATAATCTCATCCATTGATCTGTTCTTTGAGAAGTGAATAAAGAGAGTAAAATCTTGAAAAACAAAGGCCATATTTACATGTTAAACCACACTGATAAAGATTGGAAAGAATCAAGGTATTAATGTTACGAGTGTTTTTCATTGCTGTGTAAGTGTGTCTTTAGAAAGGATTTCTTTTGAGCCTTTCAAAGGCAAAAATAATCACCAAAGTCAGAAGATCACATTTTGATAGGCAGCCATCCAATTATAGTATGCTTGGTCTATGTGCTCTTAAAGATCTTTTTTAAAAAAAAATCATGAACAAAGAACTGTTTGAAAGGAAATTTAATTATTTATTTATCTATCTATTCATTTATTTATTTAAAGTAGGCTCCATGCCCAGTGCAGAGCCCAAAGCAGGGCTTAAACTCACGACCTGGAGATCAAGACCTGAGCTGAGATCAAGAGTTGGGCGGGTACCTGACTGAGCCAACCAGGCACCCCTGAAAAGGAATTTAAATTTTAATATTATTTAGAAGACTCCATCTTGCTTTTTCTTTTTCTTTTTTTTAAAGAATTTTAAAAAATGTATTCTTTAGAGAGAGAGAGAGAGAGAAAAGAGCATGAGCAGGGGGGAGGAGCAGAGGGAGAGGGACAAGCAGACTCTGCACTGAGCGTGGAGCCCGACGAAGGGCTCAATCTCACAACCCCAAGATCATGAGCTGAGCCAAAGTCAAGAGTCAGATGCTCAACTGACTGAGCCCCCTTGGCACCACTGTCTTGCTTTTTCTGAAAGCTGTATTTGAGTGAGTGGGTGAGTAGGGAGAATTCTAACAATGTAATTATAACTAAGATTTGTGTGTATGTGTGTCCATGTATTTTGAGACCTTTGGTGTTAGAGTATCCAAAATGTTAGAGGCAATTTGGTAATTCTGCTCATACCCAGTCTATAACACTATTGATCAAGATCTGTCATATGCCAAGTGTTGGGCTGGGCAGAAGGGCTTTTGTGTTGAGCATAATACCTGGTTTCTGCCCTTATGGCGCTTACAAGTTAGGAGGAAAAATAATTTACAGTTCTGCAAAGTGCTGCGAAGAAGTACAGGGTGTTTGTAAGACGGTACATCTGCTATTTGAGATGAGACCTAGGGGATAAGTAGGAGTCAGACTGGCAAAGAGATGGTACATGGCAGTGGGCACAACATGTGCACCTGCCCTGAAGAAAGAGAAAGCCTGATGGTTTTGAGGAACCGAGAAGTTTATTTTGAATGAAGCCTTCCAGTTGTAGGGGGAGGGGGTATGAAATGAAGTAGGAAAGGTAAACGGGAAGGGGGACACTCCCAGCTCTGTAGTTCGTGTTTAAAAATCTGGGCTCCTTAGATTGTTCATACAGCCACTGGAAAACCCACAAAGGGCTATAAGCATGGAATGAACTTCAAGTTGCTGCATGGAAAGAAATGGACTAGCAGGAGAAGAGATCAGTTAAAATGTTGCTGTAATCCAAAAAAAAAAAAAATGTTGCTGTAATCCAGTGAGAGAATTTAGGGAAGCCTGGACTACAATGATGACAATGGGGATGTTAAAATATCATGAGAAGCCAAAAGGTGGAAACAACCCAAATGTCTATCGATGGATAAACAGATGGATAAATTGTGGTATATCCATAGAATGGACTATTACTCAACCATAAAAAGGAACAAAGTACTGATATATGCTACAACATGGATGAACTTCAAAGACTTTATGCTAACTGAATAAAGTCAGACATAAAATGTCACATATTGTATGATTTTTATAATACATCAAAATAGGCAAATCCATAGAAATAGAAAGCAGATGAGTGGTTGCCAGGGGTTGGGGTGAAGGGAATGGGAAGTGATTATTTAATGGATATGGAGTATTTTTCTGGGGTGATAAAAAGTTTTGAAAGCAGGAAGAGGTAGTCATTGAACAACTTTGAGAATACACTAAATGGCACTTAACTATACACTGTAAGATGATTAATTGTGTGCTAAATTAATTTCACCTCAATCAAGATATTGTGAGATGCTTTATTCATAGTAGCCCCAAAGTGGAAATAACCCAACTGTCCATCAACTGATGAATGGATTAAAAATGTTGCATATCCATACAATGGAATATTGTCACCATAAAAAGGAATAAAATACTATTTGACAAAATAATATACATGCTACAGCATGGATGAACCTTGAAATCATTATGCTAAGTGACAGACACAGCCAAATATTATGTGATTTCATTTCTATGAAATGTCCAGAACAGGCAAACCATTAGAGAGTAGATTAGTGGTTGCTGGGGGCTGGTGTGGGGCTGGAGGGTTGGGAGGGAGGAATGGGGAGTGACTGCTAATGTGTAAGGGGAAGTTTCTTTTTGATATGATGAAAAAGCATTGTGGAATTAGTGGTGATGGTTGCTCAATTTTGTGAATACACTAAAAACACTTTAAAAAGGTGAATTTCATGGTATGTGAATTATATCTCAATAAAGCTGCTATAAAAAAATCTTGAGGGCGCCTGGGTGGCTCAGTGGGTTAAAGCCTCTGCCTTCGGCTCAGGTCATGATCCCAGGGTCCTGGGATGGAGCCCCGCATCAGGCTCTCTGCTCGGAGGGGAGCCTGCTTTCCCCTCTCTCTCTGCCTGCCTCGGCCTACTTGTGATCTCTCTCTCTCTGTCAAATAAATAAAAAATCTTAAAAAAAAAAAAAAATCTTGAGGGCACCTGGGTGGCTCAGTTGGTTAAGCGACTGCCTTCAGCTCAGATCATGATCCTGGAGTCCCAGGATCGAGTCCCACATCAGGCTTCCTGCTCAGTGGGAGAGTCTGCTTCTCCCTCTGACCCTCCCCTTCTCGTGCGTGCGCGCTCTCTCTCATTCTCTCTTTCTCAAATAAATAACTAAAATCTTTTTTTAAAAAAATCTTGAGATTATTAAATACACCTCAGATATCTTTTCTTTCCTCAAGATACAGCCCTTACTTCTGTCTTTCTCAATCAAGTTAAGACTATGGCTACAAGGATGGTAACTAGACTTACTGTGGTGATCCTTTCACAGTGTATGTAAATATTGAATCATTATGTTGTACACCTGAAACTAATACGACGTTTTATGTCAATTACACTTCAAGTCAAACAATAAGAAACCTAGGGTAAAAAAAACCCCACAAAGACTACAGCTGCAAACGTGAACTGCTAGCTGGTGTCATTGTCATGTTAAATTCCATATAAGTGAGTAAGGAAAAATCCACTATGTCATCCTAAAGGCTGGAAATCGCCTCTAAGGAATGAATGGTATCTTCGTCTCTTAGTGACGCAGAGATCATTCATTTTGGAGAATCGCTTCACAATGTGAGTTGAGCTGCCAACAGTTTTGCCCTTTATTGTAAGAAAGAAAGAGGAGCAGATGGGTTTTGAGAAAAGCAGATGTGTGTATAAGGTACAAGAAAATCTCAGTTAACCAAAATGTTCAAGAATTGGGTGGTTTTATTTAATTAACTGCAGGATAACCAGAAATCCTTTTTTTATCTTCAATTCTTGGTGAACTTTCGTCTATACGTCTGAGTACTTCTTTTTTATAATATGCCGAATATGATGACTAATTCATGAATTTGGAAAGCCTCGTGTCTATCAGTTATGAAAATCACTGCTTATTGTCTAGCCATGGAAGGTATAAGGCTTTTGGATGGGTGTACACTGACCCTATACCTAAGTGGATATGGTTGTGAGTATGTGTGTTTTTTATCCTCAGTGATTGATATCTTGTCATTTGCTTCTTTGTTAAAGCGTAGTGAAAGGGAAAATCTGGCTTACTTTAAGATTACTTACTGAGCGTCTACTATATGATATCACCTCTATTATGCTAGGTACCTTCACACATTATCTTAGTTTATCCTAGTTATCTCTGTGTTCTATTAGGTTGTTTCAAAAACTAGCGATTTCACATATAAACTATATGTTGTCCTGTGAGTTACGACAATGCTCCGAAATGGTAGGCTATATTTAAGGAAAAGATATTTGTAAGTTATTATATGTTTAATATATGTCAGTAAATCTATCTCTCCTGCCACAAAGACATAAAACATGTTTTTGGAAAATGCTAGTAAAATTTGGTATTCTGGAAAGAGATTCTGTGGGTTGAAAGCACTCTGCCCCTTCGCGAGGCTGGTAATTCACATAGGCGTAATTGTTAGTCTTCAGACATGAATCAGAGCTGCTGACAGGACGATTGTCCGTTTGTAAGAGGGTGGACGGAAACCTGGCAAAGAGCCCCAGTCCTTTCATCTCCATTAACGTCCGCGCTCGGGCCCGTAGTTGCATCTCACTCCCAGACACGAGGATTTGTCGCTGCAGTCATTGTCTTAGACCTCAATGTCTCCCCCAACCCTTATCAAAAATATAAAGCTTTTTTTGTTGTGCTGAATCAGTACCATTCGTTTGATTCATCTGTTGTGTGTGGAAACTTTTGTTCATCACCCGTGTTTGATAACTGTTGTTACTAATATTTATAGCAACAATTCACTGGCCCAGGTATTATGCTAACTACTTTACATTCAATGTATCGTGTATTTGTAACCATCTTGTGAGGCTGGTATTTGTGTAAGTTAGGATTTTTTTTTTCCCCCGCTGCCAGCAACACAAAACCCAATACACAACAGGTTAAACAACAAAAGACGTTTATTGTTAATGAGAAATCTAGAGATAGGTAAACCAAGTTTGGTTCAATAGATGAGCATTGCTCCAAGGACCTAAGGTCTTCCGGCCCTTCCGCTCTGCCATCTTTAATGTGCCGTCGATGTTCCCCCTTGTTTTGAAGACGCGGCTGCCTTAGCACCAAACGTCATGTCTTGGCAACGGCATCCAGACCAGGAAGCAAGAGGGGCAAAGGCAGAGAGGCTTTCTCTTCATTTGTCTCTCTTATCAGAGAGGAAAATCTTTCCCAGGAGCTTCTGCCAGATTTCCCCTCTGGCCTCATTGGCCAGAATTAGGTCACTTGCTTTCCTGTGGCCCCTGCAAATGGCTCAGTAGTAACAGCAGCGGACTTAGGTCGGTGCCATGCATCTGCTGGGAATAGGTCCACTGGGAGCCAGACAAACGCGGGTTCGTTGTTGCCGCTGCCGTCAGCAAGGAAGAAGAGGGGACTAGCTGTTGGCCAAGCAGCCCCTGCCCTTATAGCCTCCCTGTTTCACAGACGGGGAAACAGGCTCAGAGAGATTAAGGGAGGTAAAACCATAGTGACAAAAGCAGGATTCGGGGCACCTGGGTGGCTCAGTGAGTTAAGCCTCTGCCTTCGGCTCAGGTCATGATCTCAGGGTCCTGGGATCGAGCCCCGCGTCAGGCTCTCTGCTCAGCGGGGAGCCTGCTTCCCCTCTCTCTCTGCCTGCCTTTCTGCCTACTTGTGATCTCTCTCTCTCTCTCTGTCAAATAAATAAATAAAATCTTAAAAAAAAAAAATAGGATTCAAACCAGGGCTGTCTGCCCCCATAGCAGTTTGCCGTCACATTACTTGCTTTAGCCTGGAACTTGCCATGAGGCATAGCTACTATAGATCAGATCAAAAGAGATTTATTACTGAAAGTGTCAGAAAAACTGCTTTCTAACAGTGACTAAATCATAACGAAGTCTCAAAGCCAGGAATCTTTGGACAACGGCAATCCACAGATAACAAGAGATGATTAGGTATAAATTTTGCTGTCCTGCCTTGAAAAAGAGAAGGTAGGCGAGAAAACACAAACACAAAGAAACATCTGAAAAGACAGCAAAAGTTTATAATCCTGTTTTACAGGCATCCTCAGTCTTTTCATTCTGTACTTTTCCCCCTCTTGACTTTCCAGAAATGGCTGATTTCTTTCAAAGGCTGTATCCGGGAAGAATCCAAAGGATTCGTCAGACGAACAAATTCCAAAGTGTCACCACCAATTTTTTTCCTTAAGAAATGCATCAAGCATCTGATTCGCTGCTGATCAATTCTCTGTAAGTAGCATTGTAATTAAGCACACACAAAACCATTCTGTGTTTCCAAGAATACAGCTGGGCTGGCACTGAATGGGCCACAGCGCATGGGCGACGAGCAGGAGGGTTCCACTGCCTCTCAACTACCGTGTACCTTCTTTGTGCGGGGACCAAGCCGTCTCCCCCGCTGCCCCAGCACCCTCTGAATCGCAGGCCATTGCCCATTCACCCCGTGTCCGTCACCGAGCTGCTTTACTGGGCACCTTCGCCGGGCCTTGAGACCGGCTGTCCTGCTTCCAAGTGCTGGTCAGAGAAAAGGCCAGGAAACCAAAGGGGTGCACCTCTCCCAGCCTGACTCCCTGCCGTCCCCCCAGACTGGTAGACTCGGCCCTTGGAAATGAGACAACGGTAGGCAGCAAAACTGGGGAAAGAGAGAGGCAGCGAGGGGGTGGGGTGGCAGGAAAGGGCTGAGTGGGGAGACCCGGCTCCCAAACCCAGCTTCACCAGTGCTGCTGGCTCGTGTGGCTTTGGCAAGTGACCTTACCTCCCGCTCCCCAAGCCTCGGTGTCCTCCTGGCTGAAATGGGGAACCACAGGACCCACCTTGAAGACTGTGAGAATTCGCAATAATTTAGGTAGAACGCATAGTATAATATAAAAGCTCACTATATTATTATTATATTAGATTATGACTGCCCACTCCTTAGTCAACATTGAAGTCTGTTAGCGTAGAGAAATGTAGCCTGGGTGCTTATTGTTCTTATGATTGTTCTCGGATATATACAAGATATGTTTGCTTTAATTTTTAATGCGTCATAAAGTACATCACCCTTTGTGGGAAATGCCTCGTACAGGAAAATGGAAAGCAAGTAGCCTGGGGGTGCTGTGTGTATAAAAGCCAATGGAGGCAACCCCATCTCTCCCTGGCTTCTATGCAAACAGTTTCCTTTACAAATGTGTTTTTGGTATGCAAATCACTCTATGCAGATTTCTGTGTGCAAAATACAGCATAGAAAAACGGCCCTCTTGCCAAGGAAGATAGGCGATGTTGGCTGCCATCAAATGAATTAGCAGCAAATTTCAGATTTCTTTTCCTACTGCTCTTTCTAACAATGTATGGGGTGAGCGTATTTTTGGCACATTAAACTGAACTATTTGGCTTTGGATTGTGCGTCCTTGTGATAAAAGTGCGCTTACTGAAGCCTGTAACTACTTTTTGAAGCCATAATAATGTTTAGTGGTATTTAATTCAGCATTTCACAACGGCGTGCCCCTCCAGTTAGTAAAGGTGCTTGTTGGAAAGTCACGGGCGGCTTCCCGGCGCAGGTTAGGCTGCTGGTCTCTGTTACTTCCTGCTTTGCTGTGAAGATTTGTGCTTATTAACAGATTCAAGTTTATGTTTTGGAAACGTTTTCCTCATAATTAATGTGTGTCTTAGTAAGTGAAAGGAGTACATTTAATATTAAAAATCATCCTTTTCAAAGGATGGGAACATAGAAAGCTAGCTCTTATTTGGCAAGGTGATATTTTGCCATCCAGGGGGGTAATAATACATCTTTTTTGCTGGTGTTTTGCTTACAGGTTTCAAAGTCTTTTCCTATTGGCTCCTCTTGGGAGGAAAAATGTTGTCAGAGGTCACTTGTAACAAAGGACTCCCCCCCTCCTTGGGTTTTTCTGTTTTTCTCAATCAAACAGCACCTGTCAGTCAATGGCCCGCCATGCTTCCCCTCTTTCCTCTTCTTCCCTTTCTCTTCCACCCAGGCCTTTTTTGCTAGTTTTGGATATTTCAAATTTGCCAAATGAGACCCTCATTTCACAAAAAAGCTTAAGTTGGAGGCATTTTTCAAAACAAAGTACCTCATCTGAGAGAGAGTGACAAATTAGCTTCTTCTATCGGACATCGGGAATGGCTGGAAAAGAGGGAGGAGAATAATAGCATCACTCATTCATTTACTCCTTTATGCCCACATGCATTCATTCATTCAACTTCGTGCTTAGCGTGGGTCAGGCATTATCGGAGGCACAGGAACCCAAACCGGAAATTGGTCACAACCATCGCGGGATTCACCGTCTCTCAGGAGAAGCAGATGTAGACACAAACTCCACTCACACCGAAGTCCCCACAGAAGTATGTACATCGTACAAAGCGGGGATCATTAGCTCCACCATGCCTGTAGTGAGGAAAGATTTTGGAGGAGTTACACCTACGAAATGTTTTGAAAAATGAATAAGTATTCTCCAGGTGGGTAGGGGTGTATGGGGGAGAGAGCCCCTGAGGCAGAGGGAACAGGAAGTACAAAGGCACAGCGGCCTGAACCAGGAGAGCGTGGGGAAGTTTTTCATTGGAGAAATTTCTCTGGCCTGAGAACAGAGAACAGGAGAGGGACGGGAAGTATTCTCAGTATGTCATGTATTTGTCTCCCTTTTGTATTTCTACTTCATGTTAGGTCACCTTATAGCTTGTCCAAACTATCGTCATAGCTTGTAACTGATCTCGTTGCTCTCAGCTTCTTCCCCTACTAACATATAAGAATACTTCAAACGCCCCTGCAGTGTTCATCCTCGCCCCTACACACACACACACACGCACACACACACACACACGCACACGCACACACACACACACTGTGGGATAAAATCTGAGCCACTTACCCAGAGCATCTGAGGCCTGTGGTGAGTTGACCCCACTCCCTCCGTGCCACTGGCATTGACCACTTCCTGCCCCACTGCCCACCCTCACGCACCATTCCTCGTTCCTCGGGGCCAGGCCCCAAGCCCGGCCTGCCGACTCCCAGCTCCCTCCTTTGCCTATGTCAGTCCCACTGACCAGGCTGTCCGACCCTCACGGATCTTCACTTCAGTCCTTTATGATTTAGCTGGGGCGCCCTTTATCCGTGTGGGATGGGCTCAGCCGCCCCGTCTGCCAGTGTGGTGTCGGGGACTAAACAAAGGTTTTGGAGTCCCAAGATGTGGGCTTCAATCTTGGCTCTGGCTTTAGACAAGCTTCTGAGACTCAGTTTCCCCAACCGTAAAAGACGACTGCCTACCTGACGCCCAGTCAATCCTTGGACATTCGAGGTATTATTATTGTCATAATAATTTAACATCTTTGTGAAATTCAGGCAACAGTAACCACCTTTCTAACTTGCTATGAGGATTATATAAACTGATGAGTAGGAAACTCCTATAAACTGAAAAGCCTTCTAGATAAAGCTAATTATTACTGGTATCTCTACTAACATAGCCATCATTTTTTTCATTCATTCATCCAGTTATTTAGTTCACGTTTCCTAAAAATTCCCAATATTGGGTACATCCTGAGCCCAGCATGGGGGGGATATCAAGATGAATTTGAAATCTGTTCCCAGAGATCCTCATGGGAGAATCAGGGAGGCAGTCAAGTCTAAAACCAGGTGGGGAACCCTGTGGCCAAGGTGGGCGTTGCAGAATATGGGAAGGCTTAGGGATGAGTTCCAGAACCGCAGCCCCTGTGTCTGGGTCTGGAAGGCTGAGGGGAAGCAGGGCGCGGCAGGTGGAGGGAGCTGGGTCAATCTGCCTGAGGGGGTGTGAGATCGCTTAGGGCATCGGGGATCTGCAGTGGGGTCCAAGGAGCTGTCTGGGACTATGGGTTAGAGAGGATAGTGGGGTGGGGCAGGGTGGACCTGGGGAAACTATGGCAGGACCGGAGGCCGGACTAGCAACCCTGGCCTGGGGTGAAGGTCCTCAGCGCTTGTGTGCTGGGGGGGAGGAGGGGGTGGGTACAAAGGGTCCTAGTCCCAGCTGAGCTGAAAGCTCCTTGAAGGCAGAGATCAGACCCAGTGCCTCTTACTCCCCCACGGTTCTCAGGGCCCGTGGGCCACAGTGCTGGGCAGTGAGTCTGAAGGGCAGACCATGATAGGAAGCTGTAAAGGGCGGCCAGGACCACCGCCCCAGCCGCCAGCCCGGCTGTGCCCCCTGCGTCCCCAAATCCTCCTTCCTGGCCCTGGGCGGTGGGCAGTGTGTTTTTGCCAAGGAGCTGCGACATCCATAATGTCATAAAGCAAGTCAGCAGGAAAATAGGGTTTGTGTTACAGAAGTTCGCTTTGAGTCAATTTTGCTGAAATGCGTA
>CM052900.1:128642172-128746637 GCA_028534135.1 Potos flavus
GTGATGCCAAGTGGGTACTCAGAGAACATCTACGGCCCCGCTCCTCTGATGGGCCCTGTGACCGCTTCCCACCCTGTGCCTCAGTTTCCTCGTGGGAACCAATCTCTAAGGACACCCTCCAGCTGAAACTCTGGGTCTGTGGCTCTATGACAGAGGTGTTGCTGTCCCTCCAGCAAGGTCACCTGTGGCTTTCCACAGCCCGGTCCCTCTTCTGGGCCCCAGCACACCAGAGCTGCTCTCAGACATTGCCGGCCCCCAGCCCCACTGTCACCAAGGGAGGTCCAAGCCCTTGCTAGGGTATGTGGGACTCCCTGTCGCCACGGGGAAGATGAGCGTCTCCGAGGGACAGACGACAAAGGGGTCTAACTGTCACAGTGATTTGTGGACACAGGAGGTATTGAGCCAGTGACAGCTGTAGGGGGTGGGGGAAGATGGGTGTGGGGGAGAGGTGAATGGGATCCGCAGGGGTCCCTGGCTGGTGCCTGCAGAAGGACCAAACATCACAAGAAGGGTGCTGCTTAGGTGATAAGCTCAGGCTGCTCCCACCCTGGATTTGAGCCACCCACTTGGCACTGAGATTTTAGGGCCAAAGAAAGAGCTAGAGGGAAACTCATGGCACCCTCAGAGTAGAAGCCTCTAGAGGGCAGGATGCATGGCTGGGAACTCTCTCTGACCTCCGGGAGAGTCCAGCCTGGCTCCCAGGGGTGCGTGCCCCTCCACTCAGGTGCGGTGCCGGGACAGCTGGCCTCAGTGGGGACTCCGCCCCCTCACAGCAGGGGACTTTCCGGTCTAGCCCCAGCCAGTCACCTGAGCTGGGGGTCCATGGCTCCGCCTCCCTCGGGCTGACCTTGGAGCTCACCAAGGACTCCCACCTTCCAGGCCCTGTTCTCCTACCACCAGCCCCCTGATGGAAAAGGGGCAGTTCTTCTCCTCTCCCTCTTCAGCTGAAGAAAAGACTCCAGATCCCACTCCAGCCAGGCTCTGCCACCAACATGCTGGGTGACACCCAACAGACTGCTCTGGGCTCTGCTACCTTTACCCACACCGATTTCAAGTCGGAAACCCAGGACTCCCTAGGCAGAACTTCGTAGCCAGGGGCAAGAAAGCCAAGCCAGAGGGGTCTGAAAACACAGAGGGGGCCGGCGCTGCCCGGAGCAACAGCCTGACCGGGCTTGCTGTGGTCGGGCAGTGAATGACAGAGTTCTGACCCTGGCCTGCGTGGGAGGGGGGCACTCAGAGCCCGGGCCCCGGGTCACGTTGATACAGCACCCTCCCTGCCAGGCAGTGGCCCTGGCTAAGGGGCAAATGCGAATGCTTTCACCGATTAGGCTGCTAGGAGAAGCCCTTCCCGAGAGAAGCCCGCTGGGCCATCCCGGTGACCAGTGGGCAGCATATCTCCTCGTCTCCGGCCTGGGAGTCCTGGTGGAAGTCCTGCATCCTCAGTGCCTTCTCCCTTCCTCCAAGGCATGGCCGGATTGGATAAGAGGATCTCTGCGTGCCCTTCCTTCAGAGGCACGGGATTACCCGCCACAAGGTCTCGAGCGAGGTCGCTAGACAGAGGGACCTGCGGCCCTGTCCCCAGGGGCTCCCCACCCACTGTGTGGCTCAGGCAGGGAGCCTCGAACCAGAGCCGACAGCCACCGCTCCGCTGGAGTCCCCGCCCTGCCAGGCTCCCATCTTCCCTAGAAGACGACCCAGTGTCTCAGCAGAATCCTCACGAAGACCTCAAGCTCACAGCTTTCTGCTCGGCCCGTCCCTGGCGCCCGTGGGCACCCACGTGCACTCAAGAGGTCACGGACAGACGGGGGGCTTTCCCACCAGCTTCACCAGGCAGGACGTGCTTCTTCTGTCTCCACTGGGCAAACTCTCCCCACCCCTCAGGACCAGCTCCGGCACCTACTATTTGTTTTTAAAGATGTGTTTATTTATTTGAGGTAGAGACAGAGAGAGTATAAGCAGGGGGAGGGGCAGAGGGAAAGGGAGAATCCCAAGCTGACTCCAAGCTGACAGCAGAGCCTGACACAGGGCTCCATCCCATGATGCTGAGATCACGACCTGAGCCGAAACCAAGAGTCAGACGCTCAACGGACTGAGCCACCCAGGCACACCAGGTATCTATTATTGACGGTGTCTGATGGTGCCTTCCACCTCCAACAAGGCAGAAAGGAGTGGAGGCCCAGCCTGGGGCTCGCTGGGCCCAGAGCACTAAGGGAAAGCATTCACAAACTCCCTCCCCACGGGCTGCTTATTCGGCTGCTGTATTTTTGGCAGGCCACACGTGGGCAGTGCCGCAGCAAGGCCCTCCAGGCTGCACCCACCTGGGCTGGCAGCAACGGGGAAGATCTGCAGCCTTCCTGGACAGCATGCATCTCCCCATCGCTGGCCTGGGAAGGCCTCCCCTCCACTACACCCGAGCAGAGTGAGCTCAGAAAGTCATCCCAATGACTCGGTCAGCCCGCGATACGTGGCTCAGCGGCCACCATGGAGCCAGCCTCGGGGAGAAGCTAACCCGTCGGGCTTCATCGTAGCTGGGCCCTTGGTATAGGAAAGCCCTTCACAGGGCCTCCTTGGGGGAGGAGTTCCTCAAACCCAGGCCTGGGCTGGGGGTGTGGGGAGGAGCTTCTGAGTGGCCTGGGCCTTGGAGCCCTGGACACACTACAGCAGGCTTCCCCTTGGGCAACTCCCTGACCCTCCCGGCATCTCAGTCTCCTCATCTAGACACAGGAGGAGAAGGGAGTCGGTTTTTCCACGGTGTCATTCATGCGCCTGCCTGAGGCACCTCCCCAGGTCCAGAGCGGGAGGGACCGATGAAGGGCTCTCCAGGCCCAGGGGCAGGGCTGAGCGCGGTCAGCACCCACTTCCAGGAGAGGCAGCAGGGATGCTGCTGGGTGACAAGGACAGCAGAGGACGTACATGGCTCTGGGCAGGCGCTCCAAGGAGAGAGGGGAAGGGCCCTGAAAGTAGGGGCCACAGAGGAGCAGCAGCCCTGGGAGGGGGGCCTGGGGGGCTGTTCCGGGGACAAGGAGAGTGTCTGGTTGGAAACTCAGCAGAGTCCAAAGGGAATCTGCAGCACTAAGATCCTGAACGGGTGTGGTGCTGAGGGCACGTTCACGCCCCCTGCCCCTGCCCCCTGCCCCCAGCTCTCTCCTGCAGCACGTTCATGCCCCTGCCCCCTGGCCTCTGCCCCCAGCTCTCTCCTGGGGCATGTTCATGCCCCCTGCCCCCAGCTCTCTCCTGGGGCATGTTCATGCCCCCTGCCCCCAGCTCTCTCCTGGGCTTGGCTCTCCACAGCAGCGCTAGGAGGTGGGCAGAGGGTGGCGGGGGCATCACTCCCTTTGAGAGATGAAGCAGCAAAACGCTTGAAGGGCAATGGATTGTCCCAAGGTCACAGGGCTTGAGCAGGACTGGAACCCGGCCATTTTATCCTTAACGTTCTACAAGGAAATCGAGGGTGGTGAGGTTGCTGTGCGGCCTCAGAGAGCCATCCCCCTTTGCTGAGTCTCAGTGCCGCCCCTGAACATAAGAACACTGAAGTTGGGGGTCTCAGTCCTCACTAGCACCCCTCTCTGTGCATATTGACTGTTGGCAGGGCAGAAGGCAGAGCTGGGAGCCCAGAGCCGGCCCTCCAAGAAGGGGTGATTTTGGCTGGCAGCAGCTGGGGAAGCCCACCCCGAGAACTCTTGTTTGATCCAGAAGTAAAAGGCAGATTCTAAAAGCAGATGGAGAAGGAGGTTTCTTTTTTGGCTTCTTGGTGCACTTGGAAGGAAATGGGGTTCACTCTCTGAAGGCCTTCAGCATCCCAGGGGCTGGGTCTAGCGGGAAGGGGGAAGGGGCAAGCCACGACCCCGCCCGGCAGCTTCCTGGGGGAGATGGCCCCTGCGTCCCCAAGCTCTGTCATCACACTGCCCACCTCGGGTTGCTGACATCCTGTTCAGCTTCAGCTGGCAGGCGGCTGGCGGCTGCACCAACAGCAGGCCACCCAACCAGCGTCCCAGAACCCCCAGTGTGACTATGGGTGAGTTACTTAACCTCCGAGCCTTACTTTCCTCGCCTATGGAATGGAGCTAACGAGAACTACACCCCTTGGGGGGCACACATCATGGGAGACTTAGATGCTGAAATTATATGGTGAACCGTACAGCCCACAGAGGCAACCGAGCTCTGGTCAATGATTGTCTTGTCTCTTACCATCTCCTCTGCTGACTTTCCTGTGGGACTTTGGAGGAGAGCTCGGGTTGCCTTCCTGCTGGAAGGGAAGAGGGCTAGGGGCAAGTGCACAAGGGGCTTGGTTCAGACGGGAGAACATTCTGGGTCCCCGGAGGTGCCGGGTGGTGGCCAGTGCAGACGGGGCAATGGGGGGTCGTGGGGGGATGATTAGGCTCAGCAGGAACCAACAAGGACTACAGGCAGAACATACATGGAAGTCAGGCCCTAGAGGCCATGTGGTCCAACACATTTTGTAACTGGGGAAACTGAGGCCAGAGCGGCCTAGGCTACCCGGCGATCACACTCCCAAGACAATCTCAGTAAAGCAATTACACTCCTTCCTAAGACGCAGTCATGGAGCAAAACTGCAGCTTCAGAGGCTCACAGAGTCATGAAATAGCCTTAGAATCACTGAATAGAATCTTCAATTCCAGGAGAGGACCTTAGAATCTTAACACACACAATCTAAAAGTACTTAAAGCCAAATGGCCGCATTTCAGGACCACAGATGCACAAAATCTGTCCAACTTTGAAATCACAGAGAGAACCTTAAACTCCTAGAGAGCAGAAACCTAGAAGGTTCTAATCCAGGTGCCAGGAGTGGCAAAGGCCTGCCCCTACCCCCAGGCCGTACAGGAATCCTCTGTTCCCAGCGCTGACATATGGCCATTCTGCCATCTTGAATGCTCTCAGCGACAGGGGACTCAGTCAGCTGTGCCGGCTGGAGGCTGGACATGTTCCTTCCCCTTGAACAGAGAGGGAAATAAGTTCTCAACAGGAGATCCCCACTTTGTACAAATGGGTTTTTCACCCCTCCTTGTTCTTTGGCTCTGGCTGGAAAGATTCCTAGGGAAGTGGAAAGGAGCCAAGAGCTGCCACAAAATGACTTTAACCACCAGACAGGCTGGTAATAGGTTTCGGTGGGAAAAAAGGAAGGAGAGGGGCGATTAATTCCAACTTGCTACGCGATAAAGGAAATTAAAGCATAATACTGAGAAGGCAGCAAATCTATTAACCTGTACGGAATACCAATTACTTCAGTCTTCTCAAAATTGCTAGAAATAAAGAGAAAACCCCAAAAGAGAATGTGGTTGTGGCCCAGGGCTCATCTGGATTAGGCTGTTTGTTTGCCCTGGCACCCTAATGATGGGAATGAAGGAAAATTCCCCGTTTCCTGGGAGACGGCTGTGCCAGAGTCGGGGAGGAAAGGCAGGCCCACGCGTTGCCACTGGACCGCTTGGCAAAGAGCTTAGGGCAGAGGGGGTCCCCAGGCGCCCTTTGGGGATAGCTCAGCGCAAGGGCCCCCAGGGCCTCCCTGTGTCCAGCACGCACTCATAGTCCTGTGTTCTGGAGGGAACAAGGAAGGGCCTGATGACCCCCCATTCTAACTGGAAACTCTTAGATCTCTGCTGCGGAAGCCAAAAGAATCAAGCAGGGGGCCTACGGCGTACCAGGTGTCCTGCTAGCCGCTGGCAAGCCCAGCAATGTGGTAAGACCTTTGGAGTTGGCCGTGTCTCGGGGTGCTGGTCCTGCAGAGCTGGGGCTCAGACCTGGGGCTGAGACCACCCACCTATCTGAGGCCAGCCAGGGGGCACACAGCGTGGGCAGAGTTAATGGCCATGGGCCAAGCTCGGTGCCTCCAGCCAGGGGCCCCCAGGACAGCTGTGAGGCCTCTGGGCCAGATCTGGGCAGAAGGAGACAGACAGGGCCATGGGAGGCAAGTGGAGAGAGGGAGTGAGGCAGGTGCCCAGCAGATCCTCAAATCTCAGTGGCACCCTGGCCCAGACCTTGGCTGCCTCTGCCACTTCTCAAAAGCCCTCACCCCGAGGTTCTGAGCCAGCACAGGAACCCCCAACAAGACAGGTCCCAACACAGCCTGGGGGAAGGGAAACCACTTTTGGAGGAGCCTGCTCTCTGAACACGCCCATGAGCCCGGGATTTGCACCCGCCTCTGCCTTTTCTCCAAGTAGACAGTTTTTCCGAGCACAGAGGTTTGGCAGATGCTGGTCGGCTGCCTACCACAGCCCCCCTCCCACCAGAAACAGGTTAAGGAACCGGGGCTCAAATCCTAGCTTTCCCCTCGAGTAGCTGAGTGACCGCCGGCGGCTTACTTGACCTCTCAGAGCCTGGGTTTTCCTCATCTAAAATTGTGATGGTGAATCCTGACTTGCAAGGTTGTTGGTGGTGAGCTATGTCTATCAGCGGACATAGGGCCTGGCTCTTAGAAGATATTCAGAATATTCTAGTATTTCAGAAAATAGAAATATCAGAAAACATTCAGTGATGGAACTTCCAACTTTTCTCAGCTGCTCCCCCACTCCCAGGCTTTGTAGGCCCTCAAGGAGTTCTTGGTACAGTTCTTAAGGGGCCTCAGGAGGCCTGGCCCCTTGTCGTCCTGGGCCTCCTGGTTCTTCCTCCTCTGGTTTTTCCACATGCAGGTAGAAAGGCTGGGCATTGGAGAGCCGTGTAGGGGAGGGCAGCCGGAAGGTGCTCCGCTGCCCGTTTCTGGGTGAATGATGAGCCTGAACCAGGTCGAGGCCATGGGAAGCTGGGAGGCCAGGGGTTCACACGGCACATCTTCCTCATCCTTTGGAAGCTCCCCCACTCTCCTGTGAAGTCTTCCACGTCCCCACGTGGGATCCAAGGCCTCTTTCGGTCACAGACTCACCACGCTGTATTGTTGTCACTTGACTATCTTTCCCCACCAGACTCGCAACTCGCTGGGGGCAGGACAGGTCCACTTGGTGGGCACCAAAGGGACACTTGGGGAATGCGTGCGGGATGAATGAGTGAACGAGCACAAGCAATCTCGAGTCCGGGTCTTTTCTATCCCTATAGAATTTATGGGCCAAGGTACGAATCATATTCACCATACGGCATTCTGTATACACAGTCAAAACAATAATCATTAAACCATTGTTTTGAAAGTCCTTCATTCATGCATAATGACCTGGGGCTTCAGGGGACCCCAAGTTCTCTCCAGTGGGTCGGCACTCTCACATCCTTCCCCGGCTACAAAAAACTCCTCTGGGTCCCCTTTCTCCCTTTTTGAAGACATAGAGCTGGGGGCCGGGAGGCCTGGGTTCTGGTCCCGGCCGAACGGCGGTGCAGCCTCGAGCAAGCCACTCACCCCCTCCGGGCCTTCGTGTCACCTTCTGCTGGGTAAGCGGTGAGTCCCATGGCTCTATGAGCCCGTCCTTGCTCTAGTTCATTGTTATGGGCCACACGTGGGAGGCTGGAGCTGGAGGACAGTGCTAGCGGCCAGGCGGATGGTTCTGGGGAAAGGCTCACAATCTGCAAGGCTAGGGAGGGCGCCGGCCTCCATCCAGGACGCTGCCTCCTGGCCTCCTCCTCAGGGAGCCCTGGGGACGTGTGACCCTGATCACAGTGTGATGGCCACTTCTGGGCCAGACCCTCATCTCTCCATGGCACCTTGGCGTTTCCAAAGCTCTTTGCACAGACCTCCTCATTTAGTTCTTATATAATGCGAGGCTCAGAGAGGGACAGGCTGGGCCTGGGACAAACAGCTTTCTATCTGCCCAGGGTTCTGCCCTGATGCCACCACCCTAGGCCAGCCCAGTGGCCTAGCCACCTCCTCCACAAAGTGGGAAGGACACAGGGGCTACGGTGCAAGTCCTGACCTTGTCCCTGCTCCTCCGTTCCTGCCCGAGCAACCCTGAGAAATGGGGCCAGTACTCTTTCAAGAACATCTCCGAGTCACCACGAAAATCCAACAGCATAAAAGATGCCAAAAGCAAGAAAATGCTGGCCAGTGGAGCAGAAAGAGCAGAGCACAGGGAGTCCAGAGCCTGAGCTCCAGTCCCGGCCCCTCCACGCTTTGGCTCTGTGCTTGCGCAGCCCTGGGTTTCCCCATCTGTCAAACGGGGGGGTGGGGGGGGGGGGGGAGACAAGAATCCCACGCCGCCTGCCCCCTGCAGGCCATGTGTATACTTGCCAGAGCTACCCTTAGCCCACCTGTGCACGCACTGCCCCACCCTCATCTTCGACCAGTAACTCAGCCAGGAGGGGTGGAGAGGCTGCCCCCTCTTGGCACACAGCCCAGCTCGACTCGCTGACTCGCTTCCCCTAGCAGCGAGGCCCGAAGTGTGCTGAGACAGGCATGCAGAGTCTCGGGGTCATGCACCCGGAATGTGTCCTTGCACAGGAGCACGCGTGCACACAGGACACACACCGCCCACCTGCACGCTCAGATGGGCCCACATACCACACACGCTCAGACACGCATGCCACACCGTGCACGTGCCACAGCACCCGGACGATGCAGCCCCACGCGCACAGGTGGCTTCGCAGGACATTCACACACTACAGACAAACATGCATAGATTTTTCTGCTTCTTTTGTGACAGCCAGATGGTGGGATTCTCCCAGAGGGCTACCATTTAATGCTCTAATTAATTAAAAAAATTCTAGGTACCCAGAGCCTGGGTTTGTTCCAAATGTCTCAGGCATGGCATAGCTCAAAACCAAGGAGGGAAGCGGGTCCTGGGGGAGGGACTGTGGGGCCAGGGAGTGGGAGGGGCTCCCACTGAACTCAGGAGATGCGCTACCCTTACCTGGAGGGCTAATACCTAGCCTGGCAAGGGGGGCTGGGCTCAAGGGCCATCTGCCCAGACGTGGGCCTGGTCCTGGTTCCAAGGACGTCCAATGACCCAGGACAGAGACAGACCCCTTCATGGCATCCCTGGCAGGGCTGTCTGGCCTCAGCAGACCGGAAGCTCGGTCCCTGTGGAGGCCGCTGAGCTCCTGTCAAGCCAGCCTGCAGTTCTGGGGCTCATGCCCAGATCCACACTCACTCTTTAGGGACCCTACTGTGTGATTTCAGGGCACTATGGGAGGACACAAAGCACAGAGCCATCGAAGTCTGCGGTGTGAGATGGATGAGGTGGAAAGATGATGGGGGGGTGGTCCACAGGGATTGGCAGTGCTCCCTGCCCTCCCGCTTACATGCCTCCAGGGAGGGGGAGCTCACCACATCTCCCAGCAGCCTGCTCTGTTGGGCCCAGAGTCCGTCCTCTCCAGGGTCTCCCAGTGAGCCCCGGCTGTTCTCTGGGCCACAGGGCCCAGGTGGGTCAGGCTGGCGGGAATCGTGGAGCACTCATCCCCGGGCCTCTCCTCTAACTTTCCCAGGGGCACATGCTTTGCTGCTGAGTGTTTGGGAAAATGCAGCAATAAATTTACTGCCTCACTTATGAGTAATTTGCTGTCAGGAGCTCTGCGTAAGCAGAGGACTGAATTAACGAGGCTTAATTAACATTAATGTTGTGACAGATCTCAACCCTACTCGGAAATCCCTCATCCTCGCAGCCCAGGCCCTTGCCTGCCGCTCCCGGGCTCCTGTGGGAGGTGACAGGCCCAGGGAGGGCTCTGGGAGCTGCTGACGGACGTGGTGGGGGTGGGGGGCTGTTTCTTTCCCAGGATTAGGAGGGATTGGGATCTAGGGGCTGGAGGCTTGCAGAAGATCAGCACGGAAAGCCAGGAGCCTCTGCAATTCCAATTCCAAAGGAGCTTTTGGGCTAAGTCCTTCGTCCCTGCCACTCACAGACTGAGTCACTCCACCCCTCGGCGCCTCGCCCTCCCCATTAGCAGAGGGACGAAGGCGTCAGGGGTCACACGGAGAGAACAGAGGCGTTCTGGGATCTTCATTTCCGCCCCCTCTCCTGAGCGACTGACTACGGGGTCCTGTGGACGTCACCTCTAATGCTCCCATGGTCCTTTGAGGAAAGGACTGCTATTGCCCCATCGTACAGATGAAGGACTCGAGGCACTGAGAGAGGCGGGGATTTGCCTGAGGTCATGCCGACAGTCCGCGGGGGGCGAAGGGACCACAGGTACCCACTACACTCACTGGGGAGCCCGTGGGGATCAGAGAGCCGAGGTGAGGGGAAAGCTCGGGAAGTAGGGCCATGCTGGGGTGGGTACAAGGCCTGGAAGTAATGTCTGTGAAATCAGTCTGTGCATGACGGAGAAAGGGGAGAAGTGTGCCCCACCAGAGGGGCCCAGGAACCTGTTTCTCAACCGCTAAGACTTATTAAGCTGGATTGGCACCACCGTCTCCTCTTGGCTTTCCCCCAGGACACCCAGCTGAGGTCTGGCACAAGGGGACACACCATAATTCATCATTAATGACTGCCATTATTGATATTAACGGGGAGGATAATTCTGACCAGGAACAACTTTAGGGAGCAGCAGGAGGCCCAGCTCGCACCCACCGACCTGACAGCTCGGGCCCTAGCCGTCACCGCACACGTCTCAGGGCACTGACCAGGACGGGCCATGCATGGTAAGATCCTTGGGCTCAAGCCTGGTCTCCAGGCGAGGGTGGGCTCTGGGCTTCAGGTCCCCAGGTCTGTCCTGAAGGATTGCCCAGTTGAGGTCTTGTGTCAAGGATCTGCCTGGGAATAGTGTGGGGAGGAACGGGGGGCAGAGGCTGGGACAGGGGTCTGCCACAGCACCCTGCTCCAGGAGGCCTTCCTGGCCTACCCAGCCAGCCCTCACCTCCTGACTGGACATCAGCTGTGATTACTGATGGCCCAGAGATGAGTGTGGTGGCGATCCAGTCCTTTCAGATGCCACGGAGGAATGAGGTGGGCCTGGAGGATCTCTGGTCTACAGAGGGATCGGCAAGGGGCTCTGAGTGGCCCCTGTAATAGGCCTGGGACCCATGAGGCCTCTCAGGATAGAATCGGAAAGAATTCTGTTTCTGGAACTAAGAGGAGCTGCCATAAGAGGAAGTGAGGCCTCCTCCACCCCCACCCATTCATTCAACAGGCCTTCACTGGACCCCTTCCTCTGTGCTGGGCCCTGAGTGGGGCATGGGGGTGCTGGAACACACAGCATGTCACCTAACCCTGCCTGGGGAGACCCACACTCTAGAAAGGGCTGCTGAAGGTGCCAAACCCACGCTGGAGCGGACCCGCCCACCCCCTGTCAAAGCCTAGAGAAAAATCAAGGACCTTGGGAAACCTCTGGGCAGCTCAGAGAGGGAGTGAGTTCTGGCCCTGCAGACGTGAGGTTGGGGCCCACCTGCTCTGAGCCCCCCGCGGCCCCATGATCCCAAAGGCCTCCAGGTGCCCATGCTCTCTTGTCCTGATTCACCTTGACCACAGCTCAGCCCCAGCCCCGCCCCCCCAGCACCTGCCCAGCCCAACACCCAGTGAGGGCCGGGTGAGAGGCATCCTCTGCAGGAGGGCCCTGCTGACACAGGGTATGGAAAAGGGAGGAGCGGCCATCTGTGCTTGGGCAAGGGGCAAGGGCACGGCCATTCCCAGGCAGGTGATGGGCTCACCCCTTGCCCATTTTCCTGCCCAGCAGCATCCACGCTCCTCTAGCACCGCAGTTCCTGGGGAGCTGGCTCCAAGGAAGCCCAGCAGCCAGACCACCAGCTGCTGCCCCCTCCCCATGCAAACCCTGGCCACAAAGCACCCTCCCCCCCAGCTCTGCCCGCCTGCGGTGACAGCCTCTTGGCACCAGCTCTCCCCTTTCCTCCATCTGTCAGGAATTGGTGCAGACAGACTGTGAGAACCACAAGAGGAAGCAGAGGCTCTGTTTGGACCCCTCCCCCTGCCTCCCCAGCGCTCTCCCCCTACCCCCCTACCCCACGTCCATCCTTTCATTTCCCCCCTTCTCTCTGTGCCTTCCTTTCCCTTCCATCTGTCTCCATCTTTTCCCACTGATGAAGACACTGACGACGTGGGAATGGGGAGGGAAGAGGGCCATCCAGCCAGTGACCCCCACTTACTTGTCACCCCCACACCCCGTGGCCCTGGCTCAGCCACCCATTTCCTTTCATCCCTCCATCCTGTGGGCCTCTGGGCTCAGCGTCTCCCACCGTGTAGTAAATCCTGCCAGGCCCACATCCCGGGGATTCCAGGAGCCCCGAGGCAACACACGGGAAGGGTCTCGTAAACTGTAGAGCCTTGTAGCCTCAGCTCCCTCCTTATTTAACGTGGGAAAACTCCTCTTGGGATGTATACAAACAGAAAAATGCCTTGAAGGATATAAACGGCAGCAGGAAGGCAAGGCAGGGTCATCAAGGCAAGGATCCTCACCTGCCAGGAGGGGCGCAGGGAAGAGCTGCGGGGACCAAGGCCCAGAGAGGGCAGTCACGAAGCTGTGTTAGAAGCAGGATCAGAACGATGGCCAGCCGCCCGGGCCCGGTCCACCCTGGCGCCCCGACCAGGCTGCCCCTAGCTTCTCCACACCTTCCAGGGCAACTCTGTGTCTCCTGAATTCTCCCAAAATGTGGGGAAGGATCAGCTTTTTCCTTATTCTCGAGTGCGCCGTGCCCAAGTGGCGCAGCAGAACCCACAGGGCCAGGCGCCGTCCCGCTGCAGACCTGGAGGGAGTTTGCAGGATGCAGGGAGGCTGGGGCTTTAGCTGGAAAACCAGGACAGTGGGGGGCACTCCGGGACGAGTTAGTCACGGTAGATGGGAGTAGGCCCTTGGCAACACCAAACTGCTGGACAAATGTGGGCGTGGGCATTCCCCCCGAAAAAAGAGCAAACCCTGTGCTCACTCCTGCCCTGTGTGGCTTGGCCCACGGCCCCGGAGACCAGATGGAAAGGAAGTTCTGGTCTCGCCGCAGTTTTGGGGCCCTGCAGGGCCCTGTCTGACCCCAGACACAGCACAGCTAGGCCCAAGGGAAGGGGGAAGTGCCTTGGGCCCTCCACCCCTTTCACCGCCAAGACAACAAGAGGTTCTGAGAAGGGGAGCCGATTACTCGAGGTCACACATTGAGTTAGGCAGCCAACATTCAGAAGACAGGGCCTACTTTCCATCTGCAGATCCCCCCCCAGGTCCTGGCAGGCCATGGGCACAAAATAGGCCTTTAGGGAATGCTGGAGCTCGACTCAAAGGCCCCACACCAGGCACTTCCCCGGGACTCACAGAAACACCCCAGCCTGGCAGGTGCAGCCTGAGGAGTGGAAACAGGGTGGGAGGGGCGCTGGGGGCGTGCGGGCCAGACGGAGACCCACCCCCGCTGCCTCCCTCCTCCCCTCCTCAGGCCCCGGCCCCGAGCCCTGAGGCCTGTGGTCCGGTGTGACCCAGACTCTTCAGCGGACTACCCCAGGGCAGAGGAGCAAGGACAGAGAGAAACGCAGGGACGGATAGCCGGGAGGAGGCCCAGACCCACCTGGAGCTGGGGGGAAAAGCTCCCTGGAAATGGTGACTCTTGAGATAAAGAGCCTTTGGACAAGCAGAGGAAGAACCTTCCAGGCAGAGGAACCACATGTGAGAGTATGATGTCCCTGTGACATTCCTCCTCGTTTTGGGTCCTGCTAGAGCCATGGCGTTTGGGAGGGCGAGTAGATGGTGAGGTCTGGGGCTGGAGAGAGGCTAGTTGCAGGTTAGGTCTTGAAGGGCCCTGAATGTCAGTCAAGCAGACTCGATCCTCTGCGTGGTGGACGTCCCTGTGGGATGCTGATCGAGGACAGGACAAAGTTCTGTGTGCTTGACAGCATTTGGCTGCAGAGCAGAGAACAGACTGGGGGGAAGAGCAGAGATGAGGCTGGCACCCCTGTAGTGGCCGCAGTGGGATGGGGAAAGGGCCTAGACTGGCCAGTGGCAGGGGAGGAATCTAAGGATTGGCAAGCCCTACAAGTGAGGGAGGCAGGGGTAGCGCCGGCTCGCAGGATCCTAACCGAGGCCGGAGCGGTGCCCATGCTACGCTGTGAACTGGTCTCGGGGCCAGAAGAGGCCCATCCACGGCCCCGAGGGCCTATGTGCTGGGCTGCGGGTCATCGTGGGGTCTGGGAACTGCTGCCCTGCTAACTAGGAGACCAAGATGTCTGCGGAGCTGTCACTTGACCTCTAGGCACGGCGCATCTGTCTCCCCTCTTTACTTCCCTGGGAGGCACGTCACAGTGACAGGAGGCGGCTTACAGAGCCTGAGTGTGCAGCCTGCCAGGCCCCGAGAAGCAGCGGCCCGAGAGGGGACTGGGCCTCCTCCAAGGCCTCACAGGATGTCAGTGTCGTAGCTGGGAAGGGATGCTGAGCAGGCTGGAGGGGTTAAAGTGGGAGGCAGTCTCTCACAGCAGAGGCCCCAGAAACAGAGCAGGTCACAGGACGCAGGCCCAGTCTTCCTGAAAAGGAAGACAGATTTTCTAGCAGGAAGAGCTATCCAGGAACAGAAGACGCTCTCTGGTCAATTAGTGAGCTCCCTGTCCCTGGAGGTATTCAAGCAGAAGTTGGACATCACCTACTCCAATCTGCAAGGCTGCTGAGGAAATTCCCGCACTGGGATGGGGTGGGAAGGCTCCTTTGGCCAAATGAAGCTGCGGCTCCAGCCCCAGGAGCCAGAGCTCGCTCACTCACTCACTGAACACATACCCACCAAGGCCTGCTCTGTGCCAGGCTGGGGACAGTGGACACCAGAAGTGGGCGGAGGAGAACCAGAGAAACCTCCTCTCTCAACCTTCCCCACCCTCATCTGGAGTGGGGGGGGGGGGCGCGGGAGGCTGGAGCTGGGCAGGGGACAGAGGATGGAGGCTCTGGTGGCCCGCACTCCACGTCACGGGTCTGCGCCCTCCCCTCTAACGGACCTAGCACCCGTATCTCCCTGGGCACATCTGGAGCACAGGGCCAAGGGCTGGGCAGGGTCGGACACAACGCAGCCTCCTCCTGTGCCCCACCCCTCCCAGAGGTCCCCGAGGCTCTGGACTCATTTCCTAATGAAGTCCCTGAAAGAGCTCTTCCTAATTAAACTAGGACAGTAAGTTCTGGCCTGGGGCCACAGGGAAGAAGCAGGGACAAAGGAGCCTTTTTGGGGGCTCCCTGACTCCTCCCATTCCACGCGGCAGTGCAGCAGCCCGGCCCAGAGGAGATTCCAGGACCAACGGGAGATGGAGGCTCAGAGAAGGAGGTCAACATGAACCCAGCAAATCCAGAATTGAGCACAGACCATGGCCAGGCACTGCTCTTTGTGCTCTTTCTAAATTAACTCACACGGTCCTCCAGCCACCTTGTCGGCTAGGTATTGATGCCTCCATTTTACAGAGGAGACCAGGGCTCAGAGAGGTGAAGTAACTTGCCTAAGGTCCCCCAGCTAGAAAGACGTGAAGTATGGACTTGCCCCCAGGCCGCCTGGCTCGAGGCTCTGCCGTCATCTGTGTCATAGCGGAGCCTCTCACGATGACACAACACACGCAGGGGCAGTCAGAGGCAGGAGGGCCTGAGGGGTCTTCACATCTGGGGCTGCCCCCTAGCTGCACAGCCAGCAGAGGTCTGGACCGAGACAGGGAATCTGAATTGTAAAAGCTGCCCAAAGGGACTCCAACTCCAGATCCAACCCTAACTCCCTCCCAGTACAGATGGGGAGACTGAGGCCCAGGGGAGGGCAGAGACTTCCCCTCATCACTCAGCGAGTCGGTGACAAGGAGAGGCTACCTGTTTCCCGGGTGTGGTGGCATGAGAGCCTGGGGGGACTGGCTCTCAGCAGGCCCTCTGCTCCCAGCAGAGAACCTGCAAGTGTGGGTGAAGCCAAAGGCCGGGGACGGCGAGGGGGAAGGGCTGGGAGAGGAAGTGGCAAAGCACAGGGGCTGCAAGCACACAGGCTGGCAGGCCTCCGTCCCCTGGCGCGGCCCAGCTCCCGCCACTGTGGGACCCACGAGGTTTCAGGCACGATGCAAAGGCCGGGAAATTACTTAGTACTCACTGTACAGAAGCCTGAGGTTCAGCTTGGAGGGACTGGTCCCAGGGCCCCCCAACTAGGATGTGGAAGAACTACAGACGAAAGCCAGGTCTGAGGGGGGGTTTTGGGGGGGGCACGCTTGTTCCTGCACCCTTGAGAAGCAGGCAGGGGACTTGGACAGGAGACCATCAGCCATGCCACAGATACAAAGTCTGTTCCGGCTAGTTCATGGGCATTAAAGAACCAGCCCTGTCAGACTCAGCAAGAAAATAAACAGGCAGAAACCCCCAAGGGGATGTAGGGTCTGCTGATAACCAGTCTGCTCGGGCTTCGTGTAAAGGCTTAGGCCACATGCCCTGCGGGAGAGGCTGGATTTCACAGGCCCTGCTCTGGAACTCCTGGCCTCAGGGAATGGGGGGCAGCTCCTTGTACCCCTCCCCCAACACCCTGGGCCTGGCCATGGCCGACTCCAGCTCCCGTGAACACTCTGGCTTTTAAGGGAGAGAACTGGGTCCGAGAGGGGTGCCTTACTCCCAATGAGCAGAGACCCCCCCAAGAGAGGCAAGGACTTGCCACCATCACTTGGGGAGATGGGAGCTGGGGCGGGGCAGAGGTGGGCCCATCATCAGGGTCGGGGGTGTATATCGACCACAGCCCTCTGGGTGGTGGCAGGTGGGGCCCAGACAGAGGGCTGCAGGCTGGAGCTTAGTGGGGAGAGGCTGCTGTGGCGTGGCAGGGGGCAGGCTGGGAACAGAGGCTGCTGGCGCCTCTCCAGCTACAAAGAATTCCCTGCCACAAACACCCAGTGGGGGGCTTTGGCTTTGGCTCTGCTAGGCTGCCCTGGCGGGCGTGGGAGGAAGAACGTCACCTTGACCCTGCAGCTTTTAGTGTGTCCGGGAACAGTCACCTGGCTCCAGAGACACACCCGGTCCTGGAGCACACACACCCTACACACACACACACACACACACACACACACACACACACACACAGAGGCAGCTAAGAGAGGCCTCTGAGGGTGACGGGGGCCGCAGAGGGCAGCCTGGGGTCCAGGAAGTAGAAGAGGGAGGGACGAGCGCTGGCCTGAATGTCCCCGGCGTCAGCCTGCCAGGAAAGCCCACCCTTGGCCTCCGGCTATTCACTCGAGCACCTCAACCTGGCCCTGACCGGCCTTCCTGCCTCTCATCTGCTGCCAACTCTCTGGTGGTAACCTGGACCCGCTGGCGGACTAAGGCCCTGCCCGGATAACGAACATGCCAGGCCCGCAGCGAACCCGTTCTCTGTGGCCTCGTCTGTGTGGCCAGCACCCCCAGGCCACTTGGAAAGCAGTCACCCTGGGGCCCCCAAGGCCGACGGGAGCGGAGTGAGGGGATTTCTACAGACCCTCCCAGTCCGCGGAGCTGCTGTTCCCAGGCAGCCCAGTTCTCCCCACTGGCTAGCTGACCTACATCTCTCCTGCTGCTGTTTGAGCAGCTGCCCCTCTTGTGTCCTTGGTGGAGGAGGAGGATAGCTGCTGACAGTGCCTTTGGCGGGGCCGTTCCCTGTGCAGGAATCCCAGGGAAGGGGAACAGGGATGCTCATTGTCAGGGCCGGTTCTGGGCAGAACATCAGCCTGCACACCTCTGAGAGGTGGGCTCATCATCCGTTTCACAGACCAAGGACCTGAAGCTCAGAAGACCCACACCAGAAAGCCCAGCTAGTCATGGGGCTGGTGAGCCTGCTTCTCTCCATTATTCCAGTGTATCCGACCCAATCATGGGTGCAGGAAGAAGGCAGACAGGAAAGTGGCCCAAGGAACCCGCGCCCCAAGGCTCAGTTCTGGAAGTAGATCCTAGAAGTCCAGCTAGCCTCCATCTGCCTGCCCAGAATCCACCCACCGAGCCAGCTACGTTCCCGCTAACCCTTACCAGGCAGGAAGGAGCTCCGGGGCCATAGGTCCCCCACCCCCAGGCCAGGACTGGCCCTGAGCCAACTCCAGGGAGAAGGAGTCTGCTCAGAGTGCTGGTTACAGTGCAGGTAGAGCAAGGACTGATGGGTAAAGGGGAAATAAAGTTCAGAGAGGGAGAGACACTTGCACAGGGTCACTCAGTAAGTGACAGGCAGAGACAAAACAACAAATACAATACTGCGGGGATAGATTCTACAAATATCTAGGGAAGAATGAAGACAGGTTTTGTTCCCTTTTGTTTTCCTTGGTGGGGGTGGGGAGTCCTTGGGGCCAGAACACAGTTGTCCTTTCTCCTTGCTTTCCTTTCTGTGGCCTGGATCTGGCAACTTCGTCTGCCCCATGGGGCCAAGATGAGGGGCCCTGTGCTCAAGAAGAGGGAGGTCCTGCAGGCTGCCTGCCTGGCTGGGAAGGGCCTTGGGGAGTTAGGGGTGTGGTAGTGAGGTGGGAAAGCGTCACCCCGAGAGAGCAATATGGCAAGGGTGAAAATGACACGCTCAGTGGTATCTTTCCTAGGAATCCATCCCAAGGACGAATGCACAAAGGTATATGGTGGAGAATGCATATCCCAACACTGTGTAGAGCAGGAGGAAAAAACAGAAGCAACTGAACACATGTCAATCAACAGGAGACTGTGTCGTTATGGAAGATTCCTGCAATGGGTGACTCTCTAGCCCTTGAAAACGATGATGGGATGCTACTGGAATTGACAAGGAAAGCCGTGTTTGGCGTGCGGAGAAAACAACTGGCATTAACACAGCCTCATCTTTGTTAGAAGAAAAAATTACACATGGTCATGCACACCAGCTCACATGCAGGGAAACACCTCTGGAAGGAGATGCCGCTTCCACGATGGCAGAGCCGAGGGGGGCTGTGACCATCCTCTTTTTCCTTTTCTGTATTGCTGGTGTTTTGCTTAAAAATCCAAGTATAAAATTACTTTTACATAATCAAAGCTATTTATTTTTTTTAAGGATTTTTTTATTTATTTGCGAGGGAGAGCATGCACAGGTGGTGGGGGAGGGGCAGAGGCAGAAGGAGAAGCAGACTCCCTGCTGACAGGGAGCCCAACACGGGGGCTCGATCCCAGGACCCCGAGATCATGACCTGAACCAAAGGCAGATGCTTAACTGACTGAGCCACCCAGCTGCCCTCCATAATCAAAGTTATTTCCATTGGAAACATAAAATCAATTGAGGTGGGTTTTAGCTTTGGCACTGCCAGCAACTAGCTGTGTGGCCCCGGGGGAGCCCTGGGCCTTCCCCAAGCCTCAGTTTCCTCATCAGGAAAATGGGGATGATAACTAACTCCTGCACCATCTCCTTCCGAGGATAGCCATGAGGCACAAACTGAAAAGGCCATACTGTGTGGTTCTCACAGGCTGAGAGGGCCGGTGCTGACAGCATCTCCACAGAGGCTGGGATAAAGTTCCTTGTGGCACCTCAAGGCTGGGGACCAGGGGATCTTGGCCACACGACCACTCCCATGGACACAGACTGGTAGTCCCCCAGAGAGGCTTTGGGCCGTCTGTCCTGCCATGTTCCAAGGGGCGGGTGTGTGGAGGGCGTGAGGGATCCTGGGAACCGGGAGCCTCACCGCCCTTCCTCTCTGGGCAAGTCTTCCAGGCACCAGAGGGCATTCTGAGGGGCCTGATGGCATGCCGAGTTCTGTATCCCTAAAGCAGCCAGCTTGTGGGCACCAGGGCCCTGCCAGGGACACAGAGGTCAGACCAGGTACAACAGATGGGGAGCTCACAGGAAGCGCCCCTTCCTGAGCCACTCAAGCTATGGGGTCTTCCTGGGGTCTTGTGGGAGGAGCCGGACAACATGGCTGGGGGTTAAAACTACAGCTCAGGGCCCCAGCTCACGCTTGAGGGCACCCAGGTGCCGGCAAGAGGGATGCCTGGGGTGCCTGGAAAGGAAGCAAGGCCCCTCGGGCCACTCTCGCTGTTGTTGTGACGGGGATGTGTGAGCGCCTATCACTTCCTTTTACTTGTGACAGACTAAGGCCAGAAAGGCGTGGCCCGGTCCTGCCACTGACCAGCTGAGCTGCCGGAGCAAGTGAGCTCATCTCTTTCCTTTGTGAAGGGCAGCGATGATCCTTCCCCGTCCCGGCTGAGGCGGTCCTGCCTGAGAAAGTCCTTAGCAGCAAGCACACTCATTACTCCTATTACAATTAACATTAGGATTTTAGAGGAGTTCCCAGCAATCCAGGGGCAGGCAGGGCCCAGCATGGGAGCCCCAAGCCCCGTCCTGTGCAGGAGGAGCCTGTGCCTAGCCCTCATCCTGCAAACACCTCGTTCCCTGGTCCAGCAGGAAAGAGAGAGGGCAGGGGTGGCCGGCGGGCGGGAGTAGCATACTGTCCCAACTCAGTCCAGCGCAGGAATTGAGGACACTCTGAGAATGGGTCCCTGGTGACATCTAGGGCCGATTTTTGGACACCGGCGCCTTGGCTGCAGCTTCTGAAGCCGATCTGGAAAAGCTCCCAGGTTTGCAGGGTGAGCACTGAGGAGCCCCCGAGCACGTGCAAGGAGGCAGCCCCGGCCCTGTGTGACTGCCAAGAAGCCACTAATGCTCTCTGGTCTCCAAGGGACCCAGCTCACAAGATGGAGCCTGACTAAGGTCCTTATAGGATACGCAGCTCCCTTCTTGGGTCTCAAGGGCCCCCCACCTGACCAATATCAGCTTCTCACCCTCAAAAGTGGGTCACATGTCCTCAGTCATATTTATTCATTCACGTGCCATCCCCCAAGTGCCTCCTCTGTGCCAGGCCTTGTGGTTCACTGCAAATCGCTCAAGGCACTGCCAAAAAACCTGGAGTTCCTATGATGGACACAGGTGCACAAAGCCATGGGCATCCAGACCCAGAAGAGGTTAGAAAGCTGGGGAAGGCTCCATGGAGATGGCAATGAGCTAGGTTTTGACGCATGGGTAGTAATCAGTAAGTGCAAAGATCCAGAATCAGGGACACACATGGGAGGTTCAGAGAAATGAAGACCACGCCCCGGTGGTCTCAGGGGATGGTCCTGATGACTTGGGCTCTTGAACTTTCCTGGAGGAAGCACCCTTCCACTCCTAGAGCGACTCACCTGTATCAGTGACAATTTGCTGGGTCCTCAGTTTCCCTATCTGTATGGGTGGAACAGTAATCCCCCACCTCACGGGCAATGGCCAAGAGAGGCCTTGGAAACTGTGGAGGGTCATACCCATGGGAGGCTGCACACGGGGCACCTTTTGCTGGGGGTTCCACGGGGTCTCCAGAGAGGAGAATCCCTCCCAGGCCAGAAGCTTGTAGCCCGGGGAGGCTCTGCTGGACATCATCAGTCACCACGTACCCACTTTCTCTACATCCTCTGAACCCCAGGCCCTCTGACCCCAACAGAGTAGATGAGTGCTCAGAGAGGAAGAGTGTGAGGAAGATTCCAGGCTCCAGAGCAAAGAGAGTTGAATCAAATCCTGGCTCCACCACGTAAGCCCCAGACATTGCCAAGTCACTTCTCTCTGAGCCTCAGTTTCATCATCCTTAAAATGGGAATAATAAGAAAACAGCTCTTCCAGGGTTGCGAGTAGCAAAGCTAATGAATGCAAATTTGCAGCACAATGCCAGGCATGGGTTAAGCAGCCGATATCTGTTATGAGTAATTCCCTCCAGGGAACTACTTCTTTTAGAATCTCCAGTGCCCAGCACAAGGCTGGAGGAGTGGACAATGCGGAGGAGGATCCGAGACTGAGGGAAGCCCAAGAACACGTTGTGGGAGCTCAAGGACCAGGGGGCTGGAGGACGAGGGGTCAGGGAAGGCAATCGGAGGGAGGTGGCATCTCCACTAGGCCTTCGAACTCGGGGTGATGGGATAAGCAAGATCTGTGGGGCCCCAGGTCTGGCTTCCTGGGGGCGGAGCTGGCCCAGGGCTCTGACTGCTAAGCCTGGGGCCAGGAGAGCTTCTGCTCGGTTACCTCCCTTGAGGGAGATACAACCAGGTCCACACACCCTCCTGTTCCTTATCCTGCTTCACCTGCTGCTGCTACTTCCCAGAGGAAGGGAAAACTGTCAACCCAGCTGCCTGCTGACCCCTAGGGAGGACGGGGCCAACCCACCCTAAGGCCTATTGCCCCCAGCATCCCCCGCAGGCCTGAGAAAGCCAAAGAGCTCATGGAGCAGAACTCTGTCCCAGGAGCGCCTGTGGGAAGACCCACGGGAGAGTCTTCGAGAATCTACAGCAAACACTCCCAAGGCCTGCAGGCGCCAGCCCTGGGGGGCCAGCCCTGGATCTAGAAGAGAGGGAAGCTTGGGGCCTGCTGGGCAGAACCCTGGGGGCTATAGAGCTTCCTTCCCTTCCCAGGCACAGCCACACGGGCCAGACGGGACAGAAACCAGCCTCGGGACGAACACAGGGCCTGAGGGAAGCCATCCTCTGCCTCTCCCAGGGCCCCAGGCCACTCACCCACTGAGACCAGTCAGGCCTGTTTGATTCATTTCTTCCCTCGGGCCCTCCCTGGGCACCCCTCTGCCACTTCCACGTCCCTCTAAATGGCGTTGGGATCATATCCACCATGGCTGGGCAACCAGCTACAAGGGCCTTCAGACATCTAGCTAAGTAAATGGGGTCAGGGGAAGCAGGGGGCTCTTGGGTGGCCTGCAGAGGCCCCCCCCCCCCAGTCAGGTACCTCGAGACCTCAGTGAAGCTCCTCCCTCCGAGAACAATCACACCTATCACCATTCACTGATCACTATCACCATTCACACACCTAGCACCATTCAGTGCTCACCAGGCACATTATCTCCTTTAATCCTCACAGTATCTTTGGGAGGGAGAGACTATTATCTCCCCAAAGACTTATCAACCAAAGGACACAACTGGGATAGAAAACCTTGTGTGTCTGATTCAGGGCCCCAATGAGTTAAGATTTCAACACGGCTCCCTATGTCGGTTCTCTCTCTCAACTCCTGTATCTTGGCCTTGGGGCTAGAGGGTAGCAGGGAGGGCTTCCCGGAGGAGGTGACACCTGCACTGACTCTTCTAAGATGGCAATAAGAAGGTAGCCAGCAGAGGGAGCAGAAAGAGTGTCCTAGGCAGATGGAGTGACTTGTGCAAAGGCCCGGAGGTGAGAAGCAGTAGGAAAGCCACAGTGAGATGGAAGCTACAGTTCGGTGTTGCAGGCTCATAGGAAGAGGCTGGAGGGGAGTGGCCACAGGAGCCGGTCACAGAGTTGCCTTTACCCCATGGTTATGTGGGAGGCTCAGGAAGACTGAATGGTGGAGTTGCCTGGACAGATAGGAAATCACAGTTCAGAGAGGAGTAATACTATCTGTCCAATGCCTCCCTCGACAAAGAAGATGAAGCTGGTCAGGAGTGTGAGAACAGGGGCCGAGGCCAGGCAGCGCTCTGAAGGCCAGATGCCGGCTGCAAGCCCCAGCTGGGAGCTGTGGCCAAGCTTTAATTATTTACAAGGCTGCTTCCCAGCAAGCCCCCGCGCTCCCGCAGCCCGGCCTTGCCCAGCTAATGAACTCTCAGCCATGGGAGACCTCGCTGCGCCCACTCTTTATTAAACCTGGGATGGAGGGCTGATGGGGGCTGGGAGAACGAGGGCAACTTAAAGAAGCCCGAACAAGGTGGAAGAATTTGAGCACAAAACCAGTCTACCTGTATCCCCAGCCTGGCCATAAAGAGAAGCACAGAGTTCTGCCCAGAGCTGGGGGTCACGGGGGGAGGCTTGACATCATCTCAAGAGGGAGAAATGGAGTCTGTAAGGACTTGCTAGAGACAGCACAGGTGCCGTAGTTGGGCGCCTACGTTCACACCCCAGTGATTTTACTTAAAAATCATATACCCAGGGTGCCTGGGTGGCTTAGTCGTTTAAGCGTCTGCCTTCGGCTCAGGTCATGATCCCAGGGTCCTGGGATGAAGCCCCACGTCGGGCTCCCTATTCAGCAGGGAGCCTGCTTCTCCCTCTCCTCCTTGCTTGTGCTCTCACTCACTCACTCTCTCTCTCTCTCAAATAAATAAATAAAATCTTTAAAAAAAAAAAGTCATATACCCTTGGGCTAGTTACTTAACCACCCTGTCCCTTTGTAAAATGGTGCTAACGCGGGCACTTCGGAGACTTGCCCATTTTATAGACGCGAGGAGCTCGAGGTGACACATCTCAGTAGGCCTGGGACAACGCAAGTGCTCAGTATGTGTTCACTGTTATTGTTACTCTGGGAGCAAAGGGCTGGCCGGAGACCGGAACCCCCGTCTCTGCCCCCAGACACTAAGAAGCAACGGGAAACAGGCCAAGGAGCCAACTGGCTACGTGACCAGGTCCACACCCCAGGATTCCACCCCACTGTGTCTCGCTGGGCCGCCCTTGGGCTTCCTTGAGCCTGGGCCTCAGGCTTCCAGCCCTTTCCTCCACTTTGAAGGTCTTTTGAGCCTGGAACTGAAGCCCCACAAGCATTTCACTTCCCCATCCTCCCAGCTCTACCAGTGTCTCCGGTAAGTGCCAAGTCCTATCCATTGTGGATGAAGATCAGGACTTAGCGGCCCTTAGTTTGAGTTTTTGCTATGTGTATGTAAGCAGCCCTTGGTATGAGGAGCTATGTGACTTTGGGGAGGGGAACCATTTCACCTGTGAACTCCTGTTTCCTTCTCCATAATATGGGGACCATCCCACCTATTTTTAAATGGTAAGCCTTGTGGGAATGATATTTATTATCATCTTTGAAGGCCTGGCTTAGCTGTTTCCTCCTCCAGGAAGTCCTCCTTGGCTTCCTCAACATAAAAGCTTCCTCCCTCTAGCCTCCATCAGCTTTTGGTATTCTTAGGCTGCATTCTGGCCCCTTTGGGAGCTTGTACTCATTTTGCCTCACCCAGACCTCACTTACAAATTGCAATGCCCATTTTGCAGGCCCAGAGAGGAACAGAGGTGAGGTGGTTCCGGCTGTCTCATGGGGTAGAAGGGCTGGAGTGCCAAAGGAGGGGATCAGATATAAGACAGAGAGGCTGCTCAAGGAGGAACCAACAGACTTGAGGGGAGGGTAGTTGAAGGAAATGCAGTTTGGGCAGGCAGCCCAGCATGGGGGTAGGGGGGAATCTCCCCACATGAGGAAGGAGGGGATGAGGAAAGATCACTTTCAAACACGTAGCCCAACAGAACTATCCAAAGCCCCCACCCACATTCTTCGGGATTTCACTTTGTGGCTCCTAGGGTCCCTTTCTAAGGGGCTCATCTATTCCCTTCTCTTCACCCACCCTGTCTGAAGACTTTCCACACATTAACCTACAATGGAGGAACAGCAGCCCTATTTGGCAGAAGAGGAAACAAGCTCAGAAAAAGTAAGCCACGTAGCACTGGCATTAACCAGAGCTCCCACCCTTTCCACTCCAAGCCATCCACCTCGGAAGGAAAGCAGGAGCCCAGATTGGCCGTGAGAGCTCCCCTCGTCCCATCTGGGGTCACCCGGACGCCCGCTACTTCGCTCCTCCATCTTGCCCGGAGCCTCCCATGGAGATGAGAAGCAACAGGCCCAACACGCAGAGCATGGCTTTCCAGCCCCTGGATCATGCTCTCGGGTCCTTCCGCGCCACACTCCCCACTGCGACAGACGGTACCCAAGCTAGGAGGCATGTGGACATCCTGATCAAGTTCCTTCACTCTCAGCTGTGTGACCTTGGGCAAATCGCCCCACGTCTCTGAGATAGCATCCCTATCTACAAATGGGGGTGACAAGAAAAACCCTCACAAGACCGTTGTTCCACAGAGCCAGGGAGATAAGGTGAAACCAACCCAGAGCCGCAGTTTCTATTTCCCTGCTGTCAGGTGACCACAGAACAACTCCCAGGGGGGAGACTTGCTGTAAGATTTTACCCCAGCACTGCCATTTTCATCATTTCAATAGCACTGGGGAATCAATGGTGAGGTTATGATTAGGCTTCTGGAAGCATTAAATTCAGGCTTCTACTTAGCAGCTCAATAACTGTGGAGCAAGTAACTTAACCTCTCCGCGCCTCAGTTTCTTTAGCCTGTGAAACAGCCCTGCGGAGGAGAGTGGAGGAGTGGCCCCGAGATAAGCACTCAGGGCGGGGCTGGCACACAGCCGACCTTCAGCACGTGCCGTCGCATGGCTTCCAGTTACATTACTAGCACTGGTCCTCAGAAACAGGCCAAGAATCATGAGCCCAAGTGGTCAGGTGAGGAAATGAAGACAGGAGGAGGCGATGCGCCCAAGACACAGAGCCAACTCCGGATTGCGGCTGAGAATGAATCCGCAGGCTGACCGGCAAGCCCACAGCAAACCTCAAGGACTCCACAATGCCTGTCCAGGTGTCCCTCTTCCTCTCCTGCCACTGTGTGGTGCTGTGGCTCCCTCCACCTGTTGCCCTCCCGCAGACCCTGTGGGTCCCCGTCCCATGAGGTAGGCCCCTGCTCCAAAGTGCCCCGGGGCTGGCACTGAGCAGGCACCCCGGAACCATGAATGTGTGACCCCCTGCGTCTGTTTCTAAAGAGTCCTGTTTTTTTGTTCCGGGAGCCTCACTCCTTCCCGGCAACTGCCTGCTAGCTCACTTCTATCCCCACAAACATCAGAAACCACAAGCACCGCAAGAAAGAACCTGCAAAGCTGTAGCGCCCGGGTGTACAAGCAGCGCACTCAGCAAAGACGGCCCGCCACGTGCACACCGTCCCCAACTGAGCGCTCACGTGCAGCCTCGGAATCCTCGGGCCCTCTCCAGGAAGCAAACTCTTTCTCCTGGCCCCCTCCTTCCTGGTCTGCCCCATGACTCATGCGCCGGGCTAGCAGGAGAGCGTGGTCCGCTCGCCAGGGTGGCACAAAACCCTCCACACCGTGACTAGGCAGAAAAGCGGCGGGAGCCAGCCAGCGCCCGGGCCTCACAGGGACTTATTTCCCAGGAGATGCGCGCGGGGGTGTGGCCGGGGCGGGGCCAGGGCAGGGCCCTTGCACCCCCCGGCGCCTGAAAACTGTACACCCGCCCGCTCCACGATTGGCCGCTCTGGCCACGGGGGCCTATGGGGTGGTCCTCGCCGGACCAATCAGGGGCCCCGGGGAGCCCATTCATTCACAAAAAACCAGCAAGGCAAGGCCCGGAATTGCCTAGAACTTTGAAACACCGGCGCGTTTCGCGGGGCCGACGCCGCAGTCCAGGAGGGCTAGACGCAGGAAGCTAGACGCTTGCAGGGACGGTTGCGTCCCTGCCCACAGTTCCGGCCCGGCAACCCGGGCGTGGCGCGCCCTCCTCTTGGGCCACACCAGCCCCGGGCTCCGCCCCGGACCCCATTAGGACACGCGGGCCGAGCCACCCAACCCCGAGGAAGGCGGCGCCAGGGCAAATTCCCGGCAGTGAGGTCCAAGCAGGTGGCCGGCGCCCCTCATCCCCGCCCTGTTCCCTTCCTCTCCAGCCGGCCAACTCACGGCAGTCATCCTCGTCGCTGTTGTCCGAGCAGTCGTCGTCCTCGTCGCATCTCCACACGGAGGGGATGCAGCGCTCATTCCGGCATCGGAATTGGTCCTCTTCGCACTCTTTGACCGGCCCTGCTGTGGGGCAGAGGGGGGTGTGAGCTGGACCCGCGGACGACGCAGTCCTGGCCGCGGGGAGGGGTCTACTGGGGCGAAGGAAAGGAGGAGATGATGGAGCCGACGACCTCAGGGGGCCTCGGGCGCCCTCGATCCGGAAGGAGGGCAGAATGGTAATGGGATGGCGGGCTGCTCCGTGGCCCTACGAGGCCAGACACAGTCGGTGTCACACGACTTGGGTATACCCCCCATTGAGAACACTCGCCCGCACTCACCGCCCGTACTCAGAGATCTACGCAGACACAGCCCCACAGGGAGCCCCCGCACACCCCGCGACACACGCACTGGGCCCCGCGGGCACAACCCCCTCGCACGCAGCCCCTCTTTCTCCGCCGCGCGCAGGGGTCGCCGGAAACGCATTGTCAGGCGGGGAAGTCGCCCGGCTCAGCTCATCGCCGCCGCGGAGCGCGCGTGTCAAACCAATCCCGCTGGCTAGAATCACGCAGCCCACCCGAAACCATCAATGACCACCCCCGCCCCCTCACAAAGTTCCCGGCCCGCCGGGCCCCCACTAGGCCCATCCCCCAGGAGCAGGTGCCAGAAGGCAGAGCCAACGACGGCGGGAGCCGTGGGGGCGGGGGTCGAGGGCAAATTAATGGATAGCTGGGTCCCGAGAAGCCTATCCCCACCCCCAGGCCCGGGCTCGGGGAACCCAGCGCAACCCGCAGCCCGGTCGCCCGGCCGCGCTTTGTTGGCGGCTCCCGCGGCGCAGAGCCGGGCGGGGGAACCAGCCTCACGCACCGTGGCTGCCGCGCTGTGGATCCGCCGCCGCCGCCGCCGCGAGATGTTGGAGCCGCAGCGGCAGCAGCAGCAGCAGCAGCAGCAGCAGCAGCAGCAGCGGCGCCAGCGGCCGGAGCACGCCCCGCTTGGGGCGGCCCATGGCGGGCCCCGGGCTCCGGCCGCCGCGCCCCGCGCACCCCGTGCTGCCGCCGCCGCCGCGCCTCAGCCCGCCGAGTCCTTGCCGCGGCGCCGGGGCTGCCGCTGCCCCCGCCGCCGCCGCCACCGCTGCCGCCCGCCCCGGCTCCTCGGCTGCATTTCAAGCAGGTTCCGTGACGCTCGGCGGCGGGGCGGGCTCAGGCTGGGCGCGCGGCCCCGGCCCTGGGCTGCCGCCGCCGGCGCGCGCGCCCCCTCCTGCCGCCGCCTCCGCCCCCACGCTCCTCCCGCCGCTGCCGCCTCTCCCTCCTCCCTCTCGTCCTTGGTCCACTCCTTGGCGCGCGGCGACCCAGCTGAGGACCCGCTTGCGGGCTGGGCGCCGCAGATGCTGAGATGAGCCGGGCGAGGTCCCCGCCCCAGAGGGAGCAGACAGGCCAGGGGAAGCAGCCCTGGGTGCCTGGAGGCTAAGAGAAGGCTGAGGGGTGCGGAGGAGTAAACCTGGATGGGACGGGAGATGCTCCCTGGTGCGCAGGCTGTGCAGTGTGCACATGGGGCAGAGGTGGTGGTGGAGGATAAGGGTCAGCACGGCGGGACGTGAGATCAGGGAGAAGCTCGGGGAGCTGCACTGGCCCTCTGCACCCCTCCTCCGCCGCCACCCAGATACGATGCATGCGTGTAGCTGGTTCGCGTGCCCATGTGCCTCTGTGCATGTTACGTGCTCATGTGACCACGGCTGAGGATGTGAGACTCGTGGCTTGGGCCTGGCGCACAGACTTTATACATTCATCCTCTTCAGCGTTCTCCATCAGGCAAAGGGGTGATGAGGGGCACCTGCAGGACCACACCCAGTGTTTGCTATGATAGGGATGGGAGGGGACTGGGGCGCTCCACAAAAGGGATGTGTTATCCCTGCTTATAGGGAACGCACACCCAGAGACTTTGTTCACCCTTTGTATAAAGGAGAAACCCCCTTCTCTGAAAGGTCACAGCCCCACCCCACCTAGGCCAGAGTGCAGAGAGTGGACTGGGGACTAGATTTTCCCTGCCTGCTGGTCAGTGAAGCTGATCCCGAACAACCTTCTTTGGAGAATGAGGTTTGAGGGCATCGGCCGCTAAAAGAGACAGACTGGCAGGTGTCTCGGCCCTGTGTAGGTCCACCCTCCTATCACTTCACCTCCATGGCAGAGGGGCAGAAGAAGGAGCTTTGAGAGCTGTTGGTTCCAGTCCCGGAAGCCACTGTCAGCAGCCTTATTCCTGAGCCCTATTCCTTCCCACAAAGGGCAGCCCCTTGGCAATGGCTGGGGCCACCTTGTAGGAGAGGGGTGCAGTCCCCAGAGAGCTCAGCAGGCGTTCTTGCCATTAGCCCTTCTAGCTTTTGTTCATTCAGTCATTTAATAAGTATATCCCAGCCCTGCTCCATGCCAACGCTTCCTGGGCCTAAGAGTCCAAGGTGAATCAGACATGGTACCAGCACGGTGGAGTCCCTGACTGGTGGGGAGACAGACCATCCACACACAGGCAATGAGGGACGTGCACGCTTTTAACAGAAACTTAGGGAGCACCTCCTTCGTGCCCAACATTATCTGCCGCCCAGGGATGCAGTGTAGAAATACAGGAGGTCCCTCTTTGTTCTGCAGGAGCTTACAACTTACTTCGGAGAGACAGACACAAAAGCAAGAAAACAAAAAAAGATAATTTCAGATGATCATAACTGCTATGAGAAAAAATAAAATAGGGCGATATGATCATTTAAAGAAACTGGTTCCCACCTCTGGTTCAGTTCCTTCGTCCAAAATGGCAATGCTGACAGAATTCCTCTCACAGGGCTGTGAGGATTATAGTAGACGAAGAGATTATGTATGGACAGCATGAAGCACACAGCTGGTACATAATAACTTAGTTATGTTACTATTATTCAAACAGAATTCTCTATTCAAAAGCCCCCAGTGACCTCCCAACACTCGAAGAATAAAGATTGAGTGCAGGCATTCATTGACCTCACCTCCAAAGGGAGACCTTTGCTCATATGGTCTCCCTCAGATCCAGTTGCCAAGATGGGCAACCCCTTGTTTCTCAACAGCCCCTCATCAGAGCTTCTCCAGGCTCCTCTCAGTCCTCAGCCAGTTTGGACTACTTCCCTCTCTCCCTAGTCAGCCTGGGACCTCCCTGAGGACAGGAAGCAGCTGCCCTGCATTTCTGGGTCTCTGGCGTGGGGCACATTTGACCAATATTTGTTTCTGCCTTACTGAAGTTTTCTGTACTCCTGGGAGGACTGCGTCTTACTCATCCTTATTTTCAGAGGATAAGTACGAGGCCTGGCACATAAGAGGCATTAGATAAATGATGTCTAAATACTTGGAAAAGTTAAAAGGCAAACCATATCAAGTAATAATAATAGCTACTTCTCACTGCACACTTGCTGGGGGTCAGGCACCATCGAAGTGCTTTATTTTTTTTTTAAGGATTTTATTTATTTATTTGAGAGAGAGAAAGAGCACGAGAGAGAGGAGAGAGCACAAACAGGGAGTGGGGGGAGAGGAGCAGAGTGAAAGGGAGAAGCAGACTCCCCGCTGAGCAGGTGGCCCGACATGGGGCTCGATCCCAGGACCCTGAGATCATGACTTGAGTCAATGCTTAACCAACTGAGCCATCCAAGCGCCCCATCTAAGTGCTTTAAATGCTTTAACCTGTTGAGTCCTTATACTATCCCCATGAAGCAGATCATATGTTTATCCCATTTTACAGAAGAGGACACTAAGGAATAGGGAGGTCACACAGCTGGTAAACGGCAGAGCTAGAATTTGAACCCAGGTGGCAGAACTGGGAATTTTTCAGGGCACATAAGCTGATTAATTCCAGTGAGGGGCAAATGGAGAAAACTCCCTTCGTGACAGACGCCAGACTCCAAAGGGATCCTGAGGTATAGCTTCTGCTGCCTTGGTGACTTGTCTCCACCTGTCCTCTCTCTCCATTCTGGGCTGACTCAAGCATACAGACCTTGCCCACTTCTGGGTTTCTAAGGAAAATCCCCAAACCCAACCCCAAATGCAGTGGATTCCCCGTGAGACAGACGGGTGACTTCCACCTGCTGTTGGCATGGCCATTTGCCCCTCCCAAGCCTCCATGTCCTGCTTCCAGAACTGCCAGGGGCCCAGCCCATGCCCACTCCACTCCCTCTCCCTGGCCCCCCAAGAACTGGAGTTTTAGGCTTTTGCCAGTCTGTACCCTCTGTCTAGAACACTCGTGCACCGGCTGATTTCTATTTCATCCTTTGGGCCTGAGCTCAAATGCCTCTTCCTCTGGGAAGCCTTCCAGCCCCTTCCAGAGAAGGCGCAGTCAGGGCTTTCTAGAAGACCTTCTGCATACACCTCCCCAGACTCCCTTGACTGGCTTATGCTAGGTGAGGGGCACGGATAAACAAGACTACGTCCTTGCCTTTGAGGATCTCTGATCTGGGGCCAGACTGTGAGTGTGCAGGGTAATGAAGACCTCAGATGGGGCTACTCAGGGATGTCAGATCCCCACACGCGGGTACCCAAGGCTATGTCACCCACCCAGCTAGGGTAACACCCTGGCAACCTGAGCAATCACAGCTGAGCTGGACGGGCAGCAGGGCTCTCCCACTGGCCGTAACCTTCACCTTACAGAAGCTAGCCCCAGTCCTTCGTACTCCACTGAGCCAATCGCCCATTTCTCTTTGCCACTGTCTCTCTGTATTTCTTTCTCTCTCTCTCTCTTTCTGACCAGACAGAATATCTTCATTCCTGCAAAAAAGGGCTTCTAATTCATTACATGAACTTTATATAGATCCAAACTGCTAGAGATTAAATCCCTTGCTAACTGCGTGACCTGGGTGAAGTTGTCTGAACCCTCAACGTCCTTATCTATGAAATGGGGACGACGATGTTACCTAATAGCATTCATTATCTATTACTATATAACAAAATACACCCAAAATTAGCAACTTAAAACAACGATAGATATTTATTATCTCTCACAGTGTCTGTGGGTCAGGAATCTGGAAGGAGCTCAGTTGGGTCACAGTGTTAGGGGGACTGAGGTCTTCTGAAGGTTTAACCGAAGCTGGAGGGTCGGGGTCGTCTCACTCACATGGCTGGGAGGTTCATGTTGGCTGTTGGCAGGACGACTCAGTTTTTCGCCACGCAAATTTCTCCATGGGGCTGCTTGAGTGATCTCACAACATGGCGGTCGGCATCCCCCATAGTTACTGATTCGAGAAAGAGACAGAGAAAGCAAGGAGGAAGTCACAATGTCTTTTTATGATCTAACTACGGAAGGTGCACCACCTCATTTCTGGAATATCCTACTGGTTACCAGATGAGCTCTCGTCCCTGTGGGAAGGGTCTATACAGGAGCATGACAGCCAGAAGACAAAAATCACCACGGGGCTCCTGGAGACGGGTTGCCACACTATCTCACAGAATTGGTGAGGATGAACTAAGTTAGCGCATATAAAGTGCTCAGAAGAGTTTTCAGTACATAGCGTGCCCTATGTGTTTGCTATTGTCGTTGTTTCTGTGAGTAAGAGTACAGAATACACATTGCATAACGATTGTCTACACTTACCAGGAACATCATTATTAGCATTAACATGCTATTAGCTGCAGGACCCCTTCATTACGCAGATGAAGACACCCAGGAACTAAGAGGATGAAGGTGGTTCAGGGTTTCACAGCAGACCACAGGCCGAGCAGGATCGGCCCAGCCTGGGTTTCTTGCCTCCTGGCCACGTTCTCTCAGGAGAGCTGGAGTCACTTCTCCCTCCTTCACTGCCTTGCTGTTGGACACTGAGCAGGTACCTTTCCCTCTCTGGGCTTGGCGTCCCCGTCCCTCACATGAGGCATTGGACAAGTCAGTATTTTCCATGACCGGTCCTTCTCACCCTCCCCGAATGACTTCTTCCCTTTCACTTACTTCCTCTCCTGTCGGCCTTGATTTTCCTTTAAATCCTTTCACTTAATAAACTTAGCTTCATGCTAAGCAATAATCTCCACGAAATCATAGCCTTGAGATGCTAATTGTATTTTTCCAATACACGTTTGAGAACCTCATGGCTATTCCAATAAACAGTGCTCTTCTGTCCATCCATCCAGATGGTTCTTACTTCTTTAATAGTCCCCAGCTCTGTGTCCTTCATTTAATGTGGGGCAAAGGATGGAGGGCAGGAGCTCTGACCACTCTGCCCAGGACAATGAGTTCCTCAAGGTGACCTGGAGGATGCCCAGGCCCTGGGTGCCCACCGCCTGAGTCACAGGGCTTTCTAGGAGAGGCTCAGCAGTTTTCCATGTGCTTTTGTTTGGGTTTTGTTTTTATTTTATTTTTTCCTATCAAAGTTTTATTTCCCATAGTTTCAAGAATCAAATACTTTTGCAAGACTTATCATGAAAAGTCTTACTCATTGTCTCCCCACCTTCTTTTCCTTCTCCCCGGGGCAAACATTTCCAGCTCTTCCACTGATTCGTTTGCTATTTACCTCCTATCATTAAATAATGCACGCACTTCTCTGTCTTAATCTTTCAGTTTCAGGCATTCTCTTTGACTTCCCACCATGAAGATAAGGATTTGGCTCTCTCACACACACCAGCACCCCCAAACACATAGTCACACAGACACCTGTGCCCTCACTCTCTGAGTCAACCCCCGCCCATCCTTCCAATATGATTGTGATTATGTGATTTTCTAAAAATTTTTTTTAAATTTGTAAATTACTTCTAATTGTGATAAAATACACTTAGCTGCAAAATGTACAATCTTAACCATTTTTAAGTGTACAGTTCGTTAAGTGGCATTAAGAACCCTCACACTGGTGTGCACTACCACCCCCATCCATCCAGAGCTCTTTCCATCTTGCAAAACTAAAGCTCTGTACCCATAAAACAGTAGCTCCCCATTCTCCGTTCTCCCCAGCCCCTGACAACCACATTCTACTTTCTGTCTCTATGAATTTGACAAATCCAGGTACCTCATGTAAGTGGAATTATACAGTATTTGCTCTTTTTTAAAAAGTTTATTATTATTATTTTTAATAATCTCTACACCCACCAGGGGGCTCAAACTCACGACCCTGAGATCAGAAGTCTCCTGCTCCACCCAAGGAGCCAACCAGGCACCCCTAGTATTTGCTCCCTTGTGATTGGCTTATTTCATTTGGCGTAATGTCGTCTGTGTTTGTCCGTGTTGTAGCGTACTGCAGAATTTCCTTCCTTTATAAGGCTGAATAATATTCCATTGTGTGCGTACTCCACATTTTGTCTATTTATCCATTGATGGACACTTGGGTGGCTTTCATCTCTTGGCTCTTGTGAATAATTCTGCAATGAATATAGGTGTACAAGTATCTCTTCCAGTCCCCATTTTTTAATTAATTTGGGTATATACCCAAAAGTGGAATTGCTGGATCATATGATGATTCTACTTTTAATTTTTTTTAGGAACTGCCACACTGTTTTCTACAGTGACTGCACCATTTTATATTCTCACCGTGCATGAGGGTTCCGGTTTCTCCACATCCTCCCCAACATCTGTTATTGTCTGCTTTTGTTTTTACTTTTTTTGGTAGTATCTATTCTAACAGGTATGCAGTGGTCTCTCATTGTGGTTCTGATTTGCATTTCCTCGATGATCAGTGATGTTGAGCATCATTTCATGTGCTTATTAGCTATTTGTATATTTTCTTAGGAAAAATGTCTGTTCAAGTCCTTTGCCCATTTTTAAATCAAGTTGTTTGGGTTTTGTTGTTGTTGCGTTGTAGGCATTCTTTATATATTCTAGATATTAGCCCTATTGTATATATGTTTTGTGAATATTCTTTCCCATTCCGTGGGTAGCTTATTCACTTTGTTGAGTTTTTATTTTTGATATAGCCCAATTTCTCTATGTTTTCTTTGTTCCCTCTGCTTTTGGTGGCATATTCTGGAAGGATTTTGATGTGATCATAACAGAACAAATGCTATTCCCAGTGTGCCGTGATGAATTTTTGTCCTGCACAACTTTGTGTCTTTCCTGGAATTAATAATTGATTTTTTGGCTTTATTGTTTTATTCTTTTCTTCATTTCCTATGTATTCATCCCTTGTTTGTCCCTAAACTCTTCCTCAATTTTTGTAAATCTCTTCTAAATATGATCACCCACCTTATTTACTGACTTACTCATGCAGAAGGAGTCCCCGCAGATCTCTGACTGCTCTGCCCAGACAGGTGGTTGGCAAAGCCAGTTGCTCAGCTCTCATCCTGGACTGTCCCTTCACCGTCACCTGGAGGCTTCTCCGCACTTTTCTCTTATGTCGAATCTTTTGCTTCCCAGATCCCACGTCTTCCTCTTTTTATACTCACTGTTGGATTTGGAGGATCATCATAGCTTTCTAGAAGGAGATATTTGAGGTATATATATATGGAGACCTTGCATTTCTAACAGTGCCTCACATTTAATCCATAGTTTGACTAGGTATAGAATTCTAAGTTAGAAATAATTTTCCTTCTGAACTTGGAAGGCTTGCTCCATTGTCTTCTAGTTTCTGTTGAAAAGTTCAACATCATTCTATTTCCTACTCTTTTATAGGAATCCTGTTCTTTCTCTCTGGAAGCTTTTAGTCTCCTGTATCCTCAATATGTCTTGGAGTAAATCAATTTCCATCCATCGTGCTGGGCATGAAGTGGAATGCCTATTTTTAAATGCATTCTCAAGGATTCCGGAATGCATTTTAAATGCACTTAAATGCATTCCAGAATCCTTCTCATTCTGGAAACTCAATTTCAATTTGGAGACAATTTTCTAGAACTACCTTTATAATGATTCCCTCAGCTCCATTTTCTCTGTTATTGTTGTTGGTTTTTCTTCTCTTTCTGAATCTCCTAAATTATTTTAATATTGGTCCTCTTGGACTGGTCTTCTACATTTTATTTAATTTATTTTATTTTTTTAAGTGATCTCTACACCAAATGTGGGACTTGAACTCACAACCCTGAGATCAAGAGTCGCAGGCTCTGCTGACTGAACCAGCCAGGCGCCCCTCTACATTCTTTATACATATATTATTTCCACCTCTTTTTGTTCTCTATTCTGAAAAAATTTCTTCAACCCCCTACAGAGTTGCTTTTTTTTTTTTCTTATCATAATTCCAAGAGCTCCTTATTTGTTCTCTGACCGCTCCTTCTTTATAGTATCTTGTTGGGGTGCAATATTTTTTCTTATTTCTTTGAGGATGTTAATATTAACAATGTTTGTTGTTGTTGTTTTGGTTAAGGTGTTTATCACCATGCACAGTCTCTGCTTCTCCAACTTAACTTTTTAAGACTAGTTAGAAATCGGGAGGCTATATGACAGCCCACAATAACAAACAAAGCGTTACTACCCGGATACATAAAGATTTCTTAAATTTAATAAGAGAAGACAAACAACTCAATTAAAAAAAAAAGATACAAACAAGCATTTCACAACAGGAAATATGAATGAGACATAAACCGGAAGGAAAGATGCTCAACATTGTAATCATTAGGAAAATGCAAATTAATACCACAATGAGATTTTCTACAGAAGAGTAAGAGGTGACAGTGACAAGTGTTGGTAAAGGCGTGAAGCAACAGGGATTCGTCTATGCTCCTAATGCAGTGAAAACTGCAACCATTTTGGAAGCTGTAATTTTGTTACTGAGTGTAAGCCCTAGAGAAACTCATAAGTCTGAGCACCAGGAGGACGGTACAGGGACGTTCGCAGTAGTGCCGCTGAGAAGGGCAAAAACTGAGAAACCAAGCTAATGCCCTTAGCAGGAAAGTGAATTCATAAATTAATAAATGATCTGCCATGTCCATATAATGAACTCCTACACAGCCATGCAAATGAATCGAGCATGGCCGCAGCCAACTATGTGAAGGAATCTTATAAACGTAATACTGAGTGAGAAAATCTTGTTGCAAAAGACTGCATACAACATGATCCGACATTTGGAAGGCCCCAAAACAAGCAAAAATAAACTATATTGTTCAAGTTTTCATACACATGTGATCTGTAATACAAGTTTTTTTGTTTTTTTTTTAACTGAGGAAATAATTCACACAAAATTCTAGGGAGTAGTTACTTCTATAGGGAAGGCAGGGGGATAGGATAAGGATGAAGCCCACATTTTAGTCATGTTGTCATCGTTTCGTTGGGTTCAAAGGTTTCCCTTATTATGCTTCATATCCAGGGTGGTCGTATATCCGGTATTCCCAGGACAGTCCTGATTTATACCTGTTGTCCCAACATAATTATTCATCGCAACCTCTTTCTCCAAGAGGTCTTGATTTGGATAATAAATTATATGACTAGCCTATTTACTTCTTTTTACAGATTATTTATTTATTTGAGAGAGAGGGAGAGAGAGAGAGAGAGAGAGAGAGCATGGGTATGGGGAGAGGGAGAGGGACAAGCAGACTCCTCACTGAGCAGGGAGCCCGACGCAGAGCTCGATCGCAGGACCCTGGGATCATGACCTAAACTGAAGTCAGATGCTTAATCAACTGAGCCACCCAGACACCCCCTAGCCCCCTAGTCTATTTATTTCTTTTAAGAATGCAACATACGTCTGGTTTGTATGTATCCATTTTTACATAATATATGCAACTTTAATGCCAGGGCCATGGTCTGGCTGCAGTCTAATAGGGTATTCGTGGTTTGTCCCCGGCATTCTCCTGAACCAGTCTGGATATCTGTCCTTGGGACCTCAGAGGAACCCCTCTGGCCACTCTGACCTCCCTATGCCTTGGTCCTCACACCCCACCCTACCCCAGGTTCCACCTCGACCCCTTCTCCACCTGTCACTCAATGTGGGGTCATCCTCTAGGGGTCCCTGAAATTTCACTCCCAGTGCAGGCCCACCCAAGATTGCTGACATCCCCTGGGTGCCAGACCCTGTGTTGGGCAATGGTGGGGACCCAGCCTGGGCTCTGCCCTTGAGGAGCTGTCAAGGTTCAGGTGGAGATGAAGACTGTGACGAGCCAGCATATCATGGCAGTGACATAGCCTGGGGTGTGGCCCTCCAAGGGTGAGAACATAGCCCAACCCTGGGATTCGGGGAAGGCTGCTGGGAGCTGGGGGGGGGGGGGGCACGTGGGGAAGAATGGCCTCATAGAGGAGACGACATGTAGAGAACTCTGGGTGGGAAAGAGCCAGGTGGACTCAGAAAGGGCAGTTCGCAGAGGTCAATCTAAGCGGAGCCCAGAGCACCGGGCAGCACTTGGGGCAGGAAGCAAGACTGCAAAGAGTACCTCCAGGGAGCCTTGAATGCCAAGTCTAGGCAATGAGGAGGCATGGAAAGAATCAGTGAGGCACAGAGAACTGTGAAGCCAGGGAGCGTTATATCAAATGAGGTTACAAAGAAAACTGGGGAGAGTCAGAGAGACATAAGGAGACAAAGAAACAGAGAAATTTTACTATTATGCTAAGCCTTGGATGCCTGGCCCATGCCAGCCTCCCCTCCCCATCCTTGTGGCCACCCACACACCCACGTAGACGCACGCTGCAGAGATGGTAGCGACAGAAATGCTCAGTGGTCCTGTGCCTGGGCCCTGGTGTAGGGCTTCCTGGGGTCACCCACCAGCCTTGCCACGTGTCCTACCTCTGTAACCTTGGGCAAGGGAGTCAGTCTCACCGTGACTCCAGGTTCCTACTCTAAAATGAGGATGGGGGATACATCTACCTCATGGAGGCCTAATGGACTCATAAAGGGCCTGAACATAGTGAGCTCTCATCCTTGTTAATGGAGCAGAAACGGTTCGACTGCGGACTCCAGACTTGTGGCCCAGGACTCTCCACAGAGCAGGACGTGTCCCCACCGGGCACACACCCAGGGGCAAGGACTCCCGTGTGTTGCTGCTGGGCCCTTTGCAGCTAGAGCAGTGACTCATTCGGTGTCTAGATGAAGGAAATTTCAGGAGCCCAAGTACCCCACTTAGAAACAAAGCCCTAAAATCTCTCTCTGTCCTTGCCTTGGGGTGGGGGAATGGGAGTGGAATGTAAATTGCATTCCCCGAAGTACCATCTCCCCTCTCCACAGTTTACAGTTCCTTTTGGATCCTCCCTGCACCCCTGTAGGTGAAGCATCACCGCCTCTACTTTACAGGTGAGGACGCTGAGGCTCAGAGAGGGTATGACACCTGCCCAAGGCCACGCAGCCAGGATATGTGACTGCACTCGAGACTCCAGTCTCCCACTGCCCCACAGCTGTCTGAATACAGACTCTCAAAACGTCAGAGCAGGGGGACCTTGAGAGAGGACATCTTGGATGTGGGGTTTTAGTCACAGAGTTCTTTCCTCAATAAAAATCTGGGGGCGCTTACCTGGCTCAGTCAGTAGAGCACACAGCTCTTGATCTCAGGGTGGTGAGTTTGAGCCCCACGCTGGGCATAGAGCCCACTTAAAAATACAAAATAAAATAAAAACTAAAAAAATAAAAATCTGCGTGAAACCTTGAGATGTGAAAGCTCTCCAAGAGGAGTGTATTAGTCACGCTAGTCTGGGTTCTGCTAAGGTAACAGACCCTGAACTCTCGGAGGGTAACACCATAAAAGTTTATTTCTTGCTCACACAAATACAATGTGGGTCAGTGGCTCTCCTGAGCATCTCTTTTCCACGTGACGACTCAGGGACCCAAGTTCCTTCCATCTTAGAGTGCCACCATACGTAAGGTAAGCCTGCCACACTGCCGCGGTGGAAGGCGAGGGAAAGAGCAGAGTGTCACCCCAGGGGCCTTAAAGCCGGGCCTGGGAGCAGCATGCGCTCCTTCTGCCAACACCCCTTCCAAAAATCCCAGTTCCCGGCTTTTGTCACGGTGGCAAGTTAGGTAAGAAATTCAGTCTTCCTGAGCGCCCAGGAAGAAGAAATAAGGCTGGCGAGCCCGTGGTTGCTAGGGCGAAGAGGAACCCTAGGGCTCCGTGTAGCTGGCATGGCTCCGCCCAAGCCCCCTCCCTAAATGGGGGACACTTAGGACCACAGCCTGCGAGGACCCGGAAGTGGGGCTGGGAGATGAGCCGTTCATTGATTTCTACAGCTTTCCCACCTGGAGGCCCTATCCTGGCGTGCCAAGGAGGTGGCGTCCCAGCGCCAGGAAGGTCAAGCTGCTCCCCAGCAAAATCTACCCTGCCGCCTCCCGGACCCAAAGAAAGACTCCACCCCACCCGACATCTCCCTGCGCCTGCCACTTCTCTGGGTGGCAGGGGAGGGCTGAGAGGACCCAGCACGGGCCTGGGGGTCCGGGGACCAGGAGGTCCCTAGGGAAAGCGGGTCCATCTCTGCCCCATCACCCCCCGGCTGTGTCACTTTGGACGAGTCCCTTCACCTCTCTGAGCCTCCATTTCCACCCCTTTGAGCAGAATGATCCTTCATGTGAGAGGTGACAGGAGGATCCCATGGGACGCCGTCAGTGCTGATGGGGCCAGGACCACGGTGAGGGGAGGCCCCTGGCATGGAGTTCTCCCTGTTTGGCCTCGTGCTCAGCAGATGCTCGTCAATGCTTGTTCTTAGTATTTAAGGACAAGACTGCCAAGGGCAGCTGGAGCAACGGCTGGGGCCTGGCCCAGGGCAGGGGCGGAGGGGCCGGGGGGCGTCCGGGGGGCTTAGTTGTCTGAAAGCACAGCAGCAAGAAGAAAATGGGAGGGGCACCTGGGTGGCTCAGTGGGTTAAGCCTCTGCCTTCAGCTCAGGCCATGATCTGAGTCCTGGGATCGAGCCCCACATCAGGCTCTCTGCTCAGCGGGGAGCCTGCTTCCCCCTCTCCCTCTGCCTGCCTCTCTGCCTACTTGTGATCTCTCTCTCTCTCTCTCTCTCTCTGTCAAATAAATAAATAAAATCTTAAAAAAAAAAAAGAAGAAGAAGAAGAAAATGGGAGCCAGGAATCAGCCCAAGAGGACCTCTCCCGCCCAGGACCCTTCACCCAGGAGCCCGGTAGACACATCATTTTTCCTCGCCTCCAGGCCCCAGCGCTGGCAGGAGACGGTGGCCTGCTTTCCCAGGCCCTGCTGGGGGCCCCCAGCCTGTCTCGGCGGAGATGTCCTCCCAGCCTGTGTGTGCTTGGGTGTAGGGCGTAGACCGTGGAGGCAATTTCTGCAAATACGTGATCCTGGGAGGGGAGCGGCATCCCTGTGCGCTGGGACGTATGCTGTGAGTGTGTACCTGGGGGTGTGCGTGAGCGTGCGTCTGTTCTCAGAAGTTACCTTGCTGCTTGCCTGAATGTAAGTGTGAACATGGGTGCCTTGGTTAGGGTGTCATACGTGCCTGTGGTAATTGGGGTTTAGATGCCTGCGTGCACCCATGAGAAGAGAACTCTGGTATATTTCTGTGTGGCTGCATGTTTCTGAGTGTGTTGCTGTGTGTTAGGAGGGGACTGTGTGCTTGTATAGAGCTCATAGGTAGGGGCGCCTGGATGGCTCAGCCGGTTAAGCGTCCAACTCTTGGTTTTGGCTCGGGTCGTGATCTCAGGGCCACGGGATCGGGCACCTCATCGGGCTCTGTGCTCAGCGGGGAGTCTGCTTGGGATTCTCTCTCCCTCTCCCTCTGCCCCTCCCTGCTGCTCGTTTGCTCTAAAATAGATAAATCAATCTTTTAAAACAAACCCGAGAGCTGTTAGGTACACAGACCAGAGTTTGTGATAGCCAGACACACAATCACAATGGTGTGTGATGGGGGGCATGAGAGAGGCCGTGAGGGCCATGGGATTTCAGAGGAAAGTGGGAGAGACTCTGCTCACAGCAAAAGAAAGTCTTTCCAGAGGGAGAGCTTCAGGCAGAGGAAATAGTTCGAGCAAAGACCCAAGGTTGGAAAGGACATGCTGGAACAATGTCGTAAAAGTGTCTTCACTTAAGAGGAACTAGAGGGGCGGGATATGGAACAGGAGAAGGCAAAGGGTGTGGCCGTGGTTGCCGTGGGGCCTGCTATAGGGTCACAGGTCTGGCCTTAGGGACCTGAGAGGGAAGGGGGTCCCTGGGGAAGGACGCTGGGCCAGCCCGGCCCTGGGTGGTTTCTAGGGAGACGGATGGCATATCTCCGGCGAGGTTCTCAGCTTGTTAACTCTCTGTCCTGGTGGTTCTGGCCTGTGCACCCAGCCAGACCCTGGGATGGGGCTGCAGTGAGGGCAGTGGCAACAGTCCCGGGCCCCGTATCTCCCTTGCTGGGAAGAGCCCATGTGGGTTTAGGGTCCAGCATGTGCCGTCCTGTGTGGTGTTGTATGTGTGCAGGTGAAAGCAAGGACTCTGGAGCCAAAGGGCTTGGATTCCAATCCTGACTCTACCACTCACTACTTTGTGACTTTGAGCATGCCGCTTAGACTCTGTGCCTCAGTTTCCTGACCTACAACAGGGAAATGATAATAGTAGCATTGGTGTCTCCTGATAGCGTTGATGCATAGATTAAATGAATTAATAGATGCAAAATACTTAGAACAGTACCTGGCCCGGTCATTAAAGGCTAGGGAAGCCTTAACTACCGTTTTATGTTTTCTTATCTCTATGTTCTCACAAGGACTGGATGAGATCCACATTATTTTCTTCATTTCAAGAACCCAGGCTTTGGATTCACCCAGATCTGAGTCTGAATCCTCACCCCGAATCCACCCCTGCCCCCGGTACTGTGTGACCTGGGGAAAGATTGAGCTTCAGTCTCCCCATCCAGGAAATGGGACTGCTGTCAGAAAAAGATGGAATGGTACATGCAAAGCCTTTAGCTCGGCGCCTGGTACAGGGTAAACACTTTTGACAGATCCTAGAAGATGAGGAAAGGGAGAATCAGAGTAAGTAAGAGGCTTGGCCAGGGTCACAGAGCTAGGAAGTGGCAGGGCTGGGATGAGAAGGTGGTGGGTCTGATCAGAACCCAGGCACCTCCACCCTGTCGCCCTGTCGGGCCTTGGTTTCCCATCTGTAAGGCAAAGAGCTGGACTGGGAGGGGCTCGCTGGGTGGGTAAGCAGGGATGGAGGGCACTGGGTTCAGGCTGCAAAGGAGTGGGAAGGAGGGAGGAAGCCCAAATTGCCAAAGCCCAAAGCGTGGCCCCCGCCCTCCGTCCTGCTGTCTCCCTTCTCCTCCCCAGAGACCCTCTCCTGAGCCCAGCCCCTTCATCAGAACCCACTTCATGGCGTTGCCCCAGCTACCAGAACTCACCTGTATCCCATCTCAAGAATCCTCTCCAAGCCACTTGCCCTGTGACCTTGGGCAAGTCTCAATCTCTCCAAGCTTCCGTGGGCTCATTTTTCACCGCGGGAGCTCATTGCTGATAAAAGTGCCTGACTTGTGTGTTGCTGACTAGCACTTGGCGAGCACCTGCTGGGCCCCAGGCCTTCCAGCACTTTACCTGCATTCAGTTAATCCTCGTGCCAGCCCTGTAAGTGGCGTAGTTTCCTGTCAGCCCTCCAACCCAGGGTAGAAGAGGCCCCACCTCCTAGGGCCCTGTGAGGAGCGCGAGGAGGGGCCTAGTATTTTTATAAACTTTGAGTTCTAGGGGGCACCTGGGTGGTCCCATAGGTTGGGCAGCCGACTCCCGATTTTGGCTCAGGTCATGATCTCAGGGTCCTGGGATGGAGCCTTGCATTGGCTCCCCGCTTGGCAGGGAGTCTGCTTGAGGATTCTCTCCCTCTGCCCCTCCTCCTGCTCGAGCTTGTCTCTCTCTCTAAAATAAATAAATCGTAAAAAAATAAAATAAAACAAATTTTGAGGCTCTGGGAATAATAATAACAACAAATATGTATGTAGCACTTACCAGGGGCCTAGCCCTGTGTGAAGTCAGGTTCTTCCGTGACCTCATTTGTCCTTCACAAGGCTCTTTGGGTCAGCCGAGCTTCCCCCACGGGTTTAATTTGCCTGTTCCACGATCGACATAGCAGACATGAGGTGGGCAATGGTGGATCCGGTTTCTTGCCATTCACAGAAGGTTCTGGGCCTCTCTTGGAGTCCAGGCTGAAACCTCCAGCTCCCTCCAGCCCTTTGGGTGAAGCTTACCAGGCGGACCCCAGTCTGACAGACTGTCCACTGGTCCATCCTCAGCCTGGCCCCGGCCTCCTCTTCCCTCTCCTGATTCTACCGCGACTCTCCTCCCATGTTGCCCACTGTGGGCTAGGTGCCCTCCTTCCCTCACCTGGCTGCTTCCACGGCCTCCTCACTGTTCTGTCCACTGCCACTCTTCTCCCCCATAGTCTTTCCTCCCACCCAGCCAGAGGGGCTTTCCAAACCCAGAGGAGACCTGTTGCTCCTGCATCTGACACCCTGCCATGCCCCCGACCCCAGCCTTGGGTCTGGAATTCACAACCCTTCTCAGTTCAGTTCTTACTACTGTTCCCCCCACGTGGCCTCTTGAGGGTCTCACTTTTGCCATCTTACACTCCTAGCACCTTCTTACTACCCCCCCTCCCCCGCCCTTCACACCTCCAAGCCTTGGTGTATGCTGTGCACCTTCCTTCGATCCATTAACTAATATTTGAGGCTACTGCTCCCCAGTGCTGCTTAGGCACAGAGATACAAAAGCAAACAAAAAGGACAAAGCCCCTCCCCCCACGGAGCTTCCATTAGAGGGAGAGCCAGAAAATAAACAAATAAACTTAAAATGCAGCAGATGGCAATAGGGACTGTGCTCCGAAACAGAAGTGGGGACTGGGGGCCGGATGTGCTGAGGCCAGGGGATGCTGGAATTTCACACGAGGCGGCCTTTGAAGATCTTTGGGGGAGTCAGGGGGCTGAATCCCAGCCATTCCAGCAGGGCTTCCTGGAAGAAGTGTCCTGATACTGACCTTGAAGGCTGGGTGGTTATTGTGAGGGTGTGAGAGTCCCAGTAGGAGAGATTCTGGATGGGGCCTAGGAATTAATTCTCTCCTGAACTTTTGGATGTCAAAGACAGTTCTCACCCCAAGTTTGGGCCTTGGACCCAGACTACTGGCTTGGGCACCTCACCTCCAAGAACGCCTCCACTCCCATCCAGACCCCATTCTCCTGGATTAGAAACTGTGGGGCTGAGCCACTCAGGGAAAGCATGTCAGGCAGGAACACAATGTAAGCAAAAGCCCGGTGCCCAGGTTCTGTGAGGCCTATGGGAAGGTCAAGAGGACATGGCGGACCCTGGGCTGGGCCTTTCTAGGGTCTGCCCTGCTAGCCCCTGCTTCAGGTGGCCAAGGAGAATGGTTTGCAGCCAAGTTGCCCCAGCCCGCTCTGACTTTATGAACTTGATTTGTTCTCTGCATCACATGGACAGCTCAGAATTAGGCTGCTGGGGGGCCCGTCGCCTGGTTCCTCGGCCAGAATTCTGTCTGTGCTCACCGGCTGGTGTTTCTCTGCGCCGATCTGCGCCTAAGGCCATTGGGTTTGGGGTGGTGCAGCTGCTATTTGCAGAAAGCCCCTGGGGCTTGGAAATCTGACCTAGAATGTTTTCTTATCCCTGGGCTCAGAACAAGTTCACTGTCCCCATTTTGCAGGTAGGGAAGGCAAGGCCCAAGGTTACACAGTGAATCACAGTGGTGGAGAACCCGGGACTGCTGTTCTCAGCTGCAGCACCTTCCACCGCCCCATCCAGCCCGGGATTTTGTCAACGAGGCCTCCAGGCCGAGAGGAGGACGTTCCCATCTCCTCACCAGTAGAGAAGTGTGGGGAGGAAGAGCAAACTGTGGGGGCCGTGAGGAACCCACGGCCCTCGAGCCTGCTGGGAAACTGGACTTCTGCTCAGAAATATGCAGAATGGGGGTCAGGAGAAAGCGGAGGGTCCGTGCCCTCCGCGAGTCCCTGGCAGGCTCCCTGTGCTAGGCAAAAACTCTGTCTTATTTTCCTCAGGGAATAAACCTAAGTCTCAGCTTTTGTTGGGGCATAAAAAAATCATATCTATGGAGAAAAGTCTAGAAAGAAACCCTCAAATGTGGTCACTTTTCAGGAGTGTAGGGATTGAGCTCCCCGCCGCAGAGATTCTGCAGACAAGGGCTAAGTGGCCCCTGGTGTTGGCACCAGGCCTCGAGTCTGAATCTGAACCCTAGGCCACAGATCCCTTCGTCTGTTCCTCAGCGATCGTTTATTAACACATGCTGGTGTCCGGTCTCCGCCAGGCCCGGCAACGCAGTGCTGAGTAAGGAGACACGTGTCCCTGCCCCGTGTGGAGCTGACAGCCTTGTGTAGGAAACACTTTGAAGAATGAAGCCAGTGAAGTAGGGTGGGGGGCGCTGCAGGGGGCCCCTCTGAGAGCGACATCCGAGCAGGCACCTGACTAAAGGGAGGGAGGGCGCCTGCGCATACGCAAGAAGAGTGTGCAGGCACAGGGAACAGCCAGTGCAAAGCCACGTCGGCACTGCTCACATCCCTCCCGTGGCCTTCCCCGCCCAAACCCCACACTATTCTCCCCACGCAGTCCCTAGCCCCATCCCTGGAGGGAGCTGGTGGGCTTGGGTGGCATCCTTGTTGAAAATAACCACGGAGATCCATGGCGATCCTTCCTACTTTGAGGCCCGATTTTCCCAGTATATGGCGATCATACTAGTACCGGCACACAGAATGCTTTTAGGAGATGCACGGGCAAATAGCTCCTTGTTTTCACAGTAAGGTATTTATTCTTGAATGCATTTAGAAAAAAAAATCACAAGCACATCAAACCCGGTATTATTGCCAAGGACACGTGGCGGAGAAGCTTTGTTTATTTCAATTCAAAATGGAAAAATACATACAGAGATACAGAGCATGTTAATAATCATTGCCTCTGGGAGACTTTAGGATATAGGGGGTTCATTTCTAGGCTTTCCCCTTTTCTATATAATCGAGGAATCTCAGAGTACAAAGTTGATGGGGTGGAAATAAAACTGAGGAGATCCTCCTGGAATCCCCCTTTAAAGACAGTCCTTGCCTTCTCTGCTCTCAGGAGTAGAGCACAGCCATTGCCAAGTGCGAGCTTGCCTCCCCCACTCCACCCACTGGAGTGTGGCTTCTGCCTGTGGCCTTGAACCAGCTCTTCAACCTGCCTCGATTTCTCCATCTAAAAAGTGAGATAATAATAGTACCTAACACCTCGTCAGATTGTCTTGAGGCTCTGACGATCTAATAGATGCAAGTCCTCAGAGCATTGCATCTACTTTTGTCTACACATGCACAGAGATCCTGGCCAAATTCTGCACAAGGATGCATTTTAATAAATCAATCAGATTTATTAGTACTGCTCTGGTGCCATTAATTTTTTATTCCAATTTTTAACATTTAATAACGTTGTATTGTTTTCACAGTTCTTTTTTTTTTTTTTTTTTTTTTTTTGACAGAGAGAGAGATCACAAGTAGGCAGAGAGGCAGGCAGAGAGAGAGAGGGGGAAGCAGGCTCCCCACGGAGCAGGGAGCCCGATGCGGGGCCCGATCCCCGGACCCTGAGATCATGACCTGAGCCGAAGGCAGAGGCTTCAACCCACTGAGCCACCCAGGCGCCCCTTCACAGTTCATTTTTAAGATTAAAGTCAATGTGAGGCAAGTCGTGCTGATTTTCCATTTGCAGGAATAATGAAAAGTTCCCCCTTTAAAATGAAGTTTAAGAAGTGAGTTGCTCTCTGAAGTACCTTCACAAGGTTTCTGTAAATCTGAAACTGTCCTAAAATAGAAATTTTATTTTAAAAAACCAGATTCAATTTTTTTAAAAACAAGATTTTACAGAAGATTGAATGGAGTAAGGGAAAATGCAAGGTACTGGCTCTAGAGATTTGCAGAGACAGACGGGTGGGAAACGGCTTTGCTGGGAACCAGTCTGATCAGCCAGATTTGCTGGAGGAAGTAAGCTGGTCCAACAGGAAGGGAACCCGGCAACAAATCCCCAGCCTCTCTCTCCTCCCCTCCCCCCGCAACTGCTGCTGCTTCCCACCCTCGGAACCAACCAGAAGCCAGAGGGCAAGGGTGGCCAGGGATGCAGCGAGTGGAGCAGAGAGCAGGGGCAAACGCAGATCGTGCAGTCCTGGGCCATTGCAGGTGGAAGGCCTGCCGCCAACATTCAGCAGGTTTGTGGAAAGAGCCTGGAGACCCGGGCCTGACGGTCCATGCTTCACACCTGCTGTGCAACACAGGACAGTCATTCGTCTCCGTCCACGGGGGTAGCAGACGTTCCCCCAGGAGTGCCGAGAAGCCGAAGTGAGTCAGTGCTACCTAAGGGCCACCGGGCACAAGTAGGATTGCTGGTCAACCAGATCATCTGCTTTTCTAAGAGAGGATAGAGCCCCTCCCACGTCCTCCCTGCTCTGCGGGCTCTGCCTGCTCCTCACGGCCACCTCCCCACCTCTGGGGCTGGAATGCGCTTGGCACAGCCATGGTGGGTCCGCCCACGGCCAATGCCAGTCTGTTCAGCCGGTCTCCTTGCTGTCTCAGATCCCACCACACCGCTTCTTACTTTGTCCACTCTTCAGGGATGCAGACCAGGAGCTCGAGGCCCAGTGAGGGGAGCAGCTAGTCCAAAGCCACAAGGTCAGTGGCAGCTGAGTGGCTTTACAGGGACCCAGTTGGCCAGGACATCGGCAGAGATGTCCTTCCCTTTCCCTGGAACTGGCCTGATTTCCTGGCCTCAGGGCCTCCCCAGGAGGCAAGAGAGTCCTGGTCAAGGCTCCTGGCTGTCTATAATTTTCTAGCCTAATTAAACACCTGCAAATCCATTTGCTGCTAATGATATAGAGGGAGCCCCGGGGAGTTTTCAGAGGAAAGGAAATAATCGTTCAAATTGAAAGAATAAATAAGTTTGGTCCTGTAGGAGTGTAGGTGCCAAGGGGAGTTTCGGTGATTCCAGCACCCACCCATGTCCACCAGGCCACCCCTCCCCATTCTTTTATGGATACACAATGACCTTCGGGTCTTAAGTAAAGAGACCACGGAAGTACTTTCGAGCCCTCCTTCCTCCCCTGGCTTTTCTGGGCCCAGTAGGGAAAGCCCTGATTCCAATCTCTGCCTGGGCAAACTGGCTGTGTGGCCTTGGGTGCATGTCTGCCTTCTCTGGGCCCCAGGCTTTCTCACCTGTATGAAGTCTTTCTCACCTGTGTAATGGTCCCTCTCCCGTTGTCCGAATCCTGCCAGTCCAGGAGACGAGAAAGCATGCAGACCCAGCCATTCTTATGTCTCTTCCCATCTTTGGACAGCCTACCATTTTGCAGCCACACAGAACTTCCTGCCACTCCCCAAATAGGCCCCATGTGATGGAGAAGGTGTATCGGTCAGATTTTGCTGCGTAACAAACCATCTCCCAAATTCAGTAGTTGGCTTAACACAAGCATTTACCAGTCAGCTGGGCTTATCACTGGACCTGAGTCTGGACTTTCCTTCTGTGCCAGAATGATCACAAAATTGGCCCCCGTTCTCCATCCTTGCCCCCATTTCCATGTCCTTTGCAAATAAGACTTTATAATTCATCCCATCAAGCAGGAGAGGTGATTTCTCTACCCCACTAATCCGGCCTGGCCTTATGACTTGCTTTGATGACTAGAATGTGGGCAGAAGTGTTGATGGGCACTTCTGAGCTTTAAGGGGCCTTAGGGAGCCTTGCGTGCTTCTGCTCCCGCTGGACCCCCATCACAGCTGCCATGAGAACCACCTCGGCTAGCCTGCTGGAGATTGAAAGAGACCGGAGAGAGGCCCCACTCATCCTGGCCCAGGCCAGCCAAGACCTGACCGCCCTAGTCAACCAGGGCGACTGACTGTTTCAGTTTGCCCAGGACTGACGGGTTTCCCGGCGTGCAGGTCCGGCAGTGCTGTCTCTGGGACAGTTCCAGCAAATTGGCATGCTTGCTCACTCCACGGCTCTCAGGTAGAGGAATAAGCCCCCCTGGGATTAGGAGAAGTCGGCAGCCAACCTGTAAATGCTTATTGTTTTAAACCAACTGCTAAATTTGGGAGGTGGTTCGTTATACAGCAAAATCCAATTGTAGCATCTTCTCCATTTCTGTATGAAGAGCCCAGAGCTGCGGCCCAGGCACAGCACAATGGCCGGGGGAGCCGGTCCCAGAGACTACCTTGTGAATGGCAGTGTTTGAGGTTGTGCAGGACAGAACCCTGGATCAACTCTTCAAGGCCCCCGTTCAAATGTCACCTCCTCTGTGAAGCCTTCCCAGACTCCCCCGGATCTAACTTATTAGGGAAAAGCAGTCTTTTGTGCTGAAAAGAGTGTAGACATTGGAGTCAGGCCTGGTTCAAAGGCCCTGTACATCTTGGGCTAGTTCCTTAAACTTCATTCGGGAATTTGGGATGACAATACCTGCCATCCGCTGGGACTATTAGGCCGAGTGGGTGTGTGCCCAGTGCCCAGCAAATAGCGTGAGCTAAGTCAGGCTGTGTTCCATGAAAGAATGAAGTGCGCGCTTTTCTCCTGTACAGGTCTGAATTCTCTTCTGTCTCCTTACTGTTGCTCCTTCCCTGGGTTCTAAGAGTTTCTTTTCTTCCAAAATGCAATCACCTCCTCGTTGGCCTCCTGGCCTCCAGGCTCTGTATCATGTATTGGAGCCAAAGGGACTTTTTTAAAACAAACTTATTTGACAGTAAATTTTGCTTTTTTCTTTTGATGTACAGTTCCGTGAATTTTAATACACATATAGATTTGTCTAACCATACCCCTAACCAGGACACAGTTCCATCACCCTAAGGGACTTTCTTTTCAAGATACATATTTTTTTAATTTTAAAATTTTGGAATAGATAATATATGTACACTCTGTAAAAATATGTATTTAAAAGTATAAAAGTTACTCAGTGAAAACTGTCTCCCATCCCTGATCACTCCTCAGAGGCAACCTCTAGTTTCCGGTCCCTCCTTCTAGAGATTTCCTATGCATACCCAAGTATGAATATTTAGAATTATCTTGCACACCCCAGTTTTATACAACTGGAACAGCATCTTGGTTTTTTTGTACTTAATCTATTTTTGAGATTGTTTCTGATTTGTAATAATTATAGTCTACATCTACTTACCGTGTGTCAGGCACTGGTCTAAATGTCTTAAAACCTGTTTTTTACTCATTTACCCTCAACAAAACCTTTTGAGGTAGGTGGCATTATTGTTATTATTAATGCTAATTACTAATCCCACTTTAGAGAGATGGAAACAGAGGCACAGACAGACTAGGTCAGGTGACTGGCCCCAGGTCACATAGCCAGTAAGCGGCAGAGCTGCTGTTGGGACCCAGGCATTCTGGCTGCAGAGTCCGCACTCCGAGGGACCACATTAATCCACTTGGGTGCACTTCAGGCAGTTGCATGGGATTCCATTATTTCCAGACACGGTCATTTATTCCACCAGCCTCTTTTTGATGGCCATTATTTGCCACTGCGAACAAGGCTGCACTATGTATCTCTGTCATTCGTCTTTCTGGACATGTGGAAGTGTATCCGTTGAATTAATTCCTGGAAGTTGAATGGCTGGGTCACAGGGTATGTGCGGTTTTATATTTGATAGATATCTCCAGATTGTCTTTCCAAGAACTGTAACAATTTATACCATCGTCAACAATGCATGAGAGACCTTGCTGCCCTACACTCTTACCGACATGGGATGTTACCAAAAAAAATGTGGTCTAGATCATCCAATAGGGGAAAATGGTAATTTGATGTGTTTTGTTTTTTTTTTAAGATTTTATTTATTTATTTGACAGAAAGAGACACAGCGAGAGAGAGAACACAAGCAGGGGGAGTGGGAGAGGGAGAAGCAGGCTTCCTGCAGGGCCCCGATGTGGGGCTCGATCCTAGGACCCCTGGATTGTGACCCGAGCTGAAGGCAGACGCCTGACGACTGAGCCACCCAGGTGCCCCTTGACCTGGTTTTTACTGGCACTTCTTGAGCCATCGTTGAACACAGACTTAGAAGCCATTTGTATATACACTCTGTGAGCCCTCTGTCCACATCCTGTGCCCACTGTACTTTTGGAATATTGATAAAAAATTGACCTGTGGCCTCATATGTACATAAATGTGTGATTATTTTCTTTTAATTGTATTTGTGAAATTTGTTTCCAATCAGACTCGCTTGATTTTAGAGGCCATTCGTATTTTCATCCACGGCTTCTGTGTGTGAATCATTTTGAGAAAGTTCCAGAGTCAGAATCATGAATTACCCATGTTTGCTTCAGTACTTTCCCAGTTTCATTTATTTACCTTTAAGTCTTTGATCCATCCACAACTAGTGCTGGTGTCAGCAGTGACAGCTGCTTCCGACCTGCTTTTTTCCAGTTACCTCAATATCATTTATTAAATAATCCATTTTCACCCACTCATTTGCAGTGACATCTTTATCAAATTAAAGTTTCCTATGTGTTTCTGTCTAATTCTGGATTCTTTTTAATCTTCTTTCCAGCTATTCTTTTTGGAGGTTTTTTTTTTTTGGTGCTATAATTTCAATATAACAAAATACACAGATTTCGAGTGTTCAGATTACACATTTTGGCAATTGTCTCCATACAATTGTCTCCATACAATTGCCAAAATGTGTATTATTCTGACTACCACTCAGAATAAGACAACATTTCCATCATCCCAGAAGATTCCCTCATGTTCCGTCCCAGTCTCCACCCCCACCACGCCAGAGGCCACAACTTTGAGTTTTTTTCATTGTGGATTTGTTTTGCTTGTTCTAAAGTGTCACATAAATGGGATTATATGGTACGCACACGTTTATGTAAGTCTCCTTTCAGTCAGCATAATGTTTCTGAAATATATCCAAGTTGCTGAGGTTATCCATAGTTTGATCCTTTTTATTGCTATGCCGTTCTATTATATGGATATTTAGCCAATCTCCTATCAATAGACACCAGGGCTATTTCTAGCTTGGGACCTACTGTGAGTAGAGCTGTTACAAATATTCTTTTTTTTTTTTTTTAAGATTTTATTTATTTGATTGAGAGAGAGAGAGCACAAGCAGGACGGGGCACGGAAGCAGAGGGAGAGGGGGAAGCAGACTCCCTGCTGAGTGGGAAGGTCCACGTGGGGCTTGATCCCAGGTCCTCAAAATCATGACCTGAGCGGAAGGCAGCCGCTTAACCAACTGAGTCACCCAGGCGCCCCGCTGTTACAAACATTCTTAAGAAATCTTTTTTCATGAATACATTTTTTCATCTCCCTTGAATGGAACTGCTGGGTCAGAGTGCAGATGTATGTTTAGTTTATAAGAAGACTTTTTTCAAAAGTGGTTGTGCCATTTTACATTCCCAACAATAGTGTGTAAGAATTTCAGGGGAGCCTGGCTGGCTCAGTCAGTAGAGCATGTAACTCTTGATCTCAGGATCACAAATTCAAGCCCCAAGTTGGATGTAGAGCTTACTAAAAAAAAAAAAAAAAAAAAAAAAAAAAAAAAAATTCAGTTGCTCTACAACCTTGCTAATAGTTGGTATTGCCAATTTTTAAAAATGTTAATTATTCTTGTGGGTGTGTAGATGTATCTTATCGTGGTTTGATTTACATTGCCCTAATGACTGATGGTGTCAAGCTCTTCTTCATTTGCTTTTTGGCCATCCGTGCATCTTCCTTTGTGAAGTATCTGTTCAAATTTTTTGCTTATTTTAAAAATTGGGTTGTCTTTTTAATTATTGAGTTGTAGTTCTTTATATTTCCTGGATACCAATCTTTTTTTAGATATATATGTTCGCAAATATATATATATATATATTTTTTTTTACCAATTTGTAGCTTGCCTACTAATTTTCTCAGCGATGGCAGAAGCTTGTAATTCCCAAGTCTCATATCAATTTTTTACGTTATGATTATTTTATGTCCTGTCCAAGAAATCTTGGCTTGCTTCTACAGTCCCCCAAAATATTCTATGTTTTCTTCTAGAAGCTTTATAATTTTGATATTTTCATTTAGGTCTATAATCCATATCAAACTAATGTTCATGTGTGGCATGAGAGTGAGGCTGAGTTGAGTATTTTCTCATGTAAATATCCAGTTGTTCCAACACCATTTGTTAAAAAACAACTCCCTGCTCCAATGAATTGTTTTGGTGCATTGATTGGAACTCAGATAACCATATACGGAAAGTCTATTTTGGATTTTCTATTCTGTTCCTTTGATCTATTTGTCTACACTTACAACTGATACTGCATTGTCTTAATTACTATAGTTTTAAAGTAACTCTTTAAGGCAGCCATATTAATTCTTCAAACTTCTTCATTTTAATATTGTTTTAGCTATTCTAGACTCTTAAATTCTCATATGAATTTTAGAGTCGGTTTGTCCACCTCTTCAAAAAAGCCTACTGTGATTATGATCAGGATAGTGCTGAATCTACCGGTCAACATGGGGAGAATAGACATCTTAAATATATCAGGTCTTCCAATCTACGGTGCATGTCTCCATTCATTTTGTTGCTCTTTAATTTCTTTTAGTCGTATTTTGCTGTTTTGAGATACATGTTTACATAGACTATATTAGATATATTCCTAGTATTTGATATTTTCTGATGACAATGCAAGTGGTATTTTTAAAATTTCATTTTCCAATTCTTTTTTTGTTAACATGTAGATGTTAAATTGATTTTTATCAACTTACATCAAATCCTGTAACCTTGCTAAATTTACTTATTAGTTCCTATAATTCTTTATTGATTCCATAGGGTTTTCTATGTAAATAGCATATCATCTGCAGATTCCAATAGTTTAGATTATTCCTTTTTAGTCATTATATCTTTTGTTTCTTTTTCTTGTTTTATTGCACTACCTTAAACTTCCAGTTCAATATCAAATAGAAGTGGTGAGAGTAGACATCTTTGCCTCATTCCTGTATTTAGGAAAAACTTAGTGTTTCACCATTGCTGACCGTTTTTATCATGAGTAGGTTTTGAATTTTGTCAAATGATTTTTTGGCATCTACTGGAATGGTCACGTGGGTTTTCTCCTTTGTTAATATGATGAATGATATTAATTGATTTCTGAATGTTTAACTAGCCTTGCATTTCTGGAACAAATCTCACTTGGTTATGATGTATTATTCTTTTAATATATTGCTGGATTCTACTCACTAGTATTTTGTTAAGGATTTTCACATCTGTATTCATTGTCTGCATTTTCTTTACTCATAATATCTTCATCGAGCTTTTGTATCAGGATTATGCTGGTCCCATATAACAAGTTGGGAAGGACTCATACTATTTTCTCCATAGATGATGAAATTAATCATTTATTGCTGATTTTAAAGCTCTATTTTCTGAAGGTGTTTGTGTAGAGTTGGTGTTATTTCTTCTTCAAATGTTTGAAAAAATTCACCAGTGAAGCCCATCTGGGCTTTGAGTTTTCTTTGTGGTAAGGATTTTTACTACAAATTCCATTTCTTTTCTTAAAAAAAAAAATTTATTTAAGTAATCTCTACACCCAACGTGGGGCTTGAACTCATGACCCCAAGATCAAGACTCTCATGCTCTTCCACCTGAGCCAGCCAGGCACCTCTATAAATTCCATTTCTTTAATAGATCATGGGCCTGCTTAGGTTTTCTGTTTCTTCTTCAGTCAGTTTTTCTAGAATTGCATTTTTAAAGACTTGTCCATTTCATCGAAGTTGTTGAGTTTTACATAAACTTGTTTCTAATGTCCTCCAGCTATTCTTGCATGTTTTTCATGTGAACTTTAGAATTTTCCTACGACAAAAAGTCCTTTGAACTCAATTCTTCTATTTCCTGGGCACACAGACAGACGCCATATGCTAGCCTTGCTTGAAATTAAATGTGGTCGGACAACGAACGGAGCTCTAGCCAATGGCATGTGAGTGGAAGTGGTGTGTACCATTTCTAGGACTGGCTCATAAAAATTGTCCATGCTTAAAAAAAGATGTCCCATGCGTAAGCATTCATGTTTCTCTGCCAGCTTCAGGCACATGAGCACGGTCACCTTAGAAACTATGTGTTGAAAATAGCAGAATGAAAAATTAAAGAAGTCTGATTGAGAGAAAGACACACACACACATACACACACACAGAGCCACCAACAGGAATATCTATTTTGCTTCGAAATAAACATCTATCATTTTCTACCTATTATATACTTGGGTTTGTTTGTTAAAGCAATTGGCCTACACTAATTAATATACAATACTAAGAATCCTATCTTTATTTTTATTGGAATCATTTCAAATATATATATGTATGTATGTATGTATCAATATGGGAAAAATTTGATTTTTTATTTTATTTTTTTTTTACTGTCTTCCTATCCAAGAACCAAGTATCTCTTTCCATTTACTTCTGTTTTGTTTCAGGTGTCAGGTAGCATTTACATTTTTTTTTTCTTCTAGATCTTGCATTTTTCTTATTAAATGTATGGCTAGATATTTTATCTTTTATATCTTGTCTTCTTTGCTATTTTTGTAGTTGCTATTTTTCCTTTAATTATCTTTTATAATTCACTGTTCATGTATAAGAAAGTTATTATTTTTTATATTTTAATTTTGCAGCCAGTTATCTTACTGATTTATCTTATTTGGAACAATTATTTTACTTTCTTGGGTTTTTCAAGTGCATAATCAATCCTACACAGAAACAATATTTTTGTCTCTTTCTTTCTTTCTAATATTATGCCCCCTATTTCCTGTGAAATTACAGTGGCTTGTATCTCCAGAGTGATGGTAAACAAGCCTGGTGAGAGGGAACATCCTTGTCTGGCTCGTGAATTTATTGGCAATGTTTCAAGTTGTTCAATTATACATACTGATGCTTTTGCCCTTATATATACTATCCTATTAAAGAAGTATCCTTCTATTTCTATCTTATCAAGAGGTTTTTAAAAATCAGGAATTAATGTTGCATTTTAACGAAGGCTTTTTCAGCCTCTATATAGAAAATAACATACTTTTCTTCCTCTGTGATCTATTAATGATGACATTTTATAATATTACATTCTTTTTTTTTTTTTTAATATTTTATTTATTTATTTGTCAGAGAGAGAGATCACAAGTAGGCAGAGAGGCAGGCAGAGAGAGGGGGAAGCAGGCTCCCCGCTGAGCAGAGAGCCCGATGCGGGACTCGATCCCAGGACCCTAGGATCATGACCTGAGCCGAAGGCAGCTGCTTAACCAACTGAGCCACCCAAGCGTCCCATAATATTACATTCTTGATATTCATCTACATTAATAGGTTTTCTAAAATTGAACTATGCAAAGATTAGTTATAGACACGTGCCATTTTCTTACTGTGCTCTGGATTCTAAACTATATTCCCCTATTAGGATTCTCCAGAGAAACAGAACACAGAACAGGGTGTGTGTGTGTGTGCGTGTGTGTGTGTGTGTAGATAGAGATTTATTATAAAGAATTAACTCGTGCAGTTATGGAAGCAGAAAGTCCAGAACCAGGAGAGTAGATGGTGTAGTGCCAGGATGAGTCTGAAGGCCTATGAATAGGAGAGCTAATGAATTAAGTTTCAGTTCTAGTCTCAGCGTGAAGGCAGGAGATCAGTGTCTCAGACACTGGAAGACAGAAAGGATTCTCCCTTCCTCAGCCTTTGTTCTATCCAGGCTCTTCAACCGATTGGATGAGACCCACCCACATTGGGGAGGGCAATCTGCTCTACTCAGGCCACTGACTCAGATGTTAATCTCATTCAGAAACACCCTAAGAGACATCACGTTCCACCATATATCCATGGCCCAGGCAAGCTGACACATAAAACTGACCATCACAATTCTTAAAACCTATTTTATTTAGGGTAGTTCACGCCCAATATTTATGTGAGACTGATTTCTTATTTTTTTTCTGTGCTTTGCTGGGTTATCAATGTTAAATTGCCCTCATGAAAATAATTGGACGCTCCTCCCTCTATGCTCCAGAACAGCTGACCTGGCATTAGCAGCATCCATTCCTTAAAGGCTGAGAAAAATCCGCCATTAAAATGTTTAGGGGGGCCTGGCTGGCTCAGTTGGTAGAGTGTGTGACTCCTGATCTTGTCGTGAGTTCGAGCCCCGTGTTGGGTATAGCACTAACTTTATTTTTTTTTAAGTTTTATTTATTTATACGAGAGAGAGTGTGCACGTTGGGGGGGGGGGATGATGGAGAGAGAGAGAAGCAGGCTCCTCACTAAGCAGGGAGCCGGACTCGGGGCTCGATCCCAGGACCCCAAGACCATGACCTGAGCTGAAGGCAGATGCTTAACCAATTGAGCCACCCAGGTGCCCCAACACTTACTTTAAAATAAAAATATTTTAAATAAATAATAAAACATTTAGGGGATGGTGGTCTTGGAGAATAGCTCTGTAACAATCTCCTTGGTTTATTCTGTGCTATTTGGTCTTTTAAAATTTTCTTTTACGAAAGGCAAATTTGATCCTATCCCACACCTGTTTAGACTATAACATTTTCAGTGACTGTTCCTCAAGGTAACCTAATAGCTAATAAAGGGAAGTTCCTCTTGGTAGAAACATTCTAGCTAAAAAAAAAAGATAAAGGAACAATGGAATTGGAATATCTTTATTTTCCAAGCCCTAATGAAATAACAGGTTGGGTCAATGTTCATCAGTGACTGTTAATATCACAAAGTGACAACCAGACATTTTATTCCTTCCGAGGGAAGCTCACAATACTATCTATGAATTATTCTTTCTAGAAGATCATCATGAAGTTGATCAAGCCTCTACATCTAATCATCAATTTACAGGAAATACAGGGGACAGAGGAACATGTTAAATAATGTAACTGAAATGCAAATAAGAAAAATGCAGATGGTGAGATGAGGGGAGAAAGAGGGGAAACCCTCAGATCAAGAGATATATGAGGTATAGTAATCTAATGCAATGTATGGACCTTATTTGGATCTTCAAACCAACTGCTAAAATCATGAGATAATTGGGACTGGATATTTGACAATATTAAAGAATTCGGATTAATATTTAAGGTGATATAATAACAACATAACACCTAAATAAATAAATAGAAATCTTCCATAGTTTGCTCAGGCTGCCTTAGCAAAATGCCACATAGTCTGAGTGGTTCAAGCAACAAAAATTTATTTTCCCACAGTCCTGGAGGCTAGACGTCCAAGATCAAGGTGCCAGCAGGATTGGTTTCTTCTGAGGACTCTCTCCTTGGCTTGTAGATGGGTCATTTTTTCCCCTGTGTCTTCCTATTTTCTTCCTTCTGTGTGCATCTGTGTCCTAATCTCTCTTTGTAAGGACAGCAGTCATACTGGACTAAAGCTACTGTAGTCCTCACTTTAACTTAATGACCCCTTTAAAGACCCTATTGCCAAATACAGTCACATTCTGAGGCACTGGGGGTTAGAACTCTGACATATGAATTCAGTCTGTAACAATTGTGATTAGGTTTTTTTTTTTTTAAGAATCCTTACTTTTGAAGCTTTACGCTAACATTATAATGTATTCATTGCTATGCTATCCAGGGTTTGCTTTTAAAGAATCCAGTTTGCAGAGGAGGGTGGCTGCAGAGGTAAAAATCAAACAAACTTGGCCATGAGCAGATAACTATTGGAAGTTGAAAGACGGGCACATAGGGGCTAATTCTCCCATTCTCTTTACTTGTATATATATATTTGAAATTGTCTATAACGAAACTTTTGTTTTTTTAAACACACTAATCCTTAGTGGCTTCCTATCACTGGCTGACTAAACTCCAACTGTCTGATCCGAGGCTCTTTCATTCCACCTCTCTGCCTCCTCCCTACCCCGCTTCAGCCTACAGCTTCCACCAAACTCACCACGGTTCCCCCGACATAGCAGGCTGGTGCTCATCCTCCCACTTTCATTCCTGTTCTTCCCTTTGCTCATGATGGTCTTGCCTTGCTTTTCGTCTCCTCCAGAATCCCCTCCTCCAAGAAGTCTTCCCTGATCTCCAAGCTGGGAAGTTTCCCTCCCCTGGGATTCCTTACCTCTGAGTATACTGGTGCTGACCCACTTTTGTAGTGACCATCTGTTTCGTTCTCCTCTCTTCCTCTCTCCTCCACTTCCTGATCCCCTCCTCTCCCCACCTCCTCCTACATGCATGTATGTGCCCCCTTCACCAGAAGTAAGGGGCAGGCCAGGCTAGGGAGGGAGAGACAGGTAGGGAGGCTACTGACTAGGCTCACAGAAATCCCAGATGTGGAGAAATGTTATGGAGGAGATACTAACCAGAGACAAGGGAACACCTTGTTTATTCTCACTATGGCTAGAAGTCTACCACCTTTTTTCTAAATATAGACATGATATTTACAAATCTGCTATGATATTGACAAGAAATTTACCAAGTTCCCTGGTCCCTTTCCTATAAAAGACTTACCATAAAAGCCCTCAGTGGCAACCTATCCTCTCACTCTAGAGAGATTTTTCTTTCCTTTCTTTTCTGTACTCACCTTCACTTAATAAACTTTCACCTCACTTCAACTTTTTCTCCTTAAGATTAATTCTTCCACTCCGGAAACCCTGCAACAACCCCCCTCCCCTTCCCCCCCCCCCCCAAATACAATGAGCTCCTTAGGACTGGGATTCATCCCATTGGTTTAAACATCCCATTGGTTTTGGAGCCCCTATGAGTGTTCAGCAGCAGGGAACTGGGATGACTGGGAGGCATAGGCCTTCTTATAGAGGCTGTCAACTACAGCCCCAAGGGCAGCCGCTGAGTGCTGGGGGGTGACTTTATTTATTTATTTATTTATTTATTTTAAAGATTTTATTTATTTATTTGACAGAGAGAGAGAGAGCACAAGTAGGCAGAGCGGCAGGCAGAGGGAGAGGGGGAAGCAGGCTCTCCGTTGAGCAGGGCACCCGACGCAGGACTCGATCCCAGGACCCCAGGATCATGACCTGAGCTGAAGGCAGCACGCTTAACCGACGGAGCCACCCAGGCGCCCTGGGGATGACTTTAAAGGAGCAGGAATCTATGTAGAAGGGAAGAGGCTGGGACAGGGACAGGGACATCTCCCAGGGACAGGGAGATTCTGGCCGGGTGCCAGGGCCTGGTACCACTGGAACTCTGGTTTCCAGGAAGCTGTTCTCATACAAAAGTGTGGAGAGGTTCCCAAACCCCTCCTTTGCTCCTTGGGACCTTTTGCAGCCTGATCCCCCATTGCACAGATGAGGAAACTAAGGCTCAGCAACGAAGCCACCTGCTCAGTTTCTACCTGTGTGCCTTTGGGCAGGGGCCTTAGCCTCTCTGAGCTTGGATGTCACCCTAAGTAGTCAGGATGGACAATAATGCCTGCTCCACGGGCCCCTGACGTGTGCCTACTCACTGATAACTGTTCCTCTCCCCGACGGGAATGAAAAGGCCCATCCTCGATCAAGGTTCTCAGCCTGCCACTCCTTTCATTCGTTGTACAGCCCAGGGTAAGTCCTTGCCTACTGCCAGCCGCAGTGATCCCATCTGCCAAATGGGCATTCCTGGGGCCTGCTGGTCGCCATCTCTCCTCTGTAACTCTGTCCTGGGGTCTGGCGAGTGTGAGGCACCCAAGCTTGAGAGGACAGATCCAGGGGCTTCGGGTCTGCTCCCACCGGAAGCTGTTGAGGGGTGGCCTGCTAGACCTGACATCTCTGCAGACTCGTGGGGCCGGGGCCAGGAACTAATTCGCAGAGTGAACTCTACAGAAACAAGGCCCTTGATGATCTCCTTCGGCCACTTCCAGATGACCTACATCTGACCCCATAGCCTTTCTGCAGCTGAGCTGGTCTCTGATCCTTGCAGCCGGTCCTAGCCTCCCCCCAGGGGCTCCAGCCTGCCCCCATCTAGAGCTTCCCTGGCCAAGGTGACTGAGGCAAAACTCTTCAGCCTGGCTGCTGCCCACTTAGGGACCCCTGCTAGAACCTCAATTCTACCAGGCCCTTTGGAGAGACCCCAACCCACCATGACTGGTCCTCCTCCACCCTTTTGCTCCGGCTGCTCTGTTCATAGATGACAACTACACTTCCCGTCTCCTGGAGGGAGTGGTGTTAAGCTTTCGAGGACAGCTTATGTGTCTCTCCCCCACTGCCTCCAGGAAGCCTCCCCTGACTACACTACCCCACAATGACCTCTCCTTCCTCTGGGTTCCCTGTAGGTCTCAGCCGTCAGACAATGAGTGCCACCAGCATGGGAATAGGCCCGGATTCACCCTGGGGCAGGGGGCAGTCTCAGGGAGGCAGTTTGGGCCAGAACCTGTTTTAAACTGCCATCTGAGCCACTTTTAAGAGTTTTGACCTCTCTGAGCCTCGGTTTCTCATCTGTACAATGGGAATAATATCAACGGTCTGTCCCAGATTGACTGTCTGGAGGGAGTTGTACTTGGTGAACTCCTTGAATTTCAGCCACACTTAGCAAAGATTTGGGCTTAGAGCCTGGAGCCAGGGGCCTGGCTCCAGATATTAATCTAATAATCCTCATCCCGTCACAGAGCTTTACAGCTGTTCTCTGCGAAATCTCCTTATCACCTTAATCTTCCTTAGTCTACCATTCCCTCTGCCCTCCCCATTCTCCCATTCTACACACACACACACACACACACACACACACACACCCAGAGAAGGAGGGAAGCCTGCCTGGTCTTGGTCCTGGGTGAGCCTGGAAGGAAGCACTGTGTCTGAGTTCTCTCCCTGCTGTGCCCCAGGGAAGCCAGAGTGGGCGGTGTTTTCAAGCTGTCCCCCCAAATGTCCTAGTGGGAAGACACGTGCTTCATCACTTACAAATAACCCCAGGCCTGTGCTGGGCACTGGGGACTCTGGAGTAGCCCCCTCAGGAAGCTCCCGGACAGCTACGGAGGGTAACTCCTCCCCCAGCATAGGAGGGACCCGCGGGGGGGACCTGCTAGACCATGGGGATGGGGTGCACCAGGAGGAAGGGGAGAGGAGTGGCAGCACTAAGCCGCCGAGCTGAATGTGGGGTGAGGGCCTGCTTCCTGCATTCTGTGCCCCCAAGTCAGAGGGGTCAGGACTCTGTAGTCATATCTTGAAACCCTTTTTCTTTTTTTAAAGATTTATTTATTTAGGGGCACCTGGATGGCTCAGTGGGTTAAGGCCTCTGCCTTCGGCTCAGGTCATGATCTCAGGGTCCTGGGATCGACCCCCGCATCGGGCTCTCTGCTCAGCGGGGAGCCTACATCCCCCCCCTCTCTCTGCCTGCCTCTCTGCCTACTTGTGATCTCTCTCTCTGTCAAATAAATAAATAAAATATTTTTTAAAAAAAGATTTATTTATTTATCTGAGAGAGAGAGAGAGGCGGTGGGGGGGCAGAGGGAGAGAAAGTCTTTAGCAGATGCCACGCCCAGTGCAGAGCCTGACTCGGGGCTTGATTTCATGACCCCGAGATCACGACCTGAGCTGAAACCAAGAGCAGGAGGCTTAACCGACTGTGCCACCCAGGTGCCCCTTGAAGTTCTTAATGATGTTCGAATGAGGGGCCCTACATTTTCAATTTGCCCCAGGCCCTGAAAATTAGGTACCAGGCCCGGAAGGGGTGGGGATGAGACTGTCCCCCAAGGGGCCAGGAAACAGCATCCCACAGAGAGAGAGCAGAATTGAGGACGTGACTTATCCCTGACACCGTGTGACCCTGAACAAGTCCTTTTCCCACCGCTGGGTCTCAGTTTCCCCACATGGATGTCGAGGAGGGCAATTAGGTGGTGAGATGTGAAGATTTAGAAGGGGGTGGGGAGGCCGAGCAGGAGAGCTCAGAGGGAAGACCTTCTCCTGGCCCACTTTCTCTCCCCACCTGTCTTCTCCGCCCTCCTGGACCCGCCTGGGATCTAGCTAATCTGATTATAGAATCCCGTGGAACGCGATGTTAGTGCCAGCGGGTTCCAGTTCTCCGACAAACACCCTGTTTGTTCTGGGATCGTCCTCCCTCCCTCTCAGGACTTGGTGGCCACTCCGATTCCTTAGAGGCTGGGGTGATAGTGCCCCTCCCCACCTCTCTGCAGCCAACCTCTCCGCAGAAAACCAAACTGTCTTTAAAGATCTCCCCCTATCTGGGAATAATGGGGTGGCCCAATACCTCCCAGCCCCAAGCCAAGGCTGGTGTGAGCAAGCTTTGGGTAAGCCCCTCTCCCCAGCTTAACCCAGCCCTGGGGCCCTGGGGCCCTGGAGCCCTAGGCAGCCTTCCTAAGGCCTGGCCAGACCTACAGATTCCTCCTTGACCCTGTAGGACTAGGGAAGGCCCAACACCTCCGGTGTGAGCCCCCGACAGAAGTCCTCTAGATTCCATCCCTGTGTGCCCAGGCAGGGCTCCAGGCAGGTAGAGGTGGAAGATGGGTGATCTCCAAGGGGCCAGGGGACCACCATAGCAAGCTAGACCATTTGGGATCTAAGCTCCAACCTAGCATCTCATTTGGCGGCTGTTAAGCAGGTAACTTACACTGCCTGAAATAGACCAGAAATGGAATTCTTCATAAAACCCTGTTCCTCCTTCTGGGTCCCCCCTTCTCCATGGGGGGAGCATCCATCCATCAGGCACCCAGGTCAGAACCTAGACCTCTCCCTCTCCTTGTGGGTCCCCTCCCACCCTCCTCTACCCGGTTCTGCACTTGCCCTCTGGCTTCCAGGTGTGTTTGGCCAATGGGAGGTACAATCTGCAGAGGGAGGTGAGGTTGGGGTGTTTGCTCCCCAGGGTCCCTCTCTGCCAGGCTCCTCTGAGCTGCAGCTCTGGCCAGGCACCTTCTCCCACAGTTGTCCTGTCCTATTCCAGCAAGCTTGCCCTCCCACTGCCTCTAGGCCGAGTGGTGGTGATGGCTCCCAGATGTAGCTCGCTGGGTACCACCCCTTGTGGGCTTCCGCAGACTTGTAAGCAGCCACTTTGTTATGCTCCCCTCCCCCTTGTTGAGCGCACCATCTGCTTCCAGCCAAGCCTCTGCTGGAAACACCCTCCCCCCTCTTCCACCCCCCGCCCACAGTCCCCGGTCCTCCCCATTGTACCCCATCTCTCCCAAATCCACCCTCTTCTCTCGTCTCCCCCACTTGTCATCTGCGAACTGGATTCTCCACCCCACCCTGGTTCCCCCGACTCGTCCTTCCCAAGCAGCCACAGCGCACAGTCTTAAAACGCAAATCTCGGAGAAGATATTTTGAATATTGAAAACATTTTCTCATGAAAGCAGGACTTGCTTATCGTGCAAAATGTCAAAGAGAGAGTTATAAAGTGAAAAGTAAAAATCGCCCTCCTCCTCTGGCCCCCACGGTGTCCCTTTCCTCAGAGCCACCATGCTTGAGGGTTCCTGTGGTTCCTGACACCTGTTTTCTATTATACGTGCGTATATAAAAATATGTCTTTTCTATTCATGCAAATGGAATCATATCATAAATAAGAGCCTGTCAGTATTTTTTATTTGTAACGCATCTTGGAGAACTTCGCACGTCACATGCATAGATTTTTACCTCTTTCTTTTTAGCTGGTTGCTTAGTCTCGTGTAATACGAATCCACTACAGCTTTTGCATCCATTTCCCTGTCCGTGGGTGTTTGATTCTTACACGTTTTTGATGGCTACCAGTGTTGCTGGCATGGGCCTTCTTGTCCAGATCCTGCTGTGCCCAAGAGTGGCCATTCCTTTAGGGCCGACTTGCGAGGTCCAAGAGTACGTGTGCTTGGACAGATGTGCCCAGTTCTCCTGCCAAACACGGTCCAATCTACACTTCCACCAGCGGGAGGTGACGGGGTCTATTTCTCCACATCTCTGCCAACACTGGGTTTGAAGAGGAAAACCTAGCCATGTGAATTTCCTGCTTGAAACCCCTTACTTCTCAAGGAGGCGGAGCGTATCCCCCACCCCACAGCTGTGGGCTGGGCATCTTAACCACCTTCCAAAGAGTTCGGTCCAGGGAAGGAGGGCAGGGTCGCTTCACAGTGACAGTAGGGAAACCTGAGGAGCACAACCGTGGCCAGGTGATGAAGGTCAACATCAAGATCAGAGAAGTCTTGCTACGCAGTCATGAAAATGACCCTTTATCTCTGTGCTCTTTCTCCCCCAAACCCATAACTCCTGATGAATCATGAGAAAAGCATCAGACAAATCCCAATTGAGGGACATTCTACAAAATACCTGACGAGTTCTCCTCAAAACTGTCAAGGTCATCAAAAACATGGAAGGACTAAAAAACCGTCACAGCCAAGGGGTGCCTAGACCGACTGGACAACCAGGGGAGCCTGGATGGGATCCTGGGGCAGAAAGAGGACATTAGGTAAAAACTAAGGAAATCTGAATAAAGTGTGGACTTGACTTAATAACGTACTGATACTGGTTTGTTAGTTATAACAAATGTACCATACGGAGTAAGATGTTAATAATAGGAGAAACTGGGCGTGAAGGAACTCTCTGTACTACCGTCACAATTTTTCCGGAAATTTAAAACTGTTCTAAAACATAGTTTAGAAAGACAAGCCTTGTACGAGCATCGAGTGACGCATCGAGTGACCTCAGAGATCAGGCCCTTGCCTTCTGTTGTGTCTCCCTCTCCTCCTGGTACATTCTGCTCCCATCATATCTCCAAGCTGAATTTTCTAGAAAGCACCATGATCAATTCTTCCCCAGGCAAACGATATTAGTCTCCCTGGCTATTCTTCTCCCTTCTCTTCCTGATGAGTACTTCCTACTCAGAGTCAAAATCTCAGGTCGAGAAGACTTCCTCTGAAGAGCCGGTGTCTCTCTCCTGGCCCCCAGCCCTGGGCTGGCATAATGCCTGACCCCAGCGGCCTCCGGGGATTCCCGGGAAAGCCTCCCAAGGGAGTGAGATGGGAACTGAGGTATGGGGCCTGCCACCTTGCCTGTGGCTGCTGTAACAAATGACCACAAACCATGTGGCCTGAAACAACAGAAATATATTTCCTCACAGTTTGGGAGGCCAAAAGTTCAGAAATCCAGGTGATGGCAGGGCTGCCCTCCCTCCAGGGGCTCTGACACGGTTCCCCCTTTGCCTCTTCTGGGGGCTGCCAACTTCACTGGCTTGTGGCCCCATCACTCCCATATCTGTAGCCCCTTCTTCTCGATGCATGTCTCCCTCCTTCTATCTCACTGTCATTGGATTTAAGGTCCACTTGAATAATTCAGGGAGATCTCTTTATCTCAAAATCTTTGTATATCTACCAAGACTCTCTTTCCAAATAAGGTAAAATTGGTAGGTTCAGGGGATTAGGGCATGCACATATCTTTTGGGGAGTTACCATTCACCCCACCACAGGGCCCAAAGTGGCTGGCTCCAAAGGCCCCTTCCTGGCTCAGCCGGGTCCTCATTTCCATGGATCGGTCCTTGCTCCTCCTTCGGTGGGAGGGGGGACATCGTAAGGACTGGCCTCTGAGGCCATGCTGCTCACAAAAGCAGTGCGTGCGCCCCACCCAGGATTTAGGATTGTCATGCAGGCTGGAACATAAATGAGCCCAGTGGCAGGTGGGGTTGTCCAGGAGCAGACCCCAAGATGGGCTTGGATGTGGAGGATATTTATTAGGGATCAGCACCCGGGGAAGGAAGGGGACAGAAGCAAGATTAGATAGAAGTAAAGGGCGGTGCTGGCCCATCAGAGGGCTTCGGCCATCCTGGGGCCTCTCCAGCCTCTTTACGTTATCTCCTCATGGGTCGAAATGTCTGGACCTTTATGTCCTAGCCATGACCAGGCACCGGTGTGCCCCTCCGTGACGTGGGGGTGATGCGAGCTCCTACCTCCTCGGTGGGGAGGGTTAAATAGAAAGCCCTGGGCTCACAGCTGCCATCTACGATGGCCCCAGGAGGCCGTTTTTCACACAGAGGGAAGCCAAGGCTCAGAGAAGGCAAGTAACTTCCCGAAGCCACCCAGCAGTAAGGGCGGAGCCGGGACTCAAACCCAGAGTGCTGGGTGCCAGAGCCTAAGCCCCAGACAACTGGCCCAACTGACCCCAGAGCCCCACGGGTGCCTGCCTCCGTGCCCAGCTCTTCCTCCTCACTCCTCTGCGTCCTGTGCCCCATTCCTCTGCCTCCCAGCCACTTCCCATTGGCCTTCTCCGGCTCCAGACCTCAGAGCGGCTCTCAACACCCCACGGGACCCCAGCAGGGGGCTACCTTGTTCCCCCCCACCAGGGGCGGGTGCTCCAGCCTCCCGGGGACACTCCACAGTTCTCAGAGCCCTGCCTTGACCCGCTCTGCCTCCATGCTTTGCTCCTGCTGTTGCCATACCTGAAACGCACCGTGCCTTTTAAGCTGGGCATAGCGTTAAATAAATAAATAAACAAACAAAAAAATAAATAAATAAAATAAAAAATTACAAATTCTTTCTAAAAAAGACAAGGGAGGGGTGCCTGGCCCGGCTGCCTCGGTCAGTAGAGTGTTCGACTCTTGATTTCAGGGTTATGGGTTCGAGTCCCACCTTGACGGTAGAGTTTACTTAAAAAAAATTACGATAAAAATTACAAATTCTTTAAAGTAAACAAACAAACTGGTGCAGAGCAGCCCAGATGTCCCAGTCAGACACCTCCTTCTCCTTCTTCATGAAATGCTCTCGACAGGCACCCCATCTTCTGCCTCTTTCTCCCAAAGGAATCGGTGTGTATCTCCATCACAGCTCAGTTGCCTTGGTTCTGGTATGAATGTTTCCCCCAACTGACTCAAACTTCCAGGAGGGCAGAGGACAGCTTCAAGTTAGCTCTGACACAGTCAGCAGTGTGACCGGGGAGGGCCGGCCACTTTCTCTTTTCTGCACCTAAGTTTGCTCATCTGTAAAATGGAGCTAATGGCCCCTGCACGTCGCCAGGCACACAGTAGGCGCTCGCTAACTGCAGGTGCTGAGCCTTTCGCCGCGTTGCCACCTTGCATCAGGGCGGGGCCTTCAATCCCTGCACGTTCAGCTGCCCCCTTCGCTCTCCGTTGTGTCTTTCCTTCCTACGCTCGCTAGGCTTCCGTTTCTGTTCCGCCAAGCGGGCTGTCATCACAAGCACCCGCCGCAGGTGCTTGTCAGGAGTAAATGAGCAAAATGAGCCATGCGTTCTGGAGCCCGGCCCAGCTGAGGTTTGCCGGGAGTGGTGCTCCCTTCTTTTCACCCTGCCAGTGGGAGCCAGGCGGGCCCTGACGCCCCGGCCTCCCACGTGGCACGAGCCACAGGCCTCCCTCCCAGGGCGGCCGCTCCTCTTCACCAGGGAGTGGTTGTCAGGTTCTGGCAGGAGGTGGGAGGCCCTGCCGGTCACAGGATCTGCGCCTTGACTGGGGGTGGAGATGAGGGGGCGGCCTGCTGACAGTCTGTCCTCTCCCCCCCCACCTCTGCCGCCCCGCCCCCAGACCTCCCCTTCCTACTCCGCCCACAGCCCCACCCACCACCCCAGCTGCCTCAGTCCCTGGGTTTGGCCACACCCAGGTCCACTTTGAGGGGGCAGAGCAGAGCTCACCACCGGGCTTTGGGGCCTCGGCTATTCCTGCCAGTCTCTGGGTCTCAGGGGGTGCCCAGGGCCAGCTCCGACAAACCAAGAACTTGGAAAGCAAATCCTTTCCCTTCCTCCGCTGTCCCCAGTGCACACTGTGATGGTTCGGGGTTGACTCTGAAGCCAGCCTGGGCCACTGGTAGCCACTGTTGGCTGTGTCTTTGGGCGAATTATTACACACTCTGTGTCTATGCGCTCGGCTGTCGAGTGCACTAAATGCGCTCTGCGTGTATGGCGCTCAGGGCCTCGGAGCCCCCGGGAACACTCCCTGAGGATGAGTTGTTACTATTCTGCGTCCCGTGAGTGGGCAGGGCAAGGACTGTGATCCCCGCTAACAGAAGGAAAACTGAGGCCCAGCCAGCGGCCACAGCTTCCTAAAATCACAGCGCCACACACTCCTGGCCTCCTCATTTTCTAGAAGCACATCAACCACCACACCAGCTCTCTGCCTCGCCGTCGTCTGGGACTCAACAGCACCTCCTGGGTGAGCACTGGAGAGACTCCCACAGCCTGACTGGGCAAGTGTAGGCCACAGGAGGAGAAGCGTAACAGTGCCTTACATGAAAGTTACATATGAGATGGTGGAGGCTCAGAGAGGTCAGAACACTGGTCCAAGGTCACACAGCTGGCTCATGACAGCTTAGGGTTTAAAACCATTTGGCTTGAGTCTTTTGCCTCAAACAATCTCCCAAACGGAAACTTTTCAAGGTTATCTTGAATAGAGCCCACCAAATAGGCACCCACTTCCCCCGAGACGCAGGTAGAAACCCAGGGCTCAGCTCCCCATTCCCTAGCCAAGAATCCTCTTCTTCCCACCAGTACTTCTGCCCAGGGCCAACCTTGCAGCCCCCAGACGGCCCTGTTGGCCACCTCAGGGCAGAGGAAGGATGCTGTCTGGGCAGCCCTCAGAGGATGCTGTTCTGGGTGCTTACGGAGGGCAGGAATACCACTTGAGGTACTGGTGTGTGTCCTTCTCCTGCTATCTCTCTCCACCCTTCCCTCTTTTGAACACAGGCTCTCTTCCGGCTCAGGGGAGGTTTGTGGCAGGGCCCAAAGCAGAAGTTTCCTGCTAGACACTTCTCTTCCTGGTTTGGATTTCAAAAGCTCCTAGGGAAATTTTGCTAGTGGGTGGGGGGCTCTGAGGGAAGCTTAGGGAGAGGGAAGGAAGGAATTTCCACAGAGGGAAAAGACAGCAGCCCTCACTGGGGGATATGTGGGCCCTGAAGCCACCGGACCTCAGGTAGGAGTGGGCACATGGTTCTAGCCCCTTTCAAGACCTGAGGACCCACATGGCCCAGAGCCACGGGGCCAGCTGGCACCAGGAGCTGGGGACAGAAGGACTGGGTAGTGACAGGTGTGGACCAACTTATACTTCAGCCTAAGCCACAAGGCCCTTCTTACCACCTCAGTCAGATTAGGTCGATTCTTAGAAAAAAACAGGAAGGTGCTACTCACACAGCTGGGCATGTGGGCTGGGCCCGGGCTCCACTCAGTGGTCCCCAGGCCAGGCTTTACATCGCCTCCCCTCACCAGGTGACCGGAGGGGACAGTGCTGTTATCCTCCGTGGACAGGGAGGAAGTCCCCTGCCGGAAGGCCCATGTCCTGGTTAGGAGCCCCCGCGGGCCTTGTGGAAGGGCTGCTAGCCTCCCACAGGCACCGGGGGGCCTAACTGTGACAAGACCCGGGCCCTGCAAGGCGCAGCTCTATTTCTGCCCCCAATTCAGAGGGGTTTCCTCTAGCAACAACCACATGCCTGTCCGAGGTCCTCCACTCTCCACCCCTCCCCTCACTCCACTCCCCCAGGGGCTCTCCACCCCAAGTCTTCTGGACCCAGGCCAGCCCTGCCTGTATCACAAAGCTTTTCCCGTTTGGGGGGCTTTTGGGGGGCTTCCTCTGGTTCTCTCGGCCTGTGACCCCGGTCTGTTCTCCCTGGCCAGTGGCTGGCCCGCGATCCTTGAGCCCAGGAGTGGGGACCATCGCCACGCCGACTCCCCCGCCTCGCCCGCCCGGGCTTCATGAACAAACGGAGGCTGGGGAGCCGCGGAACCGCCTGCAGGGGGCGTGGGACGCATGGTCACGGCCAGCGCGGGAGCCCTGAATCTCCCCTCCAGCCCCCACTCGGTTATCAGCCTGGAGTTTCATGCCTGCCTCGCGGAAAGTGGCTTAAATAATTTATTCGGACGTTATCACAACCCCACTCCTGGCGCGGTGGGAAGCGCGCGAGTGAAGGAAGCCGCGGTTGGAATGACAAGCAGGGCAGGCCGGCTCCTCCGACCAGGGGAGCACCTGGCAGCGGAGATGGGCGCCCCGGAATGTCGGGAGGAGGGGGAGCAGGGGCCTGCGCGTCCCTTCCTTCTGAGGCTCATCTGTAGAATGGGCAAAGTCGCACTTGTCCCATCCCTCCCTTGAGATAGACCCCCTCCGGCCAGGGCACCACAGGTGCAGCGACCTTCCCTCCCCTTCCACCCGCCTCTGCTGGCTAGGCACCCTCAGCTGTAGAGAACCTGCCTGGTTCTTCCTCCCTCTCCTTGGCAGTGCCAGCCGGCTGCTGGCACACTGGGGTACAGCAGGGAACCAGACCAGGCCCTGTGCTCAGGGGACTTTGAAAATCAGGGTAGACAGCAAACAAGTAAGTTACTGTAAAAGGATTTATTGAGAAACTCAGATGAGGTGCTGGGGTGGAGTGAAGGGGGCGGGGCAGGGAGGGGGCGCTGGGCCGGGACTGAGAAACCACTGAGGAGGTGGGGAGGGGAGCTTCAGACAAAGGGATCGGCTGATGCTAATGGAGGAACCGGAACACAAAGACAGGAGATTGCCAGGCCAGCGCAGATTACCCAGGGCCCTGTATGTCGGGGAAGGAGTTTGATCTCTGTTCTTTTTTTTTTTCTTCTTCAAGATTTTGTTTATTTATTTATTCGAGAGCGAGAGAGTGTGCACAAGCAGGGGGAGGGGCAGCGGGAGAGGGAGAAGCAGGGAGCCTGGTGTGGGACTCGATCCCAGGACCCTGGGATCATGACCTGAGCAGAAGGCAGATGCCCAACCGACTGAGCCACCCAGGCGCCCCTCGACTTCTATTCTAAGTGTGAAGGCAGTCATTCCTGGATTTAAGGCAGAGGAGAGGAGAGACATTCTGCTAACTCTTAGCATGTCTGATGAAGGAAGGAAGGAAGGAGAGAGCCAGTGACTGTGTGGAAGAAGAGTCGGGATTCTTGTTGCCCCCACCGTGAGGAACACTGCTGTGTTCCTAGTGGTACCACTTGGTATTCTTGGGACATGAGGGGGGCATGTGGGGTCACAGAGAGAGCTGGAGAGCATGGGGAGTGGGACACATGGGTCGGAGGCCGCCTGGGCCGATAAGGTGGTGACCCTTAGAAGGACGGTGAGTCCTGGCCTCTCCCCTTGGCCACTGTGTGGGATAGATCTCCACTCTTCACTGGCACCCAGGACAAGGCTGTTCCAGGCGGCCTCATCCCGAGGCGCCAGCCCTGTATTAGTGTCACACGGCCAAATGTGTCCCTGAGGTCCAGCTCTCTGACTTGGCCTCCTCCACCACCAGCCTCTGTACTCTATCACCCCCCAGTCATCCCCGCGACTCACTCTTGCCTTCCAGGACCTTGTCACCCAGGCCGTGGAGCCCCATAATGGGCGAGAAGTTAGACGCCAGCTTGAGATGTGGGTCCTTCTCCGGGAAAACAGGAGCTTCTCCTCTCGGGACCATGCCTGTCGTGTGAGTCAGGTCCCCTGGCTCCCGGAGGTTGTCGGCCTCTCTCTCTGTAGCCAAGGCTAGGCGAGGAGCAGGTGCTGGGGGCGTGAGGCTGGAGCCAGGACCACGCCATTCACATCCAGTTCTAGACTAGAACGAATAGTCAAGGTCTCTGGTCTGCCTTTTGGCTCCTTAGCTAAGTCCCTGAGCCTCTGTTTCCTCATCTGCAAAATGGGAATAACGATCTTGCCTTCTTCATAGAACTGAGATAATAAATAAGAGCAGCAAATAAACAATAGTATTTATGTGTTATGATTATAATAACTATATATATGAGTATATATGTATGATTATAATAACTTTTAAAACACTGCGTGCTAGGCACCCTTCTAAGAGCCATTAAAATAATCACTGCCAAGCGCAGAGCATGGAGCGTGGTACTCAGTAGGTACTCAGTAGGTGATTAATAAGTGGCAAGTGACTGAACCGAACGAACAATCCCATTTTCCGAGGACAAGCCATATGCTCGCAGACGACCATACACGGGGCCTCCTGCGCTGGGTGTCACGGACTCTGCCTTTCCCTCCCACCCGGAGGGCGGGACGCTGCTGTCGGATGTGGAATCAAAGAGTAAACGTGGAGGCTGCTGTGACACGTGTCATTATTGTTAACCTGCCTTCCCCATGGGGAGGAGCTTTCCGCCGGCAGGGGCCGCTCTGTCCTAGGGTGGCCCTGCCTGACGCCACTTTGGGTACCACGCAAGGGGAGGAGGGTCTCATTTGCTCCGAATGTGGCTCACTGACAGCCCAGCACGCTCTCTGATCAAATATTTAGGTCCTCGGGAGCCCTGCCTGCAATATTAATGCGGCCAGTCGGAGGCCTCGGCGGGAGCTGTGCTGAGGGCTGGGGCTTCAATAATGAGCAAGGTCCTCGCCCAGAGAAACGCGAGCCCTTCTGGCCCGTGTGCAGGAAAAAGACACCACAGTAAGACATCTGAGATGACCACCCCACGCACAAACTCACACGCTCGGAACCTTCCATTGCAGATGTCAACGTAGCCTTCAGTCGGCAGCCGGAGACACTCTAAAAAGTTTGTACGACTCGACCCCTGGGTTTCCCTCTCTTGAAATCTAGACGAAGGAAGTAACAGCAACAACAAAAACAAAATGTGGGAAAAGCTTAATTTTTTTTAAATTTAAAGTAATAAGAAGTTAGAAATAGCCAAAATTCTAAACAGTGAAGGATTAGTTAGGGAAACAATAGCATGTCCTCTGGGAAGAATATTCTGTAGCCATTGATAATTAGGTTTACAAATAGTGTTAGTGACAGGAGACATGATCGTGATATTGTAAAGTGAAAAGGACAGAATAAAAAATGCTGTATCCAGTACTAACACAATTGTTAAGATAATGTTTAAAGTTGGGCAGATTTCTTCATCTCTTCTGGCCTCTGTTTCCTCCTCTGAAAAATAGGAGCGATACCTATCCCATGGCTTGTTGTGAAAAAAAGAATGAGATGATCTTGGGGCGCCTGGGTGGCTCAGTTGGTTAAGCGTCTGCCCTCAGCTCAGGTCATGATCCCAGGGTCCTGGGATGGAGCCCCAAATTGAGACCCAAGTTGGGAATCTCTGCTCAGCGGGGAGTCTGCTCCTCCCTCTGCCTCTGCCTCTGCCTGCCGCGCCCTCTGCTTGTGCACTCACATGCTCCCTCTGTCTCTATCTGTGAAATAAATTAAATCTTTAAAAAAAATGATCTCTGGAAATGGTCTAGGATAGTGTCTGTAGGAGACAAGCAATTCATGGGTCTTGCCATAAAAATTTTAACAAAAGGGGCTAGAAGACGTTATCCCAAAACATTCAAGATAAAGCCGTGTTTTAAGTAAAACCATGAGTAATTTTAATTTTCTTCTTTCTTTTCTGTTTTCCATACTTTTTATAACATGGTAGATTGCTTATACAGTGAGAACATTTCTAATGACTTTTATTTATTCAACAAATATTTATCGAGAGCCTACAATGTGCCCAGCCCTGTTCTAGGCTTGGAGATAAATGAATGAATAAGACAGACAGAGACCCTGGCCTCTGCCTTACCTGAGCAGGAGAAGCATGCAAAATAAGACACAGTAAGCAAATAGATGATGTAGTCATTAGAAGGTGCTAAGAGGAAAAGGAGAGCAGGTGAAGGAGATTGGGTGGGCTGTGTTGGGCAGGGGGAGGGGGAGGGGCGGCGGGCAGGGTGCTTATCGAAGATGGTGGTGGGTGTTCCAGGCAGAGGGAAGAGCCAGGGTGAAGACCTGAAAGGGGGGGGAGGGGCTGCCTGGAGAGCACCAGGGACAGACAGGAGGCCAGGGAGGTGGGAGCAGAGTGTGCAAGGGGCAGGCAGGAGGGAACCGGCGAGGGGACAGGACAGTGTCGGGTAGGACCTAGGGGCCACGGTAAGGATTTTGGTTTTTGCTTGAATGAGGGAGCCCCTCAGGTTGAGCCCAGGGGGCTGTGATCTGACGTGGACTTTGTCAGGCGTGTTCTTGACACTAATTGGAGAAGAGACTGCAGGGGACAGGGGAGAGGCGGAGAGAGCAGCGGGTAGCTACGGTGAGTATCCAGGCCCAGGTGTGGGGGCTGAGCCAGTGGTGGGAGTGGGGAGAAATGCTGGGACCCGCAGGAGCCGCAGATCCAGACTGGATGTGAATGGGAAGGACAGGATGTCCCAGGATGATCCCGGTGTGTCTAGCCTGGGCCACTGGAAGGAAGAGCCTGCAGATAGGGTGAGGAGAAGAGGAAGGAGATGAGAGAGGAGAGAGAGAAGCGTTTGATGTGCGAGTCTCCCGGAGAGAAAGGAGCCAGGGGAAGACTGACGTGGATCCAGGGAGGGGGGGGGCCGCCCAGCCTGAGGAGATATGGAGGAGGCTGCCGACCGTCGGGGTGGAAACCATCTGAGCTGGACCATTCCAGGACTCCCAGGGACCCCTTCCCCCTTAGGTAGGCATCCTCTGTTCCGGCAAGAGTAAGGCTGAGACTGTTCTGGAAGACCAGAGTCCCTCTAATATGACTTCCACTCAGAAGGAACTTTCCACTACATTTCTTGCCCATCAGTCCCTCCACCTGTACCCTCACACCTCTGGGGACAGGAGGCAGGAGGAGGGGGAGACCTGCCTTGGTTGGACTGGAAAGAAGTCAACCCCCTCTACTGTTCTTGCCCCCACCCCACCCGCCCCCCTGTGGGCCCCCCAGGCTTCCTGGAGACCATGCCGGGGGAAAGACCTCTCCTGCCCTGGACTGGAGGCCCCTTGGAGCCCAGACTGGAGAAGTCTGGAGAACACGGTGCTTCGGGGTGAGGCCTAACCCAGTCCTCTGCCACTAACTCATGGCTTAACCCACACCCTCCACATTGGTCCCTTCTCTGTCCACTGCCCTTCCGGTCTCATCTCACCTGTCCATTCACGTTGCCAAGACCCACGTCCACCTCAGACGGAGCAGGTCTAAATCCTGGCGTGGCCACCTCCCAGCTGGTGGCGGGGACATACTCCCTGCCCTCTCTGGGTCTGTTTCTGCTCCTGTAAAATGGGGATACTAGTCCGTGTCTACCTGAGGCTGGTTGTTGGGAGATTCACACGGAACTTTGGGACACATCCCGCACATACCTGGGAACAGCGGGCCCTTGAGGGAGGCCTTTCCCTCCCCTGTCATCCTCCCCCCGGTAGAAGAGCCAGCCTCCTCCATCCGTGGCATCCCAGCCCCCCCCGTCCCGGCCCTTTCCCCCCAGAGGGGGGCCCCTAGCCACCCCCCCCCTCCCCGCTCCTCGCCAAACCTGCCCGCAGCCCCGATGGAAGGTGACGGGCTGGGGAGCCACCAGCTGCTGCTTCGGCTTCTCCTCCCCATCGTTCTGTTCCGGGACATGGAAAGCACTGCCTCCGGGAAGGGGCGGGAGGGGAGCAGTAAAGGCTGGAGCAACTTGAGTTTCATGCTGGAATCCCAGGCCGCAGCTCACAGGTGAGGGGAAACTATTCACTGAATCAGATTCCTGGCAAGGAAAGGGCCTTGGTTAACCGTTTGATGCTGTACGAATGCAAGTGTTACAACCATCATGACATCTGCTTGTGCGATCCCGGAATTCCTCAGTGAAATGAGAGAGGCCATTGCATTCGTTTTCAAGAGAGGGAAGCCAAAGCTGGGAGCTAGCAGCAGGCGGCCAATGCTGGTCCCTGCAGGGCACCTCACCCACCTCCACCTGTGTCTTTGTTCACGTCTCCCTCGTGGAGCACCCCCCCCCCTCCCGGGCCGATGGCCTCGGCCCTGGGCCAGTGCTGGGAACCGCAGCCAGCTGCTGCCGCGGGCTCTCCGTGCCAGCCAGCCCCAGCCCTGCCTGTCCGGAATAAAGATTGCACCTTCCGAATGTCACTCGTCACAAGACAGTGGCTCCTCCCGGACTGCCTCCTGCCTGAGTTCATGAAAAGCAATTTACTGTGTGTCAAGTGACCGCAGAGTTACATGGACGGCCCCGCCCTGCGCCGCCTTGGGCATCTTGCTGAGATGGTGGGCTGCCAAGCAGGGCGACTTGCAGCCTTTGATTAAAGCTGGGAAGGAATGTTGCCCACGGGCCCAGCTGAGATGAGAACCAGAGACCCCGAGCAGCTCTGCAGATTCGAAGGGGCCCAAAACCTCACCCCGCTCACACTTGCTAGCAGAAGCTCCCCCCCATCTGCCTCAGTCAAACTGCAAAGCAGGACTCCTGGCACCTCCCAGAGCCATCCCGCCCTCCATGGAGCCCCCTGCTGTGCCCAGCTCAGGAGGGGGGTGGACAGGCCTGGCTGCAGTGGGGCTGAGTGCCGAGGTAAGGATTTGGGCCTGGGTGAGGCAGAATAAAGTGACAGATGTACCTGAATTGGTGTAGTCCTGCTAGCGAGTTTGGGAAGAGTTTAGGGAAATTCTCTGATGGTGGTGAGTGATGGGTTACTGAGGGAAGCAGGAAATGTCCCTTTTGAGACTGATGTCAGGAAGAACACACATGAGCCTTCTCAAATCCCTGCTTTGATATTTTCTTGCCCAAAATAGAACCTAGTCAGACATCCTTCTATTTAGCCCTTCACCTGTTCATTCATCTATCTATCCACCTATCCATTCATCCATCAATCCGCCCATCCAACTATTCATCTATCCATCGCCATTCATCCAACCATCCATCCATCCAACCATCCGTCCATTCATCTCCTCCATCCAACCAACCATCCATCCATCCATCCATCCATCTCCGTCCATCCAACCATCCATCCATTCATCTCCCTCTATCCAACCAACCATCCATCCATCCATCCGTCTCCATCCATCCATTCATCCCTCTATCCATCCATCCATCCATCCATCCATCTATTCATGCATCCATATCCATCCATCCAACCAACCATCCATCCATCCATCCATCTCCATCCATCCATCCATCCATCCCTCTATCCATCCATCCATCTATCCATGCATCCATATCCATCCATCCATCCATCCACCCATCCACCCATCCATCTAATATATTCAGAGTCTATCTCGTGTACAGTCATGGGCTCTGTGAACCTCGGCCTGGAGGCATCTCAGCAGGCCCCAGGGGGCTGGTCCATCATCCTGTGTCTGGACAATAACCATGATCATAACTGTCATGCTTAAAGTCTTAACTGGGTATCATGAACTCTGCTAAGTGTCAGACGCATGTTCTCAGCATGGACACAACAACCCCAGGAAGTAGATGTCATTAGTCTGTTTACAAATAAGGACACTGAGGCTGAGAGAGATTAAGTGCCTCCTCCAAACTCCCACCATTTGTAGGTGTTGGCGTTACTGTTCCAGTTCAAGTCCATGTGACCCCAAAGCCTATGCTCCCAATGCATTCTTATGCCTAAAATGTGATGGGGCTTTGGAGAAAGGAGTGTGGATATGGGCACATGTGTGTGCTTGATGTTAATTTACAGACCATATGTCAAGTGCCTCCCCCCAACCCCGCCAGCCTTGTCCTCGTGTTTAGTCCCCACGGCAGGGTCACAGGTTGGGGAAGCAGCCATGGGAACCAAGCCAAAACCTGAGAAAGACTCTTGGCATACCAAGGTTCTTCAAGAGGTTCTTCAAGAGGCTGGGTTTAGTGTTTTCCAAGTTGGAGAGAGCAGACACGGCACCTTAAAAATGACAGTGAGGAGAGTAAATTATCAATCAAGCATGGCTGCTTGGATTTGTGTACTTTGTCCATAATTCTTGCTCCATTCCGGTGTGATCAGAAAAGAAATACATTCAAGCTGAGCCAGTTACCATGTGTGGGCCTGGCGTCTTCCGGCTTATTTATCCTTCCTAATCCACTTGGCAATTTACAAGCCCACCACAAAGCCATCCTGCCACGTCTCCTGGATTTCCACCGTCGGAGATCATCGCTCCTGCCTGCCTGCCCTGGGGTGGGGAATGGAGAAAGCTGAGAGTTCACCTGTCGGTGCAGGGAGGCGGGTTGGAACAGCACGCAGTATATCCGGGCACAACTCCTCTGTGGTTCGTGCTCGCTGTGCCTAAAGCAAGGAGTCAGGAGATGAACTTGTCAAATGACCTTCAGTGCCCCCGAGCCTCAGTCTCTATTCCCCAACCCAGGATTAAACTTGATAATGCACAGGCCAACTCCAGTTGCATGGTATGCCTGCCCGGGACAGTGCAGACGTTGACTCAAAGGTGCCCCAGGTTGATGGGGAAAGCTTGTTGAATCAGGAATGTCTGCCACGGTTGTGGGCTGGGAGAAGAGATGCTACATTGGCCACGTATTTACCATCCTTCATAGATGTCTCGAAGGGCCTCCCAGCTCTAACCCTGGGCCCTCTGTCATGCCTCTCTGTAGGAGGAAGGTGATAACATTTCTCTATTCGTAAACTCGAGGGTTAGAGCAGGAGAACCAAAGTGTTCCTCTGTGCTCCTGTGGCATTTTGTGCATGGTATTATGACCTGGTGCCTGTCACAGGCTGGACCGGGAATTTTGAGGGCTGGCTCCTGGAATCCAGTACAGAGTTTAGTACAGAGCGGGCACCAGTGAATGTTCGGTGAGTGGATGGATACATGAGTGAATATAGGGAAAAATGAATGAATGAATGAATGAATTCCAACCTCGCGGAGTATTGGTGGACATTAACTCCGTGTTGCTAAAGATCATGGGAACGGGGAAGGGAAATGAAATGTGCCAGATAAGATGTCCAGAGTGTTCAGGGCGGTGAGCAGGAAGAACAAGGACACGAGGCCACGATGTGGAGGGAGTGTGTGTGGGTCTGCACCCTCTCTGGGAGATAAGCAGCCCTGGGCTCCAAAAGAGGGACACCAAGCAGGTCCTTGGCTGCCTTCATCCAAGGGCACTGGGGACGGGACAGAAGCACTGGGGACTTGGGTTTTGCTTAGCAAAATATAAGTGCCCTCATTGCTTTCTCTGATGACGTATGTAATACATTCTCTCCGTAAAAATATTTATGTAGATAAAGTGAACAGAAAAAATAAAAAATCCCTGCAGATCACCCCACTGCAAGCCAACTGCTGGTAAGATTTAGATGAACCTTTTTCAGACATAGATGTGCCCCAATACATATGCACATGCATATATTAATTAAATATGAATACAAAGCTGTGAAAATGAGATTCCACTTTCCATGCTGTGCCATAACCTAATTTTGTCACTCAACAGCATGTTAAAACATATTCATCTGTGTCATCACTTTAAAGGTGAAGAAATTTCAGCTCAGAGATGCGAGACCATTTGCTCACATGTCCAGCCTCTGGATCCTCCCTCCCTCCCCCCCTTTCTTCTTTCCTTTTTATTTGCCTCTGTACCCCAAAAGCAGTCTGAGTGGAACGTGTGTTACTGCTGCGCTGATTTGCACGGGCCTGTCTCTTTTCTTCCTAGGAGCCCAAATCCTTAATTGAAAGTGCACCGATGCCTCCCCACGACTCGGGGGTTGGCAGATGCAAAGCAAGCAGGAGCTCGAAGTGTGCTTTGCCATGGGGCTTGCGTGGCCCCCGGCACGGCTGGGAAGAGAACGTGTCCCGGTGGGCCTGACGTGGCAGGCCAAGGATGAGACGCGTGGGGCGGGGCCGCTGCAGCCAACACCCACGCACCGGGGAGAGCAAAATAAATGCTTATTATTCTGCAGCACGGAGATGGCGACGTGGCAAGTTCTAGGGCCATCGTTGACGGGAACATGGGGTTTGCCCTGCTGAGTCACGGAAGCTCTCCGGGGCTCTGTTCCCTCGTCTGAAAAATAGAGATAGTAATGACCTAGCAATAGGGCTGTTGGAGGAGTCACGTGGGTTCCTAGCTGCACAGTGGTAGTAAGCGCTCAATTAATATTAGCTGTTAATTAAAGTATGACCTTACAGTGATGTTTTTCAAGTCACACAACCTACTAATGGGCCAGGAAACCAACTTCGTGCGTCACCACTAGCAGTGTCTTTGGATAGAATAGAATAGAAAATCATCACAATACTTGGCAATGAGAAAGGGTAAATATTGTTTTGCAGGACTATTGTTTCAGAGTGTTTATGTAAAACAAATTTCTTTCTGCGGGTCGCAGTCAAAAGGACTGAAAAGCCACTGCCTGAGCGTGGTTAGGCTGTTCCCTTCCCGGGCGGCTGGCTCTTGCTGGTGAGGTGGGAGGGGAGGTGCGGGGGCACCGAGGGCACGGCTACACTCCCTGTGCCCCCCACCAGCACCCCTGCCAGGTCAGGCAGAGCCAGAACCAGATGCGGATGAAAGACACCAGGGGGCTGCCCCAGGCTGGACTCCTAACTGGCATTTTCTCAGTGACTTGGGGGGATTCCCCAAGCAGGGTAATGAGGACACACTTGGCTCCAAGTTCCCCAACTGCCCTCTTCCCGGGTCCTCCCCCAGCACTTAGGTAGAGTCCAGAGTGGGCAGGACTGAGAGACCTGGGCACAGAGCCCAGCTCTGCTCTTTGCTAACCCAGGAAACTAACCGGGGGAACATTCTTCCCTAGATAAACTGAGGCCGTGTGGTTCTTATCTCAAAAATGTGTGGGGATATTGGATGAGACAAGTATTACTAACATTTTTCAACAAGTATTTAGTGAGCTCCTCTGAGTTGGGGTCTTGGGTCCATCTGGCAAACAGTAAGCACTTAATAAATGGCAGCCGCTTATTATCGTTATTATTGTGTTGTTCCCTGCAGTCTCTGGTTTTCACTTCATTCATTCATTCATTCATTCATCTGCTGATTCGAGGAACATTTATTGAGTGCAGAATGCTGGGGCCATCAAGAGGACCCCGGTGTGGTCCCACCCCTATTCAGAGGCTGGCTCTTTGTTGACTGACCTACCTCGGCGGAAAGGGTTAGAGCTCAGAGTCTTAACCTGATGACGTGAGTCTGAATCCCGACTCCTCTGCTTACCAGCTGTGTAACCCTGGGCAAGTTACCTTGGTTCCTACCCCAGTCTGGACCTCGTCCATAAAGTGGGGCATCGGTAACAGTCATGACGTAGCCCAGTGGGTTAAGTCAGTATTCACGTAGACCGGCCCCCAGGAAGCACATAGTGAGGGTCTGGTGCCTGTTGCTACTGCTGTCAAAGTTCAAGTGCGTGACTGGGAAGACACCCCAGAGCCTCTCCTAGCCCAGCGGTGGCAATGCACTTCATTTCAAGTGCCAGTTGCCTGAAGTGCTGTGTTGAGGAGGATTTGGAGACCAAATCTGGGCTCAGTATAGAAACCCTTGAGCAGTTAGAGATATGGGCATAGGCAGGAGAGGGCGATATGGGGGTGCAAGGTTCCCATACTCGCTGCTCCTGATCCAGCCTGACTTCCGATCTTCCAAATAGGGAACCAAGCCCTGGAGAGGGGAAGAGACCTGCCCTGGGTCCTAGCTGGCATTTGGGCCAAGACCTCTGACTCAGTCCAGGGCTCCTAATGACTTTCCTTGTGCCCCGGACGGGGCGTAGGGGACCCGGAGCAGCCAGCCAGCCTTTCCCAGGGAGCTGCCATAGCGTCTCCCTCCACACCGCTCTGCCGGGGTCCAGGAGCCTGCAGTAGGCCTAATCGGGCTTGGGAACATTTGAGGCGAAAACACAGGCCTGCGGAGAGCGTTCGCTTGAATGGCACTTTTTGCGATGATGAATGTGCTTGTTTGGATTTGAATGAGGCCGAATCAGCAGATACAGTACTGCGCTGGAAACCGAAGGGGTGGGGCCTCTCCTTTTTTTCCCTTGAAAAAGCATGATTTTTTATATTGCAATTAAACAGCCCTTTGGGCTGATTTTGCTTCTCTGCTGCTGACATTGAAAAATGCCCAACAAAGATAGCAGCTCTGCTCTCCTTGAGATGTGACTCTGGGGATGGGGAGGCGGCCGCCGCCACTTCTCAGGAAAACAGGGTGAGGGATGCTGACACTGTCCTGAGAACCATGGCTTCCGGCCTCTATGGAGATGCCTCCTGGGCATTGAGGGGACCCAGCCCTACTGTCCCCACCGAGGACCACCAGCCCATGCTCCAAGTTACCCACTCTACCCCAAAACCCAGGGACGACCCTATTTGCTGAGGAGCCTGGAGTCTGTGTGCCCAGCTCCCCCCTCCGGGGGCCTGAGGTTTTGAGGGCCAAACATAGTGGCCGGTCTTCATCAGGACTGAGGGGCCACCGACCCTCGAGGGTTAGCCAGTATCTGAAACACCTTCCACGCGTGGGGGACTCTCAAGGCAGTTGAGACACAGGGCCAGGCCTCCCACTGTGGAAATCCAGGCAGGGCAGATTGTCTCCTCTCCTCTCCTCGCCCTCGAAGGTGGGGCATGGACTTAGCTCCAAACTCTGCTGGGACCTTGGCTCCTGAAGGAGGGACCCAAAGCAGGAAGACCATCAGAGATAATAGCAAGAAAGCCAACCGTGGTAATGGAGAGTGCGGGCTCCAGAACTAGCCTGCCGGATGGAACCCGGCCCTCCCGTGTACTGGCTGCTGATCGTGGGCAACTCGCTTCGCCTCACCACGCTTTGGTTTCCTCATCTACAAGACGAGTGACACGGGTCAAGCATTGGCACGTGCCTGGACCCGGTGAGGGCTCAGTGGGGTTAGCTATCACCGTGGAATATCCTTCCAACAAACCCCTTTCCTGCTCCGGTTGCTCAAGTCTATTTCTGTTGTCCTGACCGAGGACCCTGAAGGGCGCATGTCATAATTAATCCACAGAGAGGTTCAGAGGTACCCTCAGAATCAATTGGTGTGGTCAGGGCAGCCTTGGATTAAGAGTGTAATATCCATTATCTGTCTGATCCTCCACATCCCCTCTCCCCCCAGGGGGGCACAGAGCGCCTTCTGTTTTCCACTCGGTAAGTATGTGTGGATTCACACAGGAGAAGGCTCGTGAAGGCTCGTCTGGCCACTGCCACTGGTGGGTCGTCTCTCAGCATGGTATGACAGGGTCCTCAGCAGGCCTGCATTCAAATCCTGTTCCCTTTAACTTTCTTCGGACAAATGATCCCTTACCCCCTGGGCTTGGTTTCCTCATCAGTAAAGTTGGAAGAATGATACGCAGAGGATTCCAAGACAGACTACACCACAATGGGAGTGTCGGTTAGCAGGACAATTGGCAGACTTCACTAAAGAATTTTCTGGTTCTTTTAGAGCTCAGGGCAGGAGAAGGGCTCTGGGGCTTGGGGACAGGTTGTGGGCACGGGGACAGGAGAGATCTGCTCTGGGCCCAGGACCTACTCAGGCCATTCACAGTCAGGATTTCTTGGGGTTCAGTACTCCTCAGGCTATCCCAGTCACCTAAGCTCCCCTGAACTTCTTGTGAGGGAGAAGGGCGGATGGGAATTGGGGGGCTGTGAGGAGGCTTATATCAGCTAAACAAACCATAGCGGTTCAAAGAAATGTTTATGGAGTTAGACCGTCCCGGAACACCACCGACTCACTGTGTGACCTTGAGCAAGTTATTTCACTTCCCTGAGCTCTAATTTCCCAATCTGTCCCTCACATGTTTTTTGTGAGGATTAAACACTGAGCACTGAGTCTTAATAAATGGTGGTAATTAAGTATTGCTTGCTGCTGAGTTTATCTTATCAACCCCCTCATAACGTGCTCCCTTTATCCTCTCCCCCAGGTCTCCACCGGTGCCAGAGGAAACGAAGCTGGAGTTGGAGTTCGGCTAACAACAGGCCTCAGCCCGCTCCAGGCTCCCGGAGAGGCATTCTTGGGGTTCACCAGCCTCTGGAGCAAACCCCAGCCCAGCTCTGGTGCCCAAGAAGTTGCCTGGTGGGAGCTCCAGTTATTATTATTATTTTGGGCACAGGGCCTCATTCAGATAGTGGATGAGTTTAATTACAGGAAAATTGTGAATAATGTGATCCTTTCATTCCTGTAGCTGTGACTTCCAGACACCTGCTCCATTCAGGAAAAAAAATAGGTTTAAATTGAAAAACGCTTCTTCTGCAGTCCTTAATCACCACCTCATTGAAGTTCGTGGCACAGAATGTTTTCTGTCAGGAAGCGCGTCAGAGCGATGGGCAAAGTCTGAGGAGCGAAGGCAGAGTCCCTGCTGTGGGAAGGGTCACGCCTCTTCTACTTGGCGGGGGCTGGGGACTATCCAGGCTTAGGGGCAGGATCAATGAAACTTGGCCATGCCCTTTACAGAAGATTTTGTCTCCCTCACAGTGACATCTGTGGATAGTTTATGATCCCACGAAAATGCTTATGTTAAAATGCTGAGTAAGAAAAACAGAGAATCCAGTCTACCTAAAACCGGTTCTCCATGAAAAGAGGAACTTTGTGTCCATCTGAGATGCAAGAGCCAGAACCTGACTGACCCTTCCACCTGAAACACTAGGCCAGGGCTGGACAGAATATTTGAAACGATGGATTTCTGAGCGACGAACTGCCCTGAGGAGTGAGCCTTCGTTACCTCAGGATTCCTGCCTGGAGAGCATGCTCAGGCTGCGGTATGGTTCGGGGAATGCAGGTGGAGTCTGATCCCCCCGAGCTGAGGACACAAAGTCTGGAGAGCTGCGACACTAAGGTCCACTGGCACCAGAGGAGAAGTGCCTGGAGAGAAAGCTCTGGAAATTTGTTTTGCTCGTGCCTTCAGCTGAGAACCGACCAGGCCGTGTGGTGTAGGGACAACCCGAGTTTAGGGAAAGAGCCACCCACAAGGAGCAGGGGACACAATGTCCCTCATGTAGAATAGGGAACCATTCGTGTTTGCCACCAGCCATGGTTGCGAAATTCTTAACAATCCAGCAATATATAAAAAAAGGTTAACATCATGACTGAGCAGAGTCGATCCCTGGAATGTAAGGAGAGTTTAATATATTTACAGACTAAAAAAGAAAAACATATGATCATCTTAATATAAGAAAAATGTTTTGACAAAATCTAGTCTCCACTCATGTTCTCAGCAAGCTAAGGACAGACGGGAATTTTCTCAACCTGATATGAAAGACATCCACAAAAAACCTTCAGCTAATATCATACGTAATGGTAAAAGTCTGAGTGATTTCTAAGAAAGCAGAATACCTTCTAAGATCAGGAACAAGGCAAGGATGACCTCTCTATCACTTTTGTTCAGTATTATCCTGGAGGTGCTAGCCAGTACAATAAGGAAAGAAAAAGAAATAAAATGCTGACAGATTGGAAAGGAAGAAGTAAAACTTCTTTATTCACAGATGACATGATTGTTTATGTAGAAAATTTTACACTGCCTAAAAAGCTACTCGAAATAATAAGGGAGTTTAATAAGTTTGTAGGATACAAGGCCAATGGAATCAACTGTATTTGTACATACCAGAAATAAACACTTGGAAATTGATATTTTGAAAGTAATATCATACCATAATTTTGAAAATATGAAATACTTAAGAACAAATTTGTCAAAAGATATTCAAAATCCAAATATCGAAACAATACTGAGAGAAATTAAGACCTAGATAAATGGAGAAATAGACTGTGTTCATGGATCAGAAGGCTCTGTATGGCTAAGAAGTCGGTTCTCCCCGGGGTACCTGGATGGTGCAGTCAGTTAAGCATCAGACTCCTGCTTTCGGCTTGGGTCCTGATCTCCGGGTCATTGGATCGAGCCACTCATGGGGGTCCGAGCTCAGTGGAGAGTCTGCTTAGGACTCTCTCTGCTCCTCCCCCCACCACTCTCTCTTTCTCTCTCTCTCTCTCTCTCTCGTAAGTAAGTAAATAAATAAATCTTAAAAAAAGAGCGTGCGTGAGAGAGAAGTCAGTTCTCCCCAAAATGTACAGATTTGATGCAATTCCAATAAAAATGCATCAGGCTTTTTTGCAAGTGTGTGGAAATTGACAAGCTGATTCCAAAATGTATATATAAATGCAAAGGATCTAGAATAGGCAAAACACGTTTGAAAGAGAAAGACAAACCTTAATTATATACACTACCTGGTTTCAGGACTTACTATAAAGCTGCAGTAATTAAGACTGTGTGGTGTTGGCATTAAAAGAGACAAATCAATGAAACAAAATAGAGATTCCAGAAAAGAGCCCATGCATAGATGGCCAATTGATTTCCAACAAAATGAAAAAGGTGAATGGATGCTCTTTTCCACAAATGGCACTGGAACAATTATATGACCAAAATGACAAAAAAAAAAAAAAAAAAAAAAAGAACCTGGGCTCTTATCTCACGCCACATACAAAAACCAACCTGAAAAGACCATAGACCTAAATATAAGAGCTAAAAACTGTAAAACTTCTAGGAAAAAAATCTTCATGATCTTGGTTTTTGCCAGGATTTCTTAAACTAAAAATTACAAGAGAAAAAAAAATCAATAAATTGGACTTCATCAAAATCATAAGTTTGTTCTTCCCAAAGACTCTGTTAAGAAAATGGAAAAGCAAGTCACAGACGGGGAGAAAATATCTGCAAACATAGAAACGACGTAATGATTGGTTATATGTTTGCAAACATATAACCAGCATAACTTTGTGAATATGCTAAAAGCCACCGAATTCTACATTTTAAAAGGATGAACTTTATGGTATGTGAATTCTATCTCAATAAAGCTGTGAACAAAAACAAAATATATCCCACGAAGGGCTTGTATCTAGAATATATAAAGAGCTCTTGCCACACAATTAGATGATAAAAAACTCAATTTTAAAAGTTGAGCAGATTTGAAGAGACACAGCAGGAAAGAACATATAGGACGGGCAGAAGAGTACCAGCAAACGTGCTCCGGATCCCCAGTCAACAGACACAGGCAAGTTAAAACCACAAGGTGATGCCACCACCACCTCAATGCCTCCAATTTCAGTTGTCGTGTTGGTTCCCAGGCAGTGCCATGGATTTGGCTCACCAGCTCCCAGTGGTCTGAAGGACACTGTTTCCCCACCACCTGTTCTCCACCTACAGCTTCCTTCCCAGCACCCCAAATACCCACCATGTTTGGGAGCTCACTTAACTGCATTTGGGCTGAACAGCGCCTGGAGCCGGGGCAACTTTGGCGGATGACAGCCGCAGCCGCTGCCGTCCAGAGACGGGTGTGGGCGAGGCTGGCTCCTGGCTGCCGCCTATTGTATCATTGGGAGGAGCTTGGGGGTAGAGGAGGAAGGGTAAAGAATGAAGGCGAACCAGGCAGTGTCAAGGGTCTGAAGTCAGGGATCGAGGAAGAGCAAAGTGGGCAGAAGAATTTAGCAGTAGCCTCGAAGGGACTGGATGAGTAATTGATGGTGGAGGTGGGGTTGGAGGATAAAGACAGGAGTGCCGATAAGCCAGGGGCCGGGGTCATGCTATTCACCAAGGCAGAGAGGACGAGGAGGAGGAAGTGGTACACGAAAGACACCAGCTACCGCCTTGCAAATGTGCGATTTGGGTGCCCGTGGGCAGCCAGGCCCCTGTCCCGCGGGCTGCTGGCCGTCTGGGTCCGAGCAGGCACCGTGGTGGTCCGCAGAGGGAAGTGTCCGCAGAGGGCGAAGTTGCCGGGGAGTGCGGCGAGGAGGACAGACGAGCCAGGGCCAGGCGACGAGAGGCACCTACCTTAAGGGAAGGCCAAGCGCTTGCAAAGGAAAATGAAAGCAAGTGGCCTGTTTCCCTGCCAGCTCCTTCCTGGCTGTGACTTGAGATGGCAGAAGGGAGAGAGGGGAGTGGGGGAAGACTGGCCCCGAAAGTGGAGGAGACAGGCCCTCTCGGAGGTGCCAGACAAAGTGCCCATTCCAAGGAACAAGCCAACCTGGTGTCCTAATGTCCCGATTTGACTTTTTTTTTTTTTTCGGTAAGAAGTTGGACCAATTTCATATCTGTAGTCCACCAGCCCTGCTGCTTTTTCCTTTGTCATCCCCTCATTCATCTAGCAAGTAGTCACCGAGCTCCCATCACACACCAGGCATAGCTTAGTGCTGAGGATACTCTGTCCTCTTATCCCCACTCCCCGGCAACATCTCCACTCCTAAGGCTTCCAGAAGCTCCCCTCTGCTGACCTACCACGGTGCCTACTCAGACCCCCCACGGTCCCCAGCCCATCTGGCTGCCCACGGGCATTTGCAAAGTGGAAGCTGGTGGCTTTCCATGGACCCCCTCCTCCTGATACTCTCAGTCTTGTGAATGATGTCAAAGCTTCAGAAACAGCCAACATAAAACCAAAGAACCACTGAAGTAGTAATTAGTAAAGAATTATTGTGCACACATCAAAAAAGACAGTTGGCAAACTGGGAGCACTCAAACTAAAACACGGAATGAGGCTTAGGGGTATGTCACTATAAAACAGCTTATCTTATCGAGAAAGCCATGACTGTCTATTCTGCACAATGATTGGTTATAATCTTAGAATATTCTTAAATGATAGAAAATTGGTCAGTGGTTACTTCATATCATCCTTGGAAAACAAGTTTTGCTTATGATTTTCAGAGGCATAAGCAAGACATGACCCAGGTCAAGTTAGCCTTGCAAAATAAATTAAATGAAGCTTTGCTTGTATGACTAAACTGGTTTTGTCCCCTCAGGAAATTTTCAAGGCTGGACGCCTTTTGGTTTTGATTGTAACAATAGAATGACTTTGGCCCCCAGGCTCGTCCTCACTCCTCTCTCTCTCTCTCTCCCCCCCCCCCCAACAAATCCATTCATTTAGGGAGTCTCATTGATGATGTCTGTTAAATTCTTCTTGAAGCTGTCTACTTCTCTCTCTCCCTAATATCTGTCCAAGTTCAGGCCCTCCTATCTGATTGGTTCCCTCACATTCCCCACCTATCTTCCTCTGGCCTCAAATTTCTCTAATGTGAGATATTTTTTACTTGTAAGTGGCATAAACCTAAGTCAAATTAACTTAAACAAAAAATTGAATTTACTGGTTTTCATAACATAAAAGTTCATGGTGGCTTCAGGCATGGCTGGATCCAGGAGATCAAATGATGTCAATAGGACCTGGTCCCTCTGCTTTTTTCCCCCCTCCCCTCAACTAGCATAACATGGTTTGACCTCACTTTCTTTACATTGAGGACAGCAGAAAGAAAGATTTCTTTCTTCCCTACAGATCTAACCAAAGTCTAAGAGTTGAGTTTCATTGATAGTGACTGGGTTGCATGCCCATTCCTAAACTAGTCACTGGGGCACAGGTGTGTGCAGTGTTCTGATTGGGCATGTCCAGGTCACATGCTCACTCCTGAGGTTGGGCGTGGGGATGGCACCATCTAAACCACGAGTATTGCAATTAAGAGAAGGAAGATTCCAAAAATCGATGTCTCTGTCCGGGTTGGTAGGCTGGACATGAAACTGGGGTCAAGAGAAACCATCACCTCTACTTTAGACAGGAAAGCACTAGCAGAGGACAGGAAGCTGGGGAAAGGTTTGCTGAACAAATGTAGGATTCGTTACAGTCCTTTACACAACACATTTTCTATTTCTGTCCAAGTATCCTGCCGCACACATGCCATCACATGTGTCTTTACATAGGTGTGGGATTAACTTTGTTGTATGTAGTACTTAATCACAGCACTGAACTCTGCTTTCTTGAGGCTTATCTGCGCAGCACCCGGCACGCTCCTGAGCAAGGCTGCCCACTCTCAGCCTGCGGTAACTAAAGAAGACCTCCAGCCCCACAGTACCCTCTGCCACCCAGGGCAGTTCTGGGCTGCCCTTGGAACTGACTTCAGGATGAACCTGATCCAAACCCTCAGCCTTGGGTCAGAGCCGAACCTGCCCAGTGTGGGTATTGTGAGAGTAGGGTCCCAAGACTGTGACACCCCAGATCCCTGAGAGTGAGGGGGCCTAATGAGGGAACAAGTTGAGTGGGCTTTGAGAAACGGCTCTGGTGAATGTTAGTAGGGGCCCCTGGGAACCTTGTCCAATCAGAAGCCCACCCCCCCCCCAGCCTTTACCCTGCAATTATCTATCTGCCTTCCTTGATAAATGGGACTGTCCAGTCATCTTAGAAAAGCTTCTCCTGGAGAGCAGGGCTTGTTTCAAAGGGCTGGGCCTGGTGAAGAGTGTCAGGGGCAGAAGGGCTCGTCTGAACATGATTTACTGAAGACATCTGACCATTTGGGCTCCGGAAGAAGAGGAAGAGCAGGGACACTCGTCTTGAGTGTGTGAAGGACAGGATTTCTGGGTGATCCTTGTGGGCCCGTCCAAAGAAGTCATCTGTCCTGGGGCGCCCCCTGCTGGTCATAGCCCCAAATGGCATCTAGGCGAGCGCAGGCCTCTGTTGTGCAGACAGAGGTTCAGAGGGTGGGGGCAGACAGGCTCTGGGTGTCAGACCTGGGGCCTTCCGGGCTGGCCCCGCAGTCCTCCTGGGCACGGGCAGGTGGCACCCCACGGGAGAGGGCTCAGGCTTTGCAGCCTCTGACAACACCCAACCACTGAACACAGAAATGCGTGCATGATCTTTTCTCCTCTCCCTCTTCCGCAGATAGTGTGAAGAGGAGTGTGCCAGGCTCCAATGTGGGCCATCACACAATGGGAGTCTGGGAACGTCTCTTCGTCATGCGCCCACCCGTGAGATGGAGTTCGAACATTGCCGGCTTCCCAGGGCTGTCTGAGGCAGGTTGTCAGAGCTGTATAACTCAGGGTTCTGATTGGGCATGTCAGATAATGTGAGATATTTTTTACTTGTAAGTGCTTCCCATGGCATGGGTGCCTCGGTGTACGCTCCTTGAGACGGGGTGCACACGAGTGTCCTGTGCGAGCCGCGCACATCTTCAGTGTGTGGCTGTGGCTCACGAAAATCCTCCACGGGGGTTTTCCTCCAGTGCAAATTTGATGACCTTGCTCTCCAGAGGCCTCCCCACCACCCCAGGAGAGCTCAAAGTCCAGGGGGCTCAGAGCCTTCAGGCCCAACAGGGCCCTTACCAGCTGCCCTTTTGTCATTCTCCAGCAAGAACTGGTGGCTGTCCCTCCCCAAACTCCCTCCCCAACCCCCAGCTACCTCATGCTTGTCCTGGCTCACTATGTTCCCCTGGCCACTTACCAGCTAAGTCCTCCCACCCCTGTCTCAGCCTAGCCCGAATGTTGCTTCTGCCAGGAAGCCTTCCTTTCTGACCTCCCATCAAGAGAGACCGCTCCTTGAGGTTCTGAAGTCAAGGGATTCCCTCCGCCTTGCCCTGCCTTAACTGTCTGCGGCTGGCTCTGTCTCCCCCACCGGGGTGTGAGCGCCTCCAGGGAAGGTCCTGTCCCTGGCACCTGGACGGGGCTTGGCACCCAGGAGGGGCTCAGTGGGGGCCGGGGGGTGAAGGAAGCAGTCCGTCCTCGGGGGCCCAGCCAGGACGGCATCTGCCAGGGAGCCTGCTGGGCGGAGGCCAGGGACCTGCCATTCCTCTTATCTGTGGGAGCTGCGGTCCGAGGTGCTCCTCCTGGGCGGCTGTCTCTGGATTCATTCATTCACACATAAGCATGAGTGCAGGCGGGTCCAGGGCCTGGAGAGGACTTTGCACAGGGCCACTCCTCCCCAGAAAGATAGTGAAGGAACCCCTCCCAGATGACCGTGAAGGCAGCGACAGACACCCAGCCCAGCCAGCGGCTGCCACCCTCCCTCGCTCCCTCCCTCCCTCCCCCTCCCTCTTTCCCTTCCTTCCTTTCCTTCCTTGGTTCTTTTTTCAGCAATCTTCAATCAGTGGTATTGAGGGATAATCCACATGTGATAAAATTTGCCTTTAACACAGTTTGAGAAGTTTGACCAACAAACATAGAGCATTTCCATGGTCCCCAGAAGTTCCCTGGGGACTCTTTGCCGTTGATGCTTCCCCACCCCCAGCTCTGGTCCCTCTACACTTTCTATCACTGTGGCTTTACCTTCTCCAGAATATCGTAGAAATGGACTCACACAGCGCGGGTGCTGAGATTGGCTTTCGTCACTTAGTGTATTCTTCCTGAGATTCAGTGGCGTTGCTGCTTGTGTGGGTAGTTCCCTCCTTGTTCCTGCTGAGCAGTATTCCGTGGGAAGGACGTACCGCAGTCAGCTTAGTCCCCAGCCGAGGGCCCACTCCCTCCCTTGAGAGAGAACAATCAGAGGTCCTAAAGAACTGTGTAGATGATGTGGTTCCAGGGTAAAACGAGTGGCAGGGACCCCTTCCAGAGAGGACAGTCAGGACAGGCCTCTCCCAAAGGGTTCTCTAACGGGGTCATTGTCTCTATTCCCAGCGGGGCTGTGGAAATGATTCTTTCTTGGCTGCATTCCCAGATCGGATCAAAAGCTTTCCCCAACCGGTCTTTCGAACGGCGTGTTCAATTTTCTCTGTATGAATGGTTTTTTTTTTTCAATGGGCAGGTATTAAAGTTTTTTAAAAAAGCTGCATCCACTCTCCTGGATGATGCCTGCTTCTCCTGAGCCCAACGGAGAAATCGGGGTATCAAGAGCACCCCTGCTTGGCCAAATGGGAGGCCGCTACAAGTGTGCGTTTCTTTACCCTGTGTGTGCGGCTGTGGCAAGAAAGCCCTTCACCTGCAGCCTGAAGGGTGGCCCTGCGGGAGTCAAGTCCATGTAGAGGAGACAAAGGAACAGGACGGGAGAGACAGAGCGACCTGGATCCCCGGGTCCGGCCAGCAGTACCCTCAGCAAGAGCCTCGCGGGTCTGAGTAAGTGGGGACTGACGGTTCTTGGAGAGTTTTGGGCGATCCCAGCTTGTACTCGCTAGTGGGGGGGTCCCTGGCCAAGTTGTACCCCTTGTTCCAAATCTTGTACACTTGACTTCATTAATAGATTTCTTAACGTGGACCCTTCTTTGATGTTGTTTTGGGTATGCTTTGATGTTTTGGCATATGCCTATCTTTTGGGAAGACATTTCCGCCATCTAGAAAGAACATACCTATTGCCCCAAAAAGTTTCCTCTTGCCTCTTAGAAGTCACTTCCTCCTGACACCTCCCCCGTACCCACTTTCTCCAGGCAGCCACGTGTCTGCTTTCTGTCACTATAACGTCATTGGTACTTTCTCGAGTTTTATGTGTACCTTCGTTTTGTCCAGCTTCTTTCACTCAGAATCATGATTTTGAGATTTGCCCCTCGTGTGGTGTGCGTCAGTGGTTCTTTTCTTGGGATCATCTTTGAATTCCTGGGATAAGCCCCATTCGGTCATGGCCTATTTTTAATCCTCCACTAGATTTGGTTTGCTAATAGTTCTCTAAGAACTTAAGCATCTGTATTCCTCAGTGAGGGCAACGAACCAAGATTTGGATCCAGAGTAGACCAATCAGATAGACAGGGGCAGCCCAGAAAAAAACGTGATTTAAAAGCTTCGGGGCACTAACAAGGAAAATTGAGAAAAAGCTGGGATTGCAGGATCCTGCATCACACATGGCCCACGGTGGGGTCCTGTTAATGAGGGACCAGTAATTGCCTCCTCCACTGGGCACAGAGTGGGCTCATGCTGAATTAACTGACCTGTCTCAGTTTGGGTCTTCCTTGGAAGAAAGAAACAACCAGTTTTTTTTAACTTTATTAATTCCGGAGAGAATGCAGAAGGGTGAAAAGCCAAAAAATTATTATAAAACACTTGAAAAAAGCAGCCCCAATCCATGACAAGCTGGAGAGGAAAGCCTTCGTGTGCTCACCGGAACAAAGCAGGCACTCAGGATTTTTAGAACAACTGAGAAACATTCTTCTTGGTCACCCAATCTGAGAAAAAGATGTCGTCTTCTGGGCAGGTACCTAAGCAAGGTGGGACAGGGAGAGAGAGGGCGGAGCAGAGACAAAAACAGGACAGAACAAGAGAGGGGGAGGGGGAAGGGAAAAGAAGAGAGATAAAGAGAGGGAGAGAAGGAGAGAAAAGGGACCAGGAAAAGATAAAGATGTTTGTCATTTAAAAAAGTATTGAGGGTGTCTGGGTGGCTCAGTTGGTTAAGCGACTGCCTTCAGCTCAGGTCATGACCCTGGAGGCCCAGGATTGAGTCCTGCATCGGGCTCTCTGCTCAGCGGGGAGTCTGCTTCTCCCTCTGACCCTCCCCCCCTCATGCTTTCTCTCTCTCAAATAAATAAATGAAATCTTTAAAAATAATAATACTTATTTTAAAAAGTATTGAATAAGGGGAGGCCAGTCAATGCTCTTTCTGAACCTTTCAGCAAAATAATGATCCCTGAGCTGTGCTGAGCCCAGGAGAGCAGGGGCGTAAGAAGAGGTCTATTATGGGTTGCATTTTGTCTCCCCAAAAGATATGTTCAAGGTCTAACTCCCAATACCTGTGAATGTGACCTGATGTGGAAAGAGAGCCTCGCAGGTAGAATCAAGTTAAGGGTGATCACACTGCACCTTCTAAGGAGAGGGGAAGTTTAGACACAGACACACCCGGGGAGGAGAGTGCCATGGGAAGTGGAGGCAGAGACCAGAGGGACGGTTCTACAAGCTGAGGAATGCCAAGCATTGCCAGAAAACACCAGAGCGGAACAAGTAAGGCACGAACCTGCTCTGGAGCCTTTGGAGAGAAAATACGGCCCTGCTGATGCCTTGATTTCAAACTTCTGGGCTCCAGAACTGTGAGAAAATCAGCTTTGGTTATGTCAAGGCACTTAGTCTGTGGTAATCTATTATGGCAGCTCTAGGAAACCAATGCAGGATCCCTAGGAAAATAAAGCATCTGGAGCTTCCTGTCACGGGAGGAATGGTGTCTGCTCCAAGTTCCCATGTGGATGACCTCAGAATGTGACTGTATTCAGAGAGAAGGTCTTTAAAGAAGTGACTAAATTAAAATGAAGTGATTAGGGTGAGGCCTAATCCACCTTATGAGAGGATATTGGGACACAGGTGGTGGGAAGACCATGTGAAGACAGAAGGAGAAAATAAGCCTCTACAAGCCAAGGAGAGGAGCCTCCGGAGAAACGAACCCTGTTGACACCCGGATCTTGGACTTCTAGCCTCTAGAACTGTGAGAAAATGAAGTTCTGTTGTTTAAGCCACCCAGTCTGTGGTACCTTGTGATGGTAGTTTGAGCAAACTAGTAGAGCCCCACCAAACCCCAGCATTCCCCAGCCCCGCTGGGCGGGAGGGCGGCTGGAGCCTCTCCTGTCTGCCCTCTTGGGGCCTCTTGGGGCTGGCCTCCATGGCGGCCCTGAGGCGGCTTAGGCTGGGATGGGGGAGTCGGCACACGATGCTATGGGCTCTGCCCGGTACCTGCCCAGCCCTGCGGGGAGCACAGAATCCTCGTCTAGCCCCCACGTCAGCAGCCCAAGGTGCACCCCTGAACAGCCTGCTCCCCCAGGTCTCTTGTGCCAGCTTCCCTGCAGGCCTTGGCCTGAGCCCTTTCTCCCATGACCCGGAGCTTCCCACACACGGCTTTGGACACCTTTCCCGCCAACGCCCCACCAGCCGTCAGCATGAAGTGACAAGATAATAACGGTCAAAAACTGGGGTTTCCGCACCTGGGTGAGTGATCCTTGCGTTTCAATTTTGTCCCTAACCTTTCATTTTCTGTCAGGTCTGGGAATTCATCTTTCAGAGCTGCCGGCTGTTGAGAGGACTCGAATTCCTGAGGAGAATATCAGAGCAGAAGGATCCAGCCTCCTTGTGTGTTTTTATTTTTGTTTTGAACAGATGAGGAAACCAAGGCCCAGAGAGGGGGAGGAGCTTGCCCTGGGTCACACAGCTATTTGAGGGTGAACCACATCCAGAACACCAGAACTTGGCTGGCTCCTGAGGCCGGCCACGCCCGCAGCATGCTCAACACAAGTAGCCCACGAATTCTCAGATAATACAATTAGGTCACTGGTTTTTGTGTTTTTTGTTTTTTTCTGCCTCACACTCATAGTAAGATTTGGGGTGGGCTGCAGAGGTTTGTCTTTTTTTTTTTCCCCTAATTTTAAAAGTACTCAGCATCTTATTTATTACAACAAAATCCAGTTCATGTCACTGTTAATAAAACCGTGATTTAACAAAGGGCTTTTATTACAAAAATAAATTCCAGTAATAACTGCTCAACCAGACACTTTGCAATTAAAAATAAAACCGTGCAGTAAAAAGAAATGCAATTCACAATAAACTAAGTCGTTCCCTCTCCCTGCCCTCCACCCGCCTGGGTTCCACAATAGTGCTTCTCAATTGCAAACCATTTTCTGGCATTAGGCTGTTTAGTACTGCCCTGTGTTCCAAATAATGAAACAATTTCATATTTTTAGCTTGGGACTGATTCCCGAGCAGATAGTCACACTTCCTCTCAGTCAATAACCAGCTCTAAGGAACCAAGAGCCAGCGACACCCGCCCTCACCAGCCCGGCAAAGGCAGTAATCCCCTCCCCCTCCCCCCAATCCTTCCCCCACCTACGTGGCCGCTTGAGTGTGTCCCTTTGCTTAAAGCAATCCCGAATTCTGATCTCATCACTGTCTAAGATGAAAGCTCAGAGCATAGGAACCCCAACGTAGGAGTCTGCTCGGGCTGCCATAAGCAAATGCCACAGACTGGGGGCTTAAACAACAGATAGTTATTCTCTCGCCCGTTCTGGAGACTGAAGTTCAAGAGCAGGGTGCCAACGGGGTCGAGTTATGGTGAGCGCACTCTTCCTGGTTTGCAGAGGACCCCTTCTCGCTCTGTCCTCGTGCTCGCGTGGTGGAGAGAGAGAGGAAGCAAGAAGTCAGCTATTGCTTCTCATAAGGGCACTGATCCTGTCATGGGCCCCACCCTCGTGGCCTCCTCGAAACCGAATTACATCCCAAAATCCCCATCTCCAAATTCCCTCACACTGGGGGGTTAGAGCTCCAACATATGAAGAGGGGGGGCCCACAATTCAGTCCATGGCTCCCACCTACTGAAATAGCTGACTGGTTGTGTTTGCATGGCGCTTATGTGCAAATTTGTCCCGGGAATCTTATTAGGGGGGATAGTTTTTCCTCTCGCATGTCTTCTGGGCAAAAACTTTTTTGCCTCCAAGCAATTTCCCCTTTGGTCTGCAGGCAAGGACAATTGAAAAGGCACGACTGTGTTTGAATCCCAGGAGTTAAAAGCAAATGGAAGGGTTAATTGCTGTTCACAGCTCTGGAACTGCTCGGTTTAGCTGCAAAGGTTCTGAACCACTGGTGGTAGGAGACCCCAGGGATCTCTGATAATTTCCCCGTGATTATTGTTGTATTAATTCTTCACTCTTCCAACCTTTCTGTAGTTTATGGGTGAAACAGCTCTTAAAGAAGAGAACAAATTAGGCAAATGCTTTTGATCATAAGTGCAGATAATACACAGCCCTTAGACTCTCTTTTTGTGGGCTTTTCCTATACATATTGACACAGCTAATCTTTGCTTCAGCAGCATGTACATAAATATTATCCAAGATGACTGGCATACGTTACTGTTTCTTTTAAGAAAATCTCCAACTGAATCCAATGTTTCCCATGCGGCACCTGATCCACCGGGGTGTGGGATATTTATAGAACAGTAATAACGATATTTGAAAACACTGTAACGTCTAAAGCATCTATTTCCCTGCAAATTTCATCTAGAAGGCTGCATTTTGCAGACATAAGCTCCTGCCAGCCATTCATGCTGATTGCTGGAAGGCTGGGCATTGTTGAAATTCACAAAGTGGCTGTTTTGTGCATTATTCTCTTGGAACCCTTCAGAAGGAAAGTCACCTTCTCATGTGGATGAAAATGTTTGCAGGTAAGGACTTGCCGACTGACGTAGCCTTCCGATGCTGGTCTTTTGCCCTTTAGGAGAATTCCGTTTTGGATGCATTTGCCCCTAAAAACCACAGTAGGGTCTCAGGCTTCATATGGTAGTTCATGAAATTGTAGAATCAAAGGATCTTATGACCCGACAATCTATTGGCTGGGAGGGAAACTAGCTCCCATTTTAACCAATTTCCCTCCACCTTTTAAACCACGAGGACATTAGTTTGGTGGCAGAGGTGGGACTGTTGCCTTTTTATTCCTCTCTCAGTGCTCCCTCTATCACCCCTGGTTTGTTTCCGTAGCTCGTGTCCTAGTGTGTCCTAGTGGATTCAGGCCTATCGTATTTAGCTTAATACATGTTTACTAAAAAGCCCACTGGGAGAGTAACTTCTACTTTTCGGTGTGGACTATGCGCAGACCCTCTACCAGGCCCTTATTTGCATCCCCTCAATTCATTCTTTATCGGAACCTTATGAGGCAGGCATTAGCATCCCCATTTTACGCACGGGAAAACTAAGGCTCAGAGAGGTTGTCCAAAGTCCCCTGACTAGTAAGTGGCCGAGTCAGTGTTGGAATCTGGGACCGTTTGGCCCTATAGCCCCGTTCTTGCCATCGGAGCGGAGAGGAGGACAAGGTGAAGTTGGAGATGCGGTCTTTCCACATAAGCAGGACACGTTCTTCTCTCTGGCCAGACTGGAGGCGTGGGCTGTGCATATTCACGGCTGGGGGGCCCAGAGGTGAATGGATGATGCCCCCTGCCTGAGAAGAACATTCCAGCTATATAAACAGACAGCGACAGCTTGTGGTCCAGGCTGGACAGAGGGGTGATGCGGGGGGATGGCAAGGAGTTGGCCAGCTAAGAAGGGGGCTGGGAGGGGAGGTGGGCCGGCAGGCAGGGGACCTGCATGGAGAAGGCCCAGAAAATAGGAAGGATAGAGGGGGAGGACCGTGGTAGAGCGGCTGACAGATACCGGATCAAAGAGGGCCATGGATGTATTGCCAAATTCGGGGGTTGACCTCCCCCGGAAAGCCTGAGGGTCACGCATGGGGAGGGAATCTGACTTGGACAGCTAACCTATCCAGTGTCAGGGGAGGACTGAGCGAAGGGGCCAGGCTGGGGGCAGGGTGATAGTGACCATGGGAAGTGAGAAAAGGGAGCCTGTCAGGAAGCGAGATGGACAGACAGCCTGAGGGAAGGGAGAGCGGAATCAGGGCGACTCCCAGGTACCAGGAGAAGGGGGAGCAGGGGGCCGGTCGGTGGTGCCAGCAGCTTAGAGAACGTGGAGGCTGAGATTCCCCTGAGAGAGAGCTGGACCAGGGGATGGGGGGAGCAGGCAGGGGGCTCAAGAGAGGAGCAGGGGGCTGAGCAGCGGGTGGGCTGGAACAGGGAGAATGATAGCTGGGAACAGCCCAGCCGCGCTCAGCAGCCTGGGCAGGCACAGAGGAGGGGGGACTGCGGGATTGTCCTTGGGGTGGGTCTGCCCGCAGGGTGGGGAAGGACTGGGACCCAGGTATGTGAGTGAGTCTGGGCCTGGCAAGGAGAGGAGGGGCCAGGATGAACTCCCAGGGCATAAACGCTGCAGGATCTGAAGCAAGCCACAGGACAAGGTCATGTAAGTCTCTAGACTGTGGTGCCAGGATGACTCGTGTCCAAGCTTCCAGGAGGCTCCCCAGTCAACGGTGGCCAGACCCCAAAACAGCTGCTCTAAGCGCAGCGTTTGCAGCCTACCTTCCTGCCGGCACAAGGCTGGCTGCGTTGCCAAGGCAGCGGGAGCGGCACATCTGAACAGTCTCCCTGGCAACTCCAGTTCAGGACGCGCATGCCCGGGGCAGCATGGCGAACAGAAGGAGCACTGGACTGGGAGTCCGGGGAGATCACCCACAGCTCTGCCATGGCCCTCCGTTACCCCATCTGGGAGCCAGATGGTCAGTCTGGTCCCTTCTGGCTCTTTGAAGCCATTAGTGCCAGCTAGGAAGGGGGAACCCGTGAGAGGAGAGGCAAGCGCCTTCAAGAGGAGCCATTGTAGAGAAGTCGGCGCGGCCTGTCACAGACAAGCTAAGGAAGCCCACGGGGAATTTCGGCCCATGTCCCCGGGCCTAGGTGGGAGTCTAAATACTGTTGGGGAGCTCAGCGGAAGGAGGGTCTTGTGAGCTTGCCTTGTGGCTCACGGCTGTTTCAGACCTCAGGACAATCTCTTATGTGCCACGTGGGTGGCTGTCTTAAAGATCGTGGCCACGAACAAGTCCAGTGAACAGGACAGCGGGGCGCTGTGCTTCTGTACCTGTGAGCCTCACGACAACGCGTGGAGGTGGGCATTACCATCCCCACTGTCCCGGCGAGATCAAGGCTCACATTTGGTTAGGGAGCTCGTGCTGGTGGCTGGGCTGGAATCTGCCTCCAGATCCATCTGCCCCACACAGAGGCCCAGGGACCTCAGGAGATGCTCACCCACCTGTGCAGGCAGAAAGATGGCCGTTTCGGGGCCACGGCCATTTGGGAGGACGCAACACATGCTAAAAAAGTCACCCTGACGGGCCAGGCGGCCACCCTCAAGGAACTTACAGTGTGAGCAGCAACCCTAGAGAAGGTTTAAGGAAATTGCCTTTATGAGATTTAGACTTTTGGGAGAGACGAGCCCACTAAGCCACCGGCTGCAAGGCCCGTCTGGAAGCCGCTGAGAGACCAGCACCCCCACCCCCCACATCAACAGAGTCCGGCAGCTTCCCACCGAGGCCACACACATCTGCCCAGCTGCTCTGGGGCTGACAATGGGAGATGACACGTCTACACCGGAGGGAGTGTGAGCCCGACATGTCTAGGAGGAGAGGCGCTGGGGGCTCCTCCTCTCCTCCCGGGGCCCCCCAGCCCCGCCGTGCGTCGTGCGTTCCATCTGTGCTGGCATTTCTAATGCAGCCTGGCAGGTGTTTGGGCTGAAGAGAAGTAGGATAAGGGTCTGGATGGAACGGTGATTCATTTTTGTGGCAGGAGATGGATGAGATGTTTGAGGGTGACGGGACGCACTCTGGTTCACCGCCTTCGGGAAAGGATCAAGCTGGTGGAAACAAATTCAGTCATTCCGATTTAGGAAAAGCATCTTGAGGCCTTTCCCTTCCTTTTTGTATCTCTCCTGGATTCTCTCTTTTTTTTTAAGATTGTATTTTTTAAGTAATCTTTACACCCAGCGTGGGACTCGAACTTACAACCCCGAGATCAAGAGTCGCTCACTCTACTGACTGAGAAAGCCAGGTGTCACACTCCTGGAGTCTTAAATTTTAAATTACTTTTTCATTCAGAACACATTTATTTTTAAAGGATTGGCCCATTGTCATTTTAGAAACTTTACTCAGAGTTGAGTTTAAGGAGCTCGTCGGGTACCTTCAGCTTGGGCCCGCCAAAGACATAGTGCACTGTGTATATTTTGTTTGTAGAAGGACGAGTTTAATGTTCAGACTTCATCTGACTGTCGTGCCCACTACAATGACGGATAATTATTCTGTCTTGCTGAGAAATCACAGCGAGAGACGGGCTGTGCAGAAGAAGACAGACAGACACACACACACACGGTCCTGCCTGATAGATTCAGAACTGAAGTCGCCATGTTTAGATTTCAGTAATGGCGTGGGACATGAAGAATTCTCCCATGCTGTGTGTGTGTGTGTCGCGGGGGGCGGAGAACGAAAATTACTTCCAAAAACAATAAGCCCTTTCCAACAGTGCAAATGGAGGTAATCAGTCATCTAAAAGGAGGTAATAAACAGGGAAATAAAAGACTAAAAAATTAGGATACTTTAAGACTGAAAATGAGGCTTTGTTTGTAACATGCTCACACAAAAAAAGTGTCAGTCTTTCCATAAAGGCTGTAATTACCGGCGTGACAAGCCTCTGGTTCTCGTTCCTCAATGCAGCAAATATTGATTAGGTGTCTACGATGTACCAGATTCCAAACATGCCAATTAAAAAAAAATTAGAAATCCCTAAATGTCAAATTCTCTTGCTATCCATGTTATAATCACTGCTTGATAAGACATTAAAAAAAAAAAAACTTAAAAACATTAGATTTGTAAATGTTACTATACCCTTTTCTTTTCATGATTCAGATCCTGGAACAGATCTTCCAAAGGACGAACGGTTTTTAAAATATAGTGGAGGAATTTATCACCTAGAACGAATCCGGGCATTTTGTATCCTGGTGCATTTCTGATTTGGGCTGCAGACTCTTAGGAGCCAAGAGGGGCGCCGCACAGACAGATGGGGGCATGAGAGGGCCAGGGTGAGAGCCCAGAGAGACGATGGAGAGGGCGGGCCTGGAAGCCAAGGAAAACAGGGCAGAAAGAAGGAGAGAAGGCTAGTGCTGGAAAATAGGGGAGCAGGCTAATATGAGAAAGGCTCCTGTGTGGTTGACCTGTGGCTTCCAGAGCCTCTGCAGACAATAACTCACTTCCGTCTAAACCTCGTTGGTTCTGTCACTTCCTGGGTGCGTGACCTTGACCATGTTACTCAGTTTCCTGTGCCTCAGTTTCTCAGCTGTAAGATGAAGCCCCCTCTCACAGGCTTGTGGTGAGGACTGAACGAGTTCATCCCTTTCAGTGCATGGCACAGTGCTCTGTAAATGTTAGCTCTTACTATCAGGAGGAGGGATGCGGACATTTTTCCTCTTTTCACTACCCAACATCCCAATCTCCTCTTGTGTGGGCAGGGCTTACTTTGCCCGGAGGAGGCAAGAAGGTGGGCCTGGGGCAGCCAAACACACGCCCCCTCCTGGGGTTTTAATCCCTAGCGAGTGAGACAGAGGTGCTAGTCCACACTTCGAGACGATTTGCAGAGCTGGTAGCCATGAGGAAGGATGGCTGGGTCGACATGCTGGGGCGGCTGGACTGTCCCCGCAGCCACTTAGCATAGTCCTGGCCGCCGACCTCCTCGGCTTCTGCCCCTACTCTTGCAATAAATTCTTTTTCTGCTGTTAGCCAGAGGCCATCCTGTAGTTTGCAATCGCGAACTCTTAGAGGAGCCATGCTCCGTGGTGCTGTCAAATACCACCGCCCGCTAGAGACCACGGGGAGGGATCACAGCCCCCGGGACTTCCCGCAGACTTGGGAGAGAAGACGGCCCTAAAAACCCATCGCCGAATCCAGAATGACTCCAGAGTTGACCAGCAAGACCCTAGAGCAGATATCCCTCATAGGGAGAACTTGGTAGACTTCTCAGAAGGCCAGAAGCATCATGATGGAGCCCCTAGGAGGGCAAGGCCAGGAGCAATGACA
>CM052900.1:128747137-128773664 GCA_028534135.1 Potos flavus
CAGAGCCCGGCACAGATGCAGGCTCGTTGAATTTTTCTTTTCTTCCCCATCTGAGGCTGCCGAGTGTTTTATTTGGGGAGCTGTGGTGGGGTGGCGGGGGATCCGACTGCAAAGTCCAGTCATGGCCCTGCTCCCACCTACGTGTGACCTTGGTCCCGTACTTAACACTTCTGGGCTGGAATTTCCTCGTTTGTCAAGTTGGGACATATGTGGCCCTTTGTCGTGGGGTTTTCTGGTAAAATGCCTAGCATGAAGACTGGCACACAGAATGTGCTTGGAGGAAGTTAGAACAGGATGAAGAAGACATTAGGATATACATTTCCTCTTTTCTGTGGATGTCGAGCTTCTTACGGAAGGGATGCTCTGGTCCTAGTGTCAGAAAATGCCCCAGGTGCTGTGGTTTATAACCACACTTACTTTTAGATGATCATAGGCAGTGATTTACCAAAAGGCGCTACTGGTACCTGTTACCCACACCAACTGTTCGTGCCGAGCTCAGGGAGGGCTGCTGGAGGGCCTGGGCTGGGAGGCAGGAGAATGGTTCTGATCCCCGCCTTGCTGTGTTGCCCTGGGCCAGCCACGTTCCCTCTCTGGGCCTCAGCTCCCACCAAGTCTGTAGATAGATGGATTCTTTTCATTTCTTCTAGCCCTGAACAGACAGAAGTATTCTTCTAAAGAAAATGTGAAGAAAACTCAACTTAGAATGCAGATGTCCTGCAAGGAGTCCACTGAAAGGCAGAAATAGATTGGATTCAGGAGACCCAGTGTCTGTCCCCAAATCCCAGTCAGGCTGTTCAGGCCAGGGGGAGCAGTCACATGGCCCCAGAGGTAGCCAGAGGGCCCGTGGGGGGAGTCACATAATCCAAGGGTTTCCTGGGAGAAGGTGAGCCCGGCCCTAGAAGTGTGGGAGCAGAGGCTGGCCAGCCATGTCCCCATTTGGTCCAGTGTCCCCACGGCGATCCACCCTGAGTTGGGCCCTATGCTGAATCTGACAGGGTCCCTACCCCAGAGAAGCCTCAGGCCAGTGGTGGGACAGGGAGAAAGGCAAACTATGTCGGCCCTTGCCTTATTACCTCCAGTTTTATTATCAGCTGTGAGATCTCAGTCTGCCGCATATGTCCCCTGCGGGGGCACAGAACTCCTGTCTCCTTTGCTTCTAGCTAAGCCTCAACCCATCCAAACAGCAGTAGCTGTTGCTGACTGCGTCTTCGGTGCCAGGACCTCTTTCCATGTTGTTACTCCCCCTCAGAGCCCTTGTTTTCTTCTTCCCATTATATAGATAAGAAAACCGGGGCTCGGTGGTTAAGTAACACCCCCAAGGTCCCGCAGACCGGGAGAGGCAGGGCTGGGATTCAGAGCCCTCTGAGGAGCCTCCCTTCCGGGCGTAAGTGCCTTGAGAGCACTTTCTCTCCGGAGACTGATTGGACGTCTCACCCAGCAGACGCTCTTTTCATTGCTCCTAACAGAACATACCTTGTTAATCTTGTCTCAGAGTAATCATTTGCTTTTCGGATTTGTTAGCAACAGCGCCCTGGTGCTTCCAGAAGGGCCTGGTGGGGGGAGCAGGACAGGCCAGTAAAGGGGCTGAGAACTGGCCGAAGGGGCTAAAATAACTGCCATAGGTGATCAGGGCAGGCTTCCCGGGGGCAGTGGCAGTGGAACTGCACTTTGGGAGAAGAGGACGTTAAGACAGGAGACCAAGGCGGTCCCTTGGAGCATGGATCCTCGTACTCTTGTTGGACCTGAGCTCCTGAGCTTGGAGGCAGGGCCAGGTGTCACCTATCTCCAGCCAGTGCTCAGCAGAGGCCTGAGGAATGAATAAGCACGTCTCTCCTGTCCTCTCCTGGTTGGCGGGGCCCTCTGTGGCCCCGGTGGGGTGGTGGGAGGTCCCGTGGTCCTGCTTTCAGACAGACATCCTGGTCACCCCAGAGCCACCTGACCGTAGCCTAGAAAAGCCTCCTGGGCCCACCAGGCCCCCTCACACTCTTCTCCTTGCCCCACAGCCAAGAAGACCTGTGCGGACAGCGACTTCACCTGCGGCAATGGCCACTGCATCCCAGAGCGATGGAAGTGTGACGGCGAGGAGGAGTGTCCCGATGGCTCCGACGAGTCCGAGACCACGTGCAGTGAGTCCTGGAGCTAGGGCCGGGCTGGGCTGGGGATGGGGGGCTGCTTCTTCATCAGATCCTCCTTGTTGGGAGGTTGGGAAGCTCAGTGGGGGTGATCTCCAGACCCACCTCGTGCCGCGCCGTCGGGAGCTCCCAGGGCATGGCCAAGCATATCCAGTCCTGGTTTCCGCTAACTTCCTCACAGGCCTCTTGTAGCTCGGACCCTGCTCCTGGGGCACCAGGAACTAGAAACAGCCCTTCTGCCCAGAAGCAGCCGGAGCATATCCTCTGGGTCTCCCTGCAGCCTCCCCCACTGTTTTTCTGGAGGACTCTGATCATAATTCTAACAGTACTGCTAACAGTGGGTGCTTATTAAGTGTTTACTGTGGGCCAGACAGAGTGCTAGGTTTTTCTTCATCCCGCAGCAGCCTCATGAGGCAGGTCCTGTCACTTTCTGAATTTTGCAAAGGAGGACACTGAGGCTCAGAGAGGTTGAGTGACTTGCCCAAGACCACCCAGCCAGGACTCTGAGGCCCCAGATCTTTTCTCTGCCCTGAGCCAGCTGAGCCCAGGAGCCCCGGCATCCATGGCAGGCTGGATGGCAACAGAGGCAGCCGAGGTGAGGCCCAGGGCCCGAGCCAGAGCCCCAGGCCCGCCTCCCACACTCGGGGCTTTGTCTCTCCTTGATTTCTTTTCCAGGCCCTAATCCTCAAAGCAAACTTACACCCGGCAGGTCATTCCGTGACATTTGTTAAATTAAAAAGAAGATGAGAAGGGGGTGGGGAAAGCCCCAGCGGGTCCTGAGGCAGAGCCCCAGTTGAGTGAGACTGAGAGGGCTGGTGAGGACCTACGAGTCACAATCCCGAGTCACAATCCCCGTCCTCCTCTTTAGGGGTCACATTCGCCCCAGAGGCAGAGGCGGGGACAATGGAGGCCCGCAGCCCATCTCGGGCTGTGGCTGATGATAACTGGGTTTCCTCGTCTCCTAGCAACAGAGCCACCAGTCTCCCTGTGAGAGAGAGAAAAGGGGAGCAAGAGCGACCCCGGCCCCAGACAGGAGGCCCCCTTGTCTCCTTGCACAGCTGCCTCTGCTGCCCCTGGCCAGGCCACAGGCCTTGTCCTTTTCTTACCCCCAGGCAGCCGACCTGTCCCGGGGCCGGTCCAGAGCTTTGTCCTGAGCTGCAGAAGGCACAAAGCCCAGCCACGCCCACTGGGATTCTCATCCTCAGGGCCAGCTTGGATCCCTGTTTAGAGAGAAGGAAACTGAGGCCAGGATGGATTTGGCCGCTTGCCCGAGGCTGCCCAGCTAAGGAGGGGGAGAGCTGTGGACAGCCAGGAGTGTGTGTTTGGGGAAGGGGCTGTGATCACAGGGAGCTGAGCGGGTGGCACTGCAGTCAGCCCCCTGGGCTGTCCCGGCCCCCCTCCAGCCCTCACCCTGGACACTGGGGGCAGCAGGGAAATGAGGGGAGCCTCAGCACAGTTATTACTGGGGTGTGTCCTACTGCATGAGAGCTGGGATCCCCCTTCTCCCCGTGTCTCTGTCTCTTTGTGTTGATGTCCCTTTTCATCTTCCCTGCCCCAGCTCCAGGGCCCTGCCCACCCTGCTCTCTTGGATGGCCGCCCCTGTGCCTGCCCCCCTGCCCAGCCTCCCTCTTGCCATCCCTCTCCTCCACGCCCTGCCCCATGTTTCCCTCTGTCTTTCTCCCTCTCATTTGTCCTAGCAGTTGCTGCCTTTCCATCCTCTGGCGGTGCAGGGGCCCTCCTGCCTCCCGGGCCTGCTTTGTACCCACTGTAAGGCACTGTTATTTGACAGCTGAGTAACTGGAGAAGTCAAGGGCCTTGCTTCCAAGACACACAGGTTGTTTGTGACTGATCGGCCTTCTGTGATAAACGATGGGCTCGTCAGGCTCTCTCTGAGCCTTGACGGAGTGCCCGTGGGAACAGGAGTCAAGACGGCACCCTGGGAGTCAGGAGGCCCAGCCCTCCCCCGGGCTCTCCCAGTGAATTTGCTCTGAGATCCTGCACACCTTCCTGTCCCTCCCTGGACCCCAGTTTCTAACATCTCAGAATCCCAAAGACCATGATCTAAGATTCCTGGACACTTAGGACCTTCTTTCTTCCAGCTGGGGCACAAGGCCCAGGATCCCACTTCTTGTGCCAAGTTACATTGGTCAGAGGTGGGTAAGGCCTGTGGGTAGAGGGAGCTGCCTGGAGGAGGTGGGCCAGAATGGGACCTCAAGGGTCAGGCAGAATTTGGGGCAGCAGGCCGGCTCCCTGCTTCCCCACCAAATGGGAACCTGGTAGCCAACCCACTGCCCATTTAACTGGCATTGCCATAGCAACCCCCACAGTCTACCAGGTTCACCGGTATAGCCTACCAGGTTCCTAGGGACTCTGCCAGCTTGAAGATTACAGGAAGTCGTAAAGTGTAGTGGTTTTGGTGTGTGATCTATTTGGGTCCGGTCCCCTGAGACCTCAGGCAGGTTGCCCAGTCTCCCTGAGCCTCTGTTTGTTCATCTGTAAAACGGAGTGATAGCACCTGCCTTATGGGGGTTATGAGGATGAAATGGAAAAAATGTGGCAAACTGTCAGCGCTCGAGTAAATGGCAGTATCACTCTCATTACTGTATTTTGATTCCAGGCCCTCTCTCCCACATACAGCAATTTAAAATTTTAGAATAAGGGAGGGGTCTGCATGGAAAGGGCAAGGGATTTGGGAGCATGTCCCCATTTTTGTGCTCCCCCACTGTATCGTCTGCCCCTAGCTAGCTGGGGTTTCTCTAGGCTCTCTTTCCTTTTGGTTCTGGGATTCGTGTCTGTCAAATACAGCCAGGAGTCACAGTAGGAAAGCCTGGGACATTTGCCTAATGAAAGTGGTATTTCAATTCTAATTATAGCTCCCTTGATTGGGGAGCCTTCTGACCCACCTTCAGGCATCCGATGGGAGGGGTACGGCGTGGGGGAGGGGAGGTTGGTTCAAGGTGAGTGAGTGGAAACTTTGGGTACTGCTTATTGGCAGTGGGAATTTATTCATCATCTTAGAACCTTTCCACTGGAAAAGGGACTTTACTGATGAACCCAGTGAAGGCCCAGAGGTTTTCTGAGGCCCAGAGACAAGTTAGAGGCTGTGACTGTCCCCCACCCCCCGCATGATGGTGTGGCCCACGCCATGCTTCCTGGGTAGCAGCCAGACACTGGGAGCCCCACTGCCTGGGTCCCTGGCCCTCCCAGAGCTGGCCGTCCCCATCTGGAGGTTATCTGCCCTTAAGCCTCGCGTGTCCCGACCCTGCAGACGTGCCCACTCACTAAGCAGCCAGCAGACACTTTCATTCTTTTACTCGACAGACATTTCTCTTTTTATTAATTTGTGAACTCATAAATTAGAGAACGCCAGCAGATTGGATTTCTGGGGCAGGATTCTCTGGGAACTGGTAATGCCTACAGCCACTCCGGTGTGCTGTTCCAGACCCTTGCCGACTCTGGAGGATTCCCGGAGTCTGAGAGACGGTGGGGTTCTTCACGCCTGCCTCTCAGATCCTCGGGGACACTTGACAGCAGGCCAGGGCATTCCTCGGGGCGTCTGTCTCGGAGAGAGGCTCCATCGCGGGGTCCCTGTGGACTGTGATCACGTGCACCCCCGGGGATGAGGCCGGGGCCCTTCTAGCCCTTTGCATTTGCATTTCATGAGATGAAGCAGGGACAGCTGGTTTCTGAGTTTGTTCTAGGCCCTGAGTGTCGAGCTTTCCATGTTTCCTCATTTAAACCAGGTACCAGCTCTAGGAGATTCCGTAGCCCCATTTTCAGATGGAGGCTTGGTGCAGAGAGATTAAGTGAGCGGCCGAGGGACCTGTGTGCTAGTAGATGGGCTCAGACCCAGGTGTGCCCAACTCCAGGACTCATGCTTTTTCTCCCGCATCATGCTGCCTGGGGGGCCTTTGGCTTCATTTGTCCTGAATGTGGACATTAGGCGGCCATGTTGCGGGCCCTTCCTGAGTAGAGACCCAATGAGCCTCCTTCCTCTGGTGACCCCGATCCGGCCCGGAGGTCCCGGGGCACCAACAGGGCCTGCTTTTCTCATGGGCAGTGGTTACATGTGGTAAGTTAAGCAGTGTGTTTGGACATAAGAGCTGTGGGCTAGAAGTCTAGTTCGGCCTCTCTCCACAGGCCTGTCAGCAAACACCTTACCCTCTCTGGGCTTGGCTCGCCTCGTCTGTCACATGGAGGTAGTCACGGCTCTCCCCTCCCTTGTGAGGAGACAACGGCATATCAGCGCTTACCCAGACCGGCTTCCCAGGGCTAGGCAGTGAGGAGGCCTGACCCCAGAGCCTGCAGAGTGAGGTTCCCATCCTAGCTTTGGGGAAGAACCGTATGACCACAGAGACGGTCAGGCCGTAGGAGAGAGGGGAGGTTGGAACACCTGGCATCCAGGAGCCTAGGCGGTCCCTTCCCCCCTTTGGGCCTCTGTCTCCCGTCACTATAGTGGGGACTCCTCGATGTGACCTCTTGTGTCCTAGCCTTCCAGGACGGTGCCTTGGCTCTGTGAGGGTAGGAGGGCTGGTGTCAGGCATTGCCAAATCCTCCGGAGCCTGTAATTAGAGCTGTCTATTTGAGGACACAGCAAATGTCTTATTAATTATAAAGAAAGGAAGCAGACGGATTGTTTAATCATTGTCCTTGCTGAAAGGTTATGCAATTAACTATATAAATATTCATTAAAAGTTCAAGCGGCTGCCTGCTGCACCGAGGTCTGCAGAAGCAGGCCCCCAGAGGTGGGGAGGACGGTCAAGGGCCATTTCAGTCACCTGGGCGTTCGGGTGTAGAGTTTGGGGCTGGTTCAGGCTACCCTTCTACCCACAGGAGCAAGCAGGGTTTGATGGAAAGGGCACCTTCAGTCAGAGGAACCTGGACTCTGCCTCTCACCTGCTGTGCATCTTTGGACCAGTTCCTTGGTCTCTCTGAGCCTGTTTCCTCATCTGTCAAATGCAGTGCTTACCCAAAAGGGCTGCTGCCCTGCTCTACTCTAGGAGCGCTGCTGTGATGATCTCTGCGAAGGGCACCCCTAGAGCTGGCACATATAGCCTGAAGGGTCTGCTCCCCTGGGAGCTTGTGGGCCACGTGGGAAATGGAGTAGCCTGACACCCTATGGGTGCTCAGTAAATAGGGCTTCCTTCCAGCTCCGCCGTGAGGTTCTGTTTCCCACGGCCTGGCTCCGGGAGAGAGGATCACCTTGTCCCTCTGTGTCCTTGCTGTCTCAGAAGCTTGCAGGCATACAGAAGGCCCTTAGCGCCTTTCCAGGAGTCAATTTAAAAGGATGAAATATTCTGTATCTTTTAGACTTGCAGAATATTAACCCAGTGATTCTCAGATGGGGCGCATGGGAATCACCTGGGGGCTGAGGGGAGGTACTGAAATGCAGATTCCTGGGCTCTGCCCACAAAGTCTGGGTTCAGCCTGCTATGAGCCGGGCCCAGGAACCTGCACTTCTGGCAGCCCCCACCGCCCACCCTGCAGTCCGGAGTCTGGGCAGCACTGGCTGGCTTCAGCTCCCTCCTGTGCTTCCGGGGGTCCTGCGGTGTGCGGGTGATAGAGGGGCTCTGGGAGGGCCCCACCTCCCAGCTGCCAGACCTCCTTCACCACCCTGCACTACGACGGCCCCAAGGCAGCCTTTGTAAAAGATCTCTGCATGTCTGTGCTCTCTAGGGCCCTACACAACAGTTATTTGTGAAGGGGAATTTCCAGAAAATGAATCCCATGAATCCTGTATTCCCAGCGGGTTGCCTTATATTTCATGAAATGTATTCCTAGAGAGAACTCTGGGGTCCCAGGCTTAGTAGTGTCTGGGGGCTCTCCCTCCAACAGCTGCCCCCTCCCCCCTCTTACCCTTTTCTCCAGCTCTGGTGCCCTGTCATCCCAGCTATGAAAGTCAGAGAAGGGGACACTGGTCTGAGATGAGGGGACAAAATTGAGGGGGAGACATAAGTTACCCCCCCCGCCGGCAGGTGCAGTGGACTGTGCCAAGTGTGAGGCGTCAGACACAGCTGACTTTGGGTCCTCACTCGGTGTTAGCAGCCGTGTGCCTAGAACCCAGTGCTTACCGCCAGGTCTGGTGCACGGCCGTACTCAGTAGAAACCCACCAAGTGGATAGACACGTCCTCATCTGTTCGTTTGGAGAATTGTAGTGGATAACCCCTAGTGAGCCCTGGGCTGGCCGTTCTTCCAAGTGCCTTACAGACATTCACTCGGGAGTCCTAACAATCCCCCGTGCTATGGAATAGTATCATTGCCACTCTGTTGGCACCGAGGTGAGGACTGTTGACTCAGGTCACATAGCCAGTGAGTGACCCCATTCATGCCCAGGAAGCCAGGTTCCGGAGCCCCTGCCCTCAACCTCCAAGCTGGAGGCCTCGACATAATCGTCACCCTGCCGGCGGCTCTGCACCTCTGGGCGACAATTGAGTTCACACCCTGGCAGGTAGCAGGGAGCGAGCCGCAGAGGTCTGCAAGGAGTCTACCACAGCTGTCACGTGGGTCATCCTGGGACGCTCAGGATGAGAGCTGTCCCCAGCCCTGATCAGGGTTCTCATTCTTTCTTCCAAATTGAGAATCAGCCCTGGGGCTCCAGGCCCCTGATTGAGTCAGCCTCTGATTGCTGCTGGAGTAATTATAGCTGTGTGGTCCCGCTGGGCCCCGCCGGGCGCACAGCACTGCTCTGACAGCGGGCTCCGCACCGTCGCTGGGGGAGGGGGTGGGGGGACGGGGCATACCGTGGCCGCTCTTGGGGCCTTGGCGAGCCCTCCAAATCCACAGGTTTGGATCACAGAGGCACTGATGTGGAAGCTCAACAGAGGCCCAGCTGGGGTGTGTCCCACCCCGGGGCACACGGCAGGGAAATGACAGAGAAGCATGCGGGGTGTGGCAATTTTGTGTTGCTGGAGCTCAGAGGGGACATTTGGAGGGTGGGAGGTGGGGCTGGAGAGGCAAGCTGGAGTGGCGGGATCGAGGAGGGGCTTGCGTGCCAGGGGCCAGGGGCCCGGGGCCCATGAAACGGCGTGAGGCAGGGAGTGGTGGGATCAGATGTAGGGTTCCAAGGGTCTCAGGGCCAGACAGCAGCTGCTCCTTAGATGAAAAAACTGGGGCCCGGGGCAGGGAGGCCCTGACGGATTCTCAGGGCCTCGGGCCAGGTGGCTCGAGTCAGGCAGGAGGACTGGTTGGCACCATGCCCCGTGTCCCCCTTTGGCTAAGCCATGTGCGTATGTCTGTCTTCACAGCCAAGCAGGTGTGTCCTGCAGAGAAGCTGAGTTGTGGACCCGCCAGCCACAAGTGTGTGCCCGCCTCGTGGCGCTGCGACGGGGAGAAGGACTGCGAAAGCGGAGCAGACGAGGCCGGCTGTGCCACCTGTGAGTCGGGTTAGGTCCCAGGGTCTGCAAGGTGGCCAGGCAGCCTTGAGGGCAGGAGGTGGGGGGAGCAGCAGCCGCTTCCAGGAGGGGCTTTCTCTCGGGGCTCGGTGGGTGGAGAGCAAAGGGTAACGATCAGGACACTAGTTAACGGCCAGGCGCTCTGGAGAGACGTTTCCTGCTTTCATCCTCACAACCACCGCACGAGCAGCCATTGTCATCCCCATTTTACGGGTGAGGAAACTGAGGCTCAGACAAGCGAGGAAAAGCACCCAAGGCTGAGTGGTGGAACCAAGATTCAAACCCGGCTCTGGACAGCCAAGCCCAGGAGTATTTTTACCATATGTGACATCTGCTCATCCATTTCATCCGTCTCCACCGACCTCCGAGCCGGGGCAGGGGGCGAGGGCTGGGCCGTGGGGAGTACTGGCAGGGCTGGGGTACGGGGAGGGGCAGACTCCTGAAGTGTGAAGGACGTCTGATGCTGAAATCTCAGACTCCAGCACGAATGTCAAGGGCGGGAAGACATCCTCGGCAGCCTCAGCAGGAACAGATGGAAGCGGTCACTGGGGCAGTTCCGCATCACTGAGCTTCAAACACAGGATTATCTCCTTCCCAGGGAGCAGGCCAGCGGGTCCTGGGCCGGTGGGGCTAGGCTTGTTTTCAACTGGATGGACACCTACTGTGCACCAGGCCTGGAGCCAGGCTCTGGAAGGGATGACGAGGTGAATCCTACACGCTCCTTCCTCCGGGAGCCCGTGATTAATAGGGGAGACAGACTGGCTGTCGATAACTAGGCTGCAAGGCTGGGCTGAGATGTGGGTGGTTTGGGGTATTATGGGGGCTTTTGCCAGGAACTCACCCACCGCTGCCTCCCACCCCGCTCCCTCTACCAGCCTCTATATTTACATCCTACCCCTCCTCCCTGGCCCGGGGGAAATGCCATCTCTCTGGAGGCTTGTGAGTCACACAGCACTCTAGATTCCAAGTCTGGAGGTCTGACGCGTCTGAAGCAGGAAGCAGCTGGGTATGGGGGGAGCTCCTGGCTTCGGCCAGCAGTTTCAAAGCCCGAGCGATGGCACTGGCTTGTCTCCTCAGCTGTGATAATTTTGCAGGGCTTCGCTGGCCAATGAGAATCCTCTTTCCTCCTTACCCTCCCCCCCATAATCAGACGTTTCCTGAGCTCTAAGGGCCATCAGTGGCTATTGCACGGGCGGGAGTATCTCTAACTGGGCCATGTGGTGGCAGGCATGGTCCTCGTGAATTATGGGTGACAGGGGAGGGTGGTTCGAAGGTCTTACCTGACGTCTCTGCCACAGCTCCCAACCACCTGGGCAGAGGAGAAAGAATTCTTCCTCCTCTCCTCCCCCAGAGCTGCCTCCATTTGGGAGAGCTGGGAGTGGGCTCTCTGGATGCAGGTCTGAGAATATGGCTCTTGAAGCCGTTCAACTTTCAAACCTCAGGGAGAGCTCAGTATAAGGAAGCGACTTAGCGAGCCCTTCCCCGCAGACACGTGCAAGCCGAGTGTGGCAGGAAAGAGGGGAGCTAATCTAGGCACCTGAGTAATCTTGAGGGGCAGATACCACATGGTAGCGTTTGCTTTCCCCACCAGTGCCCCAACATCCCAAAAGCCCAGAAGGGGAAAAAAATGCAGCTGTCAGAAACTTAATAGAGCTGTCAGCAACACATGACGGGCTCCCTACATTGTGAAGCTGAAGACATCGTTCTATTTTATGTCCGGTAACAATGAAAAATGGTATTTTTCTATTAGAAAATAAAAACAGACTCTTGGCGCCCCCACGTGGAGAGATCTGGTGCTGCCGCCACCACCGCAGCCAGGGTGGTGCAGCTCTCTCCCCAACCTCCCCCCACCCCCAGCCATGGCCTCTGTGCGAGGAACGAAGCAGGGAGATGAGGAGGTCACTGCTCTGAAAACAGCCTACCCTCCAGGAAAGGAGGAGCAAATCAGAAAGCTGAGAGGAGTCCGAGTAGGAGGGAAGAGCTCCAAACCTGAGTTCTGGTTCTGTGTGACCCTGGGCGAGTTGATCCTCTCTGGGCCTCAGTTTCCCCGTCTGTAAACTAACAGTTGGGCGAGTGGTCTCCAGAGCCCTCCCAGCCTCTGAGCTGAGCAGCTCACTAGAGAGAGGAAGCCCAGGACCCCAGGCAGGGCCAGCGACCTGTGCCCTTACCCACTACACATCCCTAGTTACTCCTCCGGCCCTGGCTGGTCTGGCATCTGTCCGCTGCACACCCGCCCCCCTGCAGGGAGCTCTGTGCCAGGCCCTCCGGACCAAGCTGGGTTAGTCTCAGAGCCAGTCCCCATGCAGTAGTCGTGAGGGAGACAGAACGATGTGAGACCCAGACGCTTGAGTGCTGTGAAGGGCACGCAGGAGAACAGCGGTAGAGGGAGGCTTCCCAAGAGCATAAAGTGTGTTATGGGAGGTGGACTTTGGGCCCCCGAAGGATGAGAACTGGTCACTGTGAAATTCAGAGACAGTGATGGGCAGGAGGAGAGCACCCAGCAGAGGGAAGAGCTTGGGCGAAGGCCTGGAGGTGAGGAGGTGGGCGAATGGTCTAGTATGGCGGACACCAGGGCGTGTGCGGGCACCAGGCGTTGGGGCAGAGCAGTGGCTGGGTGCCAATGGCTTGGATGCCAGGCCAGGGGACTGAGCCAGGCTGGTGCGGACACATGGCGGTGGGGAAGGGGCTGAGCCGTGCAGTCAGGAAACAGCCCCTGACCTCGTTCCTTGGGAAGGGTCTGTGTCACGTCCGGTATCATTTCCTGGGAACATCACAAGGCCCTTGGAGGCAGGCAGCGCCCTGCGGCAGAAGCGCTCCCAGCCCCACCGCAATGCTGGCGGCGGCGGGACGGGAATTCTCACTCCCAGTAGGCTGCGGGGCTCAGGGAGGGCAGGCGCGGTGCCCCGGATCCCCCTGCATGGCCCCGGATCGGAAGGCCCCGGTGCCATCGGGCCCCCCCGCAGGACGCCCGCGGCGGGTGGGCGAGGGTCAGGGGCCCCCCGCAGCAGCAGCAGGGCCGACCGGCTCTCTGTCCCGCGCAGTGTGCGCCCCGCACGAGTTCCAGTGCAGCAACCGCTCCTGCCTGGCCGCCGTGTTCGTGTGCGACGGCGACGACGACTGCGGCGACGGCAGCGACGAGCGCGGCTGCGCCGACCCGGCCTGCGGGCCCCGCGAGTTCCGCTGCGGCGGCGTTGGCGGCGCCTGCATCCCCGAGCGCTGGGTCTGCGACCGCCAGTTCGACTGCGAGGACCGCTCGGACGAGGCGGCCGAGCTGTGCGGCCGCGCGGGCCCCGGGGCCACCGCCGCGCCCGCCGCCTGCGCCGCGGCCGCCCAGTTCGCCTGCCGCAGCGGCGAGTGCGTGCACCTGGGCTGGCGCTGCGACGGCGACCGCGACTGCAAGGACAAGTCGGACGAGGCCGACTGCCGTAAGCCCCCGCTCCCCCGTACCGCGCGGCCCCGCAGCCCTCCGCGGGCCGGCCTGAGGCGCGGGGCGCACCTGCCCTGCCCGCCCTGGTTACCTGGGTTACCGTGGGGCGCAGGCTGGGGGGAAGGTGGAGTCCTCGGTTGGAGGTCCCCACGCACCTAAATTGCCCAGCTCAGGTCTGACCCCAGAGGCCCAGGGTCTTCTCCGGTCCCGCTCTCCCTGTCCTGCCTCCCACACCATACCCTTCCCCATTTCAGGCATTCACGGGCTGGCTCCAGTGCCCGAGACCTTGGTACCCTCAGGAGCTGCCCCTGCCCCCACTACCTGCTGGGCCTGCTTGTCCTTCAAGGCCTCAACCCTCCCAGCGGGGCTGGGTCTCTCCCCCTGGGCTACCCTGAGCCACCCTCTCCTACAGCACAGACTGTGCTATGATGTCATGGATTCATTCCAAAGCGTCCCTGGGGCCCCTTGAGCTCCTAGAGGATGGGGAGCCTCCCAGGAGTCTCTGGGTTCCTCACACCCCACCTAGTGTCCTGCATGCAGAGGGCGCTCAGGATGGGTTTGTGGAAGGGATGAAGTCATTAAGTGATGAGCACCAACACTCAAAAGAAGGCCACGGGTCTGCTGTGGGTGGGTGGCCCTGGGGAGAGGTGGTGGATGGGAAAACAGGAGACCTGAGTTTCAGTCCTGGCTCTGCCAGCCAGAGTGCTGTGTGATCCTGGGTGAGGCCTTCCCCCTCTCTGAGCTTCAGTCTCCCCATCTGTACGCTGCAAGTGCCTTGGCCAGGTGTCCTCTGAGGACTCCTAAACTCAGCCCCTGGTTCTGTTCTTGCTGAGGGCGGATATGGGCTGGGGCTGGGGGCTGCGGGAGGAGGGCTGTCCCACCACCACGCTGGCCCTGACCCTCCCTCTTTGCCCTCTCCTGGCAGCCCTGGGGACCTGCCGTGGGGACGAGTTCCAGTGTGGGGATGGGACTTGTGTCGCTACAATCAAGCGCTGCGACCAGGAACAGGACTGTCCGGATGGGAGTGACGAAGCCGGCTGCCTGCAGGGTGCGTGGGGTTGGAGGCAAAGGGGTGACTCCCTCTCTGAAGAAGAGCCCTGAGTTCTCCCGACTCCAGAGAGAGCAGAGTTCAGAGAGGTCTCCCCTTTGTCCCTGAGATATGTCTTCCCCCAGAGCATCACTTGCCCCTAAACTACCCAAACTTACTCCTTGCGGTCCTACTGGCCCCAGAACAGCATTTTACAGGACTTTGCCAAAGCTCAAAGAGGCCTAGGGGGGCATGAGAAGGCACTGCACCAGGTCCACCCCCACCATTTGTCCACGCCCACGCCTCCACGTGGCTTTCTTCCCAGCGGAAGCGGAGCCTCTGTCCCCAGGGAGCTCCCTTTATTCCCAGATGGCTAGTCATCTCTCCTCACCTGCAGGAGCCAGGACCCTGACCACAGGTCATCTGGGGACACGGATAAAGAGTTGGGCAGTGAGGTGGCCTCCCTTATGCAGGGCCTCTAGGACACAGGTCCCCCTCGGATGGTCAGTCCAGTCCCCAGGGTCTCTCGAGGGCTCCTGCTTTCCTCTCTCAGGGCCCAGTACTGCCAGATCCGGCACAGACCACCCCCCCACACGCACACCAGCCTTACCCAGCTAGATGATGCGTGGGCATCCTGATTATTCCTGGGGTCCTGCCCTTCCGAGAGCAGAGCTCCCACCAGCCCTGTGTTCCGCGGTCTGTCCTGGGTCCTCTAGAGACCCATGGGGACTGAGGCTCAGCTCAGCTCGCCTCCCACGGACCTAGACCAGCCTAGCCCTCTCTGCCCAAGGTCTCACAGGCCCTGTCCACTCTCTTGTCCGGCCCGACAGAATCAACATGTGAGGGTCCCCGCAGATTTCTGTGTAAGAGTGGCGAGTGCGTGGACGGCGGGAAAGTGTGTGACGCTCAGAGAGACTGCCGGGACTGGTCGGATGAGCCTCTGAAAGAGTGTGGTACAGTACCTGTCTCCTTCTGCCTGCTGGACTAACCCCTCCCCCCCCAACGTCCCCTCCTGGCATCCGGGCCAAGGCCCACACCCGCCTCTCTGCACACGTTCTGCTCTGACCCTCTTTCTCTGGACTCGTGCGCTGTCCTCTGGCCTCAGGCGGGAGTCTGTCTTTGGGGCCTCATTCTGCATCTCTACAAATCGAGCCGCCTTTCCTTTCCAACCCAGATGCTCAGTTATGCTTCCTCTCACAAACTCGGCCTCTCCTCCTAACTCCTTCCACATTGAGACCTCTGCCAACCTAGCCGGGGTCCTGGCCTTTGAGGCCATCCAGCCCCTGCAGGAATCCCTGCAGAGGGAGAGGCAGGGGACAGCAGACAGTAGCCAATTGAGGACATTCCAAAGCCACCTGGCTCGGGCCAGGCCTGAGTGAGGGTAAGGCAGGCCCCGCAGCAGAAGGTGGCACCATCCTGAGCCCCAAGGAGCCTGGGCTTTCTGAGGGACAAGACTTACAGGCTGGGCATGAGTAAGGCAGCTGGCCTAATGGCTAGAGCTGTTGGGGGGGCGGGGGGCTTCCAGGCTAAAAAGAACAGGAGAGTCTGGGCTGTAGGGGAGGTGGGCAGCCCACAGAACATGCTGGAAACCCAGGGTGGGCTCCAGGAAAGTTCATTTCTGAGCTCAGGGCTTTGGGCCGAGAATTCCTGGGAGGACGGAGCCTAGATCCAGCCCTACCTTCCTGGCAGACCCGTTGTCACTCGGCACCTCCCCTCCTGGGCTCTCCGGGGAGCTTCATTCTCTAGAATGCTCCAGGAGCAGTGTGTTTCCACCCCTGTTGGAGATTTAAAAATTGGTTTTGGAAGAAGAGTGGTTGGGTGCAGGTCAGCTTGGCCTGTACCTGAGCTGGCGGGACATGCACTCGTCTTGGGCTTTCCTGCTCCCTCACACGCCCTGCCGGGAAAAGTCCCAGAGGGAGGAACCTGGGTAAGAGACGATAGGGAAGTGGGAGCAACTGAGCCCAGCCCCCCACCCCCACCCCCCCCACCCCCGCAGATTTGGAGTTAGCCAGTGACTGCTAACCTACTAATCTCTTCTTTCTGGTCTTTTGCATGACACACCTAAGAGAAGTATGTACGCATGTATCTGTGTCTGTGTGCGGGGGAGAGCCCAGTGTCTGTGTCCACAGCTCCTTCTCTGAGTAAGGCAAGGGGACCCCATCTCATGTCTCTGTGTGTCCCCGCATCCGTGGGAATGTGTCTGTGGGGTCCATGCACCCGCCGGTGTGTGGGAGCATGCACGCAGGGACACGCATGTGCTGGGGACGGTGACTCTGCCCCTCCCTCCCACGGTGGCCTCTGGACCACCCCCCTCTCCCCTGCAGGCACCCAGCAGAATCGCCTGCAGGCTAGATAGCATTGGGAGGGCCCAGGGAAGCCCCTCCGGTGGCCGCTGCCTTGGCGCTGGCCTTCCAGATCAGGGTCAACAAGGTCCGGATCCGCAGCTCATTCTCTCGCCCCGACGGAACTCTGTGCTTTCCTCTTTCAGAGCAACCTGAGCCACTTTGAGCTCTCCCTCTTCCCTTTTCAGAGCCATCCTACACGTGCTAGTCTGTCAGGGCTCGGTAAATACAGCTGTTGAGTTGCTGCTGCCTACAGAGGGTGGGGGGCAGCGAACAGAGGGAGGGGGGCAGCGAGCGGGTGCGTGAATGAGGCAGTGAGCGAGCGGTGAGCAGACGAATGGACGGCACTGAGGGGATTATACAGTCTGGGAGAGGTCAGGGAAGGCATGGGGTGACCCAAGATTCCCGGAGGTGGTGCCCCACGGAGAGCCCCTCAAAGCTGCCGTGGCTCAGCCCACCCCAGGGGATTGGGCCTTCTCCCAGGGCTGGACCCAGCTGGGTACCCCCAACCCCCCAGACCATCCAGTCATGGGGTTGCTGTGATCTTGTTCTTTCAGTGCCACCAACATCCCAGGGAAACAGGAGGCGGCCCAGGGGTAAAGGGGAGTCATCCGTACGCATGGCTCAGGCTGGAGGTGGGGCACCGGCTGCTGTGCATGGCCTGGGGCGGGCCGCTCAGACCGGCAGCAGCGTGCATGGCCGTGGCTGGCTCGGCTCAGCTCTGCTTGGCTTGGTTGGAGTGGCGGTGCACGAGCCTGGGGGGTAGAAGGGTGGCAGGGCATCTTCTCCTGGCCTGCAGAATTAACTTGTGATCCCAAAGCTCAGAAGATGCTGTGACAACATGGTGAGCCTTGGTGCCTGCCTCCCTAACCTCCCCTAGGACTCTGCCAGAGGGGGCGAGGGAGCGAGGGAGCGGAGGGTGGGGAGACCCGATGAGCTCCTGGCACCCTTCAGCCCCTGCAGCAGTGGTCATCGTGGGACCAGGCCTGTGACTAAGTGTAGGAAGAGGGACAGGGGCTGAGAGGGGAGAAGGTGGAACTAATCCATCCTATTTTGTGGTAGGAGAGAACTGACCGAGCAGCAGCTCCGTGTAGAAAAAGCCTGGGGTCTTAGATAACCACAAGCTCAGTAGGGACAGCCTCTGTTGTTCAGACTCCCTCTGAGTGGCAGCGGACTAACCCTGGGCCCTGTCCAGGGAGGGACATGGACAGGTGGGATGTGTCCAGAGGAAGACACTTGAATGGCAGGGCACCAGAAATCAGCACTTTAAGGAGATTCTGAGGGAGCCGTCAGACTCTGGCCAGCCCCACCCCGCAGAGCTGGAGGGGGAGCAGAAGCTTCAGGAAGGCCAGTCCAGTGAGGAAGACTGCCCTGGGAGGGAAGGGACTCCTTGAGGCTGGAGATGTTTAAGCAAGGGCATCTCAGAAGGGGTTCTTGAGGTATCCTGAGAGTGGGGGGTGGTCCCTGCACAATGCGGTCACGGGGAAGGAGGAGCTGTGAGACCCGCGTTTGTGAAAGGAGAGACCTCAGGCGGCCTAACTGCCTCCAGCCTCTGGCCTGGGAGGCCAAGGACCTGAGTTCCACTCTGTCCCTGTCTTTGTGTCCGGCCTGGAGCAAGGACCTGCCCCTCTCTGAGCCTCCTCTCACCCAATCACCTGGTTAACGAGGCTGCAGCTCAGTGCGGCTGGAAAGCATCCTGGCCCCGCGGGGGTCCTGCCGCCCCAAGTCTCTGCTTCGGCTCTAGGCCCTACTGCTGTCCTGCCCCCACCCTAGCCGGGGTTCCTGGACCCTCAGGAGCCTGTGTCCCTCCCCAGGGCTGAACGAGTGTCTGCACAACAATGGTGGCTGCTCCCACATCTGCACGGACCTCAAGATCGGCTTTGAGTGCACATGCCCGGCAGGCTACCAGCTCCTGGACCAGAAGACCTGTGGCGGTGAGACCCTCCCCTCTCCCCAGGCAGAGGCAGAGCTCCCTGCCGGTTCTGACCTGTGCTCGCCCCGACAGACATCGACGAGTGTGAGGACCCCGATGCCTGCAGCCAGATCTGTGTCAATTACAAGGGCTACTTCAAGTGCGAGTGCCACCCCGGCTACGAGATGGACACGCTGACCAAGAACTGCAAGGCTGTCGGTATGGGCACCCCAAGGTGGGGGCACGGGGCAGCTCCGCGGGGATGCAGGCTGCCGCCACCTCTGTGAGGAGCACAGGGGCGCACACGTGCACACACCCACACACACGTAGCAGGGAGCACACGCGGTGCTCGGACTATAAGTGTACCTCACACACAAACACCCGCACAAACCCTGCCTGCCCAGAGCCACCCAGTGCGGCACACGCAGTCACGCCATGCACAGACACACGCTGGACCGTGCAGACAACGCACTCGGCACAGGTAGTCCCCGGAGAGGGTGTGACGTGCGCGGACCCACACATTGTTGTAGGCACTGGGGATTCGGCCGTAAGCAAAGCAGACGCAGATCCCTGTGTGCTCTCATGGGACTTACATCCTGGTGGATGGGACAGACGAGAAATCTGATAAATAAGTGAAATAGCATGGCAGATGGTGGTCATGCTTAAGGAGGAATACAACGCGGGGAAGGGGAGAGGGAAGTCCAGGAGGGCAGACGGGGCTACAGTTTTAGACAGAGTGGTCAGGGAATGACCTTTGTGAGAAGGTAACATTTGAGTCCAGACCTAGAGGAAGGGAAGGAAGGAGCCATGCAGCTGTCAGCAGGAACCGCATTTCAGGCCAAAGGAACAGAAAGTGCAAAGGCCCTAAGGCAGGAGTGTGCGTGGTGTGTTCTGATGACAGCATGGAAGCCGGCGTAGCTGGAGCAAGGAGCACAGGACATGAAGTCAGTGAGGTGACTCCGGGCAGATCACAGAGCCTTCTAGACCATCGTAAGGGCTGTCACCCCAAGTCGGGGGGAAGCCTTGGAGGGCTTTGAGTAGAGGAGGGACGTGCTGTGCCTTCCATTTCCACGGGCTTCCTCTGGCTGCTGTGCCGGGAGGAGACTGTAGGGGACAAGGGAAGAAGCAGGGAAACCATGTAAGTGGTTCTTGGTGTCACACAGAAGAGGCGATGGTGGCTGGGACCGGGGTGCTGCAGTCCGATTGATACGAAGCGGACAGGCTGGACATACTTTGCAGGTCAAGACTTGCTTTGAAGCAACAGAAATCACATACCCATTGAATACAGGATGTGAGAGTTAAAAAAAAAAAAAGTCGAAGATGACTGCAAGGTTTTTGGCCAAACAACTGGGAAAACAGGAGTGCTATTTATGGAGCTGGGAAAGATGGTGCGAGAAGCAGGGTTGGGGGAACAGTAGCTTGATTTGGGCATGTCGAGTTTTCAAGAAAGCTGTGTCGACATCCGAGCGGAGGTGGCGAGGAGGCCATTGGACATACGAGTGGAGCTCAGACACACACAGTAAGGGACATGAAGCCTGCAAACCCAAAAGCCTACCGCCCCGACTGTGCCCGATGCCACACGTACGTTAGCACATCATGCGTCACGTGCCACCTGTTCTCGCCGCCCTCCCCCCCAGGGATGCATGTCACCCACGCAAGGACTGTGTACATGCAGCGGAGACAGCACACGACTGCCGTGTAATCACAGGGCCCCACAGAGGAACATCTGAAGTCCAGTCACACAAAAATCCCAACCACCCGCACACTGGGTTCCTAGCGCCGATACTCTGTAACCCAGCTCCTGCCTTCCAGAACCTTGTGTCGCCGCTCTCATTTGGGGATGAGGAAAAGGGCACAGTCAGGGGCAGGGCTTTGACGTCGGCTCTCCTTCCTTCTCCTTCCTGCACCCGGAGTTCTTGTTTCTCTGGACCCTCTGTGGGTACCACGTCCTGTCTCCCCCTCCCCTGACCCATCGCCACACGCGGGTCCCAGGCCCAGGCGCCGCAGGGCTCTGTGCTGGTCGTCCCTGGCCCCCAGGGAACTCGTTAACCTGACACAGATGCACAGTGACAGGGAGCAGGTGGTCTGTAGAAGTGTCAGCTGGAAAACCAGGGGAGAAGGCCCAGGCGGCTCCAGGTGAAGGTGCTGGGACCTGAGAGCAGCCCCTGCCTCTAAAACCAGGCCAGAGGAGGGAAACCGGAGCTAAGTGCTGGCCCCTCACAGGCCTCTGGGGTAGTGACCCTCATGCTGAGTAGCCAGGAATGTCTCGGTCACTAATGAGCTTCCTAAAATAGCCTAAGTGTAAAAATGGTTTTTGTGTGTGCATGGGTAGTCATGTGTTGTCCCCATTGCACGTATATGACCTGTGCTGTATATTACCCATAGCCCACTCCTGCTACTGTTCCAGAGTCAAGTGCAAACTCTACACCCAGCTCACAGGACCCTTCCCGATCCCTGCCAGCGTCTGAAGCTTCAGCTCTGAACGTGTCCCCAAACACATTCTGCGTAAACGAAAGACTCACTCTTCAGGGAGACGAGTCTGACACTGCGTCTCCTCTTTTAAACCTCACCCTAGTTCTGATGTTCGTCCTCACACTCTAGCCTCAGTCCCCTTTCTAAAACACTTAAGGCTCACGTTGCCCGTCATGAACTATTGCAGTGGCGCCCTAAGCAGGGGAGCTGGGGAGCCGTGCATTCTAGGCAGAGGGGACCGCTTGAGCAAAGGCCTGAGGCAGCCGGGCTCTGCCATGCCTGGGTCATCATAGGTGGTCTGGTGACTGGAGTCAAGGTGAGTTAGGGGTGAGTAATGAGGCTAGACGGGGCTGAGGTCCCGGCCCGGTGGACCAGTTCCTGGGTCTGGCGCTGCCCCCTGGGCCGCCAGAGGGGGGAGTTTGTGTCTACTACGAAGAATACAGATCTTTCCGTTATACAGGGCACTTTGCACCTTAAGCCCCCACCCCCAGCCCCGCCTCTTGCATTGACCATTTTTCTCACCCTTCCTGCACGGCAGCTGGCAGAAGCCCGTCGCTGATCTTCACGAACCGGCACGAAGTGCGGAGGATAGACCTGGTGAAGCGGGACTACTCCCGCCTCATCCCCATGCTCAAGAACGTCGTGGCGCTGGATGTCGAAGTGGCCACCAATCGCATCTTCTGGTGCGACCTCTCCTACCGCAAGATCTACAGGTGAGCGGTGGCAGGTGTCCCACAGCCAGGCCGGAGTGGGGCCGGGGGCCTGACAGGCGGAGAGGAAGGTGGGGCCTCCGGGCCCCCTCCACCTCCAGGATCCCCCGGGGACAGACGGGGACTTGGGCAGGGACGCAGGGTCACAGCGGATACGGAACTGCCAGACCGTCTTCCTGCCCCGGGGCTGGCCGGGCGGAGAGCTCTGTGGGGAGAGTAGCTCTGAGCCCACGCCCATGGGCTCTGACTGACCTCTGGCGGCCCGGGGGACAGCGCCAGACCCAGGAACCGGTCCACCAGGCCAGGAGGGATGAGGCTCCGGCCTCGGTGAGGACTATAAGGCAGCACACGTGTCTGTGGGTCAGATCCTGCGGATGACTCAGGAGGACTCAGTCCAACGTGACTGAGACCTGGTCCTGCCTGGAGGACGTCACTTGTAACACAGTGATGTCTATTACGCTGCTCCCGAGAGGAAAGTACAGAGGGGACCCCTTACCCAATCTGGGGTGTCAGGGAACTCTTCCTGGATGGCACTCCCCCCAGCACAGCCCTTTCCTTGGTCTGACACCGTAGTCAGTGGACTTCAGCTCTCCAGAAGGCCCCTTACTCATACCAGGAGGTCCTCTCGTCGGTCTTAGATCCCGCAAGCCTGCCTCCCTGCATGTCCGGACCCCTTTTTGGACGCCATGTCCTTTCTTTGTCCTGAGATCCATGTGGCAGGACTGCCAATGACCAGGCACGGGGCAGCCTGTTAGAGGAACGATGGGATGGATGGATTGAAGGATGGAGGCGGATATACCAAGTGCTGTTCTCGGACAACTAGATTCATAGCACACCCCCAACGCACAGACACATACTCAGTTTGGACTCACACACAGAAGCAGCTAGAGCCATGTCTGCCCCACAGTTATGCCTGGGAGAGGCCGGATTTGATGACAGACTGGGTATGGGGCTGACGGAGGTGCATTCTGGGAGGTTCAGATTCCTGGCTCGGGAGCATGGGGGCGGGGGGGCCTGCCATTCTCTGAGATGGGAGTGGTGGGTCGGGTGGGGTGTCGGCCATTCAGGCTGGCTGAGAGGAGGGGAACCGGGGGGGCAGTTTGGGACATGTCGAGTCCAAGGTGTCCGTGGGACAGTCGGCTTTACAGTCTGGAGCTTCAGAGAGTGGTCAGGATGGGAGAATCAGAGTTATGGGTGGCAGTGGGCACTGTGGATCTAATCAACCAGAGGGAGGATGTGGGGGAGGAGAGAGCCTCCCCCAAATGCTGGGGAAAAACAGCATTTGGGAGACAGAAAGTCCTGGTGGCGTTGCCTCCTGCGTGTCCGCTGTGTTCTCAGCCCCTTCTCTCCATTCTCACTGACACAGCCTTTCTGCAGACGCTCTTCGTCTCTCACTCAGCTGCGGTAATGGCCCCCTAGCCGGTCTCCCCGCCTTCCTCCCTCCCCTTCCATGCCTCCGTGCCACGTGATCCGACATGCCCATCTGCCCACGCCCTCTCACCTGCTCATTTACTCCCTCCAGACCGCCTGGCATGGCCTGCAGGGCCCGTCAGGGCGTGGCCCCTGCCTACACTCACTTCCAGTCCGTGTCCCGCATACTCAGCTCTACCCCCGTCGAATGCCTCGATGTTCCAGAACACACACCTCTGGGCGCTCGCACATGCCATTCCTTCTGCTTTCTGTTCCTTGTGCTCCTGGTGGGCTAGTCTTTCAGGACTCAACTACAGAGCCTTCTCCAGCCCTCCCAGGATAATGGAGTCTCCGTTTCTCTGCTGCCAGAGTCCCTGGTGCTTTCCCTAATCACATTGTACTGTGATTACCTGGCTAGAAATTCCTGTCCCCCACTAAACTGAGCTCCTCCAGGCCGGGGGCTGTGGCTGATTCAAGCCCGTACGCTTGCCCCCGGTGGCCCAGAAAATATGAGGAATAGAAACCAGCCATGCTCCGCTAAAATCCACTGCCATGGCCCAGAGGGGAGAGAGAGGGGGGAAGGGTGCCCAGGCAGCCCCAGGGGGGCCCATGGCTGGAGCCCCTGTGCCACGGCCAGCTCTGGTTCCTCCTAGTGCCTACATGGACAAGGCCAGCGACCCCGCAGAGCAGGAGGTCCTCATTGACGAGCAGCTGCACTCTCCGGAGGGCCTGGCGGTGGACTGGGTCCACAAGCACATCTACTGGACCGACTCAGGCAACAAGACCATCTCCGTGGCCACAATCGATGGCGGCCGCCGCTGCACTCTCTTCAGCCGTGACCTCAGTGAACCCCGGGCCATCGCGGTCGACCCGCTGAGAGGGTGAGTGTCCCCACCCAACCTTCCCGTTCTCCCTGAGTAGGCACTCAGTCCTCCTGTGTCTGTCATAAGAGCTATCTTGAGGACTCTGGAAGGCCCTGGGCCACTCAGACAGCTCGAGGGAAGATAGTCTGTGTGGCCCCTTCAGACTATTAACCCCTGGCCAAGGTTCTGTGGGCACTGGTCACCAGGGTTCTCCTGGACTCTCCCGCTCACTCATCATATCCTAGAATCCGTGCATCACAGAGCAGAGTCGGGCTCTAGAGATCGCCTAGTGGAAGCCTCTGGGGCAGGAAGTCTTTCCTCAGGCTGCTGCACGCTGCTGGTGGCTGCTCCCACACTCCCACAGACAGGGAGCTCATTCTTCCCCACGGGGGCCGTTTTACTTCAAGGCAGCTCTGCCCATTAGAGAGTGTTTAGGATTTTTTTTTTTTTTCCTCATATCCCCAACTCTGCCTAACTTTGACTTTCTCTATTGGCCTCTGGAGTTACATCAAACATGTCTACTCCCTGCCCTGGAGGACAGCCAGCAAGGTAGTGAGGACCGAGATCCCTGGGTCTGCTCTTCTCCAGGCTGCCCGCCACTGGGCGCACAGTCTCTGGGCCCCTCACCACCCAGGCGGCCCTGCTCTGGCCACACCTCCATTTTGGGGGTAGTGATTCTGAACAGAGCTGGACTCTTCCCTCCCTTCCTCAGTAGGGATGTCCCAGGAAGGCATGGTTTTTCAGCAGCTGTGGTCCTATTAAGTTTCCCAGGAGCACTAGCTTTTTCCTATTACTGTTTCTTTAATCGTAAACAGGGGTAAGACAACCCTCTTCTTCCGGTGAGGGTGGCCAGGGGCCACAGTGGCCACTGATGGGACATGTGAGGCCTTGGGCAGGGACTGACCGCTGCACTTTAACGAGCACGCATAAGAACGACCAGGCACCTGACCAACGATGAGTCGTCTCCCTTACCCCTCCTTCAGCCCTGCTCCCTGTGTGTTCCCCCAACACGTAGTGACACCCAGCCCAGCTCTCGTCCAGTATGGATCAGTCCGCGTCCTAGCAGGAAACCTGCTGCACACCCAAATCCAGATAACTTGGGGAGGGCTTAACAAGGGATCTCTTTACGGAGGAGTGGGCGAGATCTGATGCACTGTCCCTAACACTGTGCCCTTAGCAGCGCTAGGCCCGAGGGGCAGGAGCAGGGCGGAGTACCCCGGTTGGGAAGGAAAGAGGGTCACCTTCAGAGTAGTAGCCAGCCGGAGGCAACTTCGTAGAGGGGAGTCTGGAACAAATACCCTGACCTCAGTCTCTCCCTCCTCCTGCTCAGACATTTCGCTGAGTGCAGTGGGAAGCCAGAAGGCTAGGGAGCCCCCCATTGATGGGGTTCGCACATGGGTTGGTTTTTTGGGGTACAGAGCAGAATGGGCATGGGTAGAGAGTGACTCCAAAGCCGCTAACAGAACCACTCAGCGCCCCCAGCCCCAAGGCAGCCTTGGCCTGACACCAGGTTTCAGCAGAGGCAGTTTTGGGGAGAAGGAAACCTCCAGGCTTTAGAGTTCGGCTTTCATTCGTATATAAAGTGAAAGGCTGGGTCTGCTACTTACTAACAGTGTGATGTGAGGGACGTCAACCACTGTGAGCCACAATTTACTCATTTATAAAACAGGACTAATACTTATACTCTCCAGGGGCTTTGGTGGGGCTAGAATGAACACAATCACTCTGTCCAACAAATATGAGATAAGAGCCTATTCTGGGTCACACGTGAGCGACCTGCTAGGTACACAATGAGGGGCAAGACGGACGAGCCTGCCCTCAGTGGAGCTTACAGACTAGTGGGGAAAATACACCACGCCACCCAAATGCCCACAGAAATAACTGATTGTTTAAGTGCTAGGAAGGCAAGAACCGGTGCTTTCGGAGGTAATAACAGGGCGAACCTTACAGAGAAAGCTGCTGTACAGCAAAGACACCCATGCTGAGAAGGGGCCCGGGGACGGGTGGAGGCCCGCGGCTCTGTGAACTGACAAGGCTTGGCGCCCTGGAGCCCCGTGGGGCACGTGTGGGGTTTGGAAGGGTGGGGTGGTGGCGGGAGAGACCCCCAAAGAGGCAGGCAGAGGCCTGAGCAGCCAGAGCTCTGCCAGCCGTGGGAAGGATTTGGGTTTTGTTTTAAGAGCAATAGGAGAAGCCACTGTAAAGTTTAAAAACCAGTGTGACAACTTATTTCCATTTTTGAGAGTTCCTCTGCTTGCTCTAGAGGGATGGGATTAGAGGAGCAGTGATGGCTGCATTTATAAGTACGTGAGGCGAAACCTCTCAGCTCGTTGCCCGGCACACAGTAGGTACTCAATAAATGTTCAGGAAAGAAGAGAGAGAAACCCTGGGCCGAGTTCTAGCTGTGTGACCCCGGGTAAGCCGCCCACTTTCCCCTCTGCAGACCAGAAAAGTAAGAGAGGGTTGATGAGGGCCTTTCCTGCTCTGGCCTCTGGGGCTCCGCCTAGAGCTGCCGGAGTGGGGGAGAGGGGCTCAGAGGCTGGTCGGCTGAGGCTGGGTGGACTCTTGGGGAATACAGGCTTCCCCGGGCTCTCAGATGAGGGGAAGCTAACGCAACTGCTAACTCTTAAGATTCAGTGGTTCCGGGACGCCTGGGTGGCTCAGTTGGTTAAGCGGCTGCCTTCGGCTCAGGTCATGATCCCAGGGTCCTGGGATCGAGTCCCACATCGGGCTCCTTGCTCGGCAGGGAGCCTGCTTCTCCCTCTGCCTCCGCCTGCCTCTCTGCCTACTTGTGATCTCTCTCTCACTCTCTCTCTGACAAATAAATAAATAAATTCTAAAAA
>CM052900.1:128774164-128803149 GCA_028534135.1 Potos flavus
TGTGCTGGGTTCACGCGGTACTGACGCGTGAATGAGGGGGTGTCCCTCTGATCTGGAAACCTCAGAAGCTCTGATCTCTCTTCTTAGCCCCCTCAGCCAGTTCCCCATAGTAACACCCGTCACTATGGTCTGCTTGTGCCTCTTTCCAAACCCTGGCATGAAAATAGTTAAGTTCAGCACTTACGAAAACATCGGAAGCAGTACTGGTCATGGCTAGAAATATTCTGTCTCATTAGCCAGCAAATACTTTTTAATTGAGTCACCTGCCAGGGCGAGTTCACTTAAGATAAATCATCTTTAAAACGTTTTGCCATATGTGGCCCAGAAAGCAAGCAGCCTGGTAGCACCTTTCTCATCGGGCCCACTTGCTGGCAGAAGCCGGCTTTGTAGAGCTGAGCGCTCACTCTGAAGTTTGGAGGGGCAGGTGGCTGGGGCGTGAGTTCCAGGCCCTCTCCGGCGGGGCAGAGCCTCCGATCAGGGGTCTCCGCACCGGCCTCCCACTGCTCTGGGTCTGACTCCCACTGCCGGGCATTCGCTCATGCGCAGTGAGGCCGCGGGGCCACCGCTGCAGGCTCCCCCCTCCCCCCCATGAAGCCGGCGAGGCTGTGCCAGGCACAGCACTCCGCGTGAATTACCTCACTTAACCTTCACAGCGTCCCTAGGAGGTAGGTGACCCGCCCGCACAAATAGCAAGTAGGAGAGCTGGGATTTGAACCCAGGATGTCTGACTCCAGGAGCCTGTGCTGTCAGTTTCACTACGTTATAGTGCCCCCCGTTTTAATAACTTATTGAAAATAAGCTGATAATGCAGACGGACAGACCGCCTAAGCAACAGAGACAAAGCAGTAGGTATGGGCTGGAAAAGACAGTTGCCTCAGTCAGTCAGCAACGTAGAGACCTAAGTGTTCACTCCGCCAAGCACCCCACCACCGCCCAGCTTCCTAGCACTGTGGTCCTGTGGGATGGGTAAGGGACTCGGGGCACATGTCCTGGGTTTGTGTCCCAGCTCTGCAGCTTCTCCGTGAGTCCCCAGAACCCCAGTAAGACTCTGTTTCCCCGTGTATGAAATGAAGATAACCTCTGTCCTGCTCACGTTGGGGGAGTTTTGATAGGATCTGGAATGACTGAATTGTGAGGCATCAGCCAGGAGCCTCACTTTGGAATGAGAGCAAGAAGCAGCCGGGTAGTTCTTACAGCGTGAGGCCCGCAAGGACTTGGGCTCACGGTGATGGAGCATCGTTCTGCACGTTTGTGTTTCGCAGATGGGAATGAAGGCGGCAAGATGGGCTCAACAGTCACTGCTGCGGTCATTGGGATCCTCGTACCCATGGGTGAGTGTGGCCCCAGGTCTCCAGGGAGAAGAGAGCAACCGCGCTCAGGCCCCGGGGAAGAGCACTAGCCTGGAGCCCTGAGCACACTGACCTGTCCCACTGAGGAAACCGTGGCTCAGAGACTTTTTCCCCCGGGAGCTTTCCAGCCCCCTTCGCAGTGCGGTCATTTGGTATCTTAGCTTGGCACGTACGGCCCTTCAGGACCTGGCCCCTGGCAACCATCCCAGTGCCTCGCTATTCCCCGGCGTTCACCCTCCGCATGGGCGCAGGGCTTGGGCCTCTCTTGCTCGCCACTCTCCCCAGCTCCTAGCAGTGGCTGGCACATGGTAGGATATAAAAGATTTGTTGAATTAATGAGGAGCGCTGCTTGCCGTTCCTTTAGTAAATCACGCTGTCTTGCTTCCTTGCGGTTTGGCTTTCAACATTTATCAAGCAGCTGCGATGTACCAGACTCTGCGATAAGTGGAGAGAAGGTGATCAAAAATGAAGAAGGCATGGTTCCCGTCTTCAGAGAGTTTAGTCTTGTCAGAGAGACACACATAGCGGATAGTTTGACTATGACACGGGAAGTCTAAAACGAAGCCACAGGCGGCCTGGCGGAAGTGCTGAGGAAGTACTTACCTTGGAATCGGAAGAGAAGGGTGGTGGGCAGGGAAGGTTACCAAGTGGAAATAATAGGAAATGACTCACGCCGAGTCAGCCCAGTGAAGAAGATTCAGAGCAAGCCATGCGGTGGAAACAGCATGAAGCAAAGCCAGGAAGGGGAAATAGCATGGGAGGGCAGGCTGGGGCCGGGCTTGGAACCGGAAGTTCAGTATGGCCACAATATAACATTGGGTTAAACCTCACAGAGAGCCACGGAGGCTGACTTAGTCTCTCCCACCCCGCGGTTCACGCAGTATCCTGAATATGCCGTCTCTTGTTCCAGTCTCATCTCTTGGTGGGCTCTTCAAACTGCAACTGCCCATTCGTAGGTCGATCTCCCTTGCTTGCCCACGGGCACCCCAGGGACGAGGACTTTGCCCATTTATCCTGGAAATCCCCATGTGGTGGTGAGCTAGTGAGTGAATGTTTTCAAAACTTCTGCACCGTGCAAGGGACTGTGCTGGGCACCAAGGGTCCGGGAAGAGAAAGATAAAAGACTTTTTAAGAGCTTCCAGTCTTTAATCAGACTTGGTCCTAAAGAGTGACGCAAGAGCGGTGTTACTACGAATTACGGCGTGTGCAGTAGGAGCGTGGGGCCCTGCAGAGGAGAGGGAGTGGTCCTTCCAGAGAAGACGCCGTCTGAATTGGCCTTGAAAGGCTTTCACAGTAAAGATGACAGGGAGACCATGGTGGGCTGATTTTGAGTAGAGTGAACGGAAAATACTCTGAACGTTGTTTAGAGGAAGAAACCTTTCCTGCCATCCTCTACTCGATAGAAGGAAGGGCTGTGTGCTCTGTTTCCCTGATAGAACCCACTCCAACAGAATTCATATTTTTTTAAATTTCTGGACTCTTCTGAGGGATGAAAGATGAGTATTCTTTCCCTGGTATTTCCCTGTGAGATAGAGTATCTTTTCATAAGCTTGATGGCCGTTTACATTTCCTCCTTTATGCATTGCTCATTTCCAGTCTTGTTTTTCTCTTGGTTCTTGATCTTACTCTTATTTGCAGAAATATTTACACATAATGAATATTAACCCTTTGTAATATATGTTGCAGATACTCTCTTCCATACTCCCACTAGATTTTTAAATATGTTTGTGGTACTTTTTGCTACACACAAATTTAAAAATTTTAAGTATCCGATCTGTTCCTCTCTCGTGTTACGATTTCTGGGTTTCGTATTTTCCTTAGGAAGGTCTGCCTCACTGTAAATTATTAAAATATCTCCCCATATATTTTTCTACTAAACATTATTTTTATATTTAGACAGAAATCCTTTCGGAATTTGTTTTAGAGTACGCCGTGAGGTAGAGATTTAACTTTTTTTTTTTTTCTACAGGCCTCTTTCATTTTCCCTAGACTGTTATTGAATAATCCAACACTCCGACTTGAATTGTCGTCTTTGTTATAAACTACATGCTTATCCATACTGTGATCTGCTTCTGGGCCATTCATTGTCCTTCACCAGTTATCTGTCTGTTCTATATACTGTAAGAACAACTTTTTGCTAGGTTTTAATACCTAATAGGGCATTATTGTTCTTGTAGTATTTTCTTAGTTATTTTTTTAACTTCTCTTCTAGATAAACTTTAGAATCATCTAAATTCTTTAAAAATCATGATGGACTCTTATGTTTCGGATATATAAGTTGATGTGGTGAGAATTCACATTTTTATAATATTGAAGCTTCCCATCCAGGAACCTGACACACCTCCCAGTTTCTTTGAGCCTTCTTGTAGATCCTTCTGTAAAATTGTATTGATCAACTAGCATTTGAGCCTTTCTTGGTAGGTTATTCGAGGTATTTTGTAGTTTTTCGTTGGGCTGCTGTGAACGTGTTCTTATCCCGTTCCATTTTCTAATTGGTTATTGCTGATGAATAAGAAAGCTGTTGGTTTTTTATGTTGATTCTTGATGAGCTGAAGTTATTTTGAATAGTTTTTCATCTGCTTTTCTAAGATTTTTCTGAACATACAGAACTGATAATACTAACACTTTGGTTTCTTCCTCCCCCCTGTGTGTCTTCTTCCATTCCTGATCTGGTCTCACGGCAGAGCTAGGTCTCTGGAACCATAAATAGTGGTGGTGACAGGTGTCCTGGCCTTGTCCCCATCTTTAATGACTGTTGATGATCACAGTCTTACCAAAGTGAAAAAGTCCCTCTCGAGCAGCCTGGAGAGCTGTCATCAGCCTCCACTTGAAAACTCACGGTGACCACCTACTATCTCGTGAAGCCTCTGGCCCCATTTTCCCCAGCTGTGTTAGAGAACTTCCTCCTTTAGTCATTAATACGTTCATCAGTTGCCCCCCAGAGCCAGTGTCTCCCTGCTGTGTCCCCTTCTAGAGATGTTCCTCTTCTTGCAGAGCCCCAGCTTTGGGAAGAAACACCCCACCCCACCATCCACCCTCCATTTGGGGTAACAATGGTTTTCTCAGAATTGCAAGGAAGCAGCAGCGTTAGGACAAAGGCATGGTGAGGAAATTCACTCATTCGCTCCGTACATGTTACTGAGATGAAGACACAGTCCGTGCCCATGGAGAGCTCTGTCTAGTTGGGGTACACACATATAAAGTACAGGACCGCAGGCTGGGAACACACAGGAGGGAGCAACTGACTTCCCAAGAAGTGGAGGAGATTTCACATTTGAGCTGGGTCTTGAAAGATGGGTAATTAATAAAGGAAGAGATAGGAGAAGCGCTTCCAAGCGGCAGAAAAAAGACACGCAGAACCGCCTGAGGAACAAGGGGCAGGAAAGTTGGAGAGTTGCAATTCTTGCAATTGCGAGAAATGCACCGACATCTGAGCAAGGGGCTAGAGCCTACCGGAAGTTCAGCATGCTGTGTCCCTTTCTCCAGCGGTAATAGCCCTGCTGTGCATGAGTGGCTACCTGATCTGGAGAAACTGGAAGCGGAAGAACACCAAAAGCATGAATTTTGACAACCCAGTGTACAGGAAAACAACGGAAGAAGAGGACGAAGATGAGCTCCACATAGGGAGGACTGCTCAGATTGGCCATGTCTATCCTGCAGTAAGTATCCCTTGCTGGGAGAATTCCTTCCTTCCTTCCTCCCCTCCTCCCTTCCAGTCCTTCCTTCCTCCCCTCCTCCCTCCTTCCTTCCTTCTAACATTTATCAAGTGCACCAGGCACTATCCTAGGCCCTGGGGAAACTGACACTCTGGGGCAGGTGGTTGGGGTGGAAATGTATCAGACCCCCTTGCAGCCAGAGGCTCTTCCTAGGGTAAAGAAGCCAAATGTCTTTCTTTCTGCCGAGTAAGTTTTCAGAACCTTTGGCCTGGAAGGGTAACCGTGGCCATGCAATTCAAATGTATTCATTTCACACAAACACTGTGTGCTGGCCACGAGCCAAGCACGGCCCCCGATATGCCGTGTTCACAAGTAGGGAAGGAAGGTTCCCACTTCCAAGGAGCTGGTGGGGGGTGAGAGTCACTTACTGTTGTACGGCTGTGTGCAGAGTGCCTTGGTGGAGGTCAGGAGTCTCTCTTCCAGGAAGCTTTCCCCGGTTTCTTTGTTCTTCCACAGCCTCTCTCCGTCCCAGCACCTGTCACACTGTAGTCAACTTGTCTTTTTGCTCATTGGTCTCCCCACTAGACTGTGAACTCCTTGAGGGCAGGCTCATTCGATTCATCTGTTCCCCTGGGGCCTAGCACAGCGTAGCTGGCTCCCGGTAAGATTTGCTCCACAAACGCTGTGGGACCAGCCACGGAGCTGTTAATTCGGTGTGGGAAACCAGGCAGGGAATGTCTCACAGAGGCTGTGATAGATGAACTGTATCCTTGAAAGGTTCATAGCAGTTTTTCGGCAAGAGAAGGAGGAAAATGGCATTCCAGAAAGAAGCACGTGCCAAGGCTGAGGGGTATAGTAGGGCATAGCTTGTTGGGGGAGCGAGGACCGCAGAGTTCCTGGAGCAGATGTCACGGTTGTATAGCAGAGTCAGGGGGCTGAGTGTGACCTCATAGGTCATCCAGTCCATCCCCCTGTCAGGCAATCAGCAGCTTTGATCACCCACTGTGGGCAGAGCCCTGTCTTGGGGAGACCAGAGAACTGGAAGACCCAGCCCCTGCCCTCAAGGAGCTTTTTGTCTTGCCGGGAGAACCAAGGTCACAGCCGCACCAACTCCCGAAGAACCCTCTTTCCGAGCTGCCTGTCGTCAAGTGCAAGGTAGGGCAGTGCCACTTTGAGTCTGAGGGGCTGGTGAGTGAGGGCGTGAGCCTAGGCAGGTGCAGCCAATCCTAGAAGGCGTTCTGGTCCTGGAAGGCTGCAAATTGTAAGCTGGGTGTTGGGGCAAAGAGGAAAGACGAGTTCGCTGTAGACCGAGGAAATGGCGCGTGGAAGAAATGATCTAGTACGGGGCAGAGCAGACTGCTTTGCCACTGAAGCACATTATTCATGAAGGGGAGGCATGGGAAATGAAGTTGAGCAGGCGAGGAGGGCTGGCAGAGGGCCTTGAGACTTAACCTCGGCCCATCACGCAAAAAGGTGCTCGACCAAGTTTTACAGACTTGGGGGGGCTCAGTGGAAGAAGGGTTGAGCTTAGCTTACAGAGGTGGCTCCCAGTTTCACTGCTCCATAGCCTTAGGGTCTTAGTCACTTCTCTCTGCTCACTTCTATCTGTAAAATAAGAATGATAACCCCCATTCTATCTGCCTCCTTAATTCCTAGCGTTCAGGCGAGACAGCGCACGTGAGAGAGCTTCTGTGAGTTACAAAGCACTCTGCACGTGTCAAGTGGCATTGTGTCCCAAGGGGCAAAATAACCCCTCTGGAGGAGCTATTCCTGAGGCATCTAAGGCCCGAGGAATAAGCTCCCGCCAGCTGCAGAGAAATAGAGTAAGAGAGGGAGGAAATCGACATTTAGTGAGAACCTCCCGTGTGTCAGACATGACTCTGTGTTTTATGTACATTTCCTTGTGGAGTCTTCACCGTAACTTTACAATAAAGTTGAGATGATTAGCCCCATTTTGCAGATGAGGAAACTGAGACTAGAGAATTTGAATAACTTGCCTAGGGTCACAACGAAGAAGTGGCAGAACCAGGACAAAAACTCAAGTCTGTATGTACACAAAAGTCCGTGCTCTTTCCACTTACATCATGGGGTAAATAGCCTGGGAGCTCTGAGAATCAGTATCCTCAACAACCTGTTCTCCCCCCGTCCTTTTCTCAGGTCGCTCCACTGCCTTTGGTGTAGAGATCTGTCTTAGAGAGAGTGGGAGGGTAACTGGACAAAAGAAGAGAGTCTAAGTGTCTAAGCTAGTAGAGCAAGGCCATGGCCTTCACCAAAACCACGGATAACCCACAGATGATTTGAAAGGCAGTGGGGTCACTTTTTATTGTCTGTAGGCTGTCCACGGATGGGAAGCGCTAGTCTGGTTCTATTGTATTATGCTGGTCAGGTTGATCTAGAATACTCTGGACCCCACGTGTGTTAAGCACTCTACCGAGATGATCTCATTTGGTTTCTCAACAACTCTGTGTGGTAGGTCCTGTTCTTACTCCCATCTGACAGATGGTAAAACCAAGGCTCAGAGAGGGAATGTGGGTAGCCCAATTCACTTAGCTAGGAGAAAGATATTGAAACACTGGGGTCTGCCCAAAGGAGTGTACCCAGGAAATGGAAAAGTGGGACGACAAGATTACAACAGACCCAGCTAGGGAAAGCTAGACGTGCAGCCTGGAGGAGAAAACACTCTGAAGGAAGGGAAGGGAACTGAGACACTTCCTGCAGATTTCAAGGGTTGTCTGTATAGAACTCTCTGAGTCTAAGAGAATCGGGGAACATTGGAATATTTAGGGAAAGAGATTTCTTGTCAGTGGAGGAAAGCGGTTAAGTCCTCTGTCTGCTCTTTCAGGGGAATAGACCAGCTCGAGGCTTAATGGGCTCAGCCCACTAACAATCAGCCATTTGTGACAGGGGAAGCCTCGCATCTAATGACTAGAAAGTAGGGTTGAGGAAAAGAGGGATTGAATTTAATTGACCTGTAGCACCTTCCGATTCTACCTGATCAGTTAGGAGGGGTGCGGCAGATCGCCTGCCTCCTGGTGACTCACAGGCTAGAGACAAGTAGCTAATGGCCTGGGATTAAACATTTGCCAGAGCTAACCCACTGATGTCGAACAAACCTAAAATCCTATAAGGAAGGACTGAGAAAGTTGGGACCTCTGCAGCACTCCTTCACAACGAGGCAGAAGAGAATGATGGAGAAAGCGACAGCTCTGGATTCACCCAGGTCTGGGTTCAAATTTTAGTTCACCCACTTGCTATGTGATCCAGGACAAATGTTGTTAAAGCTCACGGAGTCTCCGTTTCCTCATCTGTAAAATAAATATGACGACCCTGTCTCCTGGGATAGTGTGAAGATTATGTGAGCTAATGCCTGTAAAGTAACAGAATGTCTGCTGCCTCGCGGGGACTCCGCAAATAGCTCCTGTGGGTCTAACGGCGACGTATTTGCTCTGTCTCCCCAGCGAGTGGCATTAAGCCTTGAAGACGATGGACTGCCCTGAGGATGGGACCACTCCCTTCGTGCCTCATGGAATTCAGTCCCATGCACTACACTCTGTGGATGGTGTATGCCTGGAGGAAGGGGTTTCTGTATATGGGTCTGTGTGAGTGAGAGTGTGTGTGTGTGTGTGTGTGTGTGTGTGTGCGCGCGCGCGTGATTTCTTTTTAATTTATGTTGCGGAAAGGTAACCACAAAGTTATGATGAACTGCAAACATCCAAAGGATGTGAGAGTTTTTATATGTATAATGTTTTATACACTTTTTAACTGGTTGCACTACCCGTAAGGACTTCATGGAATGGCTACTGCGGAGTGACTAACATGATGTGCATAACCAAATGGGGCTGATGGTACCGTAGCTTACTCATCATTTTAAAACTATATTTACAGAGGGTGTTTGGTTCGGGGGGGGCTTTTTTAGGTTTTGGAGTTTGGGGGTTGGTTTTTGTTTTTGTTTTTGTTTTGTTTTTAGTATATAAAATGATTATGCTTTGTGGCTGTCCATCAACATAAGTGAAAACAAGAAGAAAACACTTCAACTCCCTCCCCCACTTAGATTATTTATTAACATATTTCAGAAATAAGATTAGCTCTATAAATAATTTAGAGACACGAGAGTATTTATTTTTGGTATGACTGGCCCACCATGCAGACTCCGTGTGCGTTTACGTTTCTGTGTGTGCGTGTGTGAGAGAAAGAGAGAGAGAGACAGATCTGTAGAGCGCACCTGGGGCTGTTAGAATCCATACAGAGAGATACATGGGAAAACAGTCCACCGAGGGGTGTCTGTAGTTTTCAGAGAAGCCTCTGGAAATTTGGCTCAAAAAAATGGATGCTGTGGTTTGGTAAAAACACGTGGTGGAAGAGGCAGATCTTCCCCACCTCTGGCGACTCCTGGGACCCCAGTCAGTCAGGCAAAGCCTTTCCGTTCACCCATGGCTGCTGTGACTCCCACTTGGCCTTTCTTTTCTGTGGCTTGAGGCCAGGGCACAGACTTCACACGGTGCCAGTGCTCGGGAGCTCAGGCGAGAACATGCCCGAACCTCGGCTACTGCTCATTTTAAAGTTCGACATTTCAAGTAACTTCCTTTTCCTTCAGGATGCTTGGGTTGAATTCATTATGTTTCCTCTGAAGCAGGCGTAGGGTGCCATCCTTACTCGTAGAGAGCTAAGTGGAGAAGTTTCTAGAACAGCCCAAGTTTCCTGTAGAGACTGGCTTAGGCACTGAACCTCGGAGATACGCGGTGGGTGAGGATAAGGACAGTGGAATGGGTTCTGTTATATCTCGGTTTCTCCCTTTCCCTTACTCTCTGCCATTTCCTGTGAGTGGGGGAAATGACATAGGCTTGCTCCCATCGTGCGTTCATATAGATGAAAGTAGCTTTTGACTGAAATCCGAAAAAGTGGCCAAACTTGAAGTCCTATGAGAGGGAAATGGCATCTGCAACATTATGGCATATTGGATATATATGTTCACACAGGGATTTGGTTTACTACTTTGTAAATAAAAGGAAAAACTCCAGGTATATGTATAGATTTTTTTTTTTCATTATGGAGCCTTTTCTTTGTTTTTCCTGGGCATTGGGAGAGGTGGGAGAAGTACTCTTTGCTCTTTGTGGGGTCTACCATTGAAAACATAATCCTATGGTTCCAGAAGGAATTCTGGCCCCACTGGCTCTCTCACCCAAATCTGATCTTTTCTTAACTCTGCAGTTCTTCCACTTCACTCCCACAAGACAGCCAGGGACAAGACATGTGAACAAATTGAACAAATTCTGACACCCCTCCCCCCAGCAACCCCCAACTCAATGAAGCTTGGATATCTCACCAGCTTGATACCCTTCGCATTTCCAGGCAGGCATTCGGGAGTCTATAACCCTGTTCCTAGAACCTTTCTCCACGTCACTCATGAGCTCCTCGCTTCTGAGAAAAACAACTGTGTTCTGGAGCCTCGGCCCTATGCTCTGCGTAAACAAGCAATTTCCTCACGATTATGCGTGTGCCGTAGTCCTGAGACACTCACTGAGAGGCGATTGACCTAGAGACCAATACCAAATAGGATTTTAAGAGCAGGTGGCCAACTCCTATGGAGCTTAATCACTTACTCCTATTCTTTCAAGAATGGAAAGTAAAATTATTTTTGACTGAAGAAAAATGACAAAAAAAAAAAAAAAAGATTTACACGAAACAAGCAACTTTTTCTATGACCTGCCTCCAAAGAAATAGAATTTCCTGGGGAAATGAGAACAGTGACTAATGTGTAGTTTCTAAACTTTGAGTCAGATCCTGGCCTTCCCAGAAAAAAAAAACAAACAAAATGGCGTCAGGATGGTTCAGCCTGAGATCTCAAAATGATGATGAAACACAACTTTCTCAGAGGCATCCATGTTTTCTAATATGCTACAAGTGCAGTTTGGAAGAGGCGGCTCTGGGAGCAGCTACAGAAGATGAATCACAGAATCCTCACGAGTCTGATGGTAGTCAGTAGGATGAAATCTGATGAGGTCAGGTCCATCCTCCCTCTCCAGTCTTGGAGGCTTCCAAACCTCATTTTGAGGTGTAATTGCATTTCTGTCGCCTTTTGCCCCTGTGCTATCATATATCCACAGCCAATAAGAGATCATAGAGTCATTGGGCTATAGAGCTGGAAGAAGACCTAGACATAATGCCTGGAGGGTAGAAGATTTATCAGACTTACTTTTTTCCCCTCTGTTTCAAAGAAACTGGTCCCAGACCTTTTCCTCCCTTTCCTTCTCCAGGAGGACTACTTGGGGCTGCCTGAACATTGTACCAAACCTGCTACCTATCTAATGGCCTGTCTTTCTGGTGGAATTACGAAGATGCTGGTAGAAATAGCCTTCCAGAAACAGAAAACTAAAATTTTATTTATTTACTCTTGATAGCATGATTATTTATCAAATAGGTTGCAGTAACGTTTAACTTCAAGATGAGATCGGAATTAAATCTATGGCAATAAGTACTATGATCCTCCCAATTTTTTCTGTGGTTGCAGTATATCCATTCACTGAAAACATTTGCCAGGTACCAGCTAAGTGCCGGGCACCGCACTCAAGTGTTTCCTGCCCTTACAGAGTTCACAGTAACTGTAGAGGAAGACACGTGGAAACAAAAAAGGAACAGATTCTTTTCAGAGTACTATTAAGGCACAAAGGAGAGAGAGGTCATTTCTACGTAAGGAGATGAGGAATGGGGTCAAGAAAGGCATTGTGGAAGTGACCTTATGCTAAGTCTTAAAAACTAAGTCGGGGTGTCCGGGCTGCTCCAGGCAGAGGAGGACACGGAGGCATGAAACAGCATGGGGACTGTAAGGAACTGCATGTAATTCATTGTAATGAGCAAAAGGCTCCAGGGGGACTTAGCAAGAAATGAGGCTGAATGGAAAGACAGGTTCAATGTAAGCACTTTATAGAATATGTTTATAACTTCTGATTCAATTATGCAAACATTCCTTAGTCGCTTATTGCGTACGAGGCACCGAGTGCATCATGGAGAGCTCATCAGGATGCATCGCCAGCACTTTGCAGATATGACAGTCTTTAGCCTCCAGCTTTCCAGTGGCCAAAGGGAAATAGTGACTGCGTTTCATATGTTTGAGTTGACCTTTTTTTTTAATATAAGGGTAATGGAATTTTCACAGAAGCACTCCGTGTTGTCAAGAGCCTCTGAGATTTTCTCAACATCGAGAAAATGAAATTTTGGAGATGGGTCGTCTGCAGAGGGAACCCCAAGCACTGTCTCGTCAGGTGCTGGTGGGAGTCGAGAGAGAGCACGGGAATGTGAGCCTCACTCCTCTCCCTAACTCCAGCCGTACTTACTATTTCACAGAATATAAATGAGTTAGCAATTAAACATTCAGAGTAAGTAACTTCCTTTCCCATCAATGCATGAAGATAGAGTATCGGAGTCTTCTCACACTGTATTTTTAAGGTATTGGGGATTTTCAGGATACAGAGAACTTAGAGGTGGAGGAATTATAGCTTCAAATTTTCAGTTAATATAAGAAATCAGGAAGCTCTGTTCATTCCGGCTGTGCACCATGTGCATAGTCAAGAATCAGCAGAAACCCTCTGCATTTGCAAACACTTTGTGCTATAAAAAGTAATTTTAAAAAAGCCACCTGTATATGTATATATATATTTAAAAACATGAAGGTTTTGATACTTTTTTACAAAAACTACAAGAGAAAACATACCTGTACAAACCATGTGTTTTAAAATAGCATTTTGTTGTATAGAGCTGTTGTTCATTTGGGAGTGAAATACTGATTTGCAGGCTCCATCACCTTGTACCCAAATGAATTCTTGTTTGTCTTCTCCCCACACCCTCAAATGACCATATTTGATGTAACAGGCATGTTAGAATGTTGGGTCACACTAACGTTTTCTGCTCTTTTTGTCTTGTCATTCCGAGTTTCATTAGCTTGTGTACTCAGTGCCTTTTGCAGTCTGGTTTCTGTTCCAGAAGCAGAGGGTGGCGTGCTGCATCTCACTAGCTGTACTGACATCATCTTGGTGAACGAAAAACCAAATGTGAACATTCGTAAAATCAGTGCACTGTTTCTAGAGAGAGATTAAATTCATTTTTTAAAATCTGAAAGTGTTGTTTCATTGTGATGTTTTAATGAGGAGTGGAGGGTGGTGAGCTATCATTGATTGATTCCCTGATGTGTATCCAGTATTCAACAAATTATTTTAGCCTTCAACAATCCTATGGGATAAATACTGTCAATATTATTGTCCCCGTTTTGTAGATGGGGAAATGGGTGAAGGAACTACCCAAAGTCCCACAGTTACATTTAGTATCCCCAAAGTACCTGTAGCACGTGCTACACGTGGCATTCTCTGCCCAGATTGTCCGTCTCTGCCTCTTCATCTGGCTAACTCCTGCTTGTCCTTGATACTGCGCTAGGACTCTTCCTCCACAAATCTCTGTTCTTTCAGACTCAGACCTAACTCCTAGGATTAGGTAGGTTCTGCTTGCACAACAAATTTTGCCATTTTGCATACCAATACTTCCGCCCCGCCTCTGCTTCCAGGCCACTGAGATTGCTTTTACTAAGGACCTCCTTGATTATAAATCTTATAAATATTTTCTGTCTTTATCTTCCTTGACCTGGAAGCAGTATTTAACACTGTTGGCACTCCTTGGAATACTCTTGTTTTGGCTCACATGACACCATATTCCTGGTTTTTCCCTACCTCTCTGGCCACATCTTAATCTCATTCACCCACCCCTGACATTATGGTGTCTTGTCTCAAATCCATCCACATTTATCATCTCTATTGCCACTACCTGAGTACAGGTTACCATACTTTTGGACGATCATCATCATAGATTAGCAACTACATATCCGAACTTCATACTTTCAATCTTTCCATTTTCCAATCTGTTCTACAATATTGCAGCTGGAGTGATTTTGTCTAGAATGCAATATGTCAGGTCACTACCATTCTTTCTACTTTCCTGCTTAAAGCTCTTCATCTCTTTCCCTTGCATTAAGATCCAATACTTTTCGGTTTTAGCCCACACTCCTTAATATGGCTTGTAAGCCATTTGGCTTCTGCCCGTTCTCCAACCTCATTACTATATGCACAACCTCATTCTGTATTCTAACCCCACGGTTCTGGGCCCTCAACTTGGAATGTTTCCTTCAGGAAGACTTTCTTTAGGCCCCTCGATTGGATTAGGAACCATCCCATGTCCTTCCATAGTATTCTGTGTTTCCCCTATTTGTAACCTTTTTCTCTACATTATAATTGCTTGTATGCTCCTCAATTGCCTCCCCTGCCAGTTCTATAAAGGTCTGTCTTGCTCACCATCATATTCCCAGCACATAGCACAGTAAATGCGCAGTAAATCATGCTGAATTCAGACACATCAAACACACAGACCATGTTCTTTCAGCTATACCACGCTATCTCACGCCCTCAAGCCTGGATCACTTTACAGCCTGACTGGAGTCCAGTGTCCTTTACATTTTCTCAAAACTTTTGTTATTTGCCACATCTGCAGATGCTCAGATTCAGCAATTACCATATAATTTTTATAATTTCACTCTTGGAAAATAACCTCATGGTAATTACCTGATGAATCTATATGCTTAGTTGTAATTACCACCTCAAGATTATTGTGAGGATTCAAAGAACAACATTTGTAAATGGATTCACGTTTATTAGGTGCTTAATACCTGGTAGTTCCCTTCTCTTTTTTATATAATTCCCTTGTTACCACTCATACCCAGTATTTTCTTTTTTTAAGATTTATTCATTTACTAGAGAGAGTGAGGGAGAGGGAGAGAGAGAATCCCAAGCAGACTCTCCACTGAGCACAGAGCCCGACTCAGGACTTGATCCCAGGACCCCAAGATCATGACCTGAGCCAAAATCAAGAGTTTGATGCTCAACCGACAACCACTCGGGCATCCCCCAATATTTTTTTTTTTAATAAAATGCCTTGTGGTTTTATAGCAATTTACAGTTTGCAAAGTATTTTCCCAGTTTCCAAGATATTGTTTTCTATCCTTACAACAGTCCTACCAAATGTATGACATTATTTTTCTCATTTTAAAAATAAACTTGAGGTCCAAAAAGTTAATCAGTTCACCTTCAGTCACAGTGCATAAGGTCGCACAAGGATTATTTTAACACAAGCTTCCAGTGATTCCCTGCCCCCCCATCACACCCACTCTACACTGTCGTACCAATTATTTTTTTTCCAGGAGAAGAGGAGTAATGGTAAGACTGGGAGTGAGAATCAAGAGACCACTGACCTCAATACAGAACAGTATACAGTTAGAGTGGCCAGGCCCCAAGAATGATGCCATCTCAGCACTGTCTCTAGAACTGATTTCATTCCCCCACTTGGCTGGAACGTCAATGAGCTAAAGCAGTCTTCTAATAATTCGGATTTTGATTGTCCTTTGCGTACTCAAAAGGAAAATTTTTCCACAGCCAGAAAGACTTCACAGAGGTCAACCACTTTGGCCTGAAAAGACAAGGGCCCCTTGAGCGTCAGTCCTCAACCGCAGCTCGTCTCGGTGCTTTGCAAAAACATACCAACGCCTAGGTTCACCGCAAGAGAACTTGCTTAATTGGTTGGGGTGCGGCCCAAGCATCAGTATTTGTAAGATGTTCCCAAATGATTCCATTGTGCAGCCAGGACTGAGAATCACTGCTCGGTAAGCAGTGCATAGAAAATGAGAATGGGAAATTAAATATTCAGTTCAACTTCTACTCACAGCACCTACTCTAGAGACCAGTGAAGTAGAAAGGGAAAGGCAGAATAAAAGGTAAAAGGGATAAAATGGAAGAGAAGTTAGTTCCAGGGAAATGACAATCTCCACCGTGGATTCAGAAAAAGTGTCTCTGGGAACGGTTTCCTTGAACTGGTCCGTAAACAGCGAAGTTCAGTCATCGTGTGCTGAGTTCCGTGGGATCAGGTCACTTAACCTGTTTTGTTTTGTTTTGTTTTGTTTTCCTGTGAGGTCAGCTCATTTAACCCCATTTTATTATTGAGACCTAGGTCCGGGGACGGTTATCAGCTTTGTCCGACTCCCACAAGTCAGGTAAACTTAAACGGACGTCGAGCCTGAAAGGGCACAGCACTCGGGGTGCTCAGTTGGAAGTCTCCAAACCCGCCGCTCCAAACCCTCCGCCTCAAGCTTCTTAGAAACCCGGGTGGTGAGCCTCAGCCCTGTTCCCGCCTCGGGCCGAGGGGGCGGGGCTTCACTGACACCGCCTTCGGATGAAAGGAGCCTTGTTTCCGCCGGGAAATGGGCCAGACTTGCCCCCACTTCCGGGAGCGGGGGCGACCGGGGCCCTTCGCAGAGGCCGACTGCCTGGCCTTGACGTCACTTCCGCGCGCCCAGGTAAACGTCAGTGTGGGGCGCAAACAGCGGCGGTGCGGCTTGCTGGTAAAGTTTCGTCTTGGTTCCCTCCTTGTGAACCATGGAGAGTGACTTTTATCTGCGTTACTACGTGGGTCATAAGGGCAAATTCGGCCATGAGTTCCTGGAGTTTGAGTTCCGACCCGACGGTAAGAGCGGCCCCTGGCACCCCGGGAGCGAGGACTGGCCCTGGGGTCGGGCGAGTGGGGAGGCCGGGATTCCGGAATGTGCGAGGAGCTAGAAGAGGAAGGGACTGATGACTGCGGCGCGGATCTGAAAGGATCACTCCTGTGACCGCTCCACTGGTTCTTTCCATGTGCAGGGACTTCTGTTTGGTGACATTTTGTACTAGAATGCTTCACTCAGCAAACATTGATTGCCTACCTTGTGCCAGGCTCTTTTGCACAATCTGGGATACAGGAGTGAAAGACAAGCTTCCTCTCATGGAACGTATATTCTGGTGCTGGGAGAGATATAAACAAACAAAAAATTACAGATAGTGACGAGTGATCAGAACATAAAACAAAATGATGGAATAATTGCTGGCGGTCTGCTTTTAAGCAGGGTGACTACTGGCGCGCTCTCTGAAAAGGGAGTATTTGAACTGAGCCCTGACTGACAAGAAGGAAGAGCATTCTGGACAGAGTAACAAGTGTTAAGGCTGTAGGGCATGAATGAGCTAGTAGGCATTTTTCGGGTGGCCAGTATGGCTGAGGAAGGTAGTGAGCTCTGAGGAGAATTCTAGGAGACAATGTCAGATCAGTAGGCAGGGGCACACCATGTAGGTCTTTATAGGCCATGGCAAAGAGTTTGGATTTTATTCTAAATGCAGCAGGAAGCAAATGGAAAGTTTTAAGGAGAGAAAGATGTGATCTCTTCCTGAAAAAGTATTCTAATCACTGGGTGCAGAATGGGCAAGAGTGGAGACAGGGCTACTTATTAAGAGACAGTTACAGGGATGCCTGGGTGGCTCAGTGGGTTAAGCCACTGCCTTCGGCTCAGGTCATGATCCCAGGGTCCTGGGATCGAGTCCCACATCGTGCTCCTTGCTCGGCGGGGAGCCTGCTTCTCCCTCTGCCTCTGGCTGCTACTCTGCCTGCTTGTGCTCTCTCTCTCTGACAAATAAATAAACAACATCTTAAAAAGAGAGAGAGAGACAGTTGTCAAGACAAAAAGGATGTTGGTTGGAACTATGGTGCCAATAAAAATGGATAGAAGGATTTAGGATACTATTGGAGGCAGAACCAATAAGACTTTGCTGTTTGATAAGATCTGGGGGAAGGGCCACTGTGGTGAAGGAAAAGGAATCAAAAATGACAGAAAACTCTCATTTAGGGGGCACAAAGATGAATCTGACAAACCCCAGTTATAAACCTACAATGACAAGATAGTGTGTTTACATGTGTGCCTTCTATTCCGAGGGTAAAAACTCATCTATTTCCTTTTATCTTTTCCTTCATACCCAGCATATACCCAAATTAGCCTTTTGGATGCACCTACACATAAAGGGCCTTATATACCAAATATGCTTAATAATAAAACGACAACTTTTCCATCACGGGAATAGATCAGAGTGTTGCATGGTCACATGAATAGTATGTAAACAGCATTTTACAGTTTTCAAACTGCCTTCAGAACTCGTTTGAGCCTCAGGAGGCGGTGTGTGCTAGTAAGTTACCATCACTCTCCCTGTATTCAGCTGAGGACATTAACCTGCAGAGATCTGATTTGCCAGAGTCACAAAAGAGTGCTTGTGTTCTTTTATCGCACCTGAGCTGCCTTTTGCAAGATTGTAATTCAATGTCAGCAGTATTTGTGGCTATGAGGCTATTTAATAGCCTAAAGCGAAGAACTGAAAAGACTGCTAGTGTTGGAACACCAGAAGTACAGATAGTAAGTCTGGTAGACACTGAAGGGAAAGCTAGGATACATTTTAAGCAATAGCTGATAGTCTTGGTGAGCTAATAACACTTTATTCATATGTTTTTAATATACACTGAATTTGTTTTTTTGTTTGTCATAGGGAAATTGAGATATGCCAACAACAGCAATTACAAAAATGATGTCATGATCAGAAAAGAGGTAATGAGCCTTTTGAGAGCCTTTCTTTTACTACAATTCAGCCTTTTGTCTTATTTTTGTTCTTTCTGGGAGTAGTATTGAAAAAGAATAGAGAAGTATAGACATATCTATAGATACCTTCTAAAATTTTTCTCACATCTTTTAGTTTATATTTTCTTTCACAGTGCTGAATCACTTACTGGTAATCATTTAAAGTCTTGCAAATCTCGATTTAAACCCTGAATCTGCTACTTACTGTGTGCCCTCGGGCAAATTCCCTGTTCTTTGTCTGCAGAAACAGAAATAATAAAACCTACCCCCCACTATCCAGTCCTATCATAGAATTAAATACATTATACTTAAAGTGTTTGGTATATTCCCTGGTGCATAGCTTTCACTAGAGCTCTTTAACTTGCATCTGAATGGGGTAAGGGACCCTGGGAAAGCAGTTCCCCTCATTGAATGCATGTTAGATACCAGGCATGGCACTTGGTGTTTTATACACATATGATTTTATTTAACCCTGGTTGTAAGGTTGTTTGTTGGGTGGTATTATAGACCCTTTACAGTGAAGGCCCAGATATTAATTCTGGGGCTTATTCAAAGTCACCTCACCCTAGCTAGCAAGAGATAGAGTGGGAATTCAAAGCTGTGCCTGCCTCTGTCAAGTCCATGTGCTCCATTTTACATAACTTCTGCCACACTATCGAGGCTTCATCAAGGCTTCTCTTTCCTTTCAACCACTTTGTCACATTTGAAAATGTCTCGTCAATATATTTTCAAACTATTATGTTTAACTAGCATTCAGTTTTATGTTTACCCACACGTCAGCCTCCTTATATTTTCTTTAATGGGAACTAATATGCAAAATATATTTTAAAAGACATGTCTCTGCTCTTCATAAGCATGTCGTCTGGTTAGGAATAAGCAGGGTTTCTCACAGACCTTTTGTTCTAGGTTCAAGTGTGAGTTGGGTCTGTAAGCAAGGAAAAGGTCCAAGTGAACAGGATGTGCCAAGAAGTAGAAACAGGTAGATGGGGTCTGAGGTGTAGTCACTGGGCTCTTCTGGCCCTACCCTCTTCATGCCTAAATGCCATCCCCCTTACAAAGGTACCAGAAACTAGGTTTTAGGAGGGGGCTTTTTTTTTTTTAATCTTTCATCACTATCTGAGTCAGAACACTTGCTTAGGGATACAATATAATTCCATTTTTTAATTTGCTTTCAGGCTTATGTACATAAAAGTGTAATGGAGGAACTGAAGAGAATAATAGATGACAGTGAAATTACCAAAGAAGATGATGCCTTGTGGCCTCCCCCTGACCGAGTGGGCCGGCAGGTGAGTGTTTTAGCAACTGTCCTATAGTGCAGAAATCTTACAACTAAGATGAGTTTTACTGCCCTGCATATGACTGAATCCGTGGGGGGAGGGGGCCTACACAAAGCAGGTTCCAGCATCTTTATCTAAGGAAGCAGTAATCCACAGAGGGGAACAGAGAGCCAGTGGTGCTTCTGACCACCTAGATGCTAGCCCCGGATTTCCTCATGTGACTCTCCCCTCAGCCTTTCTCAGAGGTGTTGCTGCCCACCTCACTTACTGAGTAACTACTATGGACAAAGCATTGTGAACATACAAAGAGAAATAGAACATGGTTATTTCAGCAGTCTAATAGAAGGAAAGTCATGCAACCGGCTAGGTATATGTGTTTAAATTCATGGCTTATATATTTATTCCGAAGGCCATTATGGAAATTAAAAGCCACTGTCATATTTGACTGTGTTAACAGGGAAGCTTTTCTCTCCACCTCAACTGCTACCTTCCTAATCTAGACTTCTAATTGATTTCCTTTTTTCTTTTGTCCTGTACAGCCTGTTTTTCCATCCTGAAATCAGACTAATCTTTTAAAATGTAAATGTATTCCACTGATTTTAAGTTCTCCACCGCCTTCCCACTACATTTAAAATAAAATCCAGGACGGCTGGGTGGCTTAGTCGGTTAAGCGTCTGCCTTTGGCTCAGGTCATGATCCCAGGGTTCTGGGATCCAGTCCTGTATCAGGCTCCTTGCCCAGCGGGGAGCCTACTTCTTCCTCTGCCTGCCGCTCCTTCTGCTTGTGCTCTCTCTCTTTTTCTGTCAAATAAATTAAAAAATCTTAAAAAAGTAAAATAAAATCTGAACTCCCACTTTATCTTCTACCATTTTCACAATTTTTTTTTTTTTTTTTTTTTTTACCATTTTCACAATCTTTTACTGTGTTTAGACCTCACTGACCTTATTTCTGTTCTTCAGACACACCTAGGTTGTTCTTAGTTTAGGACATTTGCGTTTGCTGCATCCTGCCTGGAATATTCTATCTAACATTGTCTTTATTATTGCAGGTTTCAAACATCACTTCCTCAGTGATGTCTTGCCTATCCATCCAATCTAAAATGTCCCTCCCTGTTTTTTGTTTTAAATGCTTTATTTTCTTCGTAGCATCTATTATTGTCTGAAATTGTCTTGTTTGCTTTTCTTTATATATCCCTTTTCCTCCCCCACTACAACAGATTCGCATATACCCCTGCAAGCTCCTTCAATACAAGGATTTTACCTATTTTTTTTCAGTGCTATATCTGTAGTGACTAAAATAGTACCCGTGTATAGTAAAAGCTTAGTAATAATTACATTTATTAAATTAATATAAAACCCATATAATTCCTAATTCACCTCAAAATGGTGGGTCAGATCTTTTTTTTTTAACCTAAATCCAACTTAGTTAACATATAGTGTATTATTAGTTTCAGGAGTAGAATTTAGTAATTCATCAGTTGTACCCACTGCTTATTAGATCAAGTGCCCTCCTTAATGCTCATCACCCAGTTACCCTATCTTTCCACCCACCTCCCCTCCAGCAACCTTGTTTGTTCCTTATAGTTAAGAGTCTCTTATGGTTTATCTCCCTCTCTGCTTTTATCTTCTTTTATTTTTCCTTCCCTTCCCAAATGTGTTCATCTGTTTTGTTTCTTGAATTTCACATATGAGTGAAATCATATGGTATTTGTCTTTTTCTGACTTATTTTGCTTAGCATAATATTTCCTAGCTCCATCTACATCGCTGCAAATGGCAAGATTTCATTCTTTTTGATGGCTGGGTAATATTCCATTATATATATATACACACATACATATATATATATATATTCCATTTTATACACACATACCACATTTTCTTTATCCATTCATCTGTCAATGGACATCTGGGCTCTTTTGATAGTTTAGCTATTGTGGACATTGCTGCTGTAAACATTGGGGTGCATGTGCCCCTTTGAATCACTATTTTTGTATCCTTTGAGTAAATAGTCTAACTCTTGAGGAAGAGTGAAAAGAAAATCCCATCCTCAGTGCTTTCTAAAGTTAACTTTTTAATTTATGTCCACAGAATCTCAGTAAAATCATGTATATGTATTTTGCCTTACCAATAATTTTCAGCTCTATTAACTCATTCAACAATCACAGTAGTCCTATGAAGAGAACAGGGCATACTCCTATACATAAGCAACAACCTATTGGATAAGGTTGTCACAACAGAATCCCATTCATCATAGCAACAACTATAAAGAACTTGGGAGTAAATTTAATAAGATGTATAAAACTTAAAAGGGCTTTATAGAAGAACATAAAAATATGTATCATTTCTATGGATGGAACAACTCAATTATTATATCAGTTTTATTAAAATAATTGATAAATTCATTGCAATTGAAATCAAAATCACAACATGATTTTTCCTGAAGCCTAAGAGAGCATTAAATTCTTGGAAGATCAGAGGGACAAGAATAACCAACGTAATTCTCAAGATTTCTTGAAAAGGTACAGTCATCTGTACTGTGGTATTGCCTCAGAATTGACCAGTAAACAATGAAGCAGAGTAGAGAGCCCAGAAACAAACCCATGAATATATGGCAACTCAGAGTAGAGTATGACAGAGGTGAACTTTCAAATTAATAGAAAAAGGATGGATTGTTTAATAAATTGTATCAGTTGGCAGTATGTTTATAGAATATTTTTAAGTTAGACCATTTGTAGAAATAAAACAAGATTTTAAAACATAAAAGAAAATACAGGCTATCTTTTATTATTTTGGATAGAGAAGGAATATTTTAAATTCCTCAAAGGAAAAGATTGATAAATTTGACTTTTAAAGTTACAACTTTTGTTTAGCTAAAGACATCATGATAAGGTTGAAAGATAAGCCACAGACTGAAGAAAGATCTTTGCAAAACCTATCTGGCAAAGGGTTTATATCTAGAATATATCAAGAACTACAAATTAATAATAAAAAGATAACCTGGAAAAAAAAAACAAAACGATAACCTGGTGGCAGAATGTGTAAGGGTTCTGAATAAGCAATTTACAGAACTGGAAAAACAAGTAGCCAATAAATATCTACATTTTGAAAAGTGAACATTAGGAAAATAATGAGATTACCATTTCAGACCCATTAGAGTAGCAAAAAGTAGGGGTAGGGGGCATCAAGTTTTAAAAAGGGTATGAGAAAAAAAAAGGGGATCTTACATACTAGTGGGAATAACATGAGTACAACCATTTTAGGAAATAATTTGGTAGTAACTGGCAAAATTGAAAAAAACCTTATACCTTGCTTCTAGGAATATTCCTTGAGACATTTTCACATGCATACAAGGAGATGCATAGAAGAATATTCTCACCACGTTGCTTATGGTACAATAAATCGGGAACTTAAGTCTGCTTCAATAAGGATATGAATGGAATATTCTAAAGCATTTAAAACTAATGAACTAGCTCACATACAAAAACAGTGTTGAATGAAAAAAGCTAAAGGATGCATATAGTATGATCATTTATGTAAAAATTTAAAAACATACTACCAAATCTAAAAACATGAGTGGAAAGACTACACCTCACCTTCTGGGATGCAGGAGGGAGAATGGAATAGGAGGTGGATCTAAACTTTGTATGTGTAATGTTTTATTTATTAAAAAAATCTGACACCAGTATGACAAACTATTAACATTTTCATATCCGGGTATTAAGAACATTGGTTTCATAGTTTTCTATATTTTCTGTTAGAATTCTTTTCATAATTGAAAACTATAAATCAAAAAGAAATAGGAAAAATTTAAGAAAAGAGAAGTAGGACTCACTAGATTGTAAATTCCACGCGGGCACAGACCTTTGGTTTTGCCGATCTGCCCCAAGCACCCAGAATAATAGCTGGCACACAGTGAGCACCCCCATAGAAATTTTTTTAAAGAGTTATGCTACTCGCCTCACTGTTTAGAAATTGAGGCCCAAGAGCATATAGCTGGTAGTGACAAAGCTGGGATCAAACCCAAAGTCTAAACTTCTTATCCTTGTCCCATGTTGCCCAGAAAGGTTAGATTCTTGGTATTTGTAAAACACAAGATTTATACATGTTACTCCACTTTCTTAACAATGAAAACTCCTGCGATTCTTCCAAATCCCGGTAATGGTAGAGTCTCACAAATACATCTTCCTCTAATAAGAGTATGAGCTACTCAGGGACTAAATCCATATTTAATTTCTCTTTTTGTTTCTAGACCCGGTACAGGTTAGTGCTCAGAGTGAACGGGTCTTCTTCACATTGTAGAGTTGGTGTGATCTGACAGATGATATATCTTCTGTGTGGTTGATGGAAAATCCAACTTGGCTTGACTTAGTTTTTTTAAATGTTTCTAGGAGCTTGAAATTGTCATTGGAGATGAACACATATCTTTCACAACATCAAAAATTGGTTCTCTTATTGATGTCAATCAATCCAAGTAAGTGTATGTGACCCTTATAGCCAGACGTGTCTGTTTTGAAGCAGACCGATAGGAAACCCTGAACCAAATTGGGACCATTATGGTAAGATCTGGTACAAATGCAAGACAGAAGGGGTCAGGGGTACCTGGGTGACTCAGTTGGTTAAGCATCTGACTCTTGGTTTCAGCTCAGGTTGTGATCTCGGGGTCATGAGATCAAGTCCCACGTCAGACTCCATACTCAGTGCAGAGTCTGCTTAAGACTCTCTCTCCCTCTGCCCCCCCCCCCCCGGGTCTCTCTTGCTCACTCGCTCTCTCTAAAATGAATAAATCTTAAAAAAAAAAAAAAAGAAGGGGCCAACTTTGTTCTCATCATTAGAGAGAAACTTCAAATTATTCTCAAGGGCTTTCTCCTGTTGCTTTTGATGTTTTATTTAGTCACTGTTACACACAGCTTCTCAGTGACACACACACAGAGTAATGTCATAGGAGCAGCCAAAATAAGAGCCTGGCTAGAACAGAAAATGAAATATGCCAAAACAGGTGCTTGAGATAAACTGTAGAGTCACTGGGTCGATCTGAACAGCTTTTCAGTGTTGGCCATTCAGACTAGCACATCTTATAGTCTGACAGTGGTGAAACTTGAAATTATTTAGAATACAAACTTAAAAATTCATGTTGTCAGTAGGGAAAATTATAAAGTTGAGACATGAGTCTGTATGCTACAAAAGAGTCCTTAGAATTTGGCAACCTCTGGGTGCGCCTGGATGCTGGGTCGGATGGCTCTGGTCTGACTCTTGATCTCAGCTTAGGTCTTGAGTTCAAGCTTAACTGACTGAGCCACCCAGGCTCCCCTATGGCTCACTTTTAGTACATGCTGGGCGTAATTGTCTTCCTTGTTTAATACATAGCACATAGCCTTTTCCTTCTTTATGGGCACTTGGTGGTTTTTAAAGTTTTAATTCTGTAAATACCTTTTTGTAAATAATCTGAGTTATTAAATGTTTCTGTTTTTTTTCCAGTTTTTTCCAGTTTTTTAAACGTGTTTTTCCTCTTGCATTGTAGGGATCCAGAAGGCTTACGAGTATTTTATTATCTTGTCCAGGACCTGAAGTGTTTGGTCTTCAGTCTTATTGGATTACACTTCAAGATTAAGCCAATCTAGATTGAGAACTGGTGTGGACACAAGGGGGGTTGGAAGTACCTGTTTTTAATTACCATTATCAGGAAATTTTTGTGTATATCAGGGCAATATTTTTTTTTATAAACCATAAATGACTGTCTTTAATAAATATATAGCAAAATGCAATTTTTTGTAATTTTATAAAGACCTGAACATGTGAACTCTCCTTAATTATTTTTTAAAACACTAACATTCAATGTGAAGTATCACCAAAAATCTATTAATCAACTGCAGATATAATCACCAATTTACAGGAATAAGAGAATGGAGAGAAAAGTTAGAAAATACAATAGATAAAAAAAAAAAAAGAAAATACAATAGAAATCCAATCAGTATCCAAAGGAAACTCCAGGGCAAAGGATCTGGCTTCCTCAATAAAAAAATTGCGAACATAAATAGAGATGGTGTGGGAACTGTTAGATTAAAGGAGATTTTAAGAAACACATAATCAGTATACTGTTTGGACCTTATTTGGATCATGATTCAAAAAACATAAAATTGACATCATTAAGGAAATTTGAACACTGGGTATTTTAATGAAGTATTGCTAAATTTTTAGGTGTGAAATATGTCTTTCCCCCTCCAGCTTTATTGAGATACAATTGAGGTTGGGGTTTTTTTAATCCTCTTTTATAGATACATCTGTAGGTATTTCAGTATGGAGGAAAACATTTTGCTTTAGTACAATATAAGGGATAAAATGGTCTCAGAGAAGTTTTCTAATCCATTTTAAAATCAATACCAACAGTCATTAGGAACTGAGACCTAGCTGGTACGGACAGTGCGGGAATTTGTTCAGTAGGTAGATCTGTAGGAACTTTTCCTTGCTGCTAAACTAAATTGCACTGCTTCCTTAGGCAAATTGCTGTTTGACCAGATTGTGGGTGCTGAAAGGAAATGGGCTTGAGAAGTCTCATCTGTGGGGAGGTGATTAGGCTAAGCTCACATCCCACAAGACAGGCCAGCCTGGGACGTGTCCCGTCTTTTGACTCCTAGGCCAGTGTTCCTGCGATCCCGCCTGCCCACACACACACTCTGCCTCCTTCAAAGATAGCAGCAGCTTAGGTCCAGATCTGGGACCAGAGATGTCAGGGTTCCTAACTCCAGTTTATTCCCCTCTACAGAAGGGTATCTGGGGCAATGAAGTAAGTTGGTGGTGAAGTAGACAACAATAGTAACTCCACATTTTAAATGACCGAGAGAACCTCGAAGGCGGTAAGTGTCAAATGGGCTGTCGCTTGGAACACCCACAGCTTCCGTATGGTCTCAGCTGTGCCCTGGACCCCATCCCCCAAATCTGCGAAGCTCGCCGCGGGCAGGCGGAACCGACGCGATCTAAGAAGCCTCAGAAGGCAAGCAGGGACCAACCGGTTGTTGGGTGACAGAAGAACGAGTAGTGAAGAGCCAGGAAAGAACTGAGGGGCAGGAGGAAGCCCTGGCAGAGCTTTCCTGCAGGGACTGTCGTTGTTTGTTACGGTATCCCTCACACTAGCATAGTGCTGGCACGAGATCGGCGTTCACCAAGCATCTGGAAGCAGCCTTCAGCGGGTGTGAGCTCACGCTAATTGCAGCCTCAAAATACTCCCACAGATCCACTTAATCGAAGAAAAAAACTAGCCCAGCTCACTAACCAGCGGCAGCGCCTGAAAGCCCCGCCCTCCGCCCCGCCCGACGCACGCCGGAGGTCCGCACCGGGTGCGCTGGCGGCGCCTGCCGTTTACGACGGGCCGGAAAGTAACGGCCGCAACTATCGCCACGCCGGGTCGGGCCGGGCCGGGCCGAGCCACTATGGGGGTGAGGCTCAGGCAAACTGCCGCCGGCGCAGGGACGGGGAGGTGGCGAGGACCTGGGAGGCGGGCGTTCGTGCCAGGAGGGACCGAGAGAAGTGGGCTCGCGCTGAGGAGTGGGGAGGCAGAGCTCGAATCCAGGAGGGGCAGGGCCGGGGCTCGGTAGGGCTGCGCAGGCGCGGTTGATGCACTTGCTCTGGCCCTCTCTCTCCACAGAAAATTGCGCTGCAGCTCAAAGCCACGCTGGACAATGTCACCAACCTCCGCCCCTTGGGTGAGGACTTCCGGTGGTACCTGAAGGTGCGGCTTGGGGGTGCGGGACCCCAGGCGGGAGAAGGGAGGGGCATCGGAGCGACGGTAGGCGCCGCGAGGTTCCGGAAGGGGGCGGGGCGCCAGGGGCTGGGCCCAGGGAAAGCTTTCCCGTGCTAAAGCCCGTTTCCGAGGGCAGCTTTGTCTCCAGCAAGAGTGGAGATGTGTAGCCGTTAAATGTTATTTTCCTGAATAGAATTTGTTCGCTTTTCTAAATGTATTGGTTAATTCTTAATTGGTAATGTCTCGGAGATCCTTTTGTAATTTTTCTTCCGTGAACTATTTCATGTTTTGTAAACAGTAAACGAAAGACTACTTGAAGGGGTCTTGGGATTGTTTAGTAAGGAGGGGAATTTCACCTTCTGTTTTAGTTGGTTCGGCTTTATTTATCGTGAAATCGTTTTAATTTTATCGTGGCTTCCTCCATCCGTCCCCACCCCATGCTGGTGAATCTGGTACTCTCGTGGCTTGGTCTACAGAGGCCCCCCTCTTACCTGAGCTGTGTGAGGCCCTTCACTCTCCCAGATCTCAGAGCTTCTGCTGTTTCGTTCCTCATCTAAACCCCAGCATCCTTCAGATTCTGACAAAAGTTCTGTTCTATTTAGGAAGCTTTCTCGCCACCTTCACTACCAAATATTTTGAAGCTTGAGTACCAGGGCTTATTTGAGGAATTGATGTTCTTCCACTTCAAAATGCACAGAGTCTAGCGGAGGAGACAGAAATAGAGTAACAACAGTGATGAGTACTTTTACTAGGAACCTACAAGGCCTGTGAGAACACAAGGGAAGCTCCAGACCCAACAAGGGGGTGGGGGTTGGAGCTGTTGAGACCATTTCCGTACTACAGGAGCCTTGAATTTCCAGCCAGAGAGGGTACTTCTTAGAGGAGGGCGGGCACACCAGCAGGAGAAACACTTGACCTGTTCTTTGCCTAGAGAGAAATTTTGGTTATGTCCTTGGTGGGGCTGGTTCTAAGGATGAGGTACAATTGTTGACGGGAGAATAGGTTGAGCCTGCCTATGTCACACTTTCTTGCCCTTCCCCGTCTGCCCGACTGAACTAACTACTTTACTAATCTTTTTCCTCCCCCAAGATGAAATGTGGCAACTGTGGTGAGATTTCAGAGAAGTGGCAGTATATTCGGCTGATGGTAACTATTCCCTCTACCACCATACCCACACACAAACACACGTAGGCCTCTCCGCAGGGATTTGGGGAGGGAACTTGTGGCCTTAATCTCTCAGATCTTTGGACCCTGCTTTTTGTGATTTGGAAGGGCAGCCATTAGTATGGTCAACACTGGGAAGAACAGGCTTCTTCGGAATGTGAGGCAGAGTTCAAAATCAAGGGGAGTCCCTTTCTCAGTGTCAGGAAGCTCCCCAGGATCCTTGTCCTAGCAGATGGCATTCCTGTTTGGTTCTTGGTCTCTTCACCTATCTAATACGTGGCAGATGGGATC
>CM052900.1:128803649-128829647 GCA_028534135.1 Potos flavus
GTTTACATATTATTTCATTTAATTCTCACAGTAACCCTGTGAAGTTACTCATCCTATCGTTTGGACAAGTAAAAAACTTCAGAGATTTTGCAGCTTGCCCAGGGTGACAGTAAGCATGGGAATGATCATTTGAACTCAGGTCTGACTCCAGAGCCAGCACTCTTCCCACTTTGTGCAGCTTTTTCATGACAAATCTGTGAGGCAGGGAGACAAAACAGCATTCTCATCCCCGTTTCCTAAACAAGAAAACTAAGGTCCAGAGAGGGGAACGACATGCCCAGCGTCTTTCGGGAGCTCAGGGGCAGTGGAAAGGTTTACCCCACACATCCTGCCTCCGGGCCAGGGCTCTAGTTGAGAGGAACCAGTGCAGTGCTGGGAAAGCTGCCAGGCCCGGGAAGCACAGTATTCCAGAACAGGTGCTCGCACTGCATCTCTGTCCTTCCATCCCAAAGGTGGTGTGAAAAGAGCCAGTTCCCTGGCCCGGCCTCTGCCTCCTTTCCCCCAGACTAACCGCCGCCTTCCTGTCACCTCCAGGCTGGGTTTGCTGCTGAGGGTGTGGAATCGGGGACAGTCTTCAGCGATATTAATCTGCAGGAGAAGGTACAGGACTTGGGGGCCTTGGGGGGGGGGGGGGCTGTAGGGAACCTGGTGGGAATTACCCTTTTGAACAAAGATCAACAGAAAGCTGACTCCACATTCTTTTTTTTTTGTTGGTGATTTTGGTGTTTAAATGGCCCCAAGTGTAGTGCTAAAGTGTTATCTAGTGTTCCACAAGTGAGAAGGCTGGGATATGCCTAATGGAGAAAATGTGTAGGCATGAGTTCTAGTGCTATTGGCTAGGAGTTCAGTATTAATGAATCAACTATATATAAGGCATTTTTAAATTGAAACCTACCCAAAACAAGGTTGTATATTGATTGGTTGAAGGAAATGTGATCAGAGGCTTCCAAAAACCTAACCCTGTATTTCCCCTGGGAGGAGTGGTTCACTATTTACTAATTCGGCGTTTGTGGTGATTTTGTAGAATATAACTACCATGAATAATAAAAATCCACTGTATTACTGAACATGTTACTACCTTACATAAGTTTTGTGGTTAGGCTTCAAAAGGAGGATGGAAACCTCCTTCAGTTTGCATAGCACCTAATAACAATAACTGGAATTGTCTGAGCTCTTATATATGCCTGACACTATGTTACCTGTGTTTCCTCATTTGCTTCTTTCAGCATTCAACCTGTTATTGTCCCTTTTTTTTAATAGAGGACAGAACTGAGGCGCTGTGAAGTTAAGCGACTTGCCCAGAATGCACTCTAGTCTGTTCTAGGTCATACATATTCATGAATGCCTCAGTAAGAGCCTGAACTGGGCCTTTAAAGTCCCAGAGTGCCATTGTCCCTAACTGTCTTCAGCCATCTCATGAGGCTCACAGGGCCATTTTTTTCCCCACAGGACTGGACTGACTATGATGAAAAGGCTCAGGAATCTGTGGGAATCTACGAGGTCACCCACCAGTTTGTGAAGTGCTGAACCTTCTTCCTGCACACTTGCCTCTAAGAACTGAGAAGGGACAATGTGCCCTGAGCAGCAGAGCCCACTGAGGCGAGTCCCCTCATCCCTGGTCTCCTGGAAGCTATCCGAGTCCTCACGGCCTGCATGCTGGGCTCTGTCACAGCTTCCCAGGCCCCACCAATAAAGCCCGTTTGTGTTGCACTGGTGCATGAAGGCACAGTCAGGTAACAGCAGCTCCCTCCACAAATAAGAATTCATGTTGGAAGTCTCTGGTTGCTTCCTGACACATTCCCACAGTAGAGGATCCAATCTGTAAAATATGCAGGAGCACATCGCTTCTGAGGGCCTCCAGCTCTTGGAGGGTGGGTAGGTCAACCCAAAGAACCTAAGGTGTCAAGGCCAATGGGGCAAAGGGCAGGTGGGCCTATGGAATGATGCCATGACCCCGTGGTCCTGAGCCAAAACACTACATTGACCACCTTGGCTTGCAGGTAAACCCAGGCATTTCTAACTAGTGTCACTTTGTAGTCCAGGGCTAGCAGGGACTTTAGAGGCGGCAGCCCAGTCCTGGCATGAATCTGCTCTGTGAAGTTCCTGCTGGACAGTCATCAAGTCTTTGTCCATTTGCTGTGATGGGGGCAATCGTCTCCCATCAGGAGAGTCAATAGGAAAGTTCTTCCTTCTGCAAAGTCAGCCTCTGTGCTCCTTGGAGCTCCTGCTGGTCCTGGTTTGTCACCTTTGTGGTCATGCTTCCATGTTCTGCCCCTGGACAGCCCTTTGGCGGTCTGAAGACAGGAGTCAGGGCCCTGTAAGTCTCGTGGGCCTGGTTCCCTGGGTCTGAAGATCCCCTGCAGAGTAGAGAGAGTTGTTTGGTGCACAGTTAGATGGTGAGGGCATGCTCGTACATTCACACTGGTGACTCCACCATTTGGAAAACCTGTTGTGAGAGACTTTTATTTCTCCAGTGTTGCTGTAGTCAGAATTCTTTGGAAGTAAAAATGATTACCTTCATTTTTTGAGAGGCCCACTAGGAAAAAGTATGCCCACTTCCAGACTGGTTGTGGGGGGCACTAGAAAAGTAGCACTACTACCTCAGATTTCAGGTTAAAGCTGGCTGTGTCCAGGGGTGGTAAAGCCATCCCTACCATGTCCGTTCTCCAGTCTGGCATCTACATCGTGTTTCCTCTAGGTTCCCTGTGTTCCTGGCCCCTGGACCTGATCCTTTCTGCATCTGACAGAGCAGAGCTGCTTTGGCCCGCCGTCAGCCAGCAGGTCTGTCCAGTCTATCACCCCCAGGGTCCAGTCCACCGCCCAGCCTGAAAGCAAATAAGTGGAAGCAGCCTAAGTAAGCAGCCTTTCTGGGTTTTAGTCTCTTACGCAATAGCCAGCGTGTGTGAAGCTCACAAAGAAACAATAAAAGAATCTCAAGGTTTTCTTTATATTTTAGATTATTTTCTCATTTTTCAGGAGGTAGAAGGACCCAAATAATCATTAACAGATTAAAGGAAAATTAGATGATGTCAAGAGATGCAGAAAAAGTATTTAGTAAGATTTAATACCCATTCAACAACAAAAACAACAAACTATAGAAACTCTTAGACTGGGAATAGAAAGGAACTACCCTCACCTCACAAAGTAGATCTATAGAAAATATAGAGCAAATGAAATGTGTGAAGTAGTCCATTCAAGGTCAGGGTGAGCTGAGGATACCCTTGATCACCGCTACTCTTCCTCGTGCTTGAGGTCCCATCCAGTGTGCTTAAGACAACAAAATGAAAGTAAAGGGAAGGTTTCGAAAAGGAAGAAACAACTCATTTTCATGAATTATGATTTTCCACTTAAAAATACAAAAGCATTAATAGGTGCTGGATTTAAGATCAATATACAGAAATCAAATCCATTTCAGTACACTGATGACATCTGGCAAAATGTAAATCAAGAAAAAAGTACTATTTATAATAGCAATAAGACAAAATACCTCCCAAAAGTAAGTGGGAGTTAAATCTATCAAAAGTGTTCATGACCTTAGTGTGTGAGAAAATTATTAAACTTTGCTTAAAGGTGTTAAAGCCTAAATAAATGGAGACCTGTACTATTATTGGTGGATAGGAAGACTTGATAGTATAATCTTCTCAACAAATGTATTTATAAAGTTCTTGTCCAAATCTCAACTTTTTTTTTTAACAGAACATAAGTTGATTCTGAAATCTGTGATGCGACACAGGTGGGAGTCCCCCTCTACCAGATGCCACGATCTAGTGACAGAGCAGTGGCAATGAAGCCAGCACCATACCCGCACTGTGATGGGCAAACAGACCAGTGGGACAGTAGACAGACCCCTGCAGGTAGGAAAATTGGTTTAGGAAAGGTGCTGTTGCGTATCAGGGGGGAAATTTTTAACTCACCAAGAATGGTGCTGGGGCAGTTGGTTGTGCGCAGTAAATGATACTGGGACCCTGTTTCTGCATATAAAAGTCTAGTCCACGGTTATCTTGGGTGCTTTGGTGCAGCAGCATGTTGGCGTAGAAGAACCCTGGGCTCAGTGTCTGGCTCACTGGAAACACTGGGCAAGTACTATCCCTCTCAGGACCCCAATTTCTCCATCTAAAAAGGCACTTTCAGCTCTGACATTATGTTACTAAATAAAAATTAGTCAAAATGGTGGTGGCATGTCTGCCTACCCCTCATCACCAGGAAAGTTAGTTCCCTGCCCCGCACTCCAGGACTGGTCTCCACATAGTGGAAGGTAAAGCTGCTAGATGCAGGGACAAGTGGAAGATGAGACCATCTCAGTCCTCAGTATGCCCTTCTAACATTATCCTTGAACAGCTGTTTAAAAGGTACCATCTTTATCCAAAAGCATTTTTTTAAACTTGCCTCTTGGTGAATAACAACGAGTTGAAGGTTGGGTAACATTAAGCTGCATTCTTGTGTACAATAGTCATTTCTGTTGTTTCCCAGGAAGGGCAGAGGCATCCAGGGTCTCTGCCTGACCAGGCGGCCTGATCGTCTCACAATGCTGTCCCCGTTCCTCTGTGAGCCAAGTCACCCTGGCCTGAGCCCTACCCCTGGTTAGCCGTCCGAGCCCCAGAGAAGGCTGCATGCCTGGCCTTCAGAAAGCTCGGGACTCACAACACCGACCATTTCCACTCCCCTGACACCTAACTGTGCTTCTGAACTTTGCTTCAGCCATCTTCCCTGAGGGCTTCTGCTGCAGCAGGCTCTACAGGGAGACGAATGAAACCCAAGCTGTCCTGTTCCAAGAGCCAAGCAACTACGACCCACTAACTAAAACAGTTCCTCCCAAACAGATGCACTGGATCACTGGGAAAACTTTTGAAAAAAACATTTCCTGGCCCCACTTCATTCCTACTGAATTAGAATCTCTGGGCTAAGACCTGAGATTTTCTTTTATTTAAAAGCATTCTCGAATGAGTCTGATGTATCCAGATGACCAGAGCACACCCTGATTTCACAGCAGGGTGTGCTCTGGGCTGCTGCAGGGACTAAAGGAGATAATGAAGGCAACATGTTCAGCACAACGTCAGGGGCCCTATACAGGGAATGGAAGCAGTGATGACTCGGTTAGAAATGCACACAGCCTGTGCTGTTCTCTCATGACCAACTACCCACATGTTGCTGCTCCCTAAACTGGGAAACAGCAGTGAATAACTAACCGTGTCCCAATTCCCCAAGTATGGCTGTTACAGCTCCCTCTTCTGAGCCTACTGCTTCCTAGTTAGAAAGAATTGGCTTGGCACCAAAAGATATAATCTAACAAGATAGGACAAATGCCAGCCATGGATTGAGTTGCATGTGAGAAAGACCAGGGGGCTTTGGGGTAATCCATAATAAACTCAACCTATGCCAACTGCAAACTGACTGAATTAAAAGTGGTCACAGGCTATATAAAAAAAAAAATAATGGCAAGAGGGAGAGTGAGAGAAGCGCCCCCCACCACTGGTCAGTCCATGCTGTGGGGCTGTTTCATTTGGCGCTCTGCACTTTAATGCAGTTACAGACAAAACTCACTAGGCCTGGAGATGATTCCTGTGGGGTACAGCATGAGAACAGGAGAGGTTTATCCAGGAGAAAACACTAGGAAGGGCAGTGTAGGGGTGGGGCGCAGACAAGATCAGTTTTTACAGAGCTGAAGGATTCCCATTCGGGAAAGGGCAAAGACAGTTACACTCCATAGGGGCAAAATAGCACCAAGTGTAGAGTTTCAAGGAGATAGATTTCAGCTCAATATAAGCGAGACTCCTAATGTTTGTCCAAAGTTGGAATGTGATACATTATAGATCAGGAGCTCTACCAATACCCCAATCCCTGGAGGTATTCAAGAAGAAAAGATTATGAGGATTCAGTCCTCACATGTGACTTACACAAGACCAGATTTATCACATCAGAATTCCGGTTTTGATGCATCCAGGCAGGAATTACCGGGTTAGACAATCCGAGGAATTCTACAACGTTCAGTTAAGAATTGCTACTGCTTGAAACGGGATGGGACCGGGGAGGGAGACAAACCATAAGAGGCTCTTAATCTCAGGAAACAAACCGAGGGTTGCTGGGGGGTGCGGGTGGAGGGATGGGGTGGCGGCGTGATGGGCACTGGGGAGGGTATGTGCTATGGTGAGCGCTGTGACTTGTGTAAGACTGATGATTCATAGACATGTACCCCCGGGGCAAATAATACATTATATGTTGAAAGAAAGAATTGCTGCTGCTACAGACAAATACAGAGTGGAACTGTCAAAGGCTAACCAGTGAGAAAACTAGAAACTTTTTTCTCCCTTTTGAAATATCCTAGTAACAATATTTTAACAATAACTAGAGAAGGAAACGAATTTGCAATCAATTCAGTGAGCTAGCTCCTCTGGAAGACCTGGGTTCTCACCAGGTTGCTGCCACTCTTCCTCCACAGCCAGCATTATATGGAAAGGCTGCTTCAGTACATTCTACATATTTAACTGTAAGCACTATTGTCCACTCTCTCTGCCCAGCTCCAAAACCTCAACTACAGCAACAGTCACCATCCTGCTGTTCCACGTACTACACAGTTCACGTACCATGCGCTATGTTGAACATGGGGGTACAGGATATAGCCCACAGCCCTCAAGACGCTTGCTCTGACAGATAAGCAATCACAGTACAGGGCTTCAGAGGGATAGTCAGTTCCCAAATATTTAACAAGCCCTGGGGCCCCTCTGGTTGCCCACAGTCTGAGAATGGAGAAAGTTGCAGAACCTGCAAAATACTGTGGGAAAGGTGAGACTGCCAAGACACTTTAGGCATACTGGCAGGCCGGGGGGTGGGGTGAGAACTAACTAACTCAGTCTCAAAGGATGGGGTGAGGGAAGGTTTCCTAGAGGAAGTGAAATCTAGCTGAAACCTGAAAGTTCAGCAGAAGATGGCCAGAAGGGCGGGGAGGGAGTTGTGTTCCAAGCAGAGCAACAGCATGGCATGGCATCCCTGAGGAAGTATAAGCCTTTAAGAGAGCTGAGGCTGAAAAGATCAGCTGGGTCAGCTCCATCAGACACTCACCTGTCACATTAAGGGCTGTGAACTTCTTTCTAAGGTAATGAAAAACCATTTTAGAATTTTACGCAGGGATATGATCAGGCTTGAACATGAGAAAAATCTCTGGCTACAGTGAGGAGGGAGAATGGACTGGAGGGAATGAGTGGGGTCTAGAGGCAGGAGAGCCAGTGAGGAATGAAGAAATAGACTCCACCTCTTGATAGGAGGAGCTACAAAATTACCTTCATAGGTATGGGTGCCAGGAGAGAACACGACAGAGATCTCCAGCAATAACCCACCATGTGTCCGGCTCCTTAATAGCTAAAACAGAAGTCAAAGCTAGGTGCAGGAGGATGCAGGACGGGATGACCCTGCAACACCATAACCTCCCTAACTTTCTCCATGCACCACCTGTCTCATGTCTACCTCAACTCCTGGCTCCCATTCTTTGTCATTGTGTCACATGAAGATAATTAGATCATTTGGAAAGCATGCTTGATGTGGTCTAACTTAAAACATAAGCTATTAGAAACCACAGTGAGATACCACTTCACACCCACCAGAATGGCTATATAGCAAAAAAGACAGATGGATGATAACTGTTGGTGAGCATGTGGAGAAACTGAAACGTTCATATTCTGCTGGTGGAAATGTAAAATGGTTCAGCTACTGTGGAAAACACCATAGCAGTTCCTTAAATGACTAAAGAGAGCTACTATGTGACTTAGCAATTCCACTCCTAGGTCCATACCCAAAAGAAATGAAAACATGTTCACACAAAAACTTACACACAGGGGCGCCTGGGTGGCTCAGTGGGTTAAAGCCTCTACCTTTGGCCCAGGTCGTGATCTCAGGGTCCTGGGATCGAGCCCCACCTCTGGCTCTCTACTCAGTGGGGAGCCTGCTTCCACCTCTTCCTCCTCTCCTTCTGCCTACCTCTCTGCCTACTTGTGATCACTCTCTCCCTCTGTGTCAAATAAATAAATAAAATCTTAAAAAAAAAACAAAAACGTATACACAAATATTCACAGAATTATTCATAGTAGCCAAAAGTAGAACAACCCAAGTGACCATCAACTGGTGAATGGATAAATAACACGCGGTATATCCATATGCTGAAATAGTATTCAGCAATAAAAAGAAAATAAGTACTGATATACACTAGAACATGGATAAACCTTGTAAACATTAAATAAAAGAAGTCAATCACAAAAGGCCTTACATATATAGTATAATTCCACTTACATGAAATGTCCAAGATAAGAAAATTACTATAGGGACAAAAAGTAGATTAGTGTTTTTAGTGTCTGGTTGGGGGGGGGCAGGGAGTTGAGGGAAAAGGGGAATGACTGCTAATGGGTATAGAGTTTCTTTTGGGAATGAAAATGTTCTAAAATTCACTGTAGTGATGGGTGCACAATTGTAGATATGCTAAGATGACTGAATGATACATTTTAAGTAAGTGGAATATATAATATGTGAAGTATGTATCAGTAAAGCTGTTTAAAAAAAAGGCTACACGGCATCCACAAAACTCGCTTTGGGGGTTCTGGGGGCACCTCAATAAGAAGCAGATAATCTCCAGAAAGGCTGATATGGCTGAGTCTGGAGATGTGCCACACTTGTTCTGGAGACATGAAGAGAGAAAGCCACCTGGACAAAACTTGCCGACTTCCCAAAGCCCACTCCTCACATGGGAGACTCCACACGGGAGCTGCTTTAGGGTCAGGAGGAGCACAGATGCATTTAACAAAGTTCATTCTCCTGAGTCGGGAGGCCAACTAGTTTAAGATGTAATTTCTGGAAGCCTAGATGAACAGAAACATAGTAGAGCCCTGGACAAGGAATCAAAAGAGCCTGTCCTGAGCCTACCACTTATCAAGTGACCTTCTTACATTCCCCAACTATCCATCTTCTGTATGTAAACTGGAGACAATAAGGGATCAAATCAGCTGAATGCTTTACAAATGTGAGACTTGTGTATGAGCCCCAACTGGGTTGAGACTTAATAGTTAAGGGTTTCTGCCATCCCAGGTACCACTGTAGAAGACTTCACAGCATGAATCCAAGACCAGGAGGAAGGGTGGGGTAAGTCTAGAGTAGGAATGCTAAACACGGAGACAGACCATAGAAGAGATTCCTTTAAATAACTGCATGTACCCCCAGGTGTACCGCCGAAGGGTACATTCACCCCTGAACAGATGCATGAAATATGACATCTCAGCCCTGCAAGTTTCAATCAAGGTTTTGGTTTTAAAAGCTCATACTACAGGGAGCTCGCTATTCAAGTGAGGTCAACACTTCGATAAGGAATAGAGAAGCAGCAGCAGCACAGTCATCACAGAGCGGCAAGAGAACAGACTGAGCCTCAACTACTTGCCAGGTGCTTTACCTATATCATTAGAGCTAGCCCTCATCACAGCCCCGTGCTATAGGAACTGTCCTCAATTACAAAGAGCAACACACACCAGAGAGGCGGAATAACTTGCCTTTGGTCGTATAGGGAGGACATGGTAGAACCAGGATACCAGTTCGGGTATTTTTGGAGGGAAGGGTCACTATTTATGACAAATATTACACACCCACTATCCTCTCCTGTCAGAAGTTCTTTGAGACGACACCGTCAGCATCGGCCAGTCAGATAATTGGAAGTATCTGACTCACCCACCCTGCAAATGGCCCCACACATAGCATAGGTTTTAAACTTGCCTTTGAACTTGACTGTCGCCTTGCCAACCATTTCCAGAGCCCGCACAGGTGGACGAACTCGCCAACGTCATTCTGCAGCCGAGAGCACAAGGCGGGGAGTACTACGAGGAGCTAAAAGTGGGAGTGCAGGAAGCACAGCACCCCGGCAGCAATACAGGCGGTGGGGCGGGGCCTCGGCTAGTGCTTCCGGGTGACGCACGCGTGCGCACTCAAGAGCTGGTGCGGGTTTCTTGGTCAGGTTTTCTTGATCGTGCTTCGTAGATGAGAACGACGTGATGTGCGCGTGCGCTTGCAGCCATCAGCTGTCCCTCTCTGATTAAACCACAGAATACAGGGAACCTGGTACCTCTTGGGTGGTCACTAAATGACTACTGAGTGAAGGACAGGTGGAGTCGACTAAGAAGACGTGCAGGCGTGTTTATGTGAACCTTAAGGAGAATTAAGTGAGATAATGCATTGGAAGTGCTTTGTGACGGGCTCACACCAGAACTCAAATCCCAGCTGTCCAGTAAGTCTCTGGGCGAGCCACCACAAACGCAGCTAAAATTAAACACAAACAAAAACCCTTCCTTTTCAAAACACCAGACAGAACAAAACCAAATACCCTTCCTTTCATGTTACAGCAGTGTTCAACAACAGATCGTTAACAAAAATTCTATGTTCACTCAAAACCGGAGATTTCAAGTCCCAAAATGTACAGAGTAGTTATGTACATTAGGCCACAAATGGCAGGAGAGACTCAGCTGATTAAATACACACCAATTATAAATATTCATTTGGCTGGAATAGTCAAATAGTACTCCCTAAATCCATAGGAATACCTTTCACTGCCACAGGACTATCAGAATTAAGCACCAGCAGACCACTTTCCAGAAAAATGAAGAGGATTTTTAGAAAGGACGTCCCAGGAGAGAGAGAGAAGTTAATAGGGAGGATGAAACAGCACTTCCCATCTCCCCCGAAAAGCCAGGAGCCAGTGGGAACTTACTGTTACCTGAACATACCGAACTTAATGCTGGAAAGTTCTTTGTGGGGATTAGGAAATTAGGTTGAACAACCACAGCAACTAAAAGGAACCATCGCCAAGCAACAATTAAATTTTATTTCTGCCTCAACAATAAATACACCTAAATTTTCCTTCCAAATCCCACCTCCTGATCAAATGCCCTTAAAATTGAAACCTCCCATTCTCTTTAGTTGTGATCTAGTCTCATTTGGCAAGTATATATTTAGCTTTAAAACCATGATTTTAAAGCTCAAGCCTTATAGCACTGGCTGCTTAGGCACCTTATGATTAGTTTCTTTCATATACAGAATAGCACCTTTAGGCCCCAATTTTCATGTCAATGAAGCGATGGAGGCTTTTCACCCAGCCAGAAGCTAACTTTTGATGCATTTGCCTTCTATGGCATCAAATATGTCTTCTAAGGCCTTCTCTACACATCGGAGAAACTCCCGGGCATTGCGGCCTGGGTAGGAGGAGACGTTGCAGCCTATCCAGTTGTCATGAACAGCATACCCAATGCCAAAGCCATCAGGGACCACAGGGGCAAAGCCACCGATGTTCACTGCTGGGCTGCTCAGCGTGCTCGTGGACAGGATGTTGTGGTTTATCTGCCCATATGCCGGGTCCAAGTAGAGGTCAGGCAGAGCAATCCCCCTGGCTGCTGCCAGGTACCGCAGAGCAAATAAGTGTCGGTCAAAGCCCTGGCCTGTCAGAGACAAAATAGAAAACCAGAGTCTCAGAATCCCAGAACGGAAAGGTACCTTAGTAAACCCCCCCGCCTGTAGTCGGAGTCCCCTTCGCAGCATCTTTGAGAGTGGAAGAAGGCTCGGTTTGCTTACGTAAGCACACCTTCAACTCACTAACCTCTGCAGCTGAGCCTAAAATGAAAGTATGATTTTTAAAAATCCTGAAACCGAATCAGTTTAGTCAAACAGTCAAAACAAAAACAAAAACAAAAAAAAAACTACGAAGAGAGCTATGGATTCAAAAACTAAAATAAAATCCAAAGTCTAAGTCTAGTGTAAAAGACAAGATTGAGTCACTGGAACAAAACGGAAAGGGTTTTGAGCAGGGTTCTAATATCAGCTTCACTGCTCATGTGTTGTGTAATGCGGAGCCCGTGGCCTCAGTTTCCTACCGACCAGAATGTCTCGGAGATCTCTTTTCCTCCCGGGACTTTTGGCTGCATGAAAGGACGGGACTATGTGACCTTCCAGGTCCTTTCCAGGTCTCGAATTTTACCACAGAGAGGCAAAGGAAGGATGACACTTGGATTTGGAAAGAGCTTATGAGATGGCTTCTTTCTAGGAAGCCAACACACGGCAAGTGAGGTGAAGTGAGAGGGGTGCAGGCTTAGAAATCCCGACCTGTCCAAAGTGAGTCAGATGACCAACAAATAACAGAAAGAGAATCGCGTGTCACAGCTGAAAGGTGACCTTAAATAAGGATGAAGTCAGATCCATTTCTCTATCCCTGCATAGAAGGAAAGAACATTCTGATCCCTAATGGCTAATGTGGCCATTCAGACCGCTAGGGTAGAAAATAATCACCATCTGGGGGTCGGCAGATGGACTGAACTGGTGAAAGCTGGAAATCAGATGTGGAGGAGGATCTTGCTGAGGCCTACCCCAGAGCGGAGGGCAACGCGGCCCAAGGGCAGCCTCCCCCCTCCCCCATCTCACCCATCGCTGCTTCTCTGGTCAGCTGGCCGTGATACTTGGAGCACTCGGCCATCATCTGCTGAAGCTCGCCGGCACTATGTTGGGAGGGCTCCCTGACGAAGGCCTCAGAACACCTCTTTGTGAAGACGGAGGCTGGCCGAATGGTCTCGGTGCGGCCGTGCTTGAAGGCCGCGGTGCTGCAGGACTCATAGGTGGCCACGGTCTGCCCATACTGCCGCAGGAAGGCCATCTGGAAGGCCAGCTGGGCTACCGAGTCAGGACTCAGCCTCTGCTTCTTCAAGAACTCTTTGCCCCCTCTGTGAAACTGGATGAAGTCGATGGTGAGAGTTTTCACGATGGCGTCAAACCTCTCCTTCGCAGTGCTGATGCCAGTCTTGAGGGCGTCGTTCAGCTTGAAGGTAAGTTTCTGCACGGCCGCAGAGGAGTCCGTGCGGGCCGGCTGGCTCTGGCGGCTGATGGCAGGGGCCTGAGTGCTGTCTTTAAACACTTCGTTCAAAAACCTCAGCACTGCCACCCCGTCGCCCCAAGCATGCTCGAAGTGCAAGGCGGCAGTGCCGTCCTTGGCTATAATGAGGTTAAAGGACTTATCGAACCAGCGGTTGGTGCCGTCACCGTGCAGCATGCTGTGAGACAAGTGGACGAGGCCCTCAATGGGGAAGTCATCTAGGCAGAGACAGAACACAGCGGAGTCCACTTTCCGCAGGGTCTCCTCATTGCCACCACTCGCCAGCTTCTGCCTGAGCTCTGCCCACACATCTCGGTTCTCGGTGGTCAGATACGCCAGCGGAAACTCGGGGGCCGGGCTGTTGTCTGAGAGAATGTACTTCAGGTGAGCCTGGATTTCCGAGGCGCTCACAATGTTTCCATCGTGATCCAGGACATCGAAAACATAGAAATGTCCTTTTCTTAGGACCAGGAGGTGCCTGGCCTTCTCATCAGTGACAAGTTCATCCCGATTGCGTCTGGGTAAACGAGTTGAATTGAAAAGCCGGAAATACTGGGACATATCCAGGGGATATGCGTTAACCAAGTAGGCCCCATACCAGGACAGGGAGGAAGGCACAAGGCGTATGAGTCTCTTGAAGGTATCAGTGTCACTTCTGGCAGGGTTCAAGTGGAAAACCTCTGGCTCCAAAAGACCAGCCCGGAGTGTCTTCAGAAACCGGACGGCAGCAACAGTCATGTTGGTGGCCCTGGTGAGCTGGTCGTTATACTCAGACTTTGGGTCGGGGTTGAATGCCATGAATGGATTGAAGTTCAAGACGATGGAGTCTCGAGCACTTAGGTACATATCAAACCAGGGGCCTAAAAGATAAAAAAAAAAAAAAAAAGCAAAAAAGAACATCATAAGTTAACGCAGTCCCTAAAAATAAAATTTGAGAAAAGAAAAGTAATTGAGCAGATGCAGAAAAAAGGACGTCGACCTCCAGTGAAATTTCCTAATTATTTTTTTGAGCTGCACTAATTCGTGACATATAAATGGGACCATACAACACGGGGTCTTTTGCATGTGGCTTCCACCACTTACTATGTCCTTGACATTCAGTCATGTGGTAGCACGTATCACTTCTTCACTTTTTTGCATTGCTGAATAACATCCCATTACATGGATACACCATATTTTTTTATCCATCCATCCATCCATTGGTAGACCTTGGGTTGTTTCCACTTTTTGGTTATTATGAGTAATGTTGGTATGTACAAGTTTTTGTGTGGATGGATGTTCTCAATTCTCTTGGGGAAACAAAAGTGGAATTGCTAGAACACGTAGCAAGTCTAAGTTTAACCTTTTGAGGAACTGCCTGGTTGTTTTCCAGGATGGCTGCACTATTACCACCAGCAGGGCACGAGGGTTCCAATTTCGTGACATTTATTATTGCTATGGTCTGTCCTTTTGACTGGAGCCATTCCAGTGGGCATATCATTGTGGTGTGCATTTGCATTTCCCTAGGTTTATCGCTTTTTCTTCCTCATTCCGTTTCCTTTCTGGACTCTTAAAAGAAATACAGTAACACCTCACTTGCATTCATCTCGAACAGAATAGTTGTTCATTCCCACCCCGTTTCCTTAGGTTTCTCTTGTTTTATCTCCTCTCAGGCACAACATTCACACTTGACTGTCTCCCTCTTGTGGGGGAAAGTATTCGCCGTCATTCTGGAAACTCTGTACATTTATGCCCTCACTCTTTTAAGAAATGTCTGAAAAGCAATTAGAAATAACAATCAGTTCATTGCGGACCATCTAAACTAGCCTTCCGCATTCCTGTGGATTCTTTACCTGTAAAAATTCCAGAAGCAATGTTTTATCAGAAAATGTGTCTTCCAGGGAAGTTGCTGTTGAGATTAGCAAGCATGGATAAAGTCTACTAATAAAAACCATCTCCCACTGGAGGAAATAATTTTCACATGTAAAACACTGGCGAAAGGATTAACGGACACACATTTATCTGTTGGTCCATCCATTCCATTTCATTCCTTGAGAACATGCGGCGCCAGGCCCTGCCCAGCCTGGGGGACAGAGAGAGAAATAGGACGGGACTCTGATCGGGATGAACTCCGGTGAAGGACACCAACAGAATTAAAACATGATGTAACGCACTGAAATGGAAAGAGAAAAAGTATTGGGGTAAGATCCATTTGATGAAAGAAGACATGAATTTATGTCTCTGGTCCCTCCAGTAAAAGAATTTTAAAGAGATATGAGGCAAAGAGAATGAAAGAGGAGACAAGAGCAAATACTGAAAGTCGGAAAGCACTGAGACAACTGGTAATGACTAAGGCAGACTCAAGAACGCCACGCCTGAGCCGGTGGCCGAGAAGGCTGGGAGGTAACATGGCGTACACAGCAGAACCCCCAGAGGGCTCAGGAATTCGCAGCCTTGATATATCTGGTTGAAAGGCTATTTAATTAGACCCCCATCCCATCCCCCAGATTCCCTTCCTGCACCAGTAGAAGACTTAAGTTTTCCTCTCTGGAGAAAGTAAAACTGGGGGACAGAAGTCATAGCTGAGATCGAAAGCCCTCTTCCCTTACCCTACTCCTTCAACAGTAGCAACAGGCAGTTTAATGGAAAAGCCCTTCCTGGGAGTCTGACCCAGAGACATTAACGTTAGGCGCCCCCCAAGGTCCCATTACAGTGAAGCTGTGACCGACCGGCTCCACCCTCATCCACAGAGCTTCCAAAAGCTTTTTAATATCTCACTCAAATCTAAGGCATCAGAGAAGGAATGCGAAGGACCTGAAGAAAAGAGAGCAAAACAAACAGGAAAAAAAAGCACCCTGGAGACAGACTATGAAGGAAGATGAGAGTGTAAGAAAACTTCCCCTGTAACTTATTAAGCACATAGAAACTAAACAAAAGAAAGTATAAGGTAATTATTAACTTCGGGGGGAAAAAAGTTCATACAGGAATAGGAAAAACAATTTCGATAGGCTCCACGGCTCAGCTGACAATAGTGTTTATATGGTCCTAATAGCATAAACACTAAGTATGAAGCGAACCTAAATGACAAGCGAGCCCCGTGATCGTCACCGAACGAGACACGTGCGTGTACAGGCGTGCGTGTGGTGGGGACAGGACAGACTGCCCGATTCTGGTATCCCACGGTGAGACGTCAGAGATAATGCCTCCAACTGAGCAAGTGAAGACACAGTGATTCAGGCACGGGTTTTGGAGGATGGGGGTATAGATCAGAAGAAGGAGCGGCTGAAAGTGAGGAGTGGGAAACTAGGGGAGGGCCAGGAACTTGCTGTTTTTGCAGCCCAGCCTGGTAGAATTCTTTTATTCTTTAAACTATTTGCATGTATAACCTTATTAAACTATAAACTAAATTAAAAGAAGTGCTGTGGGAACAGAGGCAGAAACAACCAGCTCTGAATGGAGAAGGAGGACTGAAAGGTTTCCTGGAAAAATCATCCCACCTGGTTTTTGGTTTTTTTTTTTTCTTTTCTTTTTAAAATTGAGATGCAGCTGACATAAAACATGATACAACTTTCAGGTGTACAACCCAGCGATTCGGTATCTGTATATTGTACAATGATCAGCGCGATAGGTCTAGTTAACACCTGTCACCACACACTGTCACAAAATTGTCTTTTCTTGTGATGACAGTTTTTAAGATCTACACCCTTAGCGACTTTCAAATGTACAATATGGTATTATTAACTACAGCCACAGTGCTGTATATGATACCCCATGTCTTCTTTCTTTTCTAACTGCAAGTTTGTACCTTTTGACCCCTTTCACCCAATCTGCCCCCCACCCCCCCACCCCCGCCAGCATCTATGGCAACCACATACTTGGGTCTTAAAGAATTTGCTAGGTTAAAAAATGGTAGTGGAACAACATGGACAAAGACACAGAAGAATGAAAGACTTCTTCACAGAAGAAGAATGAAAGAAGGGTTCTTCACAGACATTCTTCTTCACAGAAGAATGAAAGAAGGGTTGAGGGAACAGTGAGCTGTCGAATTTTGTCAGGCAGGAGAGATGTCGGGGTTAATACAAGAGATGAGGCTGGAAAGGGCAGTTATGCCAGACTCTGAAGGATCTAGGGCGACGCACACAGGGCACGGGACTTAATCCTGCATCCTTGTCACAGAACCAGTGATTAGGCTCTGCCTGGATCCTACCTGCACAGAAGGCAAGACATTGCCCTTGAGCGTAAACTTCAGGTGAGATCTTAGTGGAGGAGGAGCTCCCTCGGCCTTAAAGTTTACCTCAGAAAGAGCGGATGAGGTATTACACTGGTGGGTGGGTCTCACCAAAAATATTCTGACACCAAAACAGGAGAAAAGACGCCTTCCTCTCCACCGTGGAGGGCTCGGGGACTACCACGCCCACAGCCCAGCCCACCTACCTGAAATGTAGCTCGTATGTTTCTTCCGCTTGTCCTGAGCAACCAGCTGCTTGTGCAGCTCTTTCCCAATCCCGCTTTCAAAACTCTTGCAAAACTGTTCTGTTTTCCTGAAATGTTCACGAAAAGACAGGATCAATCCATGGCAGGGAATACACGGTTTCTAGACTCATGGCCAAGAACTCTTACACTAAGATTTGGGTCTCTAGTAGCATATGCCTAGAACCTAGGACTGAGATCAGAAAGTCCCTCTGATCAGAAGAACAGCAATCAATCCAAAACAGATAAATTTAGGATATCTTTTTAAAATGACTGATCGGGAAGATCAATCAACATCTCATAAAACAATGTGTAATCTAGAAGGCAGCTTGGCATGGAGAAAAGGAGATGGGCTCTAGAGTCTGGAAGACCTGAGTCTTAATTTAAGCATTGTCACCGTCATAGTAGGTGACCTTGGACATGTTACTTGGACATGTTACTTGATCTCTGAGTCTCGGTTTCTTTATGTGTAAAATAGGGATAATACACCATCTTACAAGGATAAAAAATATTTTTAAAGGTAAGGACTCAGGATAGTTTGAAACATAATATTTAGTAACTGGTAGCTATTAAATCATTACCATGTCAAGAGAAGCTTCAAGTGACTAATATAGAATATTTAAAAGCAGAGGACAAGATTATGAACAATCCATCTACATTTTCCATCATTGTCCAGGGAAGGACTCTGATTCCAATGACAATGCCACTTATTTGCACAAAACCTTCCAATATGGAACAAGTGAACTGCACTGGGATATAAAAGCTTAACACAACCCACTTTTGACGATATCCAATACTACTGTCCGATTCCATGCTGAAGTAGCTTCCTAGGAACGCCGTAACATCCACAAACTGCATGACTTAAAACAATAGAAATTTACTCTTTCATAGTTCTATGAGGTACAAAGTCAAGGTGCGGACAGGACCATATTCTCCCTCAAGACCCTAGGGGAGACGCTGTTCTCTTTGTTTCTGGTGTTACCAGCTATCCTTGGCATTCCTTGGTTTATTGACTCATTCCAATCTGCCTCCGCCATCAATGGCCATGTCTGTCTCTTCTCATAAGGACACCAGTCATACCAGATAAAGACACATCCTACTCCAGTATGACCTCACCTTAACTAATTACACGTGCAATGATCCTATTTCCAAATAAAGTCACATACAAGGTTCCAAGAAGGGAAAGAATCTGGGGGCATACTCTCCGACTCAGTACACATGCTCACCAAGCAGACTTCTGGCCTGCCATATGCTCTCCTCAACAAACTCCCTACCAAGAGCACACGCCCTCTGCCAGTGACCAGGGCCAGCCTGCCTCCAGGTCCACCTGACAACATACAGTACAGATTTGGCATTCTGGCTTAGAAACCATTGCCTGTTGAGTCTGGTCAAAGAGAATCTTACTTCAGGGTCTGCTCAGTCGTTCCTGGGTGAAAACCTATTTCCTGAACTTGAAAATGTCAGGACTAGGTCCCAGGTCCCTAGAGACCCAACTAAACCACAGACACTCCCTGAAGCTTGGTCCACTAGCACTTGCCAGCCTCTTTTGAATCATCTGGCCATGGCCATCCAGGGTTCGCAGCATTTACCTGAACTGGTCATCGTCTAAGAGAGGCTTCTGTGCACGGAGGTATCTCTTAATGGTGTCTTCAAGTTTGGGAATAGGCAGCCTGGGAAGAAAATAAGTTAAGTGTAAGGGCGACAATATGTGGAAAAGGTCAGTTAGCTTCATAACCCAAATTAATAAATAATTACTGGGTAATTAATTTCCTTCCCCAAAAAACCAAAAACGGGAAGCCACAGGCCAATCAGAATAGGATTTACTAATGCAAATATCAGTGGTAACTCTTTTTTTAAGTAAAAGAACTTTTTAATGTCTTAATGATGAATTTTACAAGCAAAATATTCAAATAATAGATTCAAAATGGGGAAGCAGAAGTTGCATGAAGCATTCTTATTTCCTGCTCACAATTATGATTCCTCTGCTAACCCTGTGTTGGCACTGGTTTTAACTCTACCCTAAGTTTGAACTAAGAAGAACTGCGTTCTTCTCCCCCAAGATGGAAAAAGAAAGTTCTCTTTTTGGGGCGCCTGGGTGGCTCAGTGGGTTAAAGCCTCTGCCTTCAGCTCAGGTCATGATCTCAGGGTCCTGGGTTCGAGCCCCGCATCGGGCTCTCTGCTCAGCGGGGAGCCTGCTTCCCCTCTCTCTCTGCCTGCCTTTCTGCCTACTTGTGATCTCTCTCTCTGTCAAATAAATAAATAAAATCTTTAAAAAAAAAAAGAAAGTTCTCTTTTTAAATTTTCTTGGGCATTTTGTGACAGAGACTCATACAGAAATGAAACACAGGTCTGTCCAAGGGCCAGCCAAATATGGGATCGACCAGCAAGCCACGGCCGGTCACCGAGAGTCCTATGCGGAGCAACAGACCTTCCTGCTTGCTTCCTTACTCATTATTCTCTACACCGCATTCCCGACCACAGCGGTGGTGATGAGTTACTGGTCCGCAGCGAGATGAAACGCGAACAGCCTAGTGAGGTGTACTTGCTTTTTCATGTCAGTGATTTTATTGAACGATATAACCTGTTGTACCAAAACTTACTCAGGGTTGGCCAAGTCAGCGCTGCCAACTGAAAATGAAAACTGATACATTCAAAATATCTAAATACGGCAGCCAGTTTGGAAAACTGGAAAGTTATCCATAAAACATAGTTTAAAACCTTTACTATATGATATACTGTGATTCTTCGGTTTGTTTTTCAATACGTGTTTATCAAAAACAGAATGTCAAAATTAATCTGAGTTATTTACAGCCGTAGTGGACTTGGACGGCACTGAGTAAGCACTCACGACACTTCAACACTGTTGAGTACTGTTCTTAAATTCATGGACTTACACAGCAAATCCCAAATACTACCTCAGCTACCTCATAATTACAAAGTTACCTACTTACCTTTCTCTCAAGACTTTGTTTTAACACAATAGAGACATTAACAAAAGTTCTTCTCTTTAAATGAAATTCTCAATTAGAGGCAACCGGCGGTTTTATAAAAACAGTTCTTATTGAAAGCTCGAGTGCAAATCCTAGCCTGAACTTACTTTAGTGGGGAAAAGCAAGTTTTCAGAATGATGATTTATTTTGGGGTTATTAATACAACAGAAACTGAATTTTCTCAATGGAACCAAATTAAGGAAGTATGGATAAAAAAAGTATAAACTTTTTATCATGGATACGAGTTTTCTGTAAATCACCTGTTTTCTATATAAGATTTTTTTAATTTAAAAAACAAATTTTTTTTTAAGATTTTATTTATTGGGGTGCCGGGGTGGCTCAGTCGGTTAAGCGTCTGCCTTCGGCTCAGGTCATGATCTTGGGGTCTTGGGATCGAGTCCCACATCGGGCTCCCTACTCAGCGGGGAGCCTACTTCTCCCTCTGCCACACCCCCTGCTTGTGCTCTCTCTCTGTCAAAGAAATAAATAAAATCTTTAAAAAAAAGAGAGAGAGAGAGATTTTACTTATTTATTTGAGAGAGAGTGAAAGAAACGGAGAGAGAATCTGAAGCAGACTCCCTACTGAGCAGAGCCCCATGGCGGGACTCGATCCCATATCCTCGAGATCATGACCTGAGCAGAAACCAAGAATCAGACCTTAACTGACTAAGCCACTCAGGCACCCCTCTATATAAAATTTTTTTAAAAAGATAATGAAAATGCCAAATTTACCAGCTTTTCATTTTTGCCTTCTATAAAATGACTTCCGTGTAAATGCCAAATAGCAATACCATCCACATCACTGGATTACCTAGTTCTCTGGCAGATGACGGCATGGTTATAAAGTTTTCTCCTGGGAGAAAGGTAACATTATCATCCCAGTGTTTAGGTTAGATGACCTGCTCACAGCCAGGCAGCTAATATGACGTGGAGCTGGATTCAAAATCAGATCTGACTCCTGCCTCATGATCTTTTGGAAAACTGACAGGACCGGAGCCATTTTAAAATGGAGTTGGAGCAGCCATTGTAGAGAAACTGCCTTACTTGCTCTTGTCTGAACTGGCCAAAACCTTCTGGACAAAATGACAATTGTCTTAAGCAATTGTTTGAGAAGTCAAGAGAAGAACAGACACCCTGATCATAAGACTGGTGGTTATAGGCTGTCTGGGAAAAAAAAGTCAGCAGTCAATGTATAACCGGGAGTAGTGTGGCTTGTAAACATGCATAGAAAACATTTTCTCCCCTTTTATTCGACTCATGTAATTGCCCCCTTCCTCTTCCTCATAAGAACCTGTTGCCTTCACCCTACAAGTGGGAATCCTATTTGGGTATTTACTTGAATGTGTGCTCCCCACACAGCGATTCTTTGATCCCAAATAAACGTTCATTTGCCTCTCGTTGCAGCTCTTTATTTTCAGGATGACAAGCTTAACCACCATGAAATGTGGCTTCCCATTTATCACGTTTTATCTTAACTACCTGTTTATCTGTCAAATCTTCTCCACTGTGCAGTCTGCTCCCCACCAGGACCGACTGGTCTCCAAATCCACACCAATAAATGTTTCTCAAATTAATAATGTGAATGAGTAGGTCAGGTTGATCCACGCTTTGTCACCCCAGGACTTGTAGTTTTATATTCTGAGGTTAACTCTTCAGTGTATATAAATACGGCCCTTAAAAATAACACCTAACTGAACTATACACCTAAAAATAGTTGAAATGCTAAATTTTATATGATGCATATTTGAGCACACTAAAAAGGAGCAAAGAAAAAATCGTAACACTTAAAAGACAAATAAATGACCATGCAACGGTACATAGATGAAAGTGGTCAAAGGCAATAGGGATGGGGACGCCTGGGTGGCTCAGTCGGTTAAGCGGCTGCCTTCGGCTCAGGTCATGATCCCAGGGTCCTGGGATCGAGTCCCGCATCGGGCTCCTGCTTGGTGGGGAGCCTGCTTCTCCCTCTCCCTCTGCCACTTCCCCCAGCTCCTGCTCTCTTTCTCTTTCTCTCAAATAAATAAAATTTAAAAAAAAAAAAAAAAGGCAGCAGTGATTCGACAGAAACAGGAAGAGAGAGGGAGGGAGATCCCTGGGACAACCACAAAGAGACTAGCCCTTCCCAGGAAAACTAATTAGGATAGTTCCCTATTTTTGGCATCTTACCTCACTCTGTGCTCACAATAGCCTATGAAGTGTATGTTTCATTCCTAGGCTGGTAAAAACTGTGGCTGGAAGAAGTCAACTGACTTGCCTGAAATTACTAAGTATCACATCTAGACTCTGAAACCAAGTTCTCCCAGACTTCAAGGCCAGGGCCTTTCACCAAGTGGGACATCAAAATGAGTGCCAAAGATAATACCTTTTACTAGTCTAGAACTGAGATAAAAGGAATCTCATCTTATCTAACCACCAATTTACAGCTAAGGTAATGGGGGCCTGGTGGTCCTTGTTCAAAGTTATACATGGGTGATGACTCAGTCCTACTCTTTGTAGCTCAATTCTTACAGATTTTTTGTGCCATAGGTTGGAGGAAATGATCTTGAGTATTACTCCCAGCTTACCAATTCTAAAATTGAGAAAATCCCTCTGATCTTAAACCCAAGTGGAGCCCAGGCCTGTGAGAAAGTCAAATGCTACTGGGCTTGGCAAGTGAAGACAGGTTCTGTCATTCCTCACCTTTCCCCCACATACAGGCTTGCTCGGCTCACACATGGGCTGTTAAGACTTCGCCAACAGGCATAAAGGCAACTTTTTTCCCTCCCTTCCTCCTGCCAAATTTAAGCAGGGGGGTTGGAGCTAGATAATCTCATTTTAGTCCAAGTTAGATGTCTGCACACTGTTATTTCACAAGAGTCACCTCAGATGCTATTTCTGAGAGGGCGGGGGTGGGCGAACAGGACAATGGGTTACACTGTTGCGGGATGTGGAGAAAAACAGCAACCTAGTGATGATACAATTTTTGTTTTGTTTGTGGGGTGGGGAGCCCTGGCCTCCAGTCCCTGGACTGGGAGATCCCTGGTGGCGGTTTTGTGAGAAAGGAAATGAGAAGGGTCTTTGAGACCATTTTGGGACTTGGCACCAGGAGCAGAGAAGTTAAAGTCTGGTTTCAGAGGGTAAATGAATTTCAGGAAATTTCTAACATTGGAAAAGGAGCCCAGGCAGGCTCAGATTAAGGCTGGGAGTTTAAAGACTGGGAAAACTGGAAGTCATATTAAAGAAAATACCAAGTGGGAAAAGAAAAGAAAATACTGGATGAGGGAAAAGGAGAGGAAGATTTATTGGGACTGTTTTCCCAACAGAGGAGACTCTGGGCAAAGTGTTAGAAGGAGGGGGTAGCTCAGGTGAGGATGAACACAGAAAAATTTGGGATGAGGGTTCTGGATCTAAGCTGAATTAGAGTTTGGGAGGGTCACTGAGGGTGGTGTCTAGAATTCTGTGAGGGGGCTGAAGCTGCAGAAGTCAAGGTGGGTTAGGGAGGATACATTAGGGAGAGAAACCTCACTGGTAGTTGAGGAAGGTTTGGAGGAGTGAAAGGCCCCCAGGTGAAGACAGGAGTTGGAGTGCTGAGGCTGGAGGAGGGGAAGGTGAGCCCTTGAGGAGTGTGCTGGGTGACCCATGGGCTGCCAAAAGAGCACAGTATTGGAGGCATGGTGAGTGGGGCTGAGCAACAGGCCTGAAGAAGTGGAGTGCTGGGAAAAGTTGAGGGAGGGTAACTACTGTGTATCAGGAATGGCCTACCCATATTCTGGGCAGGAACGAGGGGCAGTCATGAAAGTACTTCAGGGGACACCCTAGTTGGAGGGGTAACGGTGATGCTGGAGATATGCAGGGTGAGCATTTTTCAGGAAGAAATGTGAGGGACTCTTCGGTATCTGGATGGAAGTTGGGTCACTGGAGAGAATCTGAAAAGGGTTTAAAACGGAGAATCTGAGCGAGAAATAGGGGGTTCTGGAAGGGAATGCGAACGTTCTGAGGTTCCTGTGCCAGGAGATTCTCAAAGTGACAGGATTTCCAGATTCCGGATTGCAACAGCGTCCCAGGTAGGTGTTTGGGGAGTGGGAGCGGGTTCAGCCCAAGAGTCGTGAGTGACTGGTGTGAAGGCTGGGGCTGATCCCAGCGGGCGGCGGGGACCGGGAGGCCGGGCTCACCTGGGCAGGCTGTCCTGGAAGTGCATAGTGGGCACGATGCTGCGCTGCAGGTACTCGCGGGACCCCGAGCCTGAGCTAAGGGCCCGACACAGGGGTCCCGGGCCAACTGCCGGGCCCCGGGGCCAGGCGCGCAGCAGCAGCAGGCGGGCCACCATCGTCCCGGGAGGCTGAGGCGGCGAGAAGGTGGGGGGATGGGAGTTCGCGGGGACAGAGACAAGGCCGCCACCCCTAGGTCCCGCGGTCGCTGTGTCAGGAACTCCAGCCCTAGTCGCGTCGATCCCCCAAGCCACTTCCGGTCCCTGGCCCCGCCCACGGGAGGGCCCGCCCACGGGAGGGCCCGCCCACGGGAGGGCCCGCCCACGGGAGGGCCCGCCCACGGGAGGGCCCCGCCCCCGACGCACCAGTGGCTCCCAGGGTCCAGCCCACTGCGGGACAGAGAGCGCCACCGCCTCCCCGCTCCGCTAGTCTTTCCTGCCGGTCACCCTTCAGCTCCCAAGGCGGCGGGAAGCGGAGCGGCGGAGCGCCAAAGCCACTCCCTTCTCCTGTCTCGGCGCAAGCTAGAAACTGGAGCTGAAGGAAAAGGAAGGAAAAAGAAAAGAAGGAAAAAAGAATCTGATAAACCTAAATTTAATCTAGGCTTCGTCCCAAGGAGATTGCGGGCACGATTTTAAACCCCTGTTTCCTCGTCTAAGAAATAGAAGTTGATGATCGATCATTCAACGCCCCTTTCACGATCCTAGATATGAAATGAGGTGGTTTGGTATGTGCAGTGCCTGGCGCTGTGAGCAGTAGACGGTGATGACGGCTGTCGTTGTTACTAGTGACCCCTGACGTTCACCCTGTGGAAGATCGGTTCACAGCCCAGCTGCCCTGCGATGTCGCCTGAGCTGGTGTTAGAGGAAATGTGTGCAGGAGCCAGAAACCGTGGATCGCGGGTCCAGCCACCTGTTCTGTGCAGAACGCCCCTTTTGAGCAGGATCTCTTCTGCTTGGACGAACATGCTTTCTCAGCTAGAATACTTCCAAAGGCAGGAAGCTCTGCCGCTGGTTCTAGGGAGACTTCTGTGCTCTGTGGACCACATGAAGCTACCACCAATCACCTCCAAGTTTCCTTCCAACTCTGACTCTAAAATTATAGGACTGGGGGCGCCTGGGTGGCTCAGTCGGTTAACCGTCTGCTTTGGGCTCTGCTCATGATCCCAGGGCCCTGGAATCGAGCCCTGCATGGGGCTCTCTCCTCAGCGGGAAGCCTGCTTCTCCCTCTCACCCTGCCTTTGTCCCCTGATTGTGCTTGCTCTCTCTCATGCTTTCTGCGCTCACTCGCTCTCTCAAATAAATAAAATCTTAAAGATTATAGGACTGGAACAGAGATCTGTTGTCCCTCACCCATCACAAAACAAATAACCCTATCACACTGCAATCCCTGCTCTCAGCGGCAGCTGAACTATTAGGTAGGCTCTGCTCCCATTTCACATAAGAAAGAGAAGTATCTAAAGACATAAAACAAGGGTGCCTGGGTGGCTCAGTCAGTTGGG
>CM052900.1:128830147-128864778 GCA_028534135.1 Potos flavus
CGGTCAAGGAAGAATTCTTGAGGCATCTTCAGTGCAAATGAAGGGTGGTTTTATTAAAGCACGGGGACAGGACCCGTGGGCAGAAAGAGCAGCACTGGGGTTGTGAGGAGTGACTGATTATATACTTTCAAGTTGGGAGGGGGTTAGGGATAGTGTAAGTCCCTAAGGAATTTGGAAGCAAGGTTTCCAAGATCTCGAGAGGCTAGCTGTTGTTAGGAAAAAGTCATTTACTATCTAGTAAAACCTTTGTCCTGAGACCCTTCAGATGTGTACAGTGAGCCATATGCTTGGAGGATGATTGCTAACATCTTGGGGTAGGGGGGTAGAGATAAAAGAAGTTTCCAAAGGGATTTTTACAGGATCCTGGAGGTCGGGCTAAGATCAAGCTGAGGTTGCCTTTTGCCTCAGCACCGTGCTAACATCAAGGCAGCTAAGCTCCTGGAGGAAGGTCGCTCTGCCTGTCTCAAGGACTTGTGAAAGGGCGGTAAGTTATAAACAAGTTTAATTCTTTTTCTTTTGCCTTTCTTCTCCACATCAGAACTACTGGAGGAAAAGAACAGAGGGCCAGAGCATAAAGGCCTGACAGGGTCCAGGTAATTTAGAAGGTGCACCTTTTGAGGGGTCCAGAGGACCGAGTTCAAGCATCTCAGACACGGGCTCTGGTCATCTGAGCTGGCAGGCCTCCGGGTCCCTGGTTATAAGGACGCACTGGAGAAGGGGCTGTGAAGGGGCCTGAGCGGGGCCGGGGTGAGATGGAAACTGCACCCACAGCTGAGCACGCCTCCTGAGGGAGGCTCTGCCCCTGTCTGGACCGGGTGGCAGTAGAGTCCTGACTTCTGGGGCACTCCTGTGTGCACTCTGCTCTTCCAAAGTGAGGAAGGTAAGGCTTACCTCCAGCCTCTTCCCAATGTGGCCATTTTCCCCTGTAGACTTCTCTGGTAGGAGCAGGCCCCTCTGCCCATAGCCCCAGGTCAGCACTGGGCAGAAAGAGGGAAAGTACTCTCAAGACACAAAAATAATGGCCTTGTCCCACCTCCTAGGTGTGATGTGATTATCATAAAAGACCATTTTCCGATGGAAACCTTTGTCTTTACTGGGTCCTTAGGCCCCGGTTCTTCTGTGACCTTTGCCAATTTCAGTGGGCAAGAACCTTTATGGGAGTGTGTGTGTGTGTGCTCTGGGTTAGTAAAACCTCACAGAATTCAACCACACAGAAACCTCGGTCAGATTTTTTTTAAGATTATATGAGAAAAGAACAAATAATGACAAAAGGAGCTGATGTCAAGAATCTGGCATTTAAAAAATCACATACAACTTCCAGGTCTGTGGGGAGATCAGTGCTTCCTAAGGGTGCCCCAGAGGCAGTGCAAAGGTGCCCATCAAAGATGATGAGTATCTGCAGACAGGCCAACAAAATGATGGCCTTTACAACAATCTCAGTTTGAAATAAAAGAAACAGCTGGCCAATATTCACACTCTAAATATTCACGGTTAACAGGGTTATCTGAAAAAGGTTAAAGGGACAGACCCCTGGGTACAGACAGCTATTAGGATATGTTGGTGGATGACTGACAGGTGGAGAAAGATAGGATATAGACAGATAGCAATGTCACATAGAAGGTAAATGGTGGAGGCACTGGGTAGACAGATAAAAGTATCAAATCAGACTGATCGGAAGACACCCTACTGAGTCAGAGCAAGCTTGTGACCGTGACTAAATTCACATGATTAACATGTACCTTCCTGAAGGGTCACCATATTGTCCGACGCATTCTTTTTGGCCCAGAGTTCCAAGGTTCTTTGGTTCGATTTCAGAGTGCCACTTTAAGTCAGTTTGTTACGATATTTTTAAGGATCTGTTAGATGGCGTGCAGCCAAGGCCTCTCTGTGATGCACCTAATGTAAGATTATCAGAATTTCCATCTACCTCACAGGGCTTGAGCAACTTTGAACCGTGATCTATGGGTCACCCACCTTGTATGTTACAGGCTCCCTAATAATTTGAAATAGTATAATAGGAGAAAACAATAAAGCCTGGTTTTATGTATACAACTTTAAAATAATGCAACTCACTGGAATTAAAAAAAAAAATCCATCAGGACATACAATTTCAAAGCTGGGGTAAATTGTGAAAGGTGTTTACATTCCTGCCACACGGTGGCGCCACTTAAGCCAGTAAACAAATTCTTTGCCGGGTCCTGTCAGTATTGTCTAAATCAGGCTGCGGTTTAGAGTGTCTTCTAATAATGGTGGTGGCTTTGATGTAGTTTTCGTGCTTTCGAACCTCTTTAAATATCTTATAACGATGTCATCCAGACCTTCCATAAGGGGCAGTGCTACTGAGAGAGCTGAATATCGATAATAATAAAGGGAACTGTGTATAACCCCATGATATCCTCTGCTGTTCGTTCATTAGCAGAGATCATGCCATAAAATATTAGAGACAATACCGAGAATATACAAAGCAAAAGTATGCTACAGAGGCTGTTGACTGATGATTTCCTAGAATGCACTGCCCTAAGAAATACAGTTCAGCGAAAATGAGCAGGGAGTCACGGGCACTTGGATTCCCGCCCCGAGTGGAAAGGGTTTGTTTATCGCACGTGTTTATCGCACGTTCCCAGCCACCCATATGCTGGGAGATCCCTAGTGACCCGACTAGGGCTTAGCTGCTGGTTCGTTTAGCAGTTAGGCCCATGGACCAGGGAGAGACAATCTGGGTTCAAGTCCTGCTCCCACCACTTCCCAGCAGCATGATTGGGGGCAACTCGTTAATTCCCCGCATTTTATCAGAAAACTGGACCCTTAACAATGCCTGGTTTCCAAGGTTGCTGTGTGAGAACTAAATGATACAATCCAGTAGGGGCCTATCACAGTGCCTGGGACAGAGTATGTGTTCATTAAATATTAACCGCACTCCTCCTCAGCGAGCCATTGTCCCAGCTCAGAGCCACGCCAGATCCCCCAGAGATGGAGAGTTCCCATCAGAGAGAATTCTTTCCTCTCCATCTCTGTTCATATCTGATACAAAACTAACCACACTCTTCTTGGAAAATCAGCGTGTTATTCAGTTCCTTGCCAATCTCATTTTGGAATCCATGGGAAAACTTTTGAGTTTTCCTGAAATCGTAGGAAAGGCTGTGATAGCCCCATGAATCAAGGCTGGCAAGATGTTGGCAGAGTCTTCGGGAACCTGTTCCTCCCCTTTGCCATGTCCACCCCTCCTTCTCTGGGCTTCTCTGGCCACCTTCTCATGTGCCTGGATACAGCACCCCGAAGAGCCAGGCCCAGAGTCCTCCCTGCTCCTCCACTGAATCTCAGAGAGCCACACTCCATTAGAGATGTCCTACTCCTCGTCTGGAGGCCTTCTTGCCATCTTTAGGGGACAGACTATTTTAGAAGACAAGTAAAAGGGTGAGAAAGGAAAGAAGGGGATTGCAGGGACACGTCTCCACCTCCTCGGAGAGGCATTTAGGTGGGAAGATTTAACGGGGCCACTTTTGAGGGTGGGGAGCAGAGGTTGCTTCTGATTGTGAGATTGAACGGGGACCCACTCATCCCTCTGCAAAGGCCCAGGAGATGGAGAGCAGGAGGGATGCTTGGGAGTGCAGCTCTGCCAGGGTTCAGAACCCTTCTATTTTTCCCCATAGATCTCAAAGGTTTTAGATACCAAACTGCATTTTTAAAAGAGTCTATTCACTTTTCCATTACACACACACACAGAGATATGAACAAGAGAGGGGTCTCAAGGAGAAATGTTGGGGTAAAAGACAGGACAAGAGATACAAGCCTTCCAGTGGTCTAGGATTCAGAGGTCCTCACTTGGATAAAGCTCTGGAAAGAGCCCTGGACAGTTGCCCTTAACTCAGTCACTAATTTGCTGTGTGACCCTGGGAAAGTGACTTTTCCCAGCCTTCGTTTAGAAGGTGAGGGGGTCTGACAGCATGATCTCTGCGATCCCGGATGAGGGCTCCCCTCTCGTGATGCTGTTCCACCCTCATGCCTGAGAGACCCTCAGTCTTTGTTTCTGCCGGAGCTCCTCGCACAGCTTCCCGCGCCAAGTAGATACTTGGTATATTAGGTATTTGATGAGTGAATAATAAAAACATTGCCATTGCTGGCCATGCCCTACGTGCCCAGCACTGTGCCAGGGACCTTTATGGACATTTGCATAATTCTGACAACACCTCAAGGCGGGATTTCTTTTTAACTTCTGACGCAGGAAGTTGAGTCGATCATGCCTCTTGGCTCATAGCTCGTTGCTGTCATTGGTCCGCTCCATGCTCTTTTCTGCTTTGATCCCCCATGCCCACCACTAATCTCTGCTCCTCTTCACCTCCTCTCACGGCATCTCTTCTAACCCCTTTGATACATCTGTAAGTGTGCATGTATGCTTGTAAAGTGTGTTCTCTTGTTTTGCGTGTGCTTGTGTTTTGTGTTTATGTCCACAGTATTGTGATACCCGTGTTCTGCTTCTTACGTTTTTACCCAACACTGTTGTGCAGAGTCGCCCACGTGGCCGTCTGTGTGCCGAGCCACGGCATCTGTCTGCGGTCAGAATCCCACAGCTGCAGCCCCCACAGCTGACTTGTCCATTCCCCCAGAGGGGAAAACCTTCAGTACCTTCGCTGTCTGCTACCAAGACACCACCACCATGAATATCTTCCTACCCATCCCCTTCTAGGTCCCCTGTAAGAGAATTTCCCTGGGATATCATTCAGGAGCAGCCTTGCTGGGTCACAGGGCACAGGCAAAGCAGAGATTATCATCTCTATTTTTTTTTTTTTTTTTTGAGAGAGAGCGTGCGTGTGCATGAGCTACTGGGAGTGGGGGAGTGGGAGGGCCGGGGGAGAGGGAGAGAGAATCTTGAGCAGGCTCCATGCCCAGCACAGAGCTGGGCGCGGGGCTCAATCTTACGGCCCTGAGATCAAGACCTCAGCAGAAATCAAGAGATGGACGCTTAACCGACTGAGCCACCCAGGCACCCCCGTGAGTCCCTTTTTTAGAGCTGAAAAGCAATGTTTACATTACACAGACAGAAATTGGGGATCTAGGATTCATTTCCAGAATTTCTGCCTCCAGATCCTGGTCTAGTTCCAAGGTGCCTCTATAAATAACTGGTCCAAATCAGCTCAACAAGCAGTTTCTCTGTTATGTGGATCTCAGTAATGAACTCAGATAAACCGACTGGGTTGTCTAGACATCTTGGCATTTGCTATTGAGGGCGTACTCGCCGTGGTGGGCACATCACCCCGAGACTGTGGCTTGAGGAACTTGGCCTTCTCTGAATTACTGACAATCTCTTGCACATTACAGCAAAAAGCAGTCAAGCGCATGTCCCACATGTATCGTCTTACTTCTCATAACAACCCCGTGAGGTAGGAACAGTCATCATTTCCATTTTAGAGCAAAGGAAACTGAGGTTCGGCATCATTTAGCTGTAAAGTGGCAGGGCTGAGAACCAACCCGGGGGCTCTGGACCCAAGTCTAGTGTAATTTCCACTGCCACTCCCACCCCCTCACCCCGGGAGCTGGTAGCCTAGGAAAATAAGCCTGCCCCCCACAGTTAGGCATTTGGATGAGATCACAAAAGCTCGGAACCTCGAGCCAGTTGTTTGCAAATCCTGTCTGCAGATGTCTGGCATTCAGCAGCCCCAGCCCCAGCCAGGAGAGACCCCAGCTGGCACCCAGAAGGGAGACGGACATGGCGCCTGAGAGAGCTTCTCGCCTGGGTGATTCCGGAGCTGCCAAGTTCCACGCTGTTCTGGCTGGTGGCAGCAAGGTGCTGCGACCTGAACCAAGGAGGGGACAATCTGGCTTCTCTCTCCCAGCCCTCGCCCAGACAGTGAGAAACATCAGTGATGGCAAAAGAAAAACCATGGCCTCTGCTTTTGAAGCCTTTCCTGACAAATACCTCTAGTTTATTCTAGTCTATTCTAGTTTATTCCATTCCATACGGCTTGCGAAGCCACGCACTATAAAATATGTAATGTGGTTCCATTTGACCAACATTTTCTATCTATCCCGTGCCAGGAAGGGTGCTCGGCACGGAGGTTTTCAGTGATGAAGCTCACGAGCCACAAGCCACTGAGCAAGGAACGTCACCCCTGTGAGTGGTGGGCACTACGCTGCTGCGGGGGCGAGGGGCTGCGCAGGGGGGTTGCGGGGCGAGCTCAGCAGAGTGAACACTCGATGGGCGGGTTTTGGTGGTATTACTACTCGATGTGGTGAGGAAGGTGGTCTGGAGAGAGCAGGGAGGCCCCTGCAGGCTCTTCTGAGCAGAGATGGTATGTAGCTGATACTGAGCGGTGGGACAGGTTCCCTGGGGAAGAGGCACAGGCAGCAGAGGGAAGTGTGGGGGACACGATGATGTTCCTGCCCGATGTGACATGCCTGGACCCTGTGCGGGTCTCTCTCAGGCACTGCTGACCTGGGGTTCACCTATGTGCTTCCAAGACTACCTTCCCCCAAGACTAGAGAGCCTGAGGCCTGAACCTGTGGGGTCCACCCCTAGCACAGGGACATCCACAAGGACAGTCCTCACTAGAGATTTGTTAGGTGACTGAAAAACACAGACGCATAAAAAAAACATGAGGCATACGAGCAGTGGGGAGGAGTTCTGCCAGCTGGCACGTCGAGCAAACATGGGGAATATGGGGGATGGCAGGGGTCAAAGCTGGAAGTTAGCCATGGTTAGGCCGTCACGGGCCCTGAGGAGGAGGGCAGGGGATTTCTCTGGATGGCTCAGACGAGGGTGGTAGCAGTGAGAGAGATGAAACGTGGGGAAAAGAACGGATCCGTCCCTAAATGGATTTGTGGGGGTGAGGGGTTAGCGGAAGCAGTTGGGGACGGCATTCTGCTGCATCCCTATCGGGCTTCCTGCTTTGGGATAATTTACCATGTTTGCCAAGAGTCAAATGGGGCCTCTGACAGTCTGCTGTGGTTGATGGGTTCCCATCTTGACTTCCTGGCATGGATGGTACTTGTATTGGTCAGGGTTCTCCAGAGAAACAGAACCAACAGGATAGGTATGTACCATATGTGTACGTGTGTGTGTGTGTGTGTGTGTGTGTGTGTGTGTATACAGAGATACAGAGAGGGAGAGAAAGACAGAGAGAGGCAGAGATTCATTTTTAAGGAATTGGCTTATATGATTATGGAGATGCACATCTGAAATCTGCAGGGTAGACCAGCAGGCTGGAGACCCAGGCAAGAGTTGCAGTTCAAGTCCAAAGGCCATCTGCTGGTAGAATTCCTTCCTGCTCAGGGGACATCAGTCTGTTCTATTCAGGCCTTCAACTTATTAGATGAAGCTCACTCACATTATGGAGGGCAATCTGCTTTACTCAAAGTCTACCAATTTAAAGGTTATTCTCATCCCAAAACATCCTCAGAGAAACATCCAGGATGGTGTTTGATCAAATATCTGGGTGCCGTGGCCCAGAGGAGTTGATGCGTTAAACTAACCATCACAGTACTCTAGAAATCAGCCACATTCCTGACATGGCAGGCCATCTACAGCAGCGACCACTCTCTCTCTCTCCCTCTCTCTTCTCTCTCTGTCTCAGTTATTTTCACACTCCGACAGGGTCACTTTGGGGAAAATTTCAGGGGACGTCTCCAGCCCTGTATTGCTCACATAGGCCACACCATCCATTGTTCTCTCCTCACCCCGGGGCCACGACATATATGTAAAGAAGCAATTTCTGTGGTCCTATCTTTAAGTTCACTTACCCTTCCTTCAGCCTGTTCAAATCTGCCTTTGCACCCGATTGTGAATTTTTCATTTCAGTTAGTTTTTTTCAGCTCCAGACTTTCTTTTTGCTTGATTTTCTCTCATCTTACTGGCATTTTTATTTCATACATCATTTTCTTCACTTTCTCCACATCTTCCTTTGGTTCTTTGAGCATCCTTAAGACAGGTGTTTTAAAGTCTTCGTCCGGTATAGCTGCCATTAGGTCTGTTTCAGGAACACTTTCTGTTCATTTATTTTTTCCTCTTTGAATGGGCCATACTTTCCTGTTTCTTTGTATGCCTTGGGACTTTTTTGGTTGGACATTGGACATTTGAATCTAATAATCTGGCAACTCTGGAAATCAGATCCTCCACCTTCCCTAGGGTTTGCTTGGTTTTGCTGTTATTTTTATTTACTGGTTTTGTTGTTTTGATTGTTGTAGGCTGTCTTTGTGCTGAGGCTCAGCCTGAGGTATAAACATCTTTTCTGGTCTTTTCTGGGCACGTGCATTCATTTTCTAATTTCCCTTAGGGGAAAAAAATTTTTTAACATCCTAGTCATTAATGTCTGCTTCCCAAAAAGGAAAAAAGAGAAAAATGAAGGGCAGTGGGCACCAGCCAGTAAAATTCCCAGCAAGCCACTTCAGCTGGAAGGGGAGGGGCTTGCAACAATGGTGGGGGCTGTGACAGCCATGGCAGCCGCCTATTTGCACCTTCTGCAATCAGAAGCAGCAGTCGGTGTCAGAGCACAGATATTTGGAGAACAGGATTCCTTTTGCCTGCTCTGGCTCTTTCCAGTCGTGTGCAGTCTCCTCACACACGCACAGCTGCCCGCCATGTGGCTGGGGATGGGGGGTGGGGGATGGGCAGCTGCTACTGTGCTAAGAGCTAAAATTGATAAAATTCACTACAATTTACTGTCCAAGTCTTCCCCTGGAATTTACAAGCCTTAAACAGTCTCCAGAGTTCCAAAATAGTTACATCAGACAGATTCTTCCAGTGCAATCGTCGTCTAGGTGGGGAGACAGATTCCTGGTGCTCCCTACTGCTCCACCTTCCCAGAACCCCCTCTTGCGTTTAGTCTTAGAGGATTGTTTGGCTCATCAGCTGGACTGAAAGAGAGGGCGTTCCGGGTGGTGGGAATAGCACATGCAAAGGCTGCGACACGATCGGGTATGAGTCTGCTGGGGAAACGAAGAGAATTTTAGTACGCACATGGGACGATGGGAAGAGGAGGAAGGGGAGGGAAAGTAAAGAGAGACAGACACAAGAACAGTCTTTGGCTTTTGTGGTAAATAAATTCTCAGGGCAGAATTCCTGCTGATGTGAAATTCAAAATTGTATTCAAAACATAGAATATCCAGTGATCAAAAGCCCAGCGTTTGAAGTGTTAAGTAAATGTCATCCGTTCAGCTTTTCTAAACACAGCTATAAACAGAACTAAGCAGAGCTTGGAAAGGATGTTTTGAATTTTTTTTGAAAAGGGCAGAGTCAAAAAACTTTTTGCTGTTTTCAAGGAAATGGTCTTCTCTGTGCTTTGGAAATGGTGCCTACCGCCTAGCATAGAGAACAGAAGTGGAGGGTCCTGTGGTCCCAGTATCTCATGGGCACAACAGTCTCTCAGGAGCCTCTTCTGAAGCTCCTTCCTGCAGGTCCTCTGCCTTCCTCACCTCTGTTTCCTCCAGCCTTTCCCCTCAGGAACAACCCAACAGTCCAACAGCCTGTTTACCCACCATCTAAACAACCAGGAACCCCATGGGGGAGGTGGGGGGTGGCGGGTAATGAGAGTAGTTTGCATTCCATTTTATGGGCAATAAATAATAAGAACTCAAGCTCCAGTTGGGCCTTTAGCTCAACAACAGCCCCCAAGGCGGGTGGAGCCCCACAGCCAACACCATCCGACTCCTGCCCATTCTGCGTGGCTCCTGAGACTTTTCACAGCACTATGTGCAAAACAATAGCACCATCTGCATCTTTAAGAAGTATTACGGTCTGTTCAATGAGGACCATATTTAAGGGCATTTACACCCTCTGACAAGGTCAACCAGAAAGTTCTATTAACTAGAAAATTCCGTCTTTCAAAGAATTCAGAATAACCAAGAGTTCACTGGAATCTCCCTAAAATAAGTCTTCTGGATTTACTCCCCCAAACTTCATCTAAGAACTTGGAGTTGCAGCAGTACATCTCACCTTAACGTAGAGGGCTATTCATTCACTTGGCAATAATTTATTTAGCGTCTACTATGTGCCAGGCACTGTACTGGTTGTAGTGGTTCAGCTTAGCAGGCGATGCTCAGAACGGAGGAGTAGGAGCCGATGGGCACTCAGCTGAGCAGAACAGAGAGACTGCCCAATGGAAATAAAGACCCCAATGAGAACAAACAGGGGCTATGGGTTTAGAGCTTGCTCTAACAAAGGGGTCAGCCCCCATCACTTGCATTTCACAGAGACTCAAAGGCAAGCACTGGAACCTGAAAGCTTTATGGTAAAAAAAAAACAAAAACAAAAAAAACAGAGCTTCAGGGGTGCCCTGCGGGAGGCTGTTGACAAAGGGAAGCTGGAAACAGCTGACTAGAAGCAGGGCGTCTGTATGTGACTGGCTTGGGGACGTCTCCGGCTTTCTTTGGCTAGTCCTGAGTTGGACGTGGGGGCAAAGAATAGGAAAGTTGACGGTCATTGACCAAGTCCTGACTGTTCTGGGCTGATTACTGTAGAGGTTTGTGGTTTTTCTTCCCAAGCTGGTTGCTGCAGAGGTCGTGGGTCAGAGTTCCACTGTCATTAGGGTCTGGCCGTTGTCTATTTCTCTCTTCAGTCCCTCAGTACACACACTTCCCTGATTTTCATTCTCAGAGTATTTGAGACATTCATCAAACAGGACACAAGCCAGAGGCAAAACTGGGTTGCGAAGCGAGCAGTGGAGCTGAGCACAGTGATGGACAGACAGCAGACCCTGGGGTCCATGGTTCTGTCCAGTGGGGCTGGGAGACGAGTCTGGGACGTCAGACTTCTGTTATGGCTCATCCTCAATTCCTTTCTATTCCTTCTGTTCACTCAACAAATATTTCTGTTTGTTACTTCTGTGTGAAAAGTTGTCTTCTGTTTCCTCCATGACGCTGCCCCCCCAGTAACCACCATCTGCTCTGATGTGTCCACTAGCCCCCCTCCCCCAAGTTTCTGAATCTCCCTTCCTCCAGTTTCTGAATTCTCTTAAGTGGGTTGAATGGTGTCCTTCTCTGCCACACACGACCAAGGAAAAATAAAATATGTCTACATCCTAATCCCTGCAATCTGTGGCTATGACCTTATTTGGTAAAAGGGTCTTGGCTAATGTAATTAAGTATCTTAGGATAGGATCATTCTCAATTATCTGGGCAGGCCCTAAATCCAATGACGAGTGTCCTTGTAAGAGTGAGTCAGAGGGAGACCACACAGACACAGAGGAGAAAGCAGCGTGAAGATGGAGGCAGAGATTGGAGGGATGTGGCCGCAGACTAGGGCGCGCCAAGGACTGATTCCGTGGTCACTGGCCGCTGGGGGAGAGGCATGGACTGGATTCTCCGGCAGAGCCTCTGGAGGGAGCATGGCCCTGCTGACACCCGGATGTAGGACTTCCGGCCTCGAGAACTGTGAGCAGCTAGATTGCTGTTGTTTTAAGCCTCTGAGTCCTGTGGTGATTAATTATAACAGCCACAGGAAACGAACACAGTCCCCCCTTGGAAGGAGTTACTTTCGTTCAGGTCAAATAACTGTATGACTTTGAATACTATGTTTCTACAAACACTGTCAACATCACCTAAATTTTTTTTCAGAAGAAACAAAAAAAATACCCACGGTCCTCACCAGGCATATCGATTATTTCTATTTCTGCATGTTCTCTTGTATTCGTTACACTAGTAAGTATTGTAAACCCAGTGTTAGCCATGCTTCCCTCTCATTCAACTTTACAATGGAGACGTTGTCCCATGTGGCTTCATTGTCTCCACAATGACAGTCACGGTTGTGGTCCTAGAGCGGGACGGCAAGCATTGATTCTTTAATCACCCCTCTCGTTAGGTATCTAGGCTATTTTCATACCTTTTGTTACAGATAATGTTACAGTGAAAAAATCACAGGGATAATAACCACCATTCGTGGTGCACCCATGATGCCTCATGCTCAGACACGTCACTTTGGAAGGTTTTATTTAAGCCTCTCAATAAAGAATTATTTGAAGCAAAAAAAAAAAAAAAGCTTCTTTGAGGGGGAGACAGGTATTATAGATGAAGAAAATGGGGCTCTGAGAGACCAAATCCCATAACGCTAAGCAGCAGGAGAGGCTGAACTGCGATTTGATCTTTCTGACTTCAAAGCCCACACTTTGTCATTAAGCCTCACTGCCTCCCGAAAGGTGGTACACATAAAAATTTTAATTTGCCTCATGGCTTCAACCTACATTTCCAGGAGTGAGATGACAAAGTCAGGAGTTGAACCCTTGTCATGTTCTGAAAACATACATCATAACCACCTGGGCTGGGTAATTTCCATCCCGCCTCCCAGCTGCACCCACTCAGCATCCTTCTCTGCCCGGCTCGGTGATCCAGGAGGCTGAACCCTATAAACTCATCATCCAAGGGCCTCATCCTCTGGCTTCAGGTTGGAGGGAGGGGTGGAGCAGGGAGGAGAGAGCAGTTGGGTATTTCTTGCTCTGCCTCATCTGCCCCGCCTGCAGTTTGGACCCTTGTGCTCTACCCCCCTCCCCCCTCCCCCCCACTGCTGGCTTCCATCCTCTGGTTTCAGCAGTGACAGCTTCCTGCCTCTCCCCCTTCGGACCCATGTATGGATGGGACTGGTTCTCCCGGTGCTGGTCCCCGCGTGATTCACCATTCCAAGTTGGCTTCCCTAACTCTGCCCACTCTTCCCTAAGCCCCCTCGGTCTCTCCCTTGAGTTAACTTTCTGAGGACACCATTCTTCTGCGGAATGCTTGTAACATTCACAAGTTTCTTGACCATGAATGATCCCATCGAAGCCTGAGGTCTGGAAGTGCGAGAAAACGTTGCCAGACAGGTGTGGCATCCCTTTGGATGAATCTTCCTGTCCCATCCCCCAGGCCTGACTTCTGCATGAGGAGTGTGGGCTCAGCTACCCTGTCCTCTTTCCCCAGGCAGCCATCTCTTTTAGACAGAGCCACCCTCCAGGAGTTTGGGATTGGGACCCAGAGGCTGCTATTCCTCAGGATGGTGCTGAAGCAGGTACTGCTGGGTCTGGGACCAGTGGTCCCCATGGCACATTGTAACCCGGTCTGTACGAAAAGACAGAAGACTGAGGGGATGCAGCGAGAGAAGCAGGGATGAGAGAAGAGATCGGTCTAGAAAGGAGAGGGACAGAGAAGGAATCTGAACTCTTGACTTCTCAGTTCTTACTTCTAGACCCTTGTGAAGCCCGAGGGGCCTTGTCTTCAGGCCCTCTGCTCTCCATTTCCCTTCTCATAAATCGGCCCCATTTGGTTTGAGCTAGTTTGAGCATATTTCTGTTGAACCAAATTTCCCCTGGCAAAGACCCATTTGCCACATGACCCAGAGGTTCAACTTGACCTTCTGGGGAGAGCTCCACCTAAAAACCCCCTGCCAGGCGAGCAGGTTGGAGGGCTTATCAGCCTCTATTACAGGACCCCTGTGGTGCTCACACCTGGGAGGGGCAGGGACTCCCGGACATCACGGTGCTCCCCGGTCTGGAGGGGTGGGGCGTGTGCAGCAGCCTGCTCAGGCTTGGGCTACTGTCTGGAGGTGGAGGACGGGAGGCTGTTGTAACATGCTGCCCAGCAGTGTGTACGAAAGGCCTAAACACTGTGCATACTCTTATCTGAAGGTCATCATCAGGCATGCAGAGGTGTTATGCACAAGGGTTCTCTTCCAGCACTATCTATAATATCAAAAAATTAGAAATAAACCAAATTTCCAACTATCAGGCATTAGTCAACTAAATTGTGGGACAGCCATTTGACATAAGGCAGCCACTAAAAAAAGCCTTGGGGAAACTGGGTTATTCATAGGACAACATGTTCATAATATATTAAGAAGCAATATCTACAGTGGTTAAAACAGAGAAGCAACCCAACTGTCCACTGACAGATGAATGGATAAGCAAAATGTGGTATATATGTACCGCAGACTATTATGCAATAAAAAAGAAGGAAATTCTGTAATATGCTACCACATGGATGAACCTTGAGGACATGATACTAAGTGAAATGAACAAACAAACAAAAAAATAGTGTACGATTCCACTCACTTGTGGTTCCCCGGGTTCCACTCACTTGCGGTCAGATGCACAGAGACGGAAAGTAGCACGGCTGCCGGAGGGGGGTGGGGAGTCCCTGTCTAATGGGTAGAGAGTTTCAGTTTTGCAAGATGAAAAGAGTTCTGGAGACTAATAGTAGTGATGGCACAACAAACGAATGTACTGAATACCCCCGAATTACACTTAAAAATGATTACCACGAGAATTTTTATGTTGGATTTCCCATCACAATAAAAAAATTTCGGAAACAAAAAGTAATATGTATGTGATCCAGCAATTTCACTTCTAGATATATACTCGAAAGAATTGAAAGCAGGGGCGCCTGGGTGGCTCAGTCAGTGAGCATCTGACTTGATTTTGGCTCAGGTCGTGATCGGGTCATGAGATCAAGCCCCGCATTGGGCTCCACGCTCAGCTTAGGATTCTCTCTCTCCCTCTGCACCCCCCACCTCGCTTGCATGAGCTCTTGCTCTCTCTCTCTCTCTCTCTCTCAAAAAAAGAAAAGAATTGAAAGCAGAGAGTCAAACAGATACCTGCACACCCATGTTCATAGCAGCATTATTCACAAAGAGCCAAAAGGTAGAAGCCACCCCAGTGGCCGTGGATGGATGAATGGATAAACGAAATGTGGAATACACATACAATGGGAGATCAATCAGCCTTTTTCTACTCTTTGCTCATATGCGATCTCGTCTCTCCCTTCTTCACCTTCACCAGAGGACAACATCTGTTCATCAACAAGACTAATCCCAGCTGATGCCTCCTCCAGGAAGCCTTCCTTGACCCCCCAGACTGTGTTTGGAGCTCCTCCTTACCTCCGTAGTCTCCCAAGTCGCCTCTATGTGGCACGTGTCACACAGACCGTGAGCAACTTGAGGCAGCGGCAGGTCTCACCGTGCCCAGCTGGGGTAGGCGCTCGGGTTAGCTGAGCTGAAAGAACCCGTCTCCTGCTGGAGCTGGAGCGGAGCTCTTGATGGGGAGCACCCAGTGCTTGCAGCTAGGTGTGCAGCTTCATTTCCACTCCATTTGGAAAATGACGCCAAATCTCTATTTTCCTAAAAAAGGGAGATAAATCATAAATCTAGGGGTTTTTTCATCTTGCTTCTTTCTTTCATGATATCATGGTGAAAGCAGAAACGTTCTGACAGAGGCTGTGCTCCTGCAGGGAAATAAAGTTGTGGGGGGGGGGTACATTGCGGGGGGAATAATTCTAAAAGAATGACTCCACTTCTCTGTGACTTAAGTTCCTTATTAAATTGCAGTGATAATCTCTGGCCAGACTACTTTGCAGGATTATTGTGGGAGAAAATGGAATAACAGATAATGAAAAGATGGAAGAAAGGGAGAGAAGGAGGGAAAAGGATGGACAGATGGAAAGATATGGGACGGGGGAAGGGAGGGAAGTGAACGGCGATGATGGACAAGAGAGGGAAAGGAGAAACGGATACAGACAGGGCTAGGTGACCAGCTTTTTAGAGAGCCAACTCCAGGGCACAGCAATATCAGAAAAAACCAAAAAGGACCAGAAGTCTACAGTCCTTGCCTAGACTCTCCAGAAGCCCTTGTAGGGGAAACACGGGTAGGAATTAGTTGAATAGGGTTGCCTGGGTGGCTCAGTCAGTTGAGTGTCTGCCTTCGGCTCAGGTCATGACCCCAGGATCCTGGGATCAAGCCCTGCATCAGGCTCCTTGCTGGGCGGGGAGCCTGCTTCTCCCTCTGCCTGCCACTCCCTCTGCTTGTGCTCTCTCTCTCTCTCTGACAAATAAATAAATAAATAAAATCTTTCAAAAAAATTTAGTTGGATCAAACATGTTAAACTTCACTGTCTCTGCTGGATCCCAGTGAGCCTATCCTAGCAACAGGGAGATACCATAGCAGGAAATTCTTTCAAATTGCATTTTGTCCTGGGTTTTCATCGTGAAACTCTTCCGGTCTCTGGAAAGACTGTCTCATGTGCCCAGTTTCACCACTGAAAATATAAACTCAATAAGATAATTAGCATTCTAAACTGACTTGATTCCATTATTTTTTTTAAAGATTTTATTTATTTGATAGAGAGAGAGAGATCGAGAGAGGGAACACAAGCAGGGGGAGTGGGAGAGGGAGAAGCAGGCTTCCCGCTGAGCAGGGAGACTGATGGGGGCTCGATCCCAGGACCCTGGGACCATGACCTGAGCCAAAGGCAGACGCTTAATGACTGAGCCACCCAGGTGCCCCTTGATTCCATTATTTTTAAAGATTTCATTTGTTTATTTGAGAGAGAGATCACAAGCGGGGTGGGTGGGGGAAGGGGAGAGGAAGAAGCAGACTCCCCACTCGCAGCGAGCCTGACATGAGACTCGCCAGGACGCTAAGATCATGACCTGAGCTAAAGGCAGACACTTAACTGACTGAGCCACACGGTGTCCCAGCTTGATTCCATTTTTAGCCTTTATTGAAAATTGATCATTTTGAAGGGGAACTGTAATTTTCTTGGCAAGTGACATGTCTGCATATGTCCTGTATTTGAACTTTATTTGTCAGTATTTTTCGCCTGGATTTGAGCTACTCAAGAGCAGGGAACCTATCATATGCCCACATAGTAGGTCCTCATCTCTGTGCTAATTAATTAAAGAGCAGACACCAGGGGTACTGACAGCTGATAATGGATCATGAATGCCTCTATTGCTATATTCTTCCAATATTTCTTATACTCCTGCCACATGCCAGGCATTGTTCCAGGTGATGGGGGTACAGCAGGGCACAAATATTACAAAATGTAACCCCACCTGCCCCCCCAACACACCAAAAAAAAGTTATAAAATCTTACTAGAAGCTGGGCCCATCGATTTGCCTCTTTGAAAAGAAAAAGAAAGGGAGGAAGCAAGGAGAGACTACACTGCCTTACAGTGCACATTAGGATGCAGAAGACGGGTTCATTTGGAGCTTTCCAGCTATGTGACCTTGGAAAAGTCACTTGACTTTTCTGCCTCCATTTCCTCATCTGTAAAATGGGGATAACGGAAATATCTAATAAAATTGTTGCGAGGATTAAATTAATTAAGACATGTCACGTGCTTAGAATAATTCCTGGCACATGCTGAATATCCAGTGAAGGCTGGCTATTTATTGCTGCTGCTGGTTTAACAACCCTGAGTGTGTCACCTCACAGATCTGCTTGAGCTTCCCTTGGAAGATGGGGGATAATAGTAACATCTCCCTCAAGGGTCAAGTTCAAGCGAGAGAAGAAGTGGAAGCACTCTATAAACTAGGGACTCAAAGCCTCTGGGGACTAGCTGCTGAGGGCGACAAGGGGTGACACGGCGGAGGTGGAAGAGACTCACGGGGACCGTGAGCAGAGTACGATGCCAACACCAAGCTCCAGCGATTGTGGTCGTGCAGATGTTTCCAATGAAGCCACAAATCCAGATTTTTATGTAAGATCTCCAGTTTCTAAATGTTGGCAATTAAGTCGGATTCTTGTTAAACACTTCAAGAGCCAATCCAAACAAGGGTGCAGGCTGCCAATCTGTGACTTGCTATAAACTTTTACAACTATTACTTAATAAACCAAGGTAGGGGGGAGAACTGTGAAAACAGCTGATGTAATAAGCCAGCTGAAAAGCCAAGAAATAACTCACATGAATTGGGTGCCACGTGTCGTGCACATTACAGCAGTTGAGTCTTGCAGTGATCCCAAGAGCTAGGCAGAAGCATCCCCATTCTACAGTTGGGAAACTGACGCCCAGAGATGCCTAAGGTCACACACCTGGTGGGTGGCACGGGGGAGTTGGAGGCCATGTGTCTGTGACTCCCAAACCCAACCTCTTTTCACTCTGACAGGGTGGCAAGATGAACAGCACGGCCTCACCTGGGCCCACAGACCCCCCTGACTTCATTGCAGAACTTAAAATGCCAAGGGAAAGCAACCTGAAGACCATTAAAGTTAACCGTGTTTCGACATGCGGCGCCTGAATTGGCCCTCACCTAGAAGAGGGTCTCGGGCATTAGGGGACCCTTTCAGTGAAGCATCCAGATCTGGATCTAGTACAGACTAAGAGAACTAAGCAGACACTTCATTCATCTAACAGCTATTTCTTGAGCACCTACTCCGTGCCAGACATAATATTAGTGTTGGAAACACAATGAGCAATAGAAATTAACACCCTTATCCTAGTCTAGTGGGGGGGAGAAAGAAAAGTAAACACAATCACATCATTTTAGGTATAATAATTGTCGGAAAGAAAAATAAAACAGGTTAAGAGGATAGTGAATGAGGAGCAGGTTATTTTATTGAACGCATTTCTTCAAGATTTTTTTTGAGGAGGTAATACACTTACACGTTTAAAAAAAATCAAAATGATAAAAAGATATACCTGGAGGGGTGCCTGGGTGGCCGACTCGATTTCAGTTCAGGTCTTGATCCGCGGTCATGGGATGGAGCCCTGAGTCGGGCTCTGAATTCCGGGCGGCGTCTGCTGGAGAGTCTCCCTCCGCCTCTGCCCCTCCCCCTGCCCACATGCGCATGCTCGCTAAGTAAATACATAAATAAAATCTTGAAAAACAAAACACAAAAAACCGAATACCTGGAGAAGCCTTGCTCCAGCCTCTGTGTATCCCATTTTCCGATCCAGTGGATCTCGAAATCCAAACCTCTGGTTGGCCACCTGGGAACTTGTTAGAAGTCGTTTTGGGCTCCCTCCCAGGCCTACTGAATCAGAGGCCCGGGGAGTGGGAGCCAGTAATCTGTGCTTAACAAGCCCTCCAGGTGATCCCGGTCTAGGCTGAAGTTTAAGAGCTGCTGCTCTCACCTAATTAATAAACATTTGCCTTTATTTCCCACGTACCCTGCCAGCGCCTCTTTCGTAACTACTCGTAACACAAATATTCATTTTTGTTTCCCTCCTTCTTATCCAATTACCCTTGTGCACTTTAGTTTTATTACTTAATATATTTTAGAAATCCTTCTGTTCAACACCAAGTTCATTACTTTCTATACATCCTTATCGCTCCATTGTGCGGATGCACCATAGAATATTTAACCAGCTCCTACCTGATGATGGTCCGTTATTGCCATCTTTCACTATTACGATGTGCTATTCGGCAACCAACAAGCTTGTGCACGTGCCATTTCACACTGATGCAAGACAGGATGGATTCCTAGAGGCCAGATGTAGGAGCGAAGGGAGCTGAATTTGGAAATTTCATAGCTGGTGTTTGCTGCTCACGGAGGTGTTTGCTGTCTCAGCTCCAATAGATGAGAATGTCTTGTTTCACGAGGAACTTACCAATAATATGTGTTGGATTTTTGCCAATCTGTCGGGTAAGTCACTGTAGGCTGGTAGTGTTCTAATCTGTATTTCTCCTACTTTGGAGGCAGTTGACCATCTTTGCATATGTTTAAGGGTCATCTGTGGATTACCCATTCTTGTCTCTTGCCCATCTTTTTCTATTAAATTGATGGTCTTTTCCTCCTCTATTTCTAGAAGCTTTGTATATATTAGGGGGATTCGTCCTTTCTGATATGAACTGCAAATAATTTTTCCTGGTTTGTCACCTGCCTTTTGACTTCATGGAGCTTTTTTGCTTGTTTGATTTACTTTCGTTTCCAATTTTTAATTGGAAATTAAATTTAGGTTTTAATCAAACCTAAATGTTTAGTGTTTGAAAATCTGAATTTTGTAACTCATCCAAAATCAATTACAAGACTCACTAGGGCCTGTCAGAAGCAAGTGACCAAGTCCTGAAGAAGACAACCGAGACCCCAAAAAGGTTAGTCTTTTGTCTACAATATTTGTATACAAACATTTATGTAGCATATACTATGTGTCAGGAACAAATAAAATAGTTTATTTTTTTAGTTGTATATTTTTTCCTACAATATTTCATTACAAATACTTGCCACTGTATGTAATTATGTCCAATGGATGAAATATTTTTCCATGGATGCAGCCAGAAATACAACATACGATGCAGGGTATAATTTTCCCTATTCCTCCAAAGAACAAATTATTGTAAGAACCAAGTACTGATTTACAACTGAAATTCTGGAATGCAGCCCATTTGCAGGTTCCAAACAAGTGGTTTGGTACATTTTATGTCTGCAGCTCAATGCTCTGTGCTCACCGAATACTGCGGGGAACAACTTGCTCGCTGACCGATTATGGAGAAGGTGGCCTGGGTGCTCCAGGTCTGTAGGTGCCACATGTGTGCACAAGCTCTTCTCGTGGTCTGGGCTTCCCTGTCCCTATTCTCGAAAGCCTGGGCCTTGGGAAGCCGGGCCCTTGTCACTTCTGGGCCCGGGAGGGACCATTTCTTGCGGATGAGAAGTAGACGATGATAATGTTTTCCTCATGGGGTTGTTGCATAGACTAGAGGAAATCATGTCTGCCAAAGACCCAGCACAGAATAAGTGCTGAGTGAGTGGGGTTCTCTTGGGGGGTTGCTTGAGACCAAGGCCTTCAACCACACTGGGGGAGGTTCTTTCTCTCAGGGCACAGATATCTCCTCTCTAGTCCAAGAAAGTTATTCAGCTCCCACAAGTGAGAAGAAGGAGGTGCTCTTTCCTTGGGTGTGTGAGGGATGACATCTGGGTGGGGAGGAAGTCTCACTCCCATTTGCCTGACCTGTCCAACTGCTTCAGAATCCGTTAAATATGGCGGTAAACATGGCGGTATGTGCCTTTCCTGTTGAGCGCAGGTTGGATTGCAGGAGAAGCTGGCAGGGCCATCAGTGTCTGTGCTTTACAGTCCACATATGTGAAGATATTTTGTGTTTGACAAGAAATCCAGAACCCACATTTCACCTTCCTCTAGGACATACACCTACTTCTACTGGCATACTGAAATTTCTTAGTTCTGTCTGGGTTCGAAAGGCAGGACCTTCTTTCTCTGTCATGTTTGGCTTTCTTATACCAAACAACAAATGATTTGAATGACCTGTTAAAATTGTTAATATTCTCTGGCATCCCAAGGGAAAGATGCTGCCTAGCTGATTAAGATGCCCTTAGATTAGGACAAGGATGTGAGCCTGGCTGGGAGGCAGGGAGGAAAGGTGCTGTGCAAAGAAGCTAACTTTGAGGCAGAATTTATTATCTCAACAGGTCAAATCTTCCAAATATACAGTCCCTGGACGTACTCCCTAAAAGATACCAATATCAGACAAAATAGACTTTAGGGCAAAAAATATTGACAGAGATAAAGAGGGTCACTGCCTTATGATGAAATGATCAGATCACAAGTTAATGAAGGTTAATAACACAGCCTTAAGATATATAAATCACAAATTGAAAGGACAAGAAGATAAAGACAAATCTCCTATCATGTCAGTAGATTTTAACCTGACTCAGTTGGTAATTCCTAACTCAAACAGATGCAAAAGATAAGTACAGATATAGAAGATTTGAACTAATGTTTTCTCTCTTTTTTAAGATTTTATTCATTTATTTGAAAGAGAAAGAGAGAGAGCACACGAAGGGAGTGGGAGAGGGAAAAGCAGAATCCCTGCTAAGCAGGAAGCCCTACATGGGGCTCGATCTCAGGACTCCGAGACTATGACCTGAGCGGAAGGCAGCTGCTTCACTGATTGAGCCACCCATGCACTCCAGAACTAATGTATTCTCAGGTCTGATTGAATGGATATACATATAACAGCGCGCCATCATCGGCAGAATGTGCATTCCGTCCAAGCACATGCGGAATGTTTATGAACATGGAACATTTACTGGGTCATAAAGCACATCTCTACAAACCTCAAAGGATTACTGTCATAAGTCTTTATTCTCCATTCACAAACAGGCTACTAAAAATCAATAATAAGTTTTTTCAACAAATATTGCTGGAACAATTGGATATCTACATGCAAAAAGATGAATTTAGACCATTAACTTACACCATACACAAAAAATTAATTCAAAAGCGATCAGATCAAAATTTAAGGCTAAAATGATAAAGCTTTTAGAATAAAACATAGGAGAAAATCTTCTTGACCTTGGGTTAGCCAAAGAGTTATTAGATATGACACTAAAAGCATGAGTCATAAAAGAAAAAATTGATAAATCAAACTTAATAAATTTTTGTACTTTAAAAGACACTAGTAAGAAGATAAAAAGATAAGCCACAGACTGGGAGAATATATTTGCAAATCCTAATTCTAATAAAGGTCTTATATCCAGAATATATAGAAGTTTTACAACTCGAGAAGACAGCCCAACTTTTCAAATAGGCAAAAGATTTGAATAGACATTTCACCAAAGAATATATATAAAGAGCTCATAAGCACATTAAGAGGTGTCAGCTTCATTAGCCATTAGGAAAATCAAATTAAAGCCGTAAGCAGAGGCCACTTTGTACCCACCAGAATGGCCATAATCAGAAAGACAGGCAGTAATAACTGTGGGAGTGCATGTGAAGAAATTGGAAACCTCCTACATTGCTGGCAGGATTTAAAATGGTATATTCACTTTAGAAAATAGTTTGGCAGTTTCTTAAAAGTTAGACATAAATTTATGTTTAACAACCTAGTAATTTGGCTTGTAGATATCCACTAGAGATAAATGAAAACATGTGTCCACAGAAAGACTTGTACGTGAAAGTTCATAGCAACGTTATTCTGAAAAACAAAATGTATGCCACCCCTACAATGCAATACTGTTCCCCAATAAGAGGAATGACCTAATAAGAATATGCTACAAACATGGATAGACTCCAAAAATATTACCCTAACTGCAAGAAGGCAAATGAAAAAAAAAAAGTCCACGTCATGTGATTCCCCGTACATAAAATGTCCAGAAAAGGCAAATGTATGGAGACGGGCCGCACATGGGTATTCTCCTGAGAATGGAGGGGGACAGGGATGGACTAAAGGTGGGCGTGTCGAGTCTGCTGGGGATGGTGGAAATGGTCTACACTGGAGTGTGCTGATGATTGCGCAACTCAGTACATTTACTAAAAACCATTGAACTGTATGTTTAAATGGGATGACTCATACAATATGTAAATTATGCCTAAATAAAGCTTTTTAAAAAAAAAACAAACGATAAATAGGAAAACCTGATGCTGGGAAGTTAAGAAACATACATAAAAAAAAAAAAAAAAAAAAGTAAGGGCGTCTGGGTGGCTCAGATGGTTGGGCATCTGCCTTCAGCTCGGGTGATGATCCTGGGGTCCTGGGACTGAGTCCTGCATCAGGCTCCCTACTCAGTGGGGAGCCTGCTTCTCCCTCTCCTACTCCCCCGGCTTGTGCTTTCTCTCTCTCTGTCAAATAAATAAAATCTTAAAAAAAAAAAAGAAAGAAAGAAACGAGATCTAAATAAATGTAAATCTACACCATGCTCATGAATTAGAAAAGTCAATATCATAAAGATGTCAAATCTATCAAATTGATCAATAATTGCCATGCGATTACAATAAAAATCAGAATTTTTTTCATTCCCGAAGAGGAAGAAAAAGATAAAGAGATTTACCTGGCAAAATATCAAGAATTATAAACTTACGGGATGCCTGGGTTGCTCCCTTAGGTGTCTGCCTTCGGCTTGGGTCATAATCCCAGAGTCCTGGGATTGAGCCTGCATCGGTCTTCCTGCTCAGTGGGGAGCCTGCTTCTCCCTCTCCCTCTGCCTGCCGTTCCACCTGCTGTGCTCTCTCTCTCTGACAAATAAATAAATAAATTAATTAATTAATTAAATTTTAAAACCCTAAAAATTATAAACTTACAGTCATTAAGACAGAGTGGTGTTGACAAATATACACAGAACCCAAAAATATACTGAACTTGGTTTTATTACAGGGAAGGTGTTTAGTTCAAGGTGAAAGGATAGATTTTACAACATGTAGTACTGGGACAATTTGCTAACCTTAAGGAAAACATAATTTTTGACTGTTACATTAGTCTTTAACCAGGCTGGTCAGACCTGTATGAGAAAAGTAAAAGTACACAACTTTTAGAAATTTACATAGAAAAGTAACTTTATTAGGGCAGGGAAGATTTTTAAAAGAGGACAAAAATAAATCATAAAGAAAAAGATTGATACATATGATTACATTAAAATTATATCTAAAGATACAGATAAGCCATCAACAGGGAAACTTTTATAAATGTGCTAATATCCAGATTATACGAAGATCAGTATGAAAAGACAAACAACCCAAATAAAAATGGACAAAAGAAATGAAAAGAAATTTCACTGAAGAAGAAACACAGATAGGTCACAAACACATTAAAATGTATTTAATTTCTGTAATCGGGAATGCAAATATACTCTATAATGTAATACTATTTCATACCTACCAGACTGCAAGAGTTAAAAAGTAATTAATACCAAATGTTGGAGAGCATGTGGAGCAGTGTGGGAACTTTCACAATTGTGGATGAATGCAGCAATTGGTAAAAGTAATTAGGAAAACAGGTGGTATTACCTAGTAAAGTTGAACATCTGCATAACCTAATGACCTAGTAATCCCACTGCTATGTATATGACCTAGAGAGTCTTGCACACGTGGATGTAAACATCCAAGAATGTTTATAGTGACATTCTGCCCAATAGTCAAAAATTGGAAAAAACACAAGTGTCCAGCAACAAGATATGATACATATATAATATTCCATTCATACCACGGAATACTATATAGCAAAGTAAAAAATAAATTACAGGGGGCGCCTGGGTGGCTCAGTTGGTTAAGCCTCTGGCTCTTGATTTCAGCTCAGGTCATGATCTCAGGATCGTGGGATTAAACTCTACATTGGGCTCTGCGTTCACTGGGGAATCTTGCTTGGGATTCTCTCTCCCTTTCCCTCTGTCCCTCTCCTCCATGCTCTCCCCAACCATCTAAAAATAAATAAATAAATCTTTTTTAAAAATAAATTACAACTACACTTAAGGACATTGAATCTCAAGAACATGATGCTGAGTGAAAAAAATTCAATGTGATTCAGTTTACGTCAGTTCAAAAACAGGCAAAGGCAAATAATATAATAAAATTTATACAGAAAAGCAATGGAATGATAAGATACAAAACCTGGAAGAGAAGAAAATAAATAAAATAACAACTCTTTTTTTTATTTTTTAAGATTTTATTTATTTGAGAGGGAGAGAGAGAAAGAGAGAGAGAGAGAGAGCAGGAGCCCGGGGGGAGGGGCAGAGGGAGAGGGAGAGGCAGACTCCCTGCTCAGCAGGGAGCCCAATGCGGGGGATCCCAGGACCCCGGAATCGTGACCTGAGCCGAAGGCAGCCGATTAACCGATGGAGCCACCCAGGTGCCCCACAGCTCTTATTTTAAATAATTAGCACATGAGACGGCCAAGACCTCCATTCTTAATTGTGGCACCCTTAGATTTTATTGTTCATAGCTTGGGGCCAAGGGAAACAACACCCCTTTGCTAACGCAAAAGTGCCCTGACCCCTCACCCTCCTCACAGTTTGGACGCTGTCAGTGGTCAGGGAGTCAAGGCAGCCTTACCGACCCCAACAGGAGTCAATTCCTGATCTTGACCTCTCGATTCTTGAGCTAAGAAGTAACGATTCTTAGCACTGTTGCCCGTATTGTCAGCCTCACGTGCCGCATTCACCATCAATCAATCAATCACTAATAAGCTCTGGACTTAACAGTGAGATAAAAATGAGATTTAATTACGAGGCAGAGCCAGTTTACTTTTAACCTTAGGTAAGTCCCTTTCCTTTGCTGGCCTCTCTTCCCTCTTTTGTAAAACGTGGCTTAGTCTAGATCTGAGTACTTGACCCTTTTGAACACATACCTTCTTCAGAGCAACAGAAAAATTTCACACTTTCCAGAGATAAGGATGCGGACTTTAAGGGGGAACAGTCTCCTCTCCCCGGACCATGGGAATTTTCGTGGCTGGTAGGGTTAGGTAGAAACAGCTCCACTAGCCAAGGTTTTGTTGAGCTTTACTCTGTTGTTCCTGGAATTAAAAAAGAGAGAAAAAAGATTTCCAAAAATAAAATCATGCTTTTTAAAGCAAAACCTCCCTCAGAAGTTCTGCCATGGCCCCCAAGAAGTGGGGCCACACCCCCTCACTCCCAGAGCGGAGAATCACTTAATCAGACGGCCGGGCTGTGGTTGTGCCCAGCTCCGGAATGTGGTCTAGGGGCCTGAGAAGATCCAGGAGGGAAGGCTAATGAGCTGCTCTCCTGAGCTCCTCATTCCCACCTTGGCGAGGGTTCATCTCTGAAGGTTCTCCATGATCACTGCAAATCCCTCTTTAGCCAGGCTCTGACGGAGTGGTTCCACTGGCCAGCCATCTGCGCCATATTTTCCCGCAGAATCAGCCCCCTCCCCTTCCCCCACTCTAAGAAAGGGAAATGATCCGAACACGAGCCTGCGGGATGATCGGGAGGCCTTTGTGTATCTCAGCTTCCCTGATGGCCGGTTCTCAGCAGGGTTTTCCTTAGCCTTGCTCAGGTGAGAGTTTTCAGGGGTCACCACCCACCCCTAGATCTGGGGGTGGGCGGGCACCATGGGAGAGAGGGTCTGGAAAAGACGATTGAGGGCCCAGTGCCTTCCTCCCCTCCCCCCATCCTGTCAGTCGCTTGGAGTCCTCCTGCTATGTGCCCTCAAGACGTCATCTAGCTTTCGTTGTGTTTCTCCGGGAACAAGGAGTTTACTACTTTCAGAGGGAGCCCACTGTATCTTCAAACATCTATGGTTGTCAGATTCCAAAATGCTGAGGAGTCAGGCCTTAGAAATCATGATGCAGGGGGAAGGAGGGAAGGTGGAAGAGCTTTTGAATAAATTGTTCTTTCGCCTTGAGCTTTCTTAATGGAGGTCTCTGTATCTTGGAACCATTTACTAAGCAGTTACTACATGCCAAGCCCATTAATTATGTTTCACGTAAGATTCTAAACTTCCCCAACTGCGATGAGTTAGGTATAATTAATATTCTCATTTCATGGGCAAGGAAATAGAGATCCAGAGCAGTGAAGCAATGTGGCTAAAAGCTGCACAGCTAGTTAATGGTGGGGCTGGGTTTAAATCCCAGTCTCTCTGGCACCCAGACCCTTGCCTCCACGATAGCATTTGCCCATCCCACAGCCTCTTTATAGCCTCATGAAGCAAGGAGTCATCTCTGAGTTGAAAAAGCCAAGGCTTTTCAAGGGGAGGTCAAATGACTTCCTGATTGCGTGCCTCCGTGTCAGAACACGAACCTGAATCTTGGCCCTTCTCCTGACTCTGTCACCCTCTGCCCAGAGCCTCCATGCACCGCCGGCTCTCATCTTCACTCCTTCCAAAAAACAAGACTCAGTCAATTTCTTGTTCAATTCATTAATCTGATTTCCTAACATCTGTGGTCCCAACGGCCCAAGACCATCCATTCTCCAGCCACCGGCCACTTGTGGCTCTGCAGACAGCTATCCTGTGTCCCCTCAGACGCGGTTGCATGGGAGTTGGTGGAGGTAGAGGGTGTGGCTTCGGGAAAGGGGCGAGGGTCTACTCAGTTCCGGGCAGGCGTGCAGCTTAGGGGGTGGGGCAATTCTGCACCATAAAGGAGATAGAGGCTGGAGACTAGCGCCATTGACGGGACTCTCTGAGAAGCGTTCCAGGTTTAGGAGGACTGAGTAGGAAGGGAGAGACCCCAGGTCTGTTCCTGACTTGGCCCCTGATTTCCAAGTGGCCTTGCCAGGGCTTCTTTCCTTCTCTGAGACTCAGAGAGTGGAGCAGAATATCTCTGGGGCTTCCTGTGGGCTCTAGGCCTAGCTTTTGAACCCTGGATCCCTGACTTTAGTGTCTGTGTGGTCTGCAAAGGAGTGAGAAGTCACATGGACCAGACGTGGCCCGCAGTCTCTTCTGTGCCTGCTGTGGGGCAGGGCGGGGTTGGGGTGCAGGCGCCTGCTGCCATAAAGGGGAGGGCTGGACATCAGAGAAGGCAGAGCAACAGGGAACCTGGAGCAGCTGATCCTAGGTTCTGGAGCAGCCTTATGGGAGATGTTAGGCAATTTACACAAGAAAGAAAAGAAAGCCAAGGTTAAGCATGATTTGCCAAGAGGTGAGGGACTAGGACGACGTGCTAGTTGTTAGCTGTGTCTGCACAATATGTCCACTTTTGTAACTGCAGCCACACACAGCTCCAGGATTACCACAGAAGGGGCCATTTTAAACAACGTGACCCTGCCCCCTGCCCCTACTGGCCACAGGGGATTGGTCCAAGCTGGGCCAATCAGAACCTTCCCTGGGAATTTTGGATTTGGAGTGAAACAGAGCTGCTGGAAGCCATGTTTCCTCCACAAGGATCAGTGCAGTAGCAGAAATGCTCCATTCCTCCATTAGACAATGAATAATATAGCACCAATGTCATCACCAAAATTGTAGGCTCAATGAGAGCAGAGACTGTTGTCTATTTCTGTTTATTGCTGCATCCCTGGAATATGCCTGACATGTAATAATAATGATAATAATAGGAACATGTATATAGTGCTTACTATGGTCAGACAACTGTCCTAAGTGCTTCACACACGTAATTCATTTAATTTCCTTAGCAACCCTAAAAGACAGAACATTATTATTCCAGTATTCCATATGAGAAAACTGAGACGCAGGGTGTCTTGTCCAAAGTCACACAAATGGTTGGTCTGGGAGTCAGGATGCAAACACAAGTAATCTAGTTCTGGAATCTGTGCTTTTAATCACTACTTTACACGTTACCTCTTAGTTAACATGCTGAGAGCAGAGTGAATGAGTGATCAGGCATGCAGAAAGGAGACAGGGAATTCTGCCGACAACTGAGCACATCGTCCAGATAGTCTGCAGCCCGTCTCTGCTTCTGCCCATGGGTTCTGTGCCAGCCTCACCACCCAGTCTTACAAACAGGATTGGTTCCATGGCAGCTAAAAGGTCCTGTGCTAGGTTTAATGCTCGGCTGTCACCATCTCTGAATTCTTAATAATTTTATCTTTGAACTTAGGGTTCATAAGCAAAGTCTGGCAGGCCAATGGAGCATCACAGGTAAGAAGGCAGGTACAGTACACATGCCCCCCCCCCCCCAGTTTCTTGCCGCTCTGCTTGTATTAGCGTCTGGGGCGCTCCGTGAGCTCAGAAATTCGGTTAACAGGCAACACATGGGCGTTCGGCAAGACTCCAAGCCCAAGCCCAAGGAAAGCATGTTATGTGTGTAACTGAGTAGGCAGGGGCGCTGTGAGCCGTGAGAAACCATGCTTTCCTCAAGCCAGAACTTGCTTTGAACACGGAAAGGAGACGATGGCATTCGAAGAAAGCAAACAGTCAAGGAACCTTATCATATCCTTTCTTACCGGTGTAACTTCCCTGTGCTAGCCAACCGCCGATACTGAAAATGATATAGAAGAGAAAGACAGGGCTACCCATATAGTTCCTCTGCTTCTTAGTCCTTCCTTACTCAACAGTAAGCCAAAGGTAGAGAATGTACTGGTATATGTATATGTATCAAGAGGTGAAATAAAGATCATTGAATTAGACTTATATGGTGTTTGTACTGTTCTGGTTAAGAACAAAACACATATATATGTATGGACTACTAAATACAAATTGTGTAATTTTGGTGACTCTGCGTACAAGATGGATGCTCTTATATTTGCATTTAAAACGGGCACTGCCGGAACGCCTGAGTGGCTCAGTCAGTCAAGCATCTGCATTTGGCTCGGGTCGGTTCCAGAGTCCTGGGATCGAGTCCAACGTCGGGCTCCCTGCTCAGCGAGGAGTCTGCCTCTCCCTCTGCCCCTCACCTGCTCCTGTTCTCTCTCTCTTTTTCTCTCTCTCAAATAAATAAATAAATAAATCTTAAAAAAAAAAAAAATAGCACTGCAAATATGAAGATGAATGGGAAAATTCATGTGAGTAATCTAAATTTTTAATTTGTATTATTTAAGAATGATGTTAAATAGCAAACAAAAAACGCTATAATAAGTTGAGAAAGACACTGCCGAAGAAAGAAAAAAAGCTTCATATTTTAGGACCTTTAATGCACCTTTTTCCTGCTTTTTGAACAAAAATCACCACATGTTCCATCTACACTGGGTTCCACAAATTATGTCATCAGCCTGCTTATAAATTCCTTTTTTACTTAAGCCAGTTTGATTCAGTTTCCTGTGTTTTGTTATCAAGAGTCCTAACTGGGGGCGCCTGGGTGGCTCAGTGGGTTAAAGCCTCTGCCTTCGGCTCAGGTCATGATCTCAGGGTCCTGGGATCGAGCCCCGCATCGGGCTCTCTGCTCAGCGGGGAGCCTGCTTCCCCCTCTCTCTCTGCCTGCCTCTCTGCCTACTTGTGATCTCTCCCTCTCTGTCAAATAAATAAAATAAAATCTTAAAAAAAAAAAAAGAGTCCTAACTAACTTGTAATCTTAATTTGAACTTGCTGGGCGTTGTAACCTTACACTTTGCCTCAGCTATTGTATTCAAATGAATGGAGGCGTGATACCATGTAAAGAACACAGGCTTTTACGGATGCGGAAAAGAGGCTCTGAGAGGTTTACTAATTAGGACAAAGTCACAGAGCTTCCAAAGGAAAGATCTGAGATTTAAATCTGGCTCATCCTGACTCTAGAAAGTTCAATAGAACACTCTGCAATAAGGAAAATATTCTGTAGCTGTGCTGCTCCATATGGTGGCCGCAAGCCACGTGTGGCTCTCGAGCCCTTGAAATGTGGCTCCTGCAACCAAAGAACTGAATGTTAAACTTTATTTGTCATTAATTTGAATATAAATAGTGTGACCAGTGCCACTGTATCAGACTGCCCAGATCCAGTATCTATGTCCTCCCCCTGTAACCCAACACCTGACAATTCCGTGAGTGTTTGTAGAGGGGCTGGAGTGCTCACCGGTTCCCTCCAGTACATGGCTCTTTGACAGAGCCTGGCACATAGTAGGTGCTCAACAAACAGCAGCTAAGTGGTTTCGTGGGTGTTCAGGCCCAGTTTCTAGAGGTGAACAGTCCAGACAGGAGGGGCCGGAAGGCGCCATGAGAGTCACTTTATCCCCTGTCTGAGGCAAACAAGAAAAAGGACCAGCCTCAGCGGAGGTCAGGACAGCCCCCCAGTGACTAACACTCTTAGGAATCCACACCAAGATGGCTAAGTTGTCCACAGAAAACCTTCCCGGAAGGACCCAGCCTGTCGTAGGCTGGGAAGGCTTGTCAGGGAGGAGATTAAGGCGCCTCTGGTATGTCTCTGGAAAGCCGCCAACAAACCCAGAGCTGTCATCACCATAAAAACCAGCTAGGAGCTCAGACAGCTCAACCCAAACTTATTTTGATACATGGTGGGAGGGGTGAGGTCCCAGGCCCGCCGGCCACTCCAGCCCACTGCTCCGCCGCAGGTTCCAAAACCAGCCCTCCAACCTGGGCGCCTCCTTCAGAACAGGCTCTCCTCTTGCCTCCCCCTGGACCAGCACCCCCTTCCTTGGGTTAACTCCTGGCACACTCAGGTCTCTAAGTGACCCCTCCTCCCAGAAGCCTTCCCACCCCTGCCTCCCCAGGCTGAGTCGATCCCTCTGCTGGTGCTGGAGAATCATCGATCATTAGCAAATAACTCTATCTTGCGGCCCCTGCCCTATCACACCCGACACAGAGTTGCCCCGGTGGGAACAGCTTGCCTACAATGAGTTCCACAGAGCGGGGCAGCTGCCCTTGGGATTTGTGACTTGGGGCTTGTTTTTGACAAGACTGTTTATGTTCTCTGCCCATAGCATCTTAATCTGTGCAGCTCAAGTCACCCAGGAAGCATCTCCCAGACTTCCTGCTGCCCATCAGTTTCAGCTGCTCTGGAGGGCAACTCCTTGCCCCTTGGGGTGCCCCTTGATCCCGCAGTATGCCCTTCAGTTTTGAAGGTGATCCATCAAGTGACATTGTAGCAGAGACTTCACTCTGTTCTCATAAATACTCCCTTGTCAGAGCCACTTAGAAGGGGCCACGGTTAGCGCACAGGTGGCGACGGCAGAAGGGCCTGAGCAGGAGGAAGAGAAGGAATGCTGCATCTGCGAGAGTCCGGGAAGCCTTTAAAGAAGACGGGGCTTTGGACCTGTGCCTTTGGAGTCAGAGGGAAGGACATTCCAGGCAGAGGAAACAGCGCGGGCTCAGGGATGGAGGCACGAGGGAGGCGCGGGGCAGAGACGCGGGGCTGAGATGCGCGGTGGGTGGTATCTGAAAAGCTCGGGTGGGAGGGGGTGACGTGCTGGGGAGGTGAGCACACGCGAGCCCCCGAGGCCCTCAAACGCTTCTCTAAGGAGCAAGGACTTCAGCCCAGAGGCTGGAGTGTTCCAAGGTTGTGTTCCCCAAACACTAGACCCATGGACGTCTCTGCTCCAGAAGAGGGCTGAGATTCTGTATCCCACTTGGAGACTTCCTCCAACACATGTCAGTATCGTAAAACTAAATAGCGACACTAACAGTAACTCCCTGTGAGTGTCTGCAAGGCACCAGGCGATGCTCCGAGCACTTAGCTTGCGTCACCATATTTGACCCACGTCACAACTCCATCAGCTAGGTACTGTTGTATTATTCCTATTTCACAGAGAAGCGAAGCGAATGGCCCGAGATCAAATAGACCTAAAATCTGAACTTAAGCAGTCTGACTCTGCACTGTCCTGGAGTAAAGAACCAGCTTAACTTTGTTTCATCCAGCATTTCCCACCTCATTTTTAGTTACTGCAAAAATGTTTGCATATCTTGTAACATTGGAAGACAATTGAGTCTGTGGGCAACAGGGAGCTATTAAAGAGTTCTTATCAGGACCCTTTCGATTTGATTCGCAAATATCCTTAGTAAGCTCATTCTCAGTCACTTACACTTGAGCATGAATTGGTCCTTTCTTAGAGCCCCCTCAGTTTTCTTACAAGCTTCCTGAAGACAAGTGCTGTGTCAACGCATTGCTGTGTCCCCAGTGGCCAGGACGGGTGGCATGACGTGGTGCTGGAAAAACGTTTGCTTGAATGAGTTGTAATTTTGCCTGTTGAAGACAGTGGGAGCAGCGGAAAGAAAGGCCTGACATCTGGGAGGTACGGGTGGTATTGTCAGAGGGGAAGGGATGGGAGGCAGGAGCCGTTGTGGGGGCACCATGGGAGGCAGAGTCTTGGGGCTGAAGTGGAGAGCAAGGCTCACTCACATCAATGGCCTGGCTGAGGGCCAGGCCTGGCCATGGATTAAAACACGAATACAAATAAATCTCCTCAGAATACTTTCTCTTTTAGTCAGTAACTAAACCAACTGATTAACTGGAAAATGAGGCATTCTTTGGAGTCGGAGGTGTATCAGGAAATTCTTGGTTTTAAGAATCAGAGTTGGAGAAAACACACCTCACAGCCCTGTACTCACTCCACCCTCCCTCCCCAAAGTTACTGGCAAAGAGCAGGGCCTTCGGAAGTTTAGCTTGTTGAACCGAGGTGTCCTTAGAAAGCACTCAGCCTGGTTCTCTCATTGCTTTTTTTTTTTTTTTTTTAGACTTCTTATTTATTTATTTTCTTGGTAGGCTCCGTGCCCAACATGGGGCTCGAATTCACAACCCTGAGATCAAGAGTCACATGCTCTACTGACTGAGTCAGCCAGGCACCCACCCCCCGACAGCCGCCCCTTCTCTCATTCCAAGGCCGGCAAGACTGAGGCCCAGAGAGGGCGAGGTCACAGAGCTGGTTAGGTTGGAACCAACTTCCAAGGGTCCTCTCTAGTCGGGAGCTCTGTGCGTAGCTTAGGGCCTGCACCCCGGCCCCCTCTGCCTGGACCCGGCGGTTCCTTGTCCCCTGTGTCAGGGGAGGCAGCCCCCCACCCCACCCCGCCATCGTGCACGACCCCCCTACTACGGACTGCGCTCCCGGCTGCCGCCTGACTGCCCCTAATGAGATTACAGACTCCCAGGGAAACAGACTGGAGTTAATTCCCTCCAGCTTTAAAGGGCAGGCCGGGCCACGAGAAAGAGCAAAAAGAAAACCTTTCTCAAAAAACTGCTAAATGCGGACGATGATCCTCACAGCCCTTTCCCCTGTTCGGCCCGGCGCGGTTCAGCCTTGCTTTCACAAATACCCTTGGGAAGGGACACCGCACCAGCCCCAACCAAGCAGACGCTATTATTATGTTTGTCTTATGAATGGAGAAACTGAGGCACCATGAGCTTATATGGCTCGCCCAGGGTCACAGCTGGTCAGTGGCAGAGCTGGGACTTGAAGAGGTTCCTTGGGCTGTGTCATTTTTAAGAATAACAGGCCCTGAGAGCCTACAGAGTTCCCAGCTTCAGGCTTGAGGCAACGGTGAGGGATACACACGTCGCAGTGAACGGTAGGCCCCGAGTCTGAACCCGGGTCCCCTGGACTCCGACCCTACAGGCCCCACGATACTGCTAAGCACTTCTGAAGACATCTGTCTGACCCCAGGGCGCCAATCAAACCAACACAGGCCTGAATTCCACTCTGCTACTGCGAGCGCCATGACCACGACCAAGAGACTCTAATTCTTGGGGGCTCAATCTCCCTTTCAGTAAAGCGGACATTGGAATCTTAGGGTTCTCGCGATGACCCCTACGACTCACACAGGTCAAGCAGGTGAATGGGCCTGGCACACAGCACATGCCCTTTGCCTCAGTGTCTTCATCTGTAAAATGACACTCCTAGTACTTACTTCTCAGAATTGGTATTAGGATTAAATGCGCTAGTGCAAGTAATGTGCTTCTAGAATA
>CM052900.1:128864878-128910754 GCA_028534135.1 Potos flavus
CCCCCGGCCTGCCGAGCAGCCAGAGCCCCCGGCTGGGACCCTGTGCCCTCAGCTGGCCTCACGTGCATGGAATGGTGCTGTGCCCTGGGCCAGCAGGCTGGGCTCACCATGGTGCCAGGTGCCGTCCTGGCACGAGGGAAGGACGTGTGCAAGCGAAATGGACTGCTCATCCTGTCTGTGTTGTCTGTCACCGTGGGCTGCCTTCTCGGCTTCTTCCTGAGGACCCGTCGTCTCTCACCACAGGTCAGCCACCCAGAGCTTCCCGGGGTCCCTGCCGAGGAGGAGTATGTGGGCCCGAGGGATCTGGGAATCACAGTCCCACTCCGTGGCTCCCGGGTTACATGATAGTGGGGGAGTCACGTTGCCTCTCTGGGTCTCAGTCTTCTCCTCTGGAGCACGGGTGTGATGAAACACCGCAGGACTAGAGAGAGAGCTGCTGAAATGGCGGAGGAAGTAGTTACAGACTGCATCTCCAGGTGAGCGAGAGGCCAGGGCATCTCATTAGAACAAGCATGAGGTAAAGGGGCACGGGAGCAGGGAGAATGGGGTCTCGTAAGAGCACAAAGCAGGCATCAGAGAACACGCCCCACAGTAGCTCAGATGAAGAGAGACCAGGAAGGGCATTCCAAGCAGAAGGAACAGCTGGAGAAAAACACAGGGCCATAAGAGAACTGGGTGTGTGGGGGGCAGACTGTTCATGGCAGCGGGGGGATGCACCCCGTGAGGCAAGGGCTGGAGCCCAGGGGTCCTCGGGGGCCTGGCCCCACCGCGCAAGCCTTTGGGCAGGGGAGTGAAATGGTCAGCTCTCGGCTTGGAGAGGTCACTCTGGTGCTGAGTGCAGGATGAGGGAGCGGTGGGCCAGGCAGGGGTCAGGCGAGGAGGTGTTTACGGGGGTGAGACCTGACAGCAGGATGAACGGGGCCCATGTGGGAACCGTCTCCAGAAATGGAACCCTCAGGATGTGGGGGTGGATTGACTGCGGGGCTGGGAAGCAGGGCAGGCCCTCCGGGGTTCCGGTCTGTGTAACCACAAGGGTGGCGAAGCCTTGTCTGAGCAAGGGCCCCTTTCCCTCTCAGCACCCATCTCCCACAGGACAGTCGCATGGCACCAGAGAAAATGTGATTGTGGCCCTTGTTAAGACAGTAAGGGAGACTTCATTCAGGACTACTGGGATAGGGGTCAAGACCCCAGAATAGGGGAGAGAGATGAGGCTCAAGTCCGAACACAACAAAGACAGCTGGGGACTTAGAGACCGGGAACATGGTGAGGGGGCCACCTGAGAGAACATTGCTAAGAGGACACATGGAGGGTAGAAGGATTCTTGCTTTAGGTAGAGAGGGGCCATTCTCACTAAACTGAACATAGCAGGATTTTTGCTATAACTGAGCCAGGCAGGCCAAAGACAAGGCCCAAGGATGAGGCCTGGCCAAAAAAGGGCCCCAAGTGGCCAGTCTCACATTTGTTTGAGGAGAGAGTCTTCGTCGACGGGCTCCTGGAAGATCCTCCATTTCACAAAATTCCTCTTCCTGCAGTTTGCCAACACCTAATATGATCTACACCTGGGGCTCAAGCGTCAGACTTCATCTTCCGTGAAAAGGGAAACACCCCCTCCCTCAAAACTGAGCCCCTATTACGAGGTTAACACTAAGGCACTCTCAGCTATTAAGGGATAGACTTAGACTCTGGGGGCCGCAGAACCTTGAACTTTGTCTCTACTCGTAAGCGGCTGTGTAGCCCTTGGCAAAATCCTATCTTGTTTGTGGGCCTCGTTTTCCTTGTCTGCAGTGGGGGGCACTAGATGTCTACTAGAACTGTCTGAGCACACACAAGGACTCAGCAGGGCCTGGCCTACAGCGGCCTGAGAAGCCGGTACTTGACTCCCCCGCCCCCCCCACCAAGTCCGACCTGTGTTGAGAGCCATCTCACATTCCATACCTTACAAAAATTCTCCCATTCCTGCCCCCACTGAAATAATCCTCTGCTCCCACGCTCACGCCATGCTCAGCCTTCCCCTGTAACCAGCTACCGGCTGTCCCGCTCCGGAGCCCTCTGTGCAGGTGTCCGGAGCTCCCAGCAGATTTTGACTTGTTGAACATCACATGGGCTTTCATGAGCCAAAATGTGAGTCTAGCTCAGGCTCGTCGCAGAGAGAGCCCTCGCCTCTTTGCTGAATTAAACGGGCAACGGCACAAACAATCTGCAATCTACTTTCTTTAATTTCCCTGAGCAACAAAAAATAGATTTCCTGCAGGAAGATTATTTTGTGAAAACAAATAGGAATGCTTATTATTAAAAGCCAAGCTCATCTGGGGCCTCCTTTGCCAAAGCTGCCTGCCCCATCTGCTTGGAAATGCAAATGTGTTCCGGTCTGGATTAACCTGCCAGATAAACCGAAGAAAGGCTGTGGAGTCTTAGAGCAGTTATTTGGCAGGAATTGGCTTTCTCAGCATCCTACTTTGAAATCCAGGAGTTGTTTCTATGATCTCTGCCTGTGACTCAGAAACTAAACTCTTCTTATTTTGTAAGCTTATGCAACAGGCAAAAGTCATAAACAATTTGCAAAATGGAAGCATGTCCTACTTGTGAAAAGAACTTACAAGAGCACAGATTTTTTGGAACTAGTATCTCATGAAAAAATATAGATCATTTTGAGGGGCCCCTAGATGGCTCAGTCAGTTAAGTGTCCACTCTTGATTTCAGCTCAGGTCATGATCTCAGGGTTGTAAGATCGAGCCCCATGTGGGGCTATGCACTGGGCGTGGAGCCTGCTTGGGATTCTCTCTCTCCCTCTCCCTCTGCCCCTCCCCCTCTCGCGCTCGTGCATGCACACTCTCTCTCCCTCTCCAAAAATACATAAATAAATAAAAATAGAGATCATTTTGAGAGTTCCAGTTAAACCATGGTGAATTTACAATTGCATCCATTTTCCTTTCTTTCCTGGAATTCCACTAAAATTATACTTACAGGATTTTTTTAAAGATATAAACTCCCACGAGACTATAAAAGGAGACAACTGAGAAAAGAAGTTGAGGGAGCACCATAAATTAGGCAAGAGGGGAAGTGGATAGAGTTGAACGATCTCACTTAGTAGAGCACAGAAAGCTAAAACCTGTGTCCATAGAAGTAGATGCCAAGTCAGTTTGGCTCAGAAAACTCCAGAAAGTTTCTGCACTTGAAAGTGCACAGAGCTGCAGGAGACCAGGTGAAGCCAGGAGGTGAAATCAAGGGCATTGGTTGGAATTTTGTAACTGGAGCAGTTAAGCCCGTCAGTCCCTTCCAGTCCATGTAATCAGGGGACTCCTCATCCACCCATCTCTACCGGCTTGTGTCTCACAGAGAAGTGTGACTTAGGGAAATTCGGTCCACCTGTGTGTGTTGGGGGGAGGGGAGGTGGTGAGGCACATGCGTCCCACAAATGACTGGACATCTGCACTGGAGTGTGGGATTCCCGTAAGACTGCCATCAGCTGGGCTTAGTCACACCCTCAGCCCCTAGCCGGAGGTGAGAAGAGACTTCTCACTGAGCCTCAGAGAAAAGATCTCCAAATTCTGCTATATAGGGGAGTCCTCCCCATCCCATCCTATCCAGAGTAAATGAGTCAGACTGTCACCCATCATCTGCACTTGATCTTAGCCAAAAAGCCAAGAAGCGATTGTCACCCATCATCTGTCCTCGAGGGGCCATCCCCTGACAATTTCCACTCACATACACACAAATTCAGTGCTGCACATTTACATACAAGCGGAAAGTCAAAGCTTCTAACAGAAAGACAGGGACTAAACAAACAGAAAAGAGGGTCTCTAATGAAGCAGAGACAATGCAGGAAATAGAAGAAAAATTTTAAATCTTGTCTTAAGTTCTTCACAGATGTGAGAGAAGATATAGTGACCGTAAAACAGATCAGGATGCAAAAAGAAGGGACAATCTGAGAACAAGAAAGAATTTTTAGAAATTAAAAATCGATGAGGCAAGATAAACATGTCAGTAGCTAGGATAAAGTTGGGAGAAATCTCCCAGAAAGTAAAACAAAACGAGATGAAAATAGAAGAGAATCGGAGATGTCCAACATCCAACTCTCTAATAAGAGTTTTCGAGAGCGCTAACAGAAAAAATGGAGAGAAAATTTCACAGAGCATGTAAGAAATTTCTCAGAAGTGAAAAGTATGCACAGCACTGTGAATTTTTTTAAAAAAGAAAGAAGAAAATCTCATGCTGTGGTACGTCACCATGAAAATTACAGAAAACTAGAAATTAAGAAAATCCTTCAATGGTTCTGAGGGAATGAAACAAGTCTCCACTACGGGATAGGAAGAATGGCTCCAAACATAAGCAACACTGGAATCTAGAAGACAAAGGGAAATGCCTTTGAAATTTGGAGGGAAAATTCTTTCAAACTAAGAATCTTATATACAGCCAGGCTACTACTATCCGAGGTAAGGGTAGGATAAAGGCATTTTTGTTCATGTAAGGACTCAAAAGTTTCTCTCCCATTCACCCTTATATGGCAAAGATTTCTGGAGCACTGGAAATGATAGTAGAACAGGAAAGGAGGCCTGATTTCTGGGCCTGCACTGTCACTACTAAGTCCTCTCCGACTCTTGGCTCAGCTGGACTAGAAGATCTTTAAAACCCCTTCTCAGCACCGAAATTCTATGAGTTGGGCTTTCCAAAGCATCAGACCATTAACCAAGTGTTTAGCTTTGGTGGAGGGAAGGAAGGAAAGGAGGAAAGGAGGGAGGGAGAGAGGAAGGGAGGAAGAGAAAGATGGTGGCAAGTACAAAAATTTAACTTGGATGGTGCTTGAAAGTCCCTGTACCGGCCTCACCCACGTTACCCTCAGGAAAGCAGCCTCAAGCTGGGTTTGCCAGAAATAGCAAAACTGAATTAAATTAAAGTAAAAAATTTAAAAACCACACGCTCAGTTATTTGAATTTCAGTTGTTGTTCATCTGAAATTCAAAGTCAACTGGGTTTAGTGGCCCCTCTACTTCACTGTCAGGTTCTGGTCCTGTGACTGGAGACAGCTGGTGGGGGAGGGGGGCACAGACTTGGCCCCCTAATCCAAGGCCCCATGGGTAGGCTGGACCTAGGGGCCTGTGCGGAGGTTGAACGCCAAGAACTTTGCCCGGTAGGGGCTCTTTATTGAGTGGCGTCCCACCCACTCCGATGTGCTGTCCTTCAGCATTTTACACGTGCGTGCGCTGCTGGGGGCTGGCAGGGACCTGGCGCGGTGTGGGGGGAACCGCGCCCGGGAGTGGACCCGATGCAGGACGAGACACGGACTCAAGAAGGCCGTGTTCTGTCTCTGAGTCTGTCTCCTCACACCCAGGCTGAGAACGTCTCGGGTGCAGGAGTGAGCTGCATTCGTTCTGGGGTGCCCGGCATGAGGCCTGGCCAGCCTGGGCTGAGTAAATGTGTGAGCAGTGTCCGGCCCCGGCCTCCTGCCACGGACTGTCTGCTGCAGGAGGCGCCCGTACACCGCAAACGGGCAGGCGGCCAGCGCAGAGGTCCGGGAAAGCCGGCGCTTACTGCCATTACAGAGCCTTTACTCTCATCCCGTCTGCCAGGTGCTCTCCGTGCCTCCTCGCACTGAGGCCTCCGAAGGCTCCTACCAAGTGGTTGCAACCCTTACGTTACAGATGAGAAAAACTCAGAGAGGTCGAGTAACTTGCTCAAGGCCACACAGCTAGTTATGGGGGTCAAGATTCGAACCCAAGGCTGTTTGGCTCCCCAGACAGCGCTTACTCCGAGCGCGGGTGAAACAGTGCTCGGAGACTATAAGCAGCCTTCTATAACCCCCGCTCTTGCTGTATTTTCAGGAAATTAGTTACTTCCAGTTTCCCGGGGAGCTCCTGATGAGGATGCTGAAGATGCTGATCCTACCACTGGTGGTCTCCAGGTGAGGAAGGGGCAGGGGTTTGGCTGGGTGGTGGGGGCTGGGAGGGGAGGGGGTTCTGTGCAGACTCGGGGTCGCCGCAATCCTGCTGTGGGTGGCTGGCCTGGGGCCACAGGCCCTGGGAATAGTGTGCCTGTGGGGGTCCCTGTGGTCGCTAGGTGGTGGCACGGATGCTGGGGCCTTGGGCGTCAGGAGCACCGCTGATTTCAGGCCCATTCAATGGGCTTTTTCATGACTTGAACAAGTGATTTGGTGTCAGGGGATGTGACCAGACTCCCAGGTAGCTCAGGGCCAGGGAGGTCAGGGATGGCTTCCCAGAGGAGAGGCTCTTTACGGTGAATGCAGCAGGGCGTGGGGGAAGGACAACTTTGGAGACACATGTGAGATGATATCTGGGCTCGGCTGTGCAACCTTGGACAGGCGCCCAGACTCCTCCGAGCTTGTTTCCCCGTCTGCAAAATGAGAACCATAACAACTACGCTAAAGGGTAGTTGCGAGAACTGCCCGCGGCTATACATACTTGTGTGTGCTAGATGTTGGGGAGGGGCTGGGTTCTTGCTCAAGCAGGAAAGACCTTGTATGCCAGGCTAAAGAATTCACACTTTACTCACTGGGGGAGGGCCACTGGAAATCATTGGAGGTCACTTGTCCCCTGCCATTGACATGCTGGGTGACCCAGAGCCAGCCCCTGCCCCCTCTGTGTAATGAGCTGGCCTCTCCAGGTGGTGTCCGAGAGCCCTTCTTTGCTCTGAGGCTGTAGGTTTGGAACCCTCACCTCCCAGGACTTCTGTGCATGGAGGGACGGGAACACACCTCTCCTGTGTGTGTCTTGGTGGGGGGCAAGAGGCTCTGTCTCCTGGGGCAGGGTCATTGGCTTCCCCATTGCTGAGCAGTGAGCCAGCTCCTCCCCACCTTTCCCTCCAGCTGTACCCTCTGCTCCCCGGGGGGAGGCGGCTGGGGGGGGGACTTTGTCAAATTCAGTTCAGTTTCCTACAGGCGGCATTTAGGTCTCTCAGGACTCAGCCTTCCAAGGATCTTGCTGAAACACTGCCTCCCTCCCTCCAAAAGCTTTCCCTGACTCCTCAACCCACTCTAGCTGTTGTCTCCTCTTTATGCATCTTTTGAGTCATTCACCGAGTCAGTGAAGGTCACCAGTAGCTTCCATGTTGCTAAATCCAAAGGACACTCAGTTCCTGCTCTGTGTGACCCCTCTCTCCACGCAGCTGATGCACTTGACAGAGCAGCTTATCCTCCTTTCCCTCTGGAATTCCCCCTCCCAGCTGTTGCCTGTTCTGTGCTCCTCTGTCCCTGTCTCTCTTCCTCTGCTTCTCAGAGCTTCTCTGGTCCATCCGCGCGGCTTTGACGTACCACCCGCAAGCCCGACACGCCCAAGTACTCCCAGGCCTTTCGTCTGACCCCCACACTCAAATTACCTCTTCGACATCGCCTCTGGATGCTTAACACGTGTCTCAAATTCGGTGCCACCAGCCTGTGATTTTACCCCGCAAACCATTTCCTTCTGTTTTCTGCTGGTCCATAAACGGCAGCTCCATCTACCCAGTTCTTCGAGCCTCCCTGCTAATTATTCCCTCCCCACTCCCACCACCAGCCAGTCCCTCAGTGACTGCGGCCGGTTCTTCCCCCAGATCCGCCCCAGCTTCCTTCCCACCGCACGGGTCCAGACTCCACGGTCACCTCACCGGGCTCCTTGCTTCCGTTCCCGTTCCCCTTAACCTAAAACCCATTCACGGCTGCCACGCCATTTCCAACAAACGCTTCCACCCTTCCCCTGATCTCCGAGGCCCTGCCTGATCTGCCCCTGCCTGCACCCCACTTCATCCAGGCCCCACTCACTCCAGTCCCACGGCCCTTGTAGACCAGACCAACCCCTCCCCCATCTCAGGGTCTCCCAAGGCTGTTCCTTCTGCCTGCAACACGCTTCCCTGCACCCTACATCTCTTCCTCCTCCTCTTCCTTTAGATCGCCACCACCACATTCCGCCTCAGAACGGCCGGCCCCACCATCCCCCCAGCAGCACCTTCGCTGGGTCTCACCAAGCCCCACTCCTTTCCCTGCACGGCACTTACCGTTCGTTGTCATCCTGTTTGGATTCACTTGGCCGCTTGTTTCTTTAACTCCCGAAAGGACGGCAAGTGCCGTGAAGGCAGAGATTGTATTCTGCGGAGGTCGCGCTCTCCACGTGGCCGAGCACACAGCAGATACTCCTTAACACCCGTCAGGTGAATTCGAGAGGAATTCGACCATCATGCCCCGTGGTCTCCGGGCACTTGGCCCTGTCGTGGGCGCTGCGGATACAGAGACACCTTAGGGTCAGTCCCCGAGGAGCTCACAGGCTGGGAGGGAGACAGACGAGAAAACACAAGGTTACAGGACAGCTGAACAAGTGTGTTGGTAGAGGAAGCACAGGACTCTCTTTTTTCCTCCCTTTTTGCTAGTTTTATTATGATATAAAGCGTGGGACTCCTGTTAGGCCACTTTACCGACCTTGACCGCTGACCACCCTTACTGCCCGGGTGTGGCCTCTTACTCAGAACGCAAACACCACAGAGGCAGAGGCCCTGGTCCAGGCATGGACCTGGACTCACACAGACCCGGGGTCCTGCCCTGCCCCTGCCATTGCCTGGCCCTGTGACCTTGGGCAAGTCATTTAACTTGTCAAGAAGTCCTGGAGTCAGGGGCATCTGGGTGGCTCAGTCGGTTGAGCATCTGACTCTTGATCTCAGCTCAGGTCTTGATCTCGGGGTCATGGGTTCAAGCCCCACGGTGGGCTCCACACTAGGTGTGGAAACTACTTAAAAAAATAAATAAAATAAAGCCCTGGACTCAGAATCAGAGGCTTGGGTCAGGTCGCTGACAAATAATCACAAATTATCACAAATTATCACGTGATCTCAGGTAAGGCACTCTCACACATTTGCTTCCAGTTCTGGCCTTGGTTTACCCAGCTTACCTAGTGACTAAGGGCTTGTCTGGCTCTCTGAATCCTGGCTCTCAGAGGCCCAGTCTTTCTCCACTAGACAAAAGGGCATTCTCTGCGCTGGGAACGGAATGTGGTATTAACTTGAGAAAAGCCAGTGTGTGTTCACACATTTCCTTTGTTTATTATACAGTTTGGGCTCGTGCAGAATGGCTATGTCACCGAAAAATGGAAGCGCTTTCACAGTTTCCTACTCAGGGAGAATTAAACCTTCTTGGGGGGGAAATGACACATTTCTGAGCCCCAATCCCTCCGTCCCTGAACTCGTCCCCCTCTGGCTTCAGCTGGTCTGCAATTCATCCATCCATCAGGTGCCCACAGTCCCCTGAGCTCTTGCCCCTGGCCAGTTCAGTGTTGGTGATCCCTGTCCTCAAGGGTCAGCCACGCTGGTGTGGGAGGTCATTGCTTGGGATGGAGCAAAATCAGCAAAGCTGCTCTGACCATTCAGATGTCAGGCTTCACACCGGGCTGACTACACCAGAACTGCCAAAGGGGCCCAAGTAGGGGTTTGCTTTAAAAATTCCACGAGTGTTCGAATGGGTAAACAAAACAACACAAAAAACCCCTCCTGTCTGGGGATCGAGCCTTCTGGCCGGAGAGCTGAAGAGCTTGGCCGAGGGCTGCTGCTCTTCCGGACCCAGAGGCTCCGCGCTGTACCCCCAGGAGACAGGGATTGTTCTGCTGTAATTGCTCCAGGGCAGCGGCCTGGGATCGAGCCGGGCTCTCTGCTCGGCGGGGAGTCTGCTTCTCCCTCTGTGCTCTCCCCCTCTCTCTCTCAAATAAATAAATAATTGCTCCAGGGCAGTGGGAGGATAAGCATTAAGGCACATTTGCTTCCGGTTCCAATAACCTGCAATTGTGGGCCCTGAAGCCTGGCACTCGTGATGCCAGATGCTCCCACCTCTTTCCCAGCAGCGCTGCCACCCTCTCCCTATGCCAAGTCCCTGCAACCAGGCCGGTTTCCCCCTTAGACCCTAGGTATGCCATGTGCTTTTCTTCCTTCGTGCCTTTGCTCAGGTCATTCCTCCTTCCACGAATGCCCTCTCCTCTTCCTAATTAAAGTTCCCGCTCTGCATTCAAGACCTAGCTTAAGGTTCCGTCTGAAGTTCTTCCAGCTCTTCACTTATTGATAACTATTGACAATGACCGGTCTCCCCCGCAGATGCTGCCCGTACCCCAGAGGTACTCAGCACTGTCCGTGAAATGAATTCACAGTCACCACTGGCATACCACATGATGGGGTACAGACCCCCTTTTTTTGCATAGTAGTGACATAGAAATAAGTCAGCATTCCTATCTGGACTAGCCACTCCTTCTGCTGACTGAGAATTCCCTCGGCCAAGGTCACCAGCCATGGTGACCCCTCCGAGGAGAAGCTCCAGGTGCATCACTGTGTTTTTAGGTGAGAGACTGGGAGGGGGTCAGGTTCATTTTCCCCCTTGCCAGCGGTGGTGGTCGGCACAACCGATTTTTGCAGGAGACAGACAACTAACAGACAAGCAAAGAGGGATGATGAGATGTAACAAAGTCTGGGTGGTAATGGTGGGCGGTTGACACAAAGGATGAAAAGACCCTGTGCCTGCCTTAAAGGGTCTCACCATCTGGCAGGGGGACAGCCTCAGAGTCACTCTGTTTTAGAGAAATGAGGCCCAGCTAGAGGGAGGTAGGGCCAGCCAGCCCGGGTTGGAGCCCAGCTCAGTCAGTCTGTCCACAGTCCTGCATCTTCCCTCCTCGTGGGTCTCTTTTCTCTAGAATCCACTCCAAGCCAGCGCCTGGCCTGAGCCCCCTCCTCAGATGGGCATGCCACGGCCCAGCTGAGTGGCCAGTTGTGGCTTTGTAATTCACGGTGAGGGCGGCGGGCCCTGGGTACTGGCCGGCGGCTGAGAACCTGCGGGAGACTCCCGGGAAGCAGCTGGGGCTTTGGAGTCACTGGAGGTGTGAACCTAACCAAGTCTCTCGGCATCTGACCTCAGCGACCTGCCCTGTAAAATGGGGAGAACGCCCACCTCCCTTCTGAGAATGAAACAAGATAATGTCCTTGGAGCACCCAGCAGAGATCCTGTTACCGGATGAATGTCACCTGTTTTTTCTGACTCACGAAAGCTTCACAGGCTCCTCCGAGGCCCAGAGGAGATGTTTCGTGAAACCCTCCGCCTCATTTGTGCTCTTAGCGGGCAACCCCTTTGGGTGACCTCTTCCTTCTTCATGCTTTTACTCAGCACCTGCTGCGTCCTTGTCACTTCCTCTGGGAAGCCTCTCTGGGCTCGGGCACATGTGGGAACACGGATGCAGACCTGCACACCCATGTTCGTGGCAGCCTTCGCAGGCACACGGACTAGGTACCGTGTGTGTCCATGTGACACTCACGGGTTGCCTGTGCCCAGAGTCATTCCCTGTGATATGGTTGTCACGGTCGCCTCATCCTCCAGGAATTCCTAGTGCCTCATGCTTTCCTCTGCCCTCACGTTCCTGCAACTAGTCAGGGGACAGCCTTTGGCAGTCTCCCGTTCACACACAGACCCCTTGCTTCAAACAGTGCACAAATGTAGCAATTTCATTGACAGTTGGGAGCAAGATCACAGGGAAGGATTATAGTGAGAAGTGTAAGCCCTTCGGCCATCTCTTGGTTCTCTCTCTGTCTCTCTGTATATTAGTTATCTATTACTTGAGAACAAATTACCGCAAACTTAGCCATTAATTTTCTACCACTTTCCATGGGTCGGGAGCCCACGTATAGCTTAGTTGATCCTCTGCTCGGGGTCTCGTGAGGCTGCAGCCAAAGTGTACGCTGAGCTGTGTTCTCATCTGAAGGCCTGGCCAGGGAAGCATCTATTTCCAAGCTCATCGTTGGCAGAAGTCACTTCCTTGTGGCTATTTTTCTGAGGACCCGGCTTCTTAATAGCTATCAGCTGGAGGCCGCCCTCAGGTCCTGGAGGCTAGCAGCCGTTCGCTGCCTTCTGGCTCTCCTCAAAGGTGATTCCCAACGTGGCTTTGGCTTCATCACGGCCAAGAGGAGGATCCCTCCGTCTCCAGTCTTCTGAGACAGTCTCCTATAACATAATCATGGGGGTGACGTCCCATCACCTTTGCCATATCCTATTAGTTAGAAGCAAGTCACGGATCCCATCTACCCTTAGGGAGCGAGATTGTACAAGGGTGTGGATCACTGGGGGGTCAATGTAGGGGGTATCCACCTCTTTCCTTCTCTCTCCCCACCTTCCTTCTCTCTCTCCCTATTCCAGCCAGAAATCCTGTCCTCCTTGGCTTTCAAAAGCCACCTCCACTCCTGCCCTGTCCCTGGAGGGGGCAAGGGGTAGGTGCTGCTCATGTCTGGTCCACGTGGCTCATCAAGGAATTTCTTCTAAACAGGGACAACTCTCTTATCATAAAAAGAATTCTGAGGAAAACGAATTCCTCTGTCTCTTACGGGACATCACAGGGCCTGCTCAATAGTAGGTATCTAATAAATGTGTATTAAAGGAGTAAAGAGCAGTGGAAGGACAGCAGGGGCAGAATTCAGGGAAGTTTCGTGGCCAACATTTGAACTGACCCTTGGAGGATGGTTTATGGAGTTGCCTTTTAAAGATGTTTTTGTACTTTAAAAATTTCTATAATTATAAACATTTTAGAGAATCAAGAAAAAAGATCCTCCTCTCAACCCACAATGCTAATTCTGCCAGTGTTATCTTTTTCCCTATAAATGTTTGCTCTTATCCTTCTTAGTGGTGAGTCATCAGGCCCACTGGTTCAGGCTGACTGGTTCAGAATTCACCCTCCTCTGAGCCCCTGAGCTGGTGAAGCCAGTCATCGGATGCTGGCCGGAGGCAACGAAATAGACGAAATGCCAGTGTATTCATTTAGAGATAAACACAATTGCCAAGGAAGACAGGTGCACACAGTCTCTGGCTGGGGCATTTCTCCCTGTAGGCTCACCAGCTGGGGATCCCACAGGCCCTGCGTGGTCGGGTTCAAGTCAGCACAGGGCCCCTGCTCTGGCTCCTAGGTGCCAGAAGTGCCCGGTCACTGTTCTCAAAGCAGCCTCAGTCATGCCCTGAGCCTGGCTCCTTGGGATTAAGCTCGGATCCCTTTTCCCTCCTGTTGGGTTAGCCCTGGGGCCTTTTAGCGCCAGCAGATCTTGGTCACAGGTACCCTAGTATACCCTGACCCTAACTTCAAATTGCAGGGACCAGGGAGTGGGATCTTAGTCTCTTTTCCCTCAGAAGGCCCCTGAGCCTCTCGTGCAAACTGAGCACTTTTCATAACTCTGCATGCAGGTCTTAAGGTCCCAAGGTCTTAAGGTGTGTCCATCAAACCACAGGAGTCTCTCCTTTCCCCTGGACTAAGTGTGCCTTCTTACCTTGTATTTGCCATTTGGAAATTTTTTTTTTCTTTTTAAGATTTTATTTATTTATTTGAGAAAGAGAGTGAGCGAGAGAGAGCACAAGCAGGGGGAGCAGCAGAGGGTGAGGGAGAAGCAGGCTCCCCACCTAATGTGGGGCTTGACCCCAGGACCCTGGAATGATGACCTAAGCTGAAGGCAGATGCTTAACTGAGCCACCCAGGTGCCCCTGACAATGTTTTCTAAAAACGAAGTTGGTTGCAAGGAAACTAGCTCTACCTATGAACACAGAAGCCTCAGTCAAAATTTAGAAAATCCTGCCTCCTGGTACATTGGCTCAGGCATAGTCAGATGGTTAGGACCTGCCGCAGCACGGTCACGTCCTTGAACTAGGGTCCGCCTCCCGTGGTGGTGCTTGATGGGTCCTGCGTGCTCTGCCGCTCTCAGGTCTCTTCTCCGCGCCCCAGTGCTGACTGAGCCCATGCTAATCCTTCTCTTCCACTAGAAAAGTCAAGTCTTTGGAGTTTTGGGGGCCTTCTTTTCCCATTTTGTCTCAGTTACAGCACCTGTCACTACTCTGATCCCTTTTGCTTTTAATTTATAGTTTATCCCAAAGGGTATTGGCAACTTCCTGTTCCTTTAAGTTCTCAGAGGAGACATTACTGTTACTCCCACAAAAATAAGTTTATGTGTTTCTTCTTTTTTTTCTCATTCAATGTGATGTCGCAAGAACTGTCCACACAGCACCCTCCTCTCCTTTTCATCTTCACGCGGACAGAGCAGAGTTTGCAAAACCCTTTTCCTTGCACTCGACACTTAGGATGCTGCTGGATGTCCTTTTGGGGCATCACCGCGTTCCACGACTCTGGAGTTACAAGTTGTGTTATTTACCACATGCCTGGCCTCAGCCATAAAAGAGACACGATGCCGTCAGCCAAGTGACAAAGCCGTTCCCGGCAGGTGCTTTCTTATTTTTGTTTTTTGGTGGCCCGTCAAGGCCCCAAACGGCCGGGGTTTGCCTCTGAGCTTGGGGAGTCAGCTGCGCCTCGTTTTCACACATCCGCAGACAAGCGAGCCCGGGGAGCAGGGGCGGGTCAGACCAGCATCTGGAGCCGGCGAGGGCGTCCAATTCTCCACTCGTTCCCTGCCAAACCCTCCTCTCCCCTCATTCTTCAATTTCTGAAACCAGGCATCATTCAGGGGAAACTGAATCCATGTGTTTGTGATTCACTGATGCTGAACATGGCAGAATGTTTTGTAAGCTTCATTTGAGAGCAAAGAAATCCAAGTGCGCATGTGGGTTGGTGCGGGACCGCGTGGTGCGTGTCTTGACCCGTGTGTGCGGTGTGTATGTCTGTGTGTGCATGTGCCTTCCTGGGTGTGTGTTGTTTTCCTTTCTGTTTCTTGTAAGGATTTTAAACTGATTTTTCTTAGAATCAGGAAATCATGTTTGGCCAGAGAAACCTAACACTCCCTTCTCCCCCTTCCTGAGGAACTCTAGCTTGGCAGAAAACACCCAAACACCCACGTCCTGACTTATTGGAGAAGGTCCTGGGCTGCGCGGCCCATGCAGTCTGGTTGGGGAGCCAGTGTGCAGGGGGCAGTGGCCCCGGGCTCCCCAGACCGCAGCGAGTGTGAGAGAGGTGGGAGGAACGGGCCGCCTGCGCGCCGGCTCTGCCCCTCAAGCCATGGGGCAACCTCTCTTAGCAAAGCTCTGCTGACCTCTCTCATGGGAGCCCTGGGATCTGTCCTTGGCCCTCTTGCCCAGTCAGCTGACGGCCTTACTCATCACGAGGGGGAACACGGCCCAGCTGTGGGCTGCGGGCGGGGTCAGACCAGCAGCCTGGCAACTCCGAAAACCTCCCCGGTTTTATCACCTCTCACGGACTCCCATGCTCCTTCTTTCCCCGTCCAGGTAGAGAACTCCTCCTCATTCTGCAAGGCTCCATTCAGCAGCCACCTCCTCCGGGAAGCCTAGATCCCCAGGCCCGGCTAGACCCTGCTTCTGGCCTCTCCCCATCACAGCCGTGGCCCAGGGCTCCGTGTTGCCCAGTACGGTCCCTCCACCAACTGGCGGGAGCTCCTTGAGGACCACGAGCCCACCCCATTCGTCCCTGGGACCCACAGCACCCAGAGCCGGTGTTCAACATGGGGCAGGCTGGGGACATAGCAGAGTTTGGGGAGGCAGGGGAGGTTGTGAAAAGCTCCCACTGCCCTTCTCTGTGGAGAACCCCTGCCCTGGAGGGTCTCATCTGACCGGGAGAGAGCCTCACTTGGGCAGCCCAGCCTGAGCCCTCAGTGGAGAGACACCAGGAGCTCCGCTGGCGGAGGGAGGGGAGGCAGGAGACCTATGTTCCTTTCGACTCTGGGGGCGTGGTGGCCCTGGCCATAACCTGGTATCCCAAGGACGTCGTTCCTCATGGCAGAGATGACCGCCTGCCTCTGTAGAGCAGAGTGGCAGTCCTCCGTGGGAACCTTCTGGCTCCCTCACACCTGACGTTCTTTGCTTTGTGGGAAAGAAAGCGGTAGTTGTTCAGCTCTCATGGAGTTAGGAACTGGACGGGACCCTTATTGCACTTGGGCACACAGCCCTCCTGGTGGAAGGTGGTTGAGAATGGTCGATGGTCAGACCATGAGCTCTGAGGGCTGCAGCTTCAGCTCCTCCAGCTTTTACTTTTGATTCCGTTCAAGCTTATTTGCACATTAGTTGTGAGCTTGTTATTTGCAAGCCCCAATGAAGCATTGTTCTGGTGCCTAGGGGTCTGGCTGGGAAGGAGGGACCTTCAGAGGGCAGTAGGAGATGGCAAGAAAGCGGTGTCCCGCTAGACCCATGCCTGGCCCTGTGCCCAGCCCCCCACCCAGCCCTCCTCCTTTCCCACCCCACCTCTGCACTCTGAGCCCCACAACATCTACAGTGGAACCAAAGAGCTTTGGTCTGTGTAGCTCCAGAGGGCAGGGCTGGGCCCCGAATGGGGAATTCTCTTCCCTGAATGTGGATTCCATTCTGGCACCAGGAAGGACTTTCTAATAAGCATAGCTAGCCAATATGGAGGGGCTGACAGAAAGTAGTGAGTTCTCTGTCCTCTGAAGTGTGCAAGCAGCGGTGGTAGAGAAACGTGTGTCCGGGGTAGGGGGTACTGGGACCAGATGACCCTGACTTTAGCCAAGCGGGAGTCTGGGCATCCTGCCTCAGGTCTTAGAAAGAGCTGGCATGAGGGAGGGGGTGTGGCACAGCCATCTGGGAAGAGTAACGTGGCGCTAACGTGGCACTTGCTGTCAGCTGCTGGGCCTGTCATCTGCTCCGGGGAGAAAGCAAGCCATGATGCTTGGAAGGGCTGAAGGGATTCTTGTGGACCCGCAGATGCCTCCTTCCAGCCACCTTTCTGGTGGACTCCCTGCAGCTGCATCCTGGGGCCGGCTTGGGGGAGCCCCCCTGACGGGGTCAGCTGAGGCCAGAGCCCAGGGACTTGGCCATGGGGCTCAGGGCTCCTTCCTGTCTCAGACATCCTAGTGCCGGGATGTTGTGACTCTGGGTGGTGTCATGCTAGTAGACCAGGCTTTGGATCTACTTATCGGGTGGACTTTTCAAGTTGCTTGCACACCTACAGTGATGCGGAATTCACTAATTCTCAAGGTGGTCCCTTCCAGGGAAGAAAGTTATGCCTGGTGCTGAGCTGAGACCTCCTTCCCTGTGGCTCGCCGTCCTCCCTAATCCCAGCATTCCCCAGGGTTGCTCTGCTCCCTGCTCCACAGCCCCCACCCCTCAGCGGCTTCCCCAGGCCCACAACTCTGTCACCACCACCTACCTCAGCAGCAAGGCACACACCTCTGTCCCCTGTCCTTTTTCTGGTGGGTCTCAGTGTTAGGGCAGGTCCATGCCTTGTCCGCAAGCTCCCAGGCTTCTGGCCCCACAGGCAGAGGGCCCACCCGCCCTTCGACAGCCGCGTTCCCTATGTGACTCAGCAAGCCAGCAGCAAACCAACCCCAAAGTCCCCTTCCCACGTGCTGCTGCTGCGGCTCGGCCCCCCGCCCCCGCCCCAGAGTCTGCGCTCTCCCCAGTTATGGAAGCCAGGTCTGGCCCAACATATGTCCGCGCTCAGTTTTATCGTGTCAGAACTGGCCCGTGGTCCCAGCCTGCTGGGGTCTGCATCATCCCGACTTCCTCGTCCCACACATTAGCAGTTCCTCCCAGCTTCCTGTCCTCTGCAAATCTGAGCCACATGCTCTCAGTGGCCTTGGCCAAGCCATTGATAAAAATGACCAGGAAGGGAAGGCTGAAAGAAGAGCGCTGGATCACACTTCCAGAGACCCTCTCAGATTCTCTTCACCCGGGAGAGAGCGCTGCCTGAGACAGTCCCTCCCGGAAGTTCCCACCTGTTCCCAATAGTTCCAGTGCCAACTGTCTCAACATCACACAGACGCACAGTGCCAGGAGGAGTCCCCTAAACCTGGTGAGGGAACCAAAGCTGGTCTAGGGGACTTGCTCTCAGGGAACCCACAGTGGGTGCCTACAGTCATCAGAGCTAAGCTGACCTTTCAGCAGTCTCGTCTAGAATGGCATCCTGGTTTAACGTCACACACTCGACAAACCTGCACCCACCCAGACCAGGCCCTGGGTCCTGAGGACCTGCACTGAGCCTGATCCAGCCCTTCCTGGAGGAGCTCACGCCCCGCGGGGGCAGGCAGTCTCAGAAGGACGATGACATCGTAGAGCGAACGCTAATAACTGGAACATACTGAATATTTCTGATGTACCAGGTGCCGCACTAAACCTAGATTAACCCTCGGCACGAGCCATCATTACCTCCATTTGATCCTCCTGTGGAAACTGAGGCACACAGAGGTTCAGGAACTTGACGAGGGCTCACAGCTGTCGAGGGATGCGAGTGGGAGCAGGCGGGAGCTGCCTCGCCCAGCCAGGCAGGCTCAAAGGGGCCTTCCGAGGAGGTGGCGCCTGGGTGGAGACTGGACAGATGAGCAGCAGTAGGAGGGGACAGGAAAGGGACGCAGGAGGGCCAGGGGACTGGGGACTGGGTTCCTCTGGAATTCCTTGCTTCACCAGCACTCAGGCTCTGCCAGCTTACCGGCTGGGCTCTGGAGATTCAGAGATGGGCGCACCAGCAGGGTGCCCCCTAACTGGGAAGCACAGGGCTCCCTCAGGCGGAGGGTGAGGCGGCACCTCAAGGAAGGCTTCCCGGAAGAAAGGACGTGTAGGCTGGCCGTGGAAAGGGCAAGTGGAAGTGGGTGGGGCTGGGGAAATGTGTGCCAGGTGGAGGGACAGAGAGTTCCAGGCTGAAAGAATAACTGTGCAAAGGTGCTTCAGGGAGCAGCAGGGAGACCAGGGTGGCTGGAGTGTGGGAGGAGCTGGAGACTGAGTCAGGCCACGCTGGACCCAAGGCCATGAAGGAGGGTGCAAGGTTCTGAGGGCAGTGCAGAGCCGCCGAGGACTTCAGATGGGGTGGGGGGGCCCACAGTCCAGGTGCTCTGTCCACCGTCCCCAGCGCAGCGCACGGCAGCAGCGGTGGCTCCCAGGGTCAAGTGGGCATGATCCCCATTCCAGCGGCTGGCGCGAGAACCAGGCGACGGCCAGTAAACAGCCTCTTTTGCCCTCCCTGAGGAGCCCGGCAGCTGCTGCCTCCCTTCCCCCACCCCTGCAAGTGCAGCAGTCACCAGATTGAAACAGGCTGGACCCTTGAGCCCTGCCACTCTCCAGTCACTGCAATCTCTTGATCCACAATCCCTCAGCTCTGGGCGGTGGCCATATGGCTCAGGAGGGAGTCCCAGACCTCTCAGCTCCCTGAGGCTCTTCCCCAGGGCCCTGAAGGACCATGGGGGCTCCAAGGAGCACCCAGCCAGACTAGCAGTAGGTGAGGCAAGGTCACCTATTCTCCCCTCACCGTAAGTTACGCGCCAGAAGGGACATTGGAGGTCATCCTCACGGAACCTCCCCCTCAGTCTAGAAGCCTTGATCGAGCATCTGAGCAGGTGGCTGGCCATCCAGGCTCCACTTGGATACCTCTAAAGATGGGGGACTCACCACCACAAATCCATCACGGGATAAGCCGTCAACTCTGAGAGTTGAACTGTAGAGGCATGACATGGGCTCCCTTACATTACAATCATGGTCAGCCAAAACCAGACGACACTTTTTTTTCCACAGGAGTTAAAACAGCTCGGTATCGCAGAGAGGTACTGGGAGCAGGGGAAGCCCCACAGAGTTCTGAATCGGAAACCCCTGTTCCAGTCTTGACTCCACAGCTTCCCAGCAGGGTGGCTTGGCCAATTATCTCCCCGTCCCTGAGCTCTCTTTTCCTTCTCTGTAACTCCGACTGCATAGTCCAATAAAGTAGCCACTAGTCATAAGTGGGCTACTGCACCCTTGAAATGCGCAACTGAGGAGCTTAACTTTTTAAAGAAATTAATGTAAAATTTTAACACCTGAAGCAGTGTAAATATTTTTATATGGATTATATATTGAAAAGATAGTATTTTGGATAGACTAGGTTAAATAAAGTATTATTAAAATGAATTTCACAAAAAAATGAATTTCACTTTTTTTTTTCACTTAAAATGTGACTACTAGGAAATTTAAAATTTTACAATTGTGGCCTACCTTGTAATTCCATAGGGCAGCGCCGACTTAGAATGTTTTTTAAGGATCGAATGAGGTGGATGTTCAGGTGTTTGGGGACATGTAAGGTCCAGATAAATTATGGTTTCTGTGGCTGCCAGGTACTCCAGGGACTGTGTTTTCCATCACACCAGCAAGACAAGCTCATTCTAGAAATAATAGAGAACACAGATAAACAGTACAACAGAATGACAATCACCCATAATCCCACCTCCCAAAGAGAGCTACCGTAAACTCTCTCTTGGTAGTAGGTTTTCTCTGTGCATATCCATGCGAGTCCTTGCAATCCTACCCCAGCTTACAGGTTCTCAGAAAGGCCACTTTAACAGCTTGGCCCAAAAGCCTGAGACCTCAGAGGAGCCCCCTCTGGTCAAAGGCAGGACCCTGAACTTGCTTTCTTGTCACCAAGAGTCCCTGGAGTGGCCCACGTGCATGTGGGGTCCAGGCTTTCCTCCTACTGAGCTCCCTGTCTTCTTGGTCTCTGCCAACTCCTGGGGTCACCAATCTGGAGGCTCTGTCAGCTGTCACCAGCGGCTCCCTCCCCTTGAGCTCCCGCCTCCCCTCTCCAGCCAGTAGGAAAACCCTTCCAGTTTGGAGGCTCCAGAGGGGAACTGCTTAGAGCCCAGGGGATGGAATTCTTTCCATGTTTTGCATCGGCCCTCTCCTCTCCAGAGCGCACGGGTCGGGGCCTCTCTTGCTGTATCTAGAACCTACCCTCCCTCCCTTCCCGCATCCTGGTCGGTCCCTGAGTTGGAACCACCTCTGTGTCAGACCTCATCTTCTTCAGGGTGGCCTTCTGAGGGGCCCTTTGCCCCTTTCTGCGATCTGATTGTCACGGACACGCCTCTTGTGCACAATCCTCCAAGCATGTCTGTGCAGGGCATCTGGACCGCAATCCGGAGAGGGGCCTCTGTCACAGGAGGCTCTGGGGCTCCCCACAGAGCTATGGACTCGCTCAGACCTTGCTTTCTCCACCTAACCATAAAGACGATCTTTCCAATTACACCATGGCTTCTAACAGCTTAGAACACCACTGCATGGGTATGCTGTAACTTTTAATCTAATTCTGCATTGATGAACTAGGGGCCCGAGTCCCGGTCAAATTCTGCATTGGCAGCCTTAGGTCGGTCCCAGGTGTTTGCTCTCACAAATACCACTTTAGGGTCTCTCCCAGTGCACTTCACTTAGACGTTCTCAAATTTAAGGAGTTCTCCCTTTTCAGACAACCAGCAAATTCTGCTGGATGAATTGTACTGGACCCCACTTTTCCCTCTGTCCCTCTTGGCCTGGCACTCAAGACCACACCCCCCTCCTGAGCACAGTCTCTCTCTGTCGCCCATATCACCGTTCCTCTCAGTTGACCTGAGTTCTGACCACACTGTGCCCACACTTGCCAGCCTCCCTGTTGGCTACTGTTGTCTCATTGCCTGGGATATCTGCCCCATCTCCAAATCCTCCTCATCCTCCCAAGAACCACTCAAATGCCCCCTCCTCCAGGAAGCCCTTCCTGACTCTCCTAGCTAGGAGTGATCCCTTCCTCCTCTGAGTAAAGATAGCACAGCCTTGTCCTCTCGCCTATGATACTAATGCAGCCACCTTGGCTCCTGTTTTCTTGAGTCCACTTGGACCAGAGTGTCTCAGTCTGTCTCCTTCCTGCCCTCCTGCCACACCAGGAGCAACTTGAGGAGGGGAGTAATTCTGATTTCATTCTGTGGACTCAGAGCATGGCATGGAGTGGGCATGCACTAAAGATCTGAATAAATACACGAAGGAAAGAGGACTGGAGTTGGGGGCCTGCATTCTGATTCGGCTGGCCGCTAGTGTTCTGTGTGACCTTGGGCAGGTCGTCCTCTCAGGGCCCCCGCTTCCCTGTGAGCTGAAGCAGTTGGACTTGGCTGTGGGGGATTCTGTTGCAGTCAGAGGGTTGTTTGGCCGGGGGCTGATGTGCTGGCCCCAGGCTGGGGATAATTTCTCTGGTGGATCTTACTTGCAAGGCAGCCCCCCATTTCCCTTACCTACACAATCCCATTACGAGCCCTTCAGGATTTATGTCTGAGAGCCACCCTAAGCCCATCACTAACATATGGCATACTGGCAGACAAGGGATGAACGGAGATTGTAAACATCCATTCACTCACTCACTCACTTACTCCTCCGTTCAGCGAACGGCTACCAAGCTGCACTCGACTGGGCCCCGTGCCCTGTTCTGTGGCCCCAGCATTGAACAGACCCCAGCCCGGTCCCAGAGGCACTTGCAGTAAACAGTCAGCAACTCAGTGAGGTGGGGGCTGGGGCAGAAGACAGCACAGGGCTTGTGGAAGCTCAGAGAAGGAGCCTTTGCCCCAGCCAGTGGTCAGGGAAGGCATCCTGGAGGAGGGGACCCTTCAACTATGTCTTTACAGAGCGAGGAAGAGCAGGGCACTCAGGCAGCAGCTACAGCCTGAGGTGGAGCCTGAGGTGGGGAGAAGCTGGATGCGGGGGTAGTCTAATGATAAGAGGAGCAGGATGGGGAAGGATTATCCACTCTTGTTTACATGATTAAAACCAGACAAATACTTCCTTTATCTGAAAGAATGAAAGGGCTTTGGGGGAAAATCCTTTTGGCCGCAAAGCAAAGCACAGTCATCTCCTTAACTAATCTCTCACCCCCACCCTGCCAACAGCTGGGAGAAGAGTAGCTCCGGGCCTGACCCGAGCTGGTAGGCCCAGAGCCCAGGGCAAGGCAGGCGGGGGGGCGGGGCGGGGCGGAGGGGGGTGGGGGGTGGGGGGTGGGGGGAAGAAGAGACCCACAAGCCCCGTCAACACAACGTCCCACGGTGGCGGGGAAGGGGAATCTGGACCCAGGCGGTAGCCCAAGATGGCCACAGGGTGGCGCCTCGCTGAGAAACCCCGCCCCCATTTCAGAGAAGGGATCCTGAGGCCCAAAGATGTCCCCCAGGCAGAGCCAGGCCTGGAACCCAGCCCGGGGCTCTAACTGGTTCCCATCACTAGCTCATTCAGCAAGCCTGCAGTAACCCCCCAGCGTGGTGGTGGCCCCAAGAGCTCATGCTGCACACGCACTGGGGATCCACAGAGAAGTCACACCTGCCCCTCCCCTCTCGTGTCCTCAGTCTGATGAGAGAGACCGGTAGACAGTGACAGCCAGGGTCGTGACAAAGGCCAGGGGCTGCGGAAGCCCCAGAATGGGCTCCTAACCCCGGGGACAGGCAGGTAGTCCACGATGTCACCAGAGAAGTGACATTGCGCTTGGTCTTACCTAGTGAGTGGCACTCGGGCCGAGCGGAGGAACCTGGGAATGACGCCAAAGGAAACAGTGCTGGCAGAGGTCTGGAGGTGTGCAAGGGTGTGGCTGCTGCCGCTGGACGTGGGCAGAGAGCAGAGCCGGAAACCAGGCTAGCGGGGCCACAGGACTGGATCGCTCGGGGGGGACCCGCATGGTCCCTCCAGCTCTGTGAGGGCGCTGGGCAGAGCCAGGGGGGTGTGAGTGGGTCCACCTGGGTGCCCGCGCCCCGCACCCCCAGATCCTGACCCACGTCACTCTCCCAGCTTGATGTCCGGCCTCGCCTCCCTGGATCCCAAGACCTCCAGCCGCCTGGGCGTCCTCACCGTGGCATACTACCTGTGGACCACCTTCGTGGCCGTCATCGTGGGCATCATCATGGTCTCCATCATTCACCCAGGCGGGGCGGCCCAGAAGGAGATGACCGAGCAGAGCGGGAAGGCCATCATGAGCTCTGCCGACGCCCTGCTGGACCTCATCCGGTAAGTCTGGCACGGACGCCCTGCTTGGGAATGCCGGGCCTGGGCTGGGGCCCCCAACACGCCCCGCAGTGCTCACTGTGGCCTACAGGCCACACAGGGCACGAGGAGGGGGTGCTCGGGGTCTGCTCCTGATTTCTTGTGGCCACAGCGTCTCTGTCCCCTCAGCCCCCGTGCCGTCCACGGGATTCACACTGCGCTGTCTGCCTCCATCAGACTCGGAGCACCTCGAGGGCAGGACGGGGGTCGGCCCCCCTGGGAGCCAGCATGCAGCCTGGCCCCAGGCCGGCATTAGCAGGTGTCTCCTGACTGACTGAGCTTGCCTGTATGCACCCGACCTGGACTGGGGAAGGCCAGCCGTCACTCCCCCACCGTCTTTTCCTTGTTGGTCCTCCTCTTGGTCTTCTTGCAGACGAGGGAGTGAGGCTCGAAAAGATGACGTGACTTTTCCAGGGTCATCCGGCGGGCAGGTCATGGAGCCGGGATTCAGCCTGGGTCTGATTCCAAGGGCAGTGATTTTTGCCTGGTGGTGCCCCTGCCTGAGCCATGTTGATGAGGCTAACCTGTGTCCGGGACCTGAGCCCTCCGCCCAGGGAAGTTCTGTAGACCCAGCAATGCCTCCAAGTCTGAACCCCTTTTCCCCAGACTCCATGTAGGCCGTGCCCCTCCTCTCCATCACTCCTTCACTCTTGCCAGTGCCCGCCCTGTGCCAGGCACTCAAGCCTGGCCCTAGTCCCAGAGGAGGGAAAGGTTCGCGAATAGACAGCAACAACTGTCTGGGGTAGTAGGCGCGATGAGGGAGGCGGGGACTGTGGGAGAGTGCAAAGAGCAGGCTCAGGGGAGGCAGAGGGAGGGATGAGTGGCAGGGGCTGGGGAGCCAGGAGCCCATCATTCGTGGAGGTGAAGGTGTGCAAAGGTCCTGAGGAAAGCGTGGAGAGAAATCCTCACCCGCTCAGCGCAACTGGGGCACTGGGGGAGAGGGGAGTGGACAGTTACTGCTGGGAAATCGAAAGGGTCCTATTGTGAAGGACAATGTGACCCAGGCTGAAAAATGTGTTTTATCCCAAAGGCCACAGGAAATGGGCTTGAAACACAGAAGCGGCATGATCCCATTCAAAAGGCTCGCTCCGCTGCAGAGTGGGGGTGAATGGGGGCGAGGGTGAGGGGGACAGGCAAGGAGAGGGACACAATGGTGGCCCTGGGCACAGGGAAAGGACAGAGTGAAGGCTGCTCAGAAGGTAAAACCAGCAGGAGCTGGGCAGGGCAGAAGGGAGGAGGGGGTGGAGGAGGCGGCGGTGCTGATCCCAGTGGCCTGAACACCCAGCTGAGAGGTCACCAAGTCACAGGACAATGCCAGAGCAGGTGGGGACATCCTGGGGAAGGCGTCCACCGGTGGCTGGCGCATCTGAGTCTTCGGGAGAGTCTGAGCTGGAGAGGAGGGTGGGAGGCTGCCCATCTTGGGCCACCATCTCTCATTCTCTCATATCCTGCATCCAATTTGTTGGCAAATTCTGTCCGCTCTACCTTCTAAATAACATCCCAGACCTTGTCCCTTCTGTCCCCCTGTGCCAGTCTCGCCGTCTCCCCGACCACTCTCACCTCTCACTAGAGGGTCCAACCGCGGCATCCCGCTTTCTCTCTGCTTCCCTCTGGTCGGGTCTCAGCACAGTGGCCAGAGGGATCATGCTCAGGACTCCTCACATCAACACGCCCCGCAGTGCTCACTGTGGCCTAGAGGCCCTTCCTTCTTGATGCCTCTACCACACCCCCGCGGCCTGTGACCCTCTCCTCCCTCCAGCCCCGCTGGTCTCCTGCCTTTCCCCAAGTGTCCGTGTGATCCCGACCTGGTGCTTGTCCTCATCACAGCCTCTGCCTGGATGGACCTTCTTGCAGGGGTGAATGGCTCCTCCCCTCACTCCCCCCTGCTCTGTGTCACCTCTTCAGAGGGACCGCCCAACCTCTGTCACCCTCTCTCCTCATAGTCTTTATAATTACCCGTCATTATCCTGTCCGTTGTGTGTTTTTTATTTCTTCTTGTGTCTCCCCCACTGGAGTAACATATGTTCCACGAGGGCTAGACCTTTGCAAATCTGTTCCCTGCTGCATCCCGGAGCCGAGAACAGCTCAGAAGAGGTGCTCAGTGTTTGCCAAAGGCAGACGTGGGACACAGGGTCACCGATGGGGCTGGGGTCGGAGCCGGGAGAGGAGACTCACTTGTTCAGGCGGAAGGTGCCGAGCGTGGGGCTCAGAGGCCCGCACTGAGCCTCAGCCCCCTGCCACGGTGCAGGTTCGTGTAGAGCTGACAGAGCAGGAGCAAGCAGAGGGCCCGGAGGGGAACCGGGACGGCAGGTATCCTAGAGGCCGAGGGAAGAGGAGTTTCGAGAAGCTTCGTTTCTAAGATCCATTATTTCTAAGATTCGGTGGCTATGATTCATCCTTTCTTGGATTCTATGATTTGAAACAGCCGTCCCTCGTGGTGGAAGGAGCTGGTGCTCAGGAGTCCCACCCTCCCGGCCACGGCCTCCCCTGCGGAGGGGCTGAGGGCTCTGGATCGGACACACGTGTCAGAGTCAAATGTTCCAGCAGTGGCTCCTGCTCTTGGTTGCTTTTCACGTGGTGAAAATTGATCCTTCTGCTTTTAGGCTTTTTCCCAGTTGCTCTCAACCCCAAGGCAAGTTGTTTTGCAAAGCTGAGTGGTTGGACATCACGGTCGCTGTTTCTCGGTCAGAGAGTGGGGCCGCAGAGAGAGGTCACGTGCTTCCTGGGACGGGGAGCCAGAACCTTGGGGATGGGAGGTCTTTCACAACTCTGTCGGTAAGGCTCAGTGTGGCCCTTCCAGGCCTTGGTTTCCCCAGTGGTGTTCAAGATCCCTCCTAGCTCTGCGGTTCTGAAACACAAAGGCCTACACACCAGTGAGGAAGCTGCAAGGCTTGAACAGAAGCTCCTGGAGGTGGGTTCCGGGAGATGAGGAAGGACAGTGCAGAAGCCAACCTTGACGACCCTGAACCCCGGCTGAGGGGTCGGCTGTTATTAGAAACAGGAAGCTGGTGAGTTTGGGAGGGATGGACTGGACCGGGGCAGAGTGGTCAGGATGTGCCTGGAGGCAGGGGGATGCCCTATTTGGGGTGCAGTCACTTCCGCTCCATTCACTCTCCCCCCCTTAAAAGGCACCTGCTCGGGGCGAAGATGCTGCGCTGAGAGGGGGGTGAAAGCAAGTCCTGCACCAGGCTGTCCTCTGTCTTAGGACAGACAGACGAGAAGAAGGCACTGGACAAACACTCGAGGAGACTCTTCTAGATGCTCCGACATTCCGAGAGGCTGTGCGGAAAATGAGAACAGCAGGACGGAGGGTCCCAGGGGCACCCTCCGCCTCGCCATGGCCCAGAGCAGGTGGCCGGCAAGCGCCGATAACGGAGCGAGAACAGGGACAGCCAGGGCAGGGGCCAGGGAAGTGCGGGCAGCTGTGACCCGCGATAAGTGAGGGAGATGCAGGGGCCAACCGAGCAGGGCAGTAGGCCGGGGGCACCTCAGGGCCAGGAAGACATGCCTGTTCCCTCTCTCCAAGAGGATTCTGGAGGAGCACAACAGCCCATGTCCCGAGACGACTCACTGAGACATGAATTCATTTCCCAGGGCTCCAGAACACTGACGTCTGCTCACAGAAAACCACCCACACGAGTGGATGCTAATCAGAGCAGGGCCCCTTCTTTCTTTCCAGTCCTATTAAAACACCAGAGAGATGAAGTAATGACTTGGCTCTATTTACGGCTCCCAGTCACCCTGTCAGGGACCGGATGCAGCTCTCAGGAGCCGGGCTTGGGGGTTGGGGACATGGGATTAGGGGCAAGTTTGGAATGTCACAGGCTTGGGATTTCGAGTAGGTAAGGAGAGGGGCTGGCAGGCGGTGGCTCTGCCCCAAGTGCATGTGGGAAGGCCCAGGCTAGAGGGTGTGTGTGTACTTGATGGACCTGGCTGCTAATGTCTCCCAAGCACATGCCATCCGCATTTGTGCCACAGGGAGCAGAGGCCTCATGGGGCAAATGGGAAGACTTCCCATGGGCATTCAAAGTCAAAAGAAAATGTTGTACATTTTCCTGTTTAATAATCAAAAGTATAATTCTTTGTTAAAGTCTGAAGGATGAGTTCATCAATCATGAGTATGAGCACATGTATTAGTTAGACATTGCTGCTGGCAGCTAGTTAAGAGAAACCCAGAGCAGCAGAGGCCGAACTGCGGTAAAGGCTTTCATTTTCTCCCAAATCAGCAGTCCAGCGATGGGCAGCTCATGGGCAGCAGGATTCCATGCTCCCCCCACCACGTTTACCACTTGGCTTTTATCATCAGTGTGTCTCATGGTCCAAGAAGGTTGCTGAAGCTCTAGCTATTACATCCATGTTCCAGGCAGAAAGAAGACAGTTGGAGGAATGGATCAAAGAGTCCTGACTAAGTGGGCACCTTTTCAAGACTTTTCTGAAAGAGCCACCCAATGACTCCCACTTCACCTCCTGGGCCACCCCTGTGACGAGGGAAGCTGGGAAACAGGGTTTGACGGCAGAGCCCCACTGGTCCCGTAACATGCCTGGGCTCCTATCAGTAAGGAAGGAGGAGAGAATGGAGACGGTGTAGGCAACCAGCTGTCCCGCCACAACCCATGTTTTATATGATTCTAATTTTCAAGGAGATTGTAAAGAAATGTACACCCTAGGTCTCCGACAACTTGAATGTTTCTAGTTACTGCTCAGGCTAAAGCAGCCTTCCTGCGAAATTTCATTAGAAAAACCACCTTGTAAGTCTCTTCCACCTCAGGGGTTGTGCCCAGGAGAGATTTTCAAACTCTGAGCCACGGGTACAGCCTGAGCATCCTCCCCTCTGGTCAAGAGAGCCTGAGCCGGGTGGACTGGTGCATTCTGGCAGCTGTGTGCCTGGCGAGCCCCCAGCGCTAACCCTGGCTTTGGGGCTTCGGGTCTGCTTGATGTCAAAAGCCCTTGTAGGCAGCTAATATTCTGGTGGCAGGAATCTGCTTATAACTAGGGGGAAAAAAAACAACAACCAACCTCATTTGAGCTTCTGAGATCCCAGTCCCTGACCCCTGTCTGCTTCTTCTTTCTCTTTGACAAAGCTGAAATTAGTGGGAAAAGCCAGGACCCACCCTTTCTGTCCTGCTAGCTCATTCTAAGCTCCCTTCCTCCTGCCATATGCTTACACTGAACTTATATTTTAGCAACAGTGAAGAAAAAAAATTATAGTTTCCGCTTTCCAACAGCGGCTGCTTGGGCGTAAGGTTAAGAAGTAATGCACACCCATAGTCTTATACATAATTCCAGGTGTGTATGAGCAGAGTCTCGAAAGCCAAGAGATTTGCCAAGAGCAAGAGTGGTAAGGCCAGTCCACGTGGCCTGTTTGAGGAAATGCAAGCACATAAACAAAAATCTTTGTGATCACCTCTGATTTAGAAAAGATTCCTAGAAGTGGATTATAAAGACAAAGGTGCAATGGTTTTAAGACCCTCAATAGGAATTGCAAATTTCCTTATAGAAAGATTGCTGTCAGAAGAGGGGGGGAGGCATGTCACGGAACCTCCTCAGTGTTGAGTATTGTCATCGAAAAATCCTTTACCAGTTTGAGAGGTGAAAATGTCTAATTTATCGATGAAGGTGAACATTTTAAAAAAGCTTTTTTGGGCTACTTACGGTCCTTCTTTTGCGAGGTGAATTGCCTGGCCATGCCTTTCAATCATTTTTCTATTGAGATACTAGTGTTTCAGAGGTCCAATTATTTATGCAGCAAATATTTATCAAGTACCTGTTACATGCCAGGCAGTCTTCCAGTCACGGGGGACAAAGCAGGGAACGAAACTGAGATCTCTGCCTTCCAGGAAGTTCGTGTTCTGGAGAAGAGAGTGAAGGAGGAGACAAAGATTTATAAAAGCTCTTTATAGTTTTAGGATGATAATACTTTGTCACATAGTTTCCCTAGTTTGTCATTTGCTTTATAATTTTATTTGTATTTGAATCCGTCTTAGAGAACTTCTCGGCTTATTTAGCTTTTTATTTTGGCATAATTTTAAGTGTACAGAAAAGTTGCAAACACAGGAGAGAGCATTCCCACATACCTTTCACCCAGCTTTCCCTGATGTTAGCAGCAAACATAACGACACCACTGATATCGAAACTAAGAAATTAAATTAGTATAACGCTATTAACTGAATTACAGACCTTGTTTGGATTTCACCAGTCTTTCCACTAATGTCTTTTTTTCTGCCCTCAAATCCAACCTAGGATACTGTGCTGCACTTAGGACATTCTTAATTTCTGTGTAGCAAAATCTATTGATTGTTTTAATTGCTCATTTTTTTTCTTAGATGGTTCTTCCATATTCTGAGATCTGAAAAATACTAACCTATGTTTTCTTCTAGCTTTTTATGGTTTCATTTTTTAAATTATTTATTTCTCTAACCTATCTGAAATTTATTTTGATGCAAAGTATAAATAGGGATCTAACTTTTTTTCTTATTTAAATAGTTGGTTTGGCTGCATAGTACTCTGTAACAAATTCTTCCTTTCCTCACTGATCTGTGAAGTGCTTTTTATCAGAAATGAAGTATTTAGGGGGCGCCTGGCTGGCTCAATCGGAAGAGTATGGGACTCTTGATCTCAAGGTCATGGGTGTACACCCCCACCTTGGGTGTAGAGATTACTAAAACAAAAAAAAATACACTTTTTTTTTAATGAAGTACTTAGATATACTAGGTTCTATTCTCTTGATTTTTCTGTTGACAGCTGTGTCAATATTGTACCTTAAATTCTATCTTTATAGTGTACGTTCAATTCCGGTAGGACAAGACCTCTCCTTCCTTAGCCTTATGAAAATAATGTTAATAGAAATTATGATCTCATTTATGTGCCAGGTCCTGTGTTGGGCACCACAGATAAGATAGGAACCACTGAGTTTTCCTGGAGGCCAGGCTGTGGGGGAGGCAGACCAGTGAGCCGGGGCCACATTGCGGCACTCTGGAGCGTGGGTGACCCCCAAGGAAAGGCCTGCAGAGTCAGCCAGCAATCAGAGAAGGCAGGGCCTCTGACTGGCTGGAGTAGGAGCTAGCCAGAGAAGAAGGAAGGACATTGTAGGCAGAAGGAACAGTGTGGACCAAGGCCTGGGTGCTGGAGAAGTATGCAGTGTCTTTAGAGAACCATATGCAATTGGTGTTGGAGTTTTGAGTACTGGGGATTGGGAGGTGGGGCAGGGGTTAGGGGTGGTTGGTAGTAGGAAGAGGTAAGGTCACAGAGGGAGGTGGGCTCAGTCATGGAAGGCCTTGACTGCCAAGGGAGTGTTCAGATGACCCCATGGGCCCTCCTGTCCTGGGCTCTGGAATTCTTCAGTAACTGACTCTCTTCCCAGGAACATGTTCCCAGCCAACCTGGTGGAAGCCACATTCAAACAGGTGAGTGGGTCCCGGGGCAAGTGAGTGGAGCAGCCAGGGCCAGGCTGGGGGGTGTCAGGTTTACCCAGCAAGTCTCCCTGCCTCCTGGGGCCAGATGCTGGAGAGGAAGGGAGATGGGGAGACCGAGATCCTTACATCCTTCCCCGGCCACATCCCTACCCAGGGTTCCAGCTTCTCAGGAAGAGAACTGACAGGGTGGGGGGAAGCCCCCCGTGCTCTAGGTTCACCCCCATGCTAGCACACCCTGAATCACTGGGTCCTCACAGTAAGCCTGCACTTGGTGCGCCAGCCCCCTGTCCCAGATGAGGAAACCGAGGCTGGAGGCTCGGAAGGATTAAAGGACCTGCTCAAGGTTTTACAACTAGTAAACGACAGTGCTGATCAGGAAACCCAGGCCTATCTGGCATCTAAGCCTGTTTTCTCTTTCTTTTTAAAATAACACTTTTTGGGGGCAACTGAGTGGCTCAATCGGTTAAGCCGCTGGCTTTGGCTCAGGTCCCGATCCCGGGGTCCTGGAATTGAGCCCTGCATTGGCCTCCCTGCTTAGGAGGAAGCTTACCTCTCCCTCTTCTTCTGCCTGTCCCTTTGCTTGTGCTCTCTCTCTCTCTCAAATAAATAAATAAAAATATTTTAAAAATAAAATAAAATAAAATAACCCTTTTTCCCCGGAGCAAGAATACTAATCATGTTCGTGTAAAATATTAGGAAAATACTCCAAGAACAAAGTAGAAATAAAAATCATCTCTTGTTCTAGGACCAAGCAACAGTGGTACTAGTTGGGACACTTCTAGTCTTTTCTCTCTGCTTAAATATGTTTTGGAAAAATAAAATTAGGATAATGGTGCATAGACGGTGTGTATTTTGCTTTTCCCCCCACACTCATTATAGCATGAGCATTTGCCCTGGTTATTAAGTGTTTCTTTAAAATATAACATTTGTGGGGATGTACCAGACCATGGTGGGGCCATCCCTCCTTCCGGTGGGGCTCAAGGTTGTTTTCAAAGTTTTTCCTTTTTGGAAAAAATGATGGTAAATATCCTCATGTGCCAATTTGTCTGCCCTTCTAATAATTTCTAATTCTTTTTCCTCGTAAAATGTCGGCTGGTTGGTTGACAGTCCAGCAAGCATTTCCCGACCCCCTTGTCTATGCTGGGCCCTGCGCTGGGAGTGAGGACACAAAGGAGGAGGTTGAGGGTTGGAGAAAAGGCTCCAAAATAAGGAGCTGTGAAACCTTGAGCTAATCACTGTATCTTTCCTAATCTCCTGGGCCTTCATCTATGAAATGAGCCAGGGAGTGACGGGCCCTGAATGCTAGGTGAGGGAGTTCTGATTTTATTCCAGTAGTGAGGGGTAATTATTGAAGGTGTGAGAGAGAAACACTGAATGTTGCTCTACCTCAAGCCTACCTGGAATGCCCTTTCTCTTTTGGCAAACTCCTACCCATCCTTCAAGACCCAACTCAAATGTCCCCTTCTTTAGCTGTCTAACTTCCTGAGGCAAGGTAGGTCACTCCCTTCCCAAAGCTCTCGGGGCAGAATTCATGTCTCGTTCATCTTTGCGTCCCTGGCGTCCACCACAGCATGTTCAATGTTGGGATGATGATGACGGTGGTGGTGGCATAACAGCGGCAATGGCCACATAAGGCATGCCGCAGGCCAGGCGCTGTTGTAAACACTTCACGTATGTTGTCTCATTTAATCTAACGAGCTAGGTACGATTGTGACCCCCATTTTACAGACAAAGAAACTGAAGCACAGAAACTTGAGGGCCCATATATTTCCTGAGTGGTTCCCCCCACACACCCCATGAGTGGGGGGTGAACCACCCCCCATGAGGGGGGGAACCAATGAGGCCTACCTCATTGACACTGTGGTGTTGGGAGGATAGAAGACTCCCTTGTTTGGGCTCCTAGTGCCCAAGGGAAAGACCCAGGGATGCTCTGGGGCAGAGGAGGAAAGAAAGAGGCTTGGAGGCTCGGTTCCTCCCAGCTGGACCTTCTTCTCTTCAAGAAGGCTTGGGGCAAGCTGAGCTTTTCAAAGAGAAGGTCCAAGTTTCCATCAGTGGCAGGCAGGGCTGGCTGGCTGTTAGATGGATGGAAAATGGACACTTGGGAGGGATAGATGAGTGAATGGAAAATTGTCTGGGTAGAAGAGGACATGGGTAGAGGGGAACCCAGATGGGTGCAATGTTGCAGAGAAGGAAGACGAGGGAGGAAGGCTTGGGGAGACACATGGCGGGGGAGTGTGTTCATGGCTGAAGGAATATCAATTTTCTTTTTGGTAAAATCTTGGTAATACTCTTGCCTACCCCACAGGGTTATTGTTGATCAAATAGTTCTTGACTGCATACAAATGTGCCTCCAAGAGGTTATTATTGTTGTTGATGATATTAAGAACAGTATCTGGCCCTGACTCCTTCCTGGTTGGGGTGTCGTCCACTAGTACCGCACCAAGACCATCCCCATTGTCAAATCCCCCAAGATGGCATCCGAGGAGGCCCCTTCTCAGCAGATCCTCATCTATGGGATCCAGGAAGAGAATGGCTCTCACGTTCAGAACTTCGCTCTGGACCTGACCCCAGCACCCGAGGTCGTTTACAAGTCAGAGCCTGACACCATCGATGGCATGAATGTGCTGGGCATCGTCATCTTCTCTGCCACCATGGGTATGTGCTGCCCTCCCCAGCCTGGCAGTGGCCTGGAGCCAGTCCCCTTCTGCATTCATCCTTCTCTGCCACCTATACCCACTAATGTGAATAACCTGGAGTCTCCCATCTCCCGGGTGGTTCCTTTCTGTCCTATCCAGTGGAGTGGCTCAAGTCCCCATTTCATTACTGAGGGGTGTCTCCCGCCCTCCCCCTGCTGCAGTTGGGGTTCCTCACCTGGAATTCTCCAACCCTGGGTGCTAGTCTGCCTCCAGGGGTGACAGCTGTCCCTTAAAGATGACCATCCCTTGGCCCCCCTCCCAGCAGCCTATTCCATTTTACTGAGGTCTGGGGATTCCTGGGGCAGGGTGAGGGGAGGTTACAATAAAGAACAGGAAAAATCTAAAACTCTCTCAGTCATCGCCATCTCTCTAAAGCCCTTATTTCTCCCCTCCATCTCCCACAGGGGCTTCTCACTGGCCAACTGTGTCCTCAGACATGTCTGTGTGTCCTTTCTTGGGGCCCACAGTTGGCCTCCCTGACCACATCCTCCCCTTTGCTACTCTTCTCTGGGAGGTGCCAGGACCCCCAACCATAGGCTATTACCATGAAGCCAGTGAAGCTTAACTTGCAAAGGCTTTTCTGTACCTTTAAAAAAAAAAAAAAAAAAAAAAATATTTTTCTTAGAGAGGGCCCCAAAATGTGTAAGCTTCAGATCCCACAAAACCTATGGGTCTGCCTCTGCTAGCAGTGCCCTTACCACCAACACCAACACACACACACACACACACACACACACAAAACCCTTCTCCTTGGGGACAAGCCATCCAGAACAATCTAGCTCGTCAATCCCCATCTTGTCCTTCTAGACCATGTCAGAGGTCATTGTGGGTCTTATTCTAAAATTGGCATCAACCTCCTCTTCACCCTGGGCTAAGGGCCTGGGAGAGCCTCTCCTACCTCCCTGACTTCTCCGCAAGGTTTTCTCACGGTCCCTGGGGTTGCTCACGCAGTATATCCGGGCACCATTTTCTGCCTCGGCCTCTGCCTTAGCCCACACCCAAATCTGTCAGGTCTACCTCTGAAACCTGTCTCCAAGCCCGCATTTCCCTCTGGCCTCTGCCAGCACTGTGGTTCAGGGCCACTGTCATCTCTTACCTCGTTTCGGCAAGAGCCTCCTGAGGAATCCCTGTCCTGGTGTATCCTCCTCACCGGCTTGCAAAGTCCTGCAAAAAGCCTCCAGTGGCTCTCCAGCGCACTCAGAAAGGGGGCCCAAGCCCTGCAGCGCTCTGCGCGATCCCGCCCAGCCTGCCTCCCAGCTCCTCCGCTCCCGCTCTCTTCCCCCCGCCCGCCATGCTGCCTTTCGGTTTCCGGTTTCCGGTTTCTGGAAGCCGCCTCCCCAAAGACTTTCCCACTTCCTGCCACCTGGCTGCTCCTGCCCCTTCCTCCCCCTGTGACTTTCCCCTCCTTGCCCGGGGAGAGAGGTCTACATTAGCATCGTATCCTCAGGAAAGTCTTCCCAACCCCCCAAACTGGTTAAATGCCCCATGTTCCTCCTTAAACGTTTAACCTACTGCGGTTATCTATTTGTTTCTGTTGAAGTCGCACAGAAGCTGGTGTGAGCTCCATGAAGGCAGAGATGGGCCTGGTTTGTTCCCCATTTATCCCCACAGCCTGCCGCATGGACTGCCAAGAGCAGGCACGCGGGATAATCTGTTGGAGAGATGGATGGGTGGCTGGATGAATGGATGGGCCATGGGGGATAAGGAAGCTCTTATCATCTTGGCCCGAAGTTCAGGCACACAGAGAGGCCAGGGCCTCAGGGACCCGAGTGTGTGATAGGATGGTGCTTAGAAGTGCTCACAGCACATCTGGTCATCGGTCCCCAGTGTACAGTCCTCCTCCCCAGCCACCTCTCTTAGAGGTGGGAACATATAAACAGGATGTCTGCTGGCAGAGCTAAAGAAACCCCAGGACCCTTGGATTCAGTTCACTCAGTGTTGACTGGACGTGTGTAACTGCCCACGTGTCAGTGCATCTATGTTTGTGCATGTGTGCCCAAGTGTGTATGCAGATCTGTGTGTGTCCATGTCAGTGCATGCCTGGGCCCGTGCATGCATCTCTGTGGGTCCCCTTCAGCGTGTGCCTGCATCTGTGTGTGCCCCCGAGTGTCAGCAAGCACACAGCTGCTCCGAATGTGGCTTTCTTTGGTCCCCTCCACACAGCCTCCTCTCACAGCTCCTCCCTGGTGTTGGGATGTGGCTGATGCTAAGGCCTCATCGGCCTTGACTATTGCAGGAGGCCTCCTGCCACACCCCGGGTCCCGTGCACACTAGCACCGAGCCAGCCAGAGCCCTTTGGTGCCTCCAGGGAAATCTAAGTGGAGGTTGATTTAGGCAAGAAGAGCCTGCGGAGGGACAGAGCTGGCAGGGGACCTGGGTCTGAGTTCAGCCAGCCTTCCACAGGCCAGACAGGCAGGGCTAGGCTGTGTCACCTCCAACTTGGGCCTCTCCCACCCACAGCAGCGGGGCCCCCATGTCATCCCATCACCACATGGTAGATCTGTGGACAATGTGGGCTCGGGGCTTCTGGGGCCCTGGAGTCACGTAGGCCAGGGTTCAAATCCCAGCCCTGCTTCTCCCTGGCTGAGCCAGGTGGTGAGGCCCTCCAAGCACACTGCCAGTAAGCTTTCCATGGGCAGCCACAGAGTGCTTCGCTCTCCATTTTTGTGTCACCGGAAGGGACAACTGTCCCTTCTCACTGTTTCAGGAGTGGCCTGATGGTGCTCCTGGTGGTAAGGGAATAACAGGAGCTCCAGGAAAGGCTTTATTATTTGTTCCTTTGTTCCTTCAGTCATTGGGTGCTTATCGTTGAGCACCTACAATATGCCAGCAAAGGCAACACTGTTGTCCTCACAGAGCTAATCTGCTGGAGGAGACCGGAAGGAAGAACAGACAACTGGAGAATAGTAGTTAGAAGCTGTAATAAGGGATGTAAAGGGATCAGAAAGAGATGAGACAGAGAAGAACAAACGGGGAGCGTGCGGAGGAGACTGGGGATGTCTCCAGGCCATGTGCAGAGGCATGCGTAGGCACCAGGTCCTATGTGGGCAAAGGCCCTGTGGCAGTGAGAAGCTTAATGTATTCTAGAAACGTAAGGAAGGCCAGTGATGGCAGAGCATAGTGAGGAGGTGAAAAACGGGGCCATATGGAGGTGGGAGGTGTAGACAGGGGTCAGATGGACTAGGGTCTGAAGCAGCAGGGAACTTGGTGATGGTCTGAGGGCTCAGGGAGCTAGTGGGGGGTGTTTGGCAGTGAGCCTTTTTACGGAAGAGAGAGGAGGACGAGAGGAGATCCCTGGTCTGGTCGTGGAGACGGAAGAAGGAAGGGAGAGGTAGGGGAAAGCACTGGTGTGTCAAAGGCTGCTGGGAAGTCGGCCAAGGCCCGCCGGCTCCATGCTTGTGTGGCTCTGTCCCTGCTTTGCCACCAGCGTGGCATGGCACGTGACGATGTCGTACGCCCCTACACCTCAGTATGTGGCATCCGTGATAAGTTTGTGTGTCCCTGCCCCCTCAGGCATCATGCTGGGCCGTATGGGTGACAGCGGAACCCCTCTAGTCAGCTTTTGCCAGTGCCTCAATGAGTCCGTCATGAAGATTGTGGCGGTGGCTGTGTGGTAAGCCTCATGGGGGCAGGAGCGCCCTCTTCTGCCTTCACCCCACCCTCTTCCAGCCCTGCCCTGCGCCCACAGAGGGTCACCCACGGTCCCTTCTTCTGCTTTCCTAGTGTAAGCAGAAAGTCGCCGAGGAGGCTCAGCCCTGGCCTGAGGCCTCCAGAGCTAACACATTTTCCCCCCGGATTCCTCCCCCACCCCTAACCCCCGCCAGCCCTGACCAGGCCTCGTTCCAGCCCTGGGCCTGCCCTTTCTGGCCTGGTCAGGCCCACTGGAGGAAAGTTCCAAGCAAAGCATGGCCCGCTCTCCTGGCTGAGTTTCCCCATCACATGGAGTCTCATCATTTTAGAGAAGGGGAACACTGGAAGCAAGAACCAGCTGCCACTCTTGGTTCAGAGCTCAGGCCTTAGGAATCTTCTAGCCCAACCATTCAGATGGGGAAATGCAGAGGCCTGCCCGAGGTCGCGCATGAAGTCTGTGGCACTGCTGGGTTGAAACGAGGGCCTGCTGAGGGCAGGGCACTCCTCAAAGGCCTAGACAGGAAGGCACAGAGGCCAGAAGTTGTGCAGGGCTGGGCTGGTTGAGGGTCGAGGTACGAATGACACCATGTGCTGGGCATGTTGGTACACAGTCTCATTCGGTCCTCACGGGAGCCCCGGGAGGCTTGGGGGGGCCCCGGGCCAGGAAGCGAAGGGGTGCCGAGGCTGCCTGGGGCCCTTGCCTGCCTGGCCCTGAGCTAGCTGCCTGCGCCAACCCTGCCCCCAGGTACTTCCCCTTCGGCATCGTCTTCCTCATCGCCGGCAAGATCCTGGAGATGGACGACCCCACGGCTGTCAGAAAGAAGCTGGGCTTCTATGCGGTCACCGTGGTGTGTGGGCTGGTGGTCCACGGCCTCTTCATCCTACCCCTGCTCTACTTCTTCATTACCAAAAAGAACCCCATTGTCTTCATCCGAGGTGTCCTCCAGGCCCTGCTCATTGCACTGGCCACCTCCTCCAGGTAGCCCCGGGGGATGGGCAGGGTGGGGGGACGGCGGTGGCTGAACTCTGTTCATCTGCCCAGCCATCACATGTCCATAGCCATGGAACCATGGCAAGTGTCAGTATGGCCCACTTCACAAACTTGGGGGTATCTACGGTAATGAGACCAATTCTTTAAGCGATTGCTTAAGGTCCCACCTGCCCGCCGAATGGCAGAAAGCCCTTATTGCCTCTTAACGCCTTCCCCTCCCCTACTATCCGCAGCTCTAAGGCCCACTCAGTCCACGTGGGGGTGGCTTCCACACACCTGGGGTCGGGACAGCTGACGAGGGATGAACCTGCAATTGCTGTCGCCTCTCCTTGCCATATGGTGCTCCTGTTGAAGTCGGGCCCTGCGTTGTTTAGGGACTTGGCCCATCCACGGCCACAGGGATACCCTGGCAGGATGCCCTGTCACAACCCGGACAGTGTCACCAGCCAGTGGAAATTTGAATCACGGTTCCATCACCCACTGGCTCTGTGGCTGGCTGTGGGCAAGTCACTTGAGCTCCCTGGGCAACCATTCCCTCACACAGAGATTGGGGCTTATGGTAGCCCCTGCCTTGGAGGGTTGCCATAGGAATGAGTGGAGATAACCCACCACAGGGCAAGAAGGCTGGTCTGGGCTAGATGGGATGGCACCTGCTCTCCAGGGTCCCAGCCCACAGTGGAGCCCAGGGGGTGGGAGTCATGCAAACCTGGCTGTCTACAAAGGGGAAGAAAGTGCTCTATACTCCGTGACAAAAGGGTGATTCTCCCCATAGCAAATGTCTGAGCTCCATATGGAGGAAGTCACCGGAGCTCAGGCCCGTGTCTATCTGGAGCCTAGCTCTTCCTTCCAGCCCTTATTGCCTTCTCTTCTCTGGGACTCAACTTCCCAGTCTGTCAAATGGGAACAAAGGCCACCAAGAGCTCCTTCCTCGGCAGCACATGACCCCATCCTTGGCAGCTGAAGCACCTCAGGAAGAACTGAGGAGGAGCAGAGCCCCAGGGAGGAGAAGCCCCAGGAACCTCCATGCAGGGCAGGGCCAGGAGGCGGAAAGGAAAGACAAAGTCCCAAGTGGCTGCCAGCCCCCGGGCCACGCCCTGCTGCAGCCAACAGCCCCGGACCACCTCCTGCTTGGCAGGAGCCCCAGCCTCGGACCCAGTGCACTAGGAAGTGGACATGGGCCCCCAGGCAGTGGCCTGTGGCAGAGGAAGGGCCCTGGGGCCACCCCAACCTGAGTGTTCGTCTCAGCACGGCCACTGGGAGCTCTAGTCACAAACACAGGAACAGCAATCGTAGTGGCCTCCGCTGCCTGCCTGCTTGCAAACTGCCAGACACTGTTCAGAGCGCTTTCTCGTTGAACCACCCTAATAGCGCTGTGATCTGGGTATCGCGTGGGACAGGGAGACTAAGGCACACACAGGTTGAGGAGGCTGCCAGAGCCACTTGGCTAGTGGGAGGCTGGAATCGAAATCCAGCAAGTAGGCACTTCATCTCAGCGTGGCACAGAGCTGTGACTCTGGCTCGGCCCCTCGTGGCCTCTGGGCTTCTGTTTCTTCATCTGTGAAACAGCCTCCAAACCCCTCCCTGACAGGAAGCTGAGAGGACCGGATGAGTGTGTAAAGTACAATGCCTGGCACGTAGTAGGTGCTCTGCTGGTGATAACTCCTTTCCCAACCCGTGTGGTCGGTGGGGGTCTCTCAGGCGCTAGGCCTGCCCGGGCCTGGCTGGGCCGCTGATCACACAGTCCCCAAGGAAGCCACTTGAGACCACTGCAAAGCTCCTTCAACCTCTTCTCCCCGGTGATGGGTAGGCTGCCCAGGGTGGGGGCAAGATTCCCGCCCCTGGCAGGCAGGAGGCCCAGAGGCCCCCAGAAGAGGGTGGTAGGCAGACACGGGGCCCTCTGCCCACAGCTCAGCCACACTGCCCATCACCTTCAAGTGCCTGCTGGAGAACAACCACATTGACCGGCGCATTGCCCGCTTTGTGCTGCCTGTGGGCGCCACCATCAACATGGACGGCACCGCGCTCTACGAGGCCGTGGCCGCCATCTTCATTGCCCAGGTCAACAACTATGAGCTGGACTTCGGCCAGATCATCACCATCAGGTACACACCTGACACCCGGACCCAGTGTGGACTGGCAGGGGGAGAGGAGGGCACTGGAAGGGCCTTCAGGATTCTTGAGCTCCCAGATCTCGTGGGGTCTCTGAGGTGCAGAGCGGGGAAGAGGTTTGTTCCAGGCCACTGACGGCAAGTCAGTGCTACGGCTGGAACATGACCTGGCGTCGGTGACTCAGGGCTCCTTCCCCAGCGGCATCCTGCGGAGGGGGAGCTCTGAGCAGGCTGGGAAGCTGAGGCCCAGGGGAGGTCCTGCAGTCTGGACACGCAGGGCAGGGAGGGGCTGTAGGCAGACACAGGGCAAGCAGAGGCCAGGGACAGGATGAGGGACAGAGAAGGGACTGCTGGTGTGGCTGGAACTGAGGGAAGGGTGCTGAGGTGAGGCGCTGAGGCCGTGGAGAAGGCCTTGTGTGTCAGCCCAAGGGCACAAGTCAGGCCCTGGGAACAAGGCCCCAGAGGGAGGCTGGGCAGAGCTAGGTGCTGGCTGACCTCTCTGGTCAGCTTCCTGGACCCCTACAGAGGCAGTGGCTCCAGGCACAGGCTTCTCCACAAACTCAGGAGGTTCTGCTGAGGCCTCGGATGGAGCCATGGGGCCAGAGGACCTTGAGCAGGGCCATGCCTCCCCCACCGCAAGAACTTCCCGCTGTGGCTTTCCTAACAACCCCTGTCCCATATGGCTGTTCCCAGAGGCCCTGGCATTCTGGCTGCCTTCTTGGGGCCCGGGACCCAGCAGCAAGGCCTACCCCTCCCACTCCTCCTCTTCCTCTCCCTGCTCCTCCTGCAGCATCACAGCCACCGCAGCCAGCATTGGGGCAGCTGGCATCCCCCAGGCTGGGCTCGTCACCATGGTCATCGTGCTTACCTCCGTGGGACTGCCCACTGACGACATCACCCTCATCATCGCCGTCGACTGGGCTCTGTGAGTGGGGTTCGCCCCCCGCCTTCCCCACCCCTCGGGCAGCAGGCCATGAGGGTGGGCCGGGGAGCAGCTGTGGTGTGGCCCAGTGGGGGCGCCTTGCTGACGGACACCAGCCTGGCTGCATAATTTGTGGGGCCCAGTGTTCAAAACTGAAAACATGCCTACCCCTGTTCAAAAAGGATAAGGAACTTCCAGAGGGTGGGAGCTGAGCATCAGACCCAGCCCAGGCTCTTCTAAGCATGGGCACAGTCACGTGCCCATGAAGCCAGCCGTGGGTCAACCTGCTCAGGCACGGCCCCGGGGCGGGGGGGAGAGGGGTGCTGGTAGGTTCAAGAAGACCAGAAAGGCACCTTGCTGTCGACTCTGGCCTGGGTGCCAGCCACAGGTGCTGCTGGGGTGAGCGCTGCCCTCCGCTGGCAACTCTCATGAAAAAAAACAAAGCGCCCTCCGCTCACTGCCCACTTTGGCTCACCAGGGACCGCTTCCGCACCATGATTAATGTGCTGGGAGATGCGCTGGCGGCGGGGATCATGGCCCACATCTGCCGGAAGGACTTTGCTCAGGACACAGGCACTGAGGTGAGAGCAGGGCCTCCCCAGCAACCCCCCACTCCACCCCACCCCCCACCCCTCCTAGAGGGTGGAGTTGGGACGGGAGGCGGGGCCCCAGGGCAGCCTTCTGCCCAGCCCTCCCAGCCTCTGGCCTGGGTCTCCTCTGTATGGGGGTGACCGAGTCCTCCAACAGCTGCTTGCTGAGCCCTCACCGTGGCGGTGATCATGGGAGGAGCAGTGGGGAGCAAAGGAAGAGAGAGCCCTGCCCTCGGGGAGCCTGGACCCTGGTGTAGAGGTGGCATTTGTCCTGCTGACAATGCAAACGCCTGCACGTCTGCACGGGGCTGCGTGGTTTTCAGGGCTCCTTCGGTAACTCTTTGTAGCAGGCTAGCCCACTCCGTGGGGAGGACGGGCAGGGGAGCCACCAACTCCCTCACCGGATGGTGTGGTCCCTCGGAAGGAAGCAGGACAGAGTAGAACTGGGGCCCAGAGAGGGCCTGGGTGACCTCTGAAGGTCCCACAGCACATCTGTAGGAAAACCAACCACATGGTTTACTCGTTCCGTCCACCCCAGTGTCTAACCTCACTCCCTCCTGCTGCTACCGAGGCCTGTTTCCCCTCCCCAGAAACTGCCGCCCTGTGAGACCAAGCCAGTGAGCCTCCAGGAGATCGTGGCAACCCAGCAGAATGGCTGTGTGAAGAGCGTGGCTGAGGCCTCAGAGCTGACCCTGGGCCCCGCCTGTCCCCACCACATCCCCGTCCAGGTGGAGCAGGACGAGGAGTCAGCTACCACCTGCCTGGACCACTGCACCATTGAGATTAGTGAGCTCGAGACCAACGTCTGAGCCCACAGGGCTGCAGGGGCCCGGGGAGGCCTCCAGGGTTAGGGGCCAAGGGCGGGATCTCAACACATCTACTTTTCTGAGCACCTGACGGGAGCCAGGCTCGCACACTCTTCCTGAGCTCGAGAGGCCAGAATTAGCCCCGCTTGTCAGATGACGGAGGCTCAGAAAAGGCAGAACCACAAGTGGGAGCCTCAGCTGAACGAAGAGCCAGGATGGCCCAAACCCTGGCCGTGACATGTCTGTGTGACGGCCTAGGAGGGCGGCAGGCAGGGGCTACCTGGGCCCACTTTCCGGGTCACACGGTTGAGGCTCTGTGAGCTAAAAACACTTGCCCCAGGTCTCCGAGCAAACAGTGCCAGGGCCAGGACTCTAACTCAAGTCTTTCAAGTCTTGGCCACTCCTTCCTGGAGGACGGGGGCCTACACGGCCAGACGCGAAGGGTCTCTGCCCCCCTCGGGGAGCTCTGCCCCTGCCTTCAGTTTATGAAGACGTGACAACAGCCTGGGCCTGTCCCAGCTGTGTCCCTGCCCAGGCCTGTCCCCTTCCTGCCTCATAACACGGGGCCTCAGACAAACAGCTCTTCCCGAGTTCGGCCCAGCCTACGGCCAAGGCCCACTGCCTGCCACGTGCCACAGCCCGTCCTACCAGCTGTCTCTCACAAAGCTCAGCCCATGTGGAGAGGGGATGTCTTCAGAAGAGCCACAGCGACCCTTAGAATCACCCAGGCCAGCCAGGACTGGGGAGGCAGGCTGGCCTGGGATGCTTTGGTCAAGCTGCCCCCGGGGCCCAGGGGTGAATCCTCTCCACAAGCCTGTGCGATGAAGCGGTGTTAGATTTTCTACTCCTTTCTGTGTTTGCAAATTCATGATACTAACTAAAGGTGTTTTGTTTTTCAAGTCTCGTGGGCGTCGCAACCATACCCTGGCCAGCATTTCTTTGTTGGGCTAATATAGGCCGTCGCTGTGCAGACTGGGCCGACTGGGCAGCCAGCATATGGTCAGGCCTGTCCCTGCAGCCAGAGGACACAGTCTAGCTGGCCTGGCTGCGTGCAGACAGGCCTGCCCGGGCAGTCAGAGAGCAAACGAGCCTGTCCGGGGGGCTGGAAAGAAGCCAGGCCTGTCTGAGCTGTCGTATTCAGGAGGCAGAGTATGAATCGGCTTGCCCGGGGGCCTGGCTCCACAGCTGCCGTGTGGACAGACACCGAGAACAGTCCCCACAGGAGAGACAAATGTCCTCAAACAGTCTGGCTGCCTTTGGTGAATGCTTTGCTTTCAGGAGGGGACGTGCCCAAAGACATTTCCAGACTCTCTCCCTCATTCTCAGCCCCAGGGGGCCTCGAGGAGGCTCAGAGGGGACACGGAAGAGCCCGGCCTCACAGCCTGCTCCGAATGTGCTCTGGGGAGAAGATGCAGCTCTGGGGTCTTGCACAGAGGAGCACCCCCTTAAAGTGGGACTCCCAGAGTCCCTCAGAGACTCAGGAGGGCACCTGCCTTGCCAGCCCCCAGTCCTGAACTACTTCCTATCCTCTTCCCAGGGCCGTAGTCTGAGGAGACCATGAAGGGCCCTGACCCTAGGATCCCCATTCCGCTGCAGGGCCAGGGGCTAGAGGGGAGGGGAGGGTCTACCATGGGAACATCCTTCCTCCATTGAGGCCTAATCACCCAAGAGAGGTCAGAGGTCAAACTATCAGTCATTCCCACAATTGTGTGGGCTGGCTTAAACACCCCTTCCCCGCATCACCTCTCTAAGGCCCTCTGAGCCATGGAGGCTGGCCCACCCCAGGGCAGGAATCTGCTCTTCCCTGGGCTCAACAGGAGCATGCTTACCCGCCTCCAGGAGCAGGAGGGCGCTACTTCTTGGGCAGCTCATCCACTGTGGGGCGGCTCTGCTCGGCAGAGTTTCTTCTTTGCTCTGAGCCAGGGGCTCCCCCTCCCGGTTCCAGCTCTGGCCCCACTGGGGGTGGTGGGAGCACTAGGCATGTCCGTCACCACCTCCCTGGGCAGGCCTGCAAAGACCTGGGCCCCAAGGAGACTCTGCTCTAGCTCCCGGGCCTGCCTCCAGGCTCTTTCCCGCCCCAGCCGTCCTGGGGACACACCCACGTCAGTGACACCCACTCAACGCGCAGGTGGTCCTCTGGGAGAGCCTGAGTAGCCCAAAGCCAGGAGGTCCTTTGCTCAGATGCTCAGCCTCCGGAAGTGAGGTGAGCTCACAAGCCCCATATGGTGGTCTTGGCCAGACCTGCTGACCCCCACCAAGCAGATGGGCCAACACAGGCCTCAGGCCTCCTTACCTGTGACTAAACTCCACACCCCTGGACCCTTGCCCGTGCGATGACTTGTGGGCCTAACACCTGAACTCTGCACCGACCCCTGCTGGTCTGGACAGGCCCATAGGTGCTTGCGTCCCGCCCACCCCCATCCGGGCAGCGGCCCAGCGCCTGGCAGGAAGCACACACAGACACGGCCACGGGCTGCCAGAAAGGGGTAATGCTTTTATATTAGTTTTTCCGTAACAAGAAAAATCAGCTTTGAGGTTTGATCTTTTTTTTTTCTTAAGAATTCAAAGTCCAAAGGCACCCAGAACTCCCCACAGGCCCAAAGAATAAAAAAAGGTATGTCATCAGGGCCGCTAGGCCCTTCCTCCTTGCTCGGCCCTACCCCTCCACCTCACTCCTGCCCAGGGCCCCAGCAGGAGACTTTCCTTTCACCCCGGGAGACTTTCCCTCCGGCCTCAGTGGGATCTCCATCAAAGATGCGCCTGTGGCCAGCCAGGGCGTGGCAGGGAGCGACACCCCAGCAGCTGGGGACCGGGTGGGAAGGTCAGGGCAGCAGTCCCAAAGGGAGGAAGAGGAACGGCAGTCAGCTTCTGTGAGTTCCAGAGGGTGGCGGGCCCCTGGCCACAGAGAGCACCAAGATAACTCTGTCTTCTCCAGTGGACGGACGGACAGACGGCTGAGCAGATGGCAAGCTGTTCTGGCCGGTTCTGGCGGGGGCAAGATATGTCGGTGGCCGAGGCCACAGAGGGCTGTCTGCATGTGACTTGTGTGGGTGGGTGGGT
>CM052900.1:128910854-128928919 GCA_028534135.1 Potos flavus
GACTGTGTGCTCAGCCTGCGTGGTGGTGGCGGGCGGCGGGGCTGGGGGGCGCGGCACTGGGGCATCTGTGAGCATGGCACACCGGGGCTCACAGGGCACAGGTACGTGCTGCAGAAAGGGGTCCGCCGGTCTGTTGTCCTGCAGAACACGTGGAAGAGTCAGGGGCGGAACTGCCAGCTTTGGGGAGTGGGCTTGAGCGAGGGGGGCCCCCTGAGGGGACTCTGGGAGGGCCAGACCACTGCAGGCAGGAGGGGGAGTTGTCCCTGGGGGCCCAGAGCCAGCAGGCCACCCACTGGGCCATGTTCTCACTGATGTGGCCAGGCCTGGTATCGACTAGAGGGCCTTGGGGCCCCTTCCAGGTGTCCCCCCACCTCCCCAGCTCAACAGACCTGCCTGAGGCCAAGGGCTTCCAGAGGGGGCAGATTCTCTCCCATCCCAGGACTCCACAGCCCCCTCAGGAGGGCCAGAGCATCCTCACTGAACAGCCGTCACCCCCACCCCTGACCCCCGGCTCTGCCTGAGGACAATGCCTAGAGAGGAGGTCTCCACCTTCTCCCCCTGGGCCCCGGCAGCAGAGGAAGGGGACTCCCAAGCACGGCGTCTGGGCCTGTTCTCCGAGCTAGGATAACGACCCCGTGCACATCCTTCTGTCAGTCCCACCTCCCTCTGTCATCCACCCATGGGGTCCTCACCACCACCCTGCAGTTCCTCTCTGACCCAAGCCCCTACTTTAAGTCAGTGTCCTAACAGTGGTCCCGGGGCCCCTTCCCAGGGCTACAGCCTGACCCTGTGACCCCCTCCCCCCCCAGCTCAGCTCATTCTGACCACGGCTCTCCTCCCGGCTACTCACTGCACCGTGCCCACTCTCCAACGTCCCTCTCCAGAGGCCCTGCCCACCCACCCTCCTGTCTACACCTCCTTCCCTTCCCAGACTGACCCCCGGGGTCCACGACTGCAGCCATTCTCTTGCCAACACCCTCAACAGCCTTGTTCCTTACCCTTCTGTCCCACACACCTGGCCAAAAACCCCGCCACGGATGGATCCAATGGTCCATCTTCTCCACACCCACCCCGGTCAGCTGAGCACCTCCTGCTGCACAGAGAAAACAGAAGGCGGAAGGCATCGGGCTGATGTGACTTCATGTCCAGCCACCAAGCCACTAACCTGTGTGTGACTGCAGTCACTCGGTCCTCCGTCCCTCCTGCCCCTGGGGAAGCACTGACCCTCCTGCCAAAGCCAGTCCCTGTCCTTCCTACTGTCTCCGCCGGGCTAGCTTTGCCCTGCTCGCCTCTCTCACGTCTTTAACCCCCTCATCCAGGCCAGCCCCTCCCCATCAGCACTCCAACCGGCTCTGTTTCTGCAAAGGGCAAAGGTAAGTGGAGCCCCTCCCCCCAAACTTCGCACCCCCTTCCCTCTACCACCCTCTCATCTCATCTCTTCACAGCCAAATTTCTTGACAGAGGCCCGGATGTTCTGTGGGTCCTCTCCTTGCCAGCTCCCTTCTCCACCCCCACTGCCCTTGAGGCCACTCCCCCACACGGTCACGGCTGAGCTCCTTGTGGACAAATCTGGTGGGTCCTTGATGGGGCTCCCTCTCCCTGCCTCTCAGCGCACTAAGGCTCCTCTCTCTCTAAGGGCCTTGTGCGTGGGGACGCAGTGTGCACTCACATGCACGCGTCCTCCCCATGCGTGCATGCTTGTGCCTGTTCTGCATGTGTGAATGGTCCGTGGAGCATGTGCCTGTGTGTCTGTGTGCACCACACGTTCTGCAAGTGTGTGCTCTGAGCGTATGCGTGTTTAGACACACGTGTGAGCATGGGTACATGGGTGTTGGTGCACCATGCGCACACGAGGCGTGCTTGTGTCGTACATGTGCTTAATCTCCCTCCATCCTTGGCTGCCTGGGGTTTTCCTACATCCTTCCCTAGCTGTTTCCCTCCAGCTCCTTCTGCAGGCACCCTTGCAGCTGGCCATGGCCTTGCACTCTCCCCAGGTGAGCTCCCCCAGCTTCCTGTGGGCTCATACTATTCCCAGGCTCATGACGGCTGGACCCCCATCTCCAGCCCCAGACCCCCATCTCCAGCCCACCCCTGAGCTGCCGCCTGAGGACCTCTCAGGCCAATCTAACTCAATGTTTCTACCACCTCAACAAATCTGCTCCCCCAGTACCATCATCTGCCTGGAATTCCCAGAGAGGTCCGGGGGCTTGTCTTCTCCCTCACCTTATGCCCGGCAGGCTGACTCAGGCCTCTGGAGTCTGCTCGTCCCCCCGCCCCCAAGTCCCCTTCAGGCCATCTGCTTGAATGCGTCCTCACTGTCCCCCCATCACCTGCGGCTTGGCTCACAGCGGTAGCCTCCTCCTAGGCCCCCACATCCATTCCCTACTTCCATCATCCCAGCCCCTGTGCATGTCCCATCGGGGCGCTCATCGCTCTGGAGAGTCCCCTGGCCTATGCCAGCCTCCCACAGGCTGGCCAGCCCCTCACCCGGGGCCCACACTGGGGTCAGGGACAGGACACTGGTGGGGAGAGGTTGGTGCGCCCCCACACAGACCACCTACCTATGTCACATCCGGTTTACCCCGTCACTATCGCCTCTCCTCATCCTCGTCCTCCTCGTCCTCCTCGTCTTCCTCATCCTCTTCCTCCTCCAACTGGCCCCGGTCCTTGGAAACGTTGCCAAACTCAAAGTTGCCTTCTATGTCCAAGACCTGCAGGTGCTTCAGCCTCCGGAAGGCACTTTCCACCACGGAGCCCACAGCCAGCTTGTTAAACCTGTGCGGGCCGCCGTGTGCGGTCAGCGCCAGAGGCCTGGCCCTCAGGGTCCCCACCCCCACCTACCGTAGCAGGGAAATGGGAGGGAGGGGACGAGCTCTCGAGGAAGACGGTGCAGTAAGCACAAAAGGGGTGCGGGGAGAGGGGGCAGTTCTGAGAAGCAAGGTGCATCGTGAAAGTCCCAGCTGTTCAGTGTGGCTATAGCTTTGGAGGGGAGGGAGGGGCGGACCCTGGGCCACTCCCCTCCTACAGCGAGGGCAGGCCCCCATCTGCAAATGCTCCAAGATTTGGGAGTGACAGACGTGGGCGCCTCCTCTCTGCCTGGGATTACCTCCCTCTGGGATTAACCCCAAGGCCTGGGGCTCCAGGGTTGCCAGCCTAGGGTTACCTTGGAGCCTGGTGTAGAGCGGTGCATAGGCAAGGCCAGGGTCAGGCTGGGCCAGGGCCGCACTTGGGCTGATGGGAGGCAGAGGCTGGGCTCTGATATCAGGCCCCCTCAACTCTTTGTGCCTTAGTCCCCCACAGGAGCCAAGGCATAGGTCACACTCTACCTCCACCCAGCCGGGGGCCTGCTGGGCCACCAATCCCCTGGAGGTGCACATTCTGCCTTCTCGAATCTGTCCCTTCTCTCTGAGTCAAGGGAGGGGGTAGTTAGGTAGGATGTTGGGAAGAACCACCCTGACTCTGCTGTCCTAGGGAGTTGGCTTCCCCTTTAGAATCATTCTAGGGGCACCGGGGTGGCTCGGTCGGTTAAATGTCCAACTCTTGATTTCAGCTCAGGTCAGGATCTCAGGGTCATGAGATCGAGCCCCACCTCGGGCTCCATGCTGGGCATGGAGCATGCTTAAGATTCTCTCTCTCCTTCTCCCTCTGTCCTCCCCTCTCCCTCTCTCTTAAAAAAAAAAAAAATCATTCTAAACCCTCACAGCTCAGCAAGGACCTGAACATCTGCCACCTGCTGTCCTGGGTCTGAGGCCTGGGCTTAATCCCGGCCAGCTGTGGGCACAGCAGTCACCTATGCTCTCTGGTACCCCTTCCTGCCACAGGAACATCAATAATGCCCACATGCACGGCGTGTTCAGGTTTCTGAAGCCCTTTTACAAACCTATAAACCTCAGCAGTCCTGGCCAGGACCGTCCCCACCCTTGAGAGCTGAGGAAACAGGCTGAGAGGGGTTCTGGGACATACCCAGGGTCACACAGCCAGTCAGCCGTGGAGCCCGGCTTCGAACACCCATCTCTACCTGGGAGCGATTCCAGAAGCCTCGGCTCTCCTGCCAGAGCCAGGCTGACCCCGGGGGCCCTCCTACCTGAGAAAGACCCCTTTGAGGTTGGGTGTGGAGTCGAAGGCACTGGCGGGCACAGAGCTGATCTTGTTGTTCTGCAGGTACAGGTACTCGAGTGACTCGGGGAGCCCCGCGGGGATCTCTGTGAGTTGATTCCCAGCGACGTCCAGCAGCTGGGTGAGTGACCAGGGGAGTCAAAGCACTAAACATCTTGCAAAGATCCCACCCACCCCCTGGTCTATCTAAACCTTATGATAAGCCTGTGAGGTGGGATCTAGAACCAGCCCCATTTTCCAGGTGGGGAAACAGAGGCTCACAGAGGTTAAGAGATCTGTCCGAGGCCTGACGGCCTGTATGAGGCCGGAACCCAAACCCTTGTTCTAACTATGTCCTACCCAGCTCCTGCTGCCTTTCCACAGAAATTGACAGCCAAGATACCTGGGTGGCACGGTCCCTTTTCCTTAGCCTGCCTGTCACCCCCATCAGGCTGAAGACCCCAGAAGAGCAGAGGCCAGGGATCCTCCAGTCTTTGAATATCCCCACACTGGTCCCAGATGACGGTGGGGGTGGGGGTCCATATGGGTGGGGCTGCTCATTCATGGGACTTCAGAGGCCACGTGGGCAGGTGCTGGAGCAAGGGTTCGAGGCCCACAGTGACCCTGGCATAGCAGCCAGTCCTAGGCTGGTCGGTCTCAGAGTCACCACATGCCTAGAGAGCAGACAGCAGGTGGCCAGGGAAATGGGGGGGTTTTCCCAGGGAGCAGCAAACATGCAGTAGTCAGGAGACCTGGGCATGCATGGGCCCAGCTCCCTGCCTTCCCCTCAGGCCATCAGCACACACTCGCTCCGACATACACCTGTGCAACACAGGTGCATTCCCTCATCTCTAATCTCCCTTCCTCACCCCGACAAGCTGGGGCTCAGGGTCAGGAAACTGGGGGCCATGACTCAAGATTCAAGATTCAAGGAGGAAACAAGCTTTACATACTTTGGTGAGCTTCCCTGTCACCTTCCCTACCCAGCAGGGTTCCCTGCTCCCCACTGTGTTCCTTCCACACAGCTCTGACACTTCCTCATTCATTCCAAACATCCTCAGGGCCCACGGGTGCCGGGGACGTGGAATCCACTGAGATGCTGTCTCTGCCATTGGAGGTTAGGGTGATGGGGAAGATGGACACAAAATCTGATGACAGCTGGTAGAACTGGGCTGTGTGGAGGGAACCTAGGGGAGTGGTCTGACCCAGCCTTGGGTCAGGGCAGTACAGCAGTCTGCACAGGCAGGGGCTCTGAGGAGGGGGGGCAGCTGCTTGTAGAAAGATCCAACAGTTCTTGTAGGAAGAAGCCCCCACCAGACACTTCATTCCTGACTGAAGTCACCCAGGCCATACCTGCCCATCACTGAGGGCTTCCTGAAGGAGGTGACACCGGGACTAAGTCCTAGGTGTAGTACAAGCTCTAGGAGGGTAGTGAGCCTCCATCAGTCTTACTCCCTGCCAGGAGTCCTAGGGCAGCCAGGTCTGCACATGGTGGAGGCCCGGGACAGGCCGTGGAACGAACAAGTGAGCAGGTGTTTCCAGGGTGCTGTGCTTCAGCGGTGGGGCCAGGGTGAGTGACCCCCAGTGCACCTGGGAGATTAAGGAGCTCGGCCCGGAGCAGAGGCAGGCCAGCCCTGACAACTGGCAAGGATTCTGTTCTGGGTTCTAAGAGCAATGGGGAGCCATGGAAGAGTTCTGAGCAGGAGTGGGAGGTGGGCACGTGTTTTTCAAGATACCCACCAACTGCACATGGGATACGGGAATGGAGAGCTCCTACGGAGCCAGGGTCCACGTGAGAAATGGGGGTGTCTTGGCTTGGGAGTATGGGCAACAGGGATGGAGAAAAGTGAGTTGAGAGGTGTGACAGTAGAATTGGCAGAGTTCAGTAACAATGGGTGTTGGGGGGCAGGTGATATGTAAAGGGGGGGTCAGGGGCAGCGTCCAGGTCTCCTGTGGGCACCCCCTTCAATGAGTTAGAAAATGCAACAGGAGGAGCAGGTGTGGAGGAGAGGACGATGGGATCGGGGCTTCTGACGACAGCCCGAGGGGGCCTGGTCCAGGCAGCTGGATCCCGGTGTCTGGCCCTCAGCAGGGCCGTCTGGGTGAGGAGAGACCCCAGCTAGCTGCTCCTACGGAGCCAGCTGTCTACCCCAGCTCGCACCATGATCCACCCTCAGGGCTGAGCCCCACCTGCCCACCGCCCCCTCTGTGGGCTGTCTCCTGCACTCCCCTCGGATATCCCCTTCCTGACAGCTCTCCCAAAATACAGGGACTCTGAGCCAACCACACGGACGTCCCTGGGGCCAGCAGTGAACCCAACAGACTAAAATTCCTGCCCCTCGTTCTAGCAGAAGAGCTGGCAACAAGTGAGCAGACAGATGACCTAATGCCCAGAAGGAATGAGGATTGTGCAGAAAAACAAAGCAGAGGAGGGTGATAGCTGGCGAAGGAAGACCTCCCAAATAGGTAACATTTGAGCAGGGCCCTGAGAGAGAGGAAGGAGCGAACCCAGGTGGGACATCTGGGGAAGGCGGGCCCCGTAGGACGGCAGAGTGGGGGCACTTCCTGAGCTTGCAGCACCTAGGCCCTGCCTCTCAGATTTCTCTACTTGAGTTCCCCTCTTGGCCCTCACTGAGTGGGAGCTTTCACTTACAGCCAGATACCCAGACTGACTCAGACTGTGGTCACAGCAGCCACGCCACTCAGTAGCCCCCCAGCGTGCCTCAGGTCGCCTCCCCCAGCCCTCTGCACCCTTCGAGGTCAGCCTGCCTCCCAGGCCTTGCCGCCCTCTCCTCCCCCAAGCCCAGCCTTTCCTAGCCACCTGCTCCTGAGCCTTCAGATGGGTGAGCTTGTCTCTCCAGTGCCTCCTGAACTGGCTCTGCGCCCCAGTCCTCCTGGACCGTGGGCCCCCTCCCTGCAGCCATGACCTCCCCAGATCCCCACAGTCCTCTTTAAGCCTGTTCCTGCAGGGCTGAGCTCAGCCTGGCCATATCAGCTGCTCACTGCTGCACCTGGCATGACAGCCATACCTACTGTTTCCTTGGTCTGGCTGCACCCCGCCTTCCCCGCCACGGCCAGGCCCTCCTACCCTCCCCTCAGCTGAGCCCACAAGATGGGTGGGCTCAGTGCAGCCAGAGCAGTAGCACCCCACATGGGCACGACCCAGCCCCTGTCCCCTCCCCCTTACCTGCAGATGGGCCAGGTCAGCCCAGGCCCGGGGGCCCAGGGCCCGGCTGCGCAGCCGGTTGCCGGTGAGGTAGAGCTCCCGCAGCTGGGCCATGCCGGCCAGCGCCCCGCGTGCCAGGGCGGCCAGCTCGTTGCGCTTGACCTTCAGCACGTGCACGTTGCGCGGCAGCCCGGGTGGCAAGGTGTGCAGCCGGTTACCGGACAGGTCCAGCGAGCGCAGCAGGCGCAGCTTGCGGAAGGCATCGCGGTGCACCTGCGGGCTGGTGATGCGGTTGTAGCTGAGGTTGAGCTCCTCCAGGAAGTAGGTGGTGGCGAAGTCGTCGCGGCCGATGCCGGTGATCTGGTTGTGCAGGATCATGAGCGTGCGCACGCGGCGCGGCAGGCCGCTGGGCACGCGCTCCAGCGCGTTGTTGTACAGGTGCACCGTGTGCAGCCGCTTGAGGCCCTGGAAGGCGCGCGGGTGGATGCCGCGCGCGTGCAGCTGGTTGCTATGCAGCAGCAGGTACTCGAGGCTGCGGATGGGCGTCAGCACGTCGGCGTCCACGCTCCTGATGGCGTTCTTCTCCAGGTGCAGGAGCACCAGGCTGCGGGGCAGCCCCGCGGGGACCCGCGATAGGTTGTTGCTGGACAGATCGAGGTACTCCAGACTGGAGAGCTTCCTGCGGCGGAGGGAATGAGGACCGTGTTGTTGCCGCCACTCCTCCAGAGGGAGATGGCCATTAGAGATGGCTTCTAATTCATCCCGGCTCTGCCCCTAACTGACTCACCAGGGGACCTCAGTCCCCTCCAGCCTCTCCTAGGGTTGATTCAGTGTGGGAAGGATCTAGCATGTTTTCTGACACAAAAGAGTCTCTGAAGACCGATCGTTTAAAGCCTGGGCCTAAAAAGTGACACTTTGTTTGCCTTCAACAAGTATGCTCCAGTCTCAACACTGTACCAAGAAGTCAGCCTCTGAAGATGCCTCACTGGAATTCTGGCGGGTCTTCTCTCTACATATCACTCGCTCTGGGGGACAGAAATGTCAGCAGAGGGGCATCTGGGTAGCTCAGCTGGTTAAGCGTCTGCCTTTGGCTCAGGTCATGATCCCAGGGTCCTGAGATCGAGCCCCACATCGGGCTCTCTGCTCAGCGGGAAGCCTGCTTCTCCCTCTCCCCCTGCTTGTGTTCCCTCTCTCACTGTCTCTATCTGTCAAATAAATAAATATAATCTTTAAAAAAGAAAGAAAGGAAAGAAAGAAAGAAAGAGAGAGAAAGAAAGAAAGAGAGAAAGAAAGAAAGAGACAGAGAAAGAAAGAAAGAAAGAAAGAAAGAAAGAAAGAAAGAAAGAAAGAAAAAGAAAGAAAGAAAGAAAGAAAGAAAGAAAGAAAGAAAGAAAGAAAGAAAGAAAGAAAGAAAGAAAGAAAGAAAGAAAATGTCAGCAGAGGTAGGAGCCCCAAAGTTCCTTCTCCAGGAAGCTGGCCAGGGACAGGTGGGTGAGGGGTGTGTGGGAGAGGGATGGCTGCCAGCCGGGGAGCAGCTTCCCGGGTGCCGTGCTCCCACAGAGGGCCCAGGCTGCGCTCACCAGAAGGTCTCGTTGTCCAGGCCTTCGTCGGTCAGGTAGTTGTTCTGCAGGTAGAGCTCACGCAGGTTGCTCAGCTCACTGAAGGCACCTGGTGGGATCTTCTCCAGCTTGTTGTTCTGAGGGGTGGGATGGTCGGGAGGGGAGCATGAGGGACAGCTTCGGGGCAAGGGCAGGGCCTGGGAATGAGGTGTGGAGAGGGGCCTGGGGAGCCGGGGGAGGAGGCCTGGGCCTGGAGCACTGTGCACGTGATATCGACAGCCAGGTACCCGGGTGTCTGCCTCGTTCTCCACAGCGGACGCTGTGCCCTCTGGCCTGTGCCCAAGGCCCCACAGCCTCACCACTGAGCCTAAGTGGGACAGGGCTCTTTCCCACTGCAGGGCCCTGCTTTTTGCTGCCCCTCCCCATGCTCTCCCTCCCACCTTGAGGTGCAGCTTATAGAGGGCGGGCGGCAGGTGCTTGGGCACATGGCGCAGGAAGTTGCTGGACAGAATGAGGATCTCCACGTTGCTGGAGCCGTTGAACATGTTGTCCGGCAGCCCGGCATCCGCCAGCTTGTTGTTGTGCAGGTACACGGACCTGGGGGATGAGGCACAGGTCCTCACCTGCCCACCCCCACCCCCACCAGCTCACCTGATGAGCCTTCAGACCTCGCTCATGTTGGGCCTGGGCCCAGGGTACCCTCTTTCCATTTGAAAAACCTCAGACCCCACCTAATCCGGTTCCCCCTACACAGCCAAGGAGACCAAGGACCCACCAGAGGCTGCCGCACACGTCAGCAGCAGAAATAGGATTCCACTCCCCCCATCTGTGCTCCTCCACACCTTCAAGGTTCTCAGTCACTCCTGGACTGTGGCAGCCCCAGGTCCCTGCCTGGCATCCCCACACAGCTGGATCTGAGCTCTGTGGGACTTCCCGCAGACGGGGACCATCCCTGCCACCTCTTTGTCTCAAGTGTCCAGTACAGGGCTTGGCTCAGAGGAGCTGACCTCTCATTCATTCAGCAAATATATAGTGAGTGTCCCTACAGGCCAGGACTGTTCTAGACTCTGAAGATATAATCAGTGGACACAACCAACAGGCCCTACCGTCATGGGCTAACATACAAGAGGGAGCAAAGACCAGAAATAAGAGAAATAGAAGACATTTAAACATGGAAGATATTCTAAACGTAGAAGATATAACTCATTCTTGCTGTGTGACCTCATTTGGGCCTCAGCCTTCTCATCGGTGGGTTGGGACCATGTACAGTGACCCTGGCTCCTTCGGGGGATAGACACAATCGAGTGAGGTGAGATTCAGGGACAGAAGCAGCACTGGCGGTTGTCAGTACCCCCTAGCATCACTCTGCCCTGCTTACTGCTAGGAGGCCTCACTCCTCCCAAAGCAGCTGTCAGTGAGGGCCGGCTCTGCCTGTTGGAAGATGCTTCCTCCCCCCACAGGCTGGGGAAGGAGGGAAAAACCTTCGCCCAGCTCCCCACAAGTCCGCAGACATCACTCTCTGATCTTGTCTCCTGGATGGAGTCCTCTCAGGCTTCAGATCCTGCAGCCCTCGGGGAACCCCCCTCCCCACAGCCCTGAGCCAGGGGCATCCTACCTGCCCTGCCTGGCCTGCCCCTCCCCAGGGCCTGTCTGGGCTTTCTCCGCCTTGCTCAGGCCTGAGAGTTCTGGCTCAGCTCCTCCCTCTTCCCCAACAGGAGCCCAGGGCTCCTGTCTGACTTCTCACCTCAAGTTTGGCTTCTGGCCGAAGGTGAGCCCGTAGATCTTGGTGAGATAGTTGGCAGCGAAGTCCACACTGATCAGGGCATTTGGCAGAAATCGGGGTGCCAAGGTCAGCTGGAAAGGGAAGAGTTGGGGCAGAAAGACCAATGGAGGGCAGAGGCGGACTCAGTCCCGCTGCCATCTGGGCTCCTCCAATTTGTCACCTGCTTGCAACCAGAGCCATCTTTCTCAACTGGAAAGCCATCTCACTCCCCTGATAACACAAAAATAGAACCTCCATGGCTCCCCCCAAGCCCTGAACATTCAAAGCCCTCTAGGCCTGGCCCCTGCCCTACCCTGCCCGTCCCCCTGGTCTCTCCCCTCGTCGCTCCCCAGCACAGACCCTCGGTGCAGTCGCTGTGAGGACCCATACTTCCCCAGACACCCCACCCCCCACCCAGTGTCTAGCCTTCATTCATTCAACAGTAGGTCCTGAGTCTACAACACTGCAGGCCTGGTTCCCGGTGCTGGACATGTCCTGGGGAACAAAACAGAGGAGAGTCCCCATCCCCACCCCCCAAAGCTTACATCTTAGTGGAGAAGACAATGAACAAGGAACAAAACTCTCTGATAGTGGTGACAAGTTAAAACAGACCGAAGACAGAACAACTGGGTTGGGTGCTCAGGGAACAGGGGACACTTAAGGCATGAAGGCACCGCTAACGCCATCTGAGGGGAGGGCACCCGTGGCAGCAGGGGCAGCCTGCTGGGGGGCTGCCCGGTTTAGGGGCTGGGGTAGAGGGAGTGAGTGGGAACGGGAGTTGTGAGGCCCACACACAGGCCTCCAACCACAGGCCACGGGGAGAAGCACGGCTTTCAGTCTGGGTGGAAAGGGAAGCCTCAGGAGTGGGGAGGGGGAATGGAAAGGTAAAAGCAGGGGTGATTTTTAAAGGTCACTCTGGCTGCTCTGAGGAGCAGGAGCAGCGAATGAGGAAGCAGGGCCGTCCAGGTGGGGGCTGGTGGACTGGGGCCAGAGGGGAGCCGAGGGCTTGCAGTGGGACTGGGCATGGATGAGCAAAGCACCCAGGATTTGTGGCTCAGACCCAGATTTGAGTCTCGAGTGGGAGGCGTAGAAAGGGCTGGGGACGGCCACTGGACACGGCCATGATGCAGATGGGTACTAAAGCCTGGGGAGGGGATGGGTCACCTTGAGACAGCTCAGAGAGAAGGGGCCAAGACAGAGCCCTGGGACACACCAACTATTTTGAAGTTGAGTGCCTTTGTGCCTTTTCTCATGCTGTCTCTTCAGCAGTGCCTCCCCTTAGGGCCCCTGGCTGAAATCCTGTTACCCTTCATGGCCCTGCTCAAATGCCACCTCCTCCATGAAGCACTCCAAGTACCCCTTCGCTAGTGGGGATAAGCTGTCACCGCCTACACTTCTGTAAGGCCTGGGGCTCTGTTTTAATTATCTGGCCATTCTGGTCCCCCACATTAAAGTGTGGGATCCTCCCAGGGTCACGTCTGAGCAGCAATGGGGACTCAGCGGCCACCCTAGAAAAGACCTTGGTGAAAGTTCCCTGAGCTCAGCCGCAGACACCAGGGGGCCCCTTACCTTGTTATTGGCCAAGTACAGGTAATTGAGATTGGTCAGATGCTCAAACGCCTCCTCTGGGAGCCCTTCAAAGGACAGGCATCAGTCAGAACCGTGGATGAAGGAGATGCTACAGGGGAGCATGCCACCAACAACCCCCGCAATGACCACCCCACTTGCCAGGACTGGGGAGGGCCCCCCCCTTGAGTAAGGTTGGGTTCTGATCCCTTTTCAACCAGGCCCAACAGGCCTGACCAGCCCCCTTTTCTTTCCCCTTGCTCACAGGGGCCCTGGCTCAGAGAAGCAGGTGGAAAGGGCTCAGAAATGACCGATCCTTCACCTGCTTGGGGCCGCCCCAGTGAGAATGGGTGTTCATCAGGTCAGGCCACAGGGCAGAGGACCCAGCCACTCCCTTCCCCACCAGGAAGGAGTGCTCCCCTCAGGTGCGGCCCAAGAGGGTCAGAGACCCTCCTGATACCCAGCCTCAGGGCAGGGCAGGGGCCCCTGCGCCTCCCCACCACCTGGCCCACCCCTGTCCCAGCTGGCAGATGTGGTGTCAGGACTCCACTGTCGCTGGGAGCCCAGCCAAACTGGCCCTTCTCCAGTCCGTAGGCCGGCCTCTGACACTCAGTTCCGGGCTCCCAGCCCCTCAGATGCTGGGACTCACCCAAGTATTTAAGGAGAGAGAACAGTTACATAAACCGTGCAGCACCCCCCACCCCCACCCCGGGGAACACCCTGCTGCCGCTGGGTAAAGTGATGGCCACTGAGAGTGTTCAGCCCCAGGAAGGACGTTGCTGAGCTCACTGCTAGGGGGAGCAAAGCAGTTACGGTCATTATCGTAGCTATCTTATAAGATCAGCTAGGAATTAAAAAAACACAAAGAAAAAAGACTAGATTTGACTATGGCGATGGTTGTTCAACTGTATAGACTTCCCAAAACTCATCAAATTGTACTTTTATGTTGGATAAACCTTACAGTATATAAGTTAGACCTCAGTAAATCTGTTTTCTAAAAAGTGGAAAGAAATATACCAAAACGTCAATACTGATGAACTCCACGTTGCAGAATTATGAGTGGGTTTTTTCTTTTCCATTTCATTGTTTACATTTCCAAATTTTCTGTTATAATCATAAATTGCGTTCATATCAGAAAAAAAATAGCCTTTTACAACTGGAGGATTCTATGGCTCTTTGATTTTAAAAGCCTTCTGTGAATCTACCTACGAGTCTTTGACAAAAGTCCTGGGAATCGAAGCTTCTCTGAAACCTGTCCCCTGACCCAACACCCAGTGCTCAAGCACACCCGGGGTGGGGAGGGGGGTGGCTTTCGGGTAACCAGAGGGAGCCCCCTTGCCCATGGGGCCCTGCTGCCAGCCCAGCCCTGCTGTTTTCCATATCCCAGGGTCCTAGGTGCAGAGCTCTTCCCACGGCCACCTGGTCCCCTGCTTGATGTCCCCAGCCCGGGCTCTCGGGGATCCCTCACCTCGGGAAGTCAGGCGGTTGTTCTGGAGGTTCAGAGTTTCCAGCCGATGCAACCTGGAGAGCTCCTGGGGGTAGATCTTCTCCAGCTGGTTGTTCTGGGAGTGGGGGACAGGAGTAGTGAGGGGGCCTCACTAGAGGCCCAGGGCTCTTACCTCAGTAGAGGCTCGCCCCCACCCCAGTCCCAGGAGCCAGTCCCTCTGTTGGGCCCCTCCCTTGGGGTTCACCCCCATGCAGACAGACCTGGGGCTGGCCCAGGCCTGGGTCTGAGCATGGGAGGCCTAGCAGGGACCACAACAGATAGCAGGTCCCACCTTCTAGGAGCCCATACATGGGCATCTATAGACAGTGCAAACTTGGAGTGCATTTCCCCTCTAGTCCTGCTCCCTTCATGTTCCTACTTGGTGACGGGCATCCCCAGGCCATTCTCCCCACCCCAAGCCAGAAACTACTTTGGGTTCCCTTTCTTGAGGGGGAAAAACCTGTGGTCCTCACTCCTTTTGGAAGGCTTTAAAACCTGGGTGGGTTACCACCTCCTCCAGAAGCCTTCCTGAATTGGACTGGGGGCTGGATTAGGAGCTGCTCTGGGCCCTGCTGCACTAGCCCTCTGTCTCCAGCTGTTATCTTGACCTGTTTAGATCTCTGCCTCCCCCACAGACTGCCCGACTCCTCCCTCCGTGCCCAGCACCTGATCCAGCCCCAGAGGTGCAGAGCAGGTACCTAGGAGACATTTTATGAATAAATGAGTGGATGAACCATCAATGAGTGTTGTGTCCTTTCCCTCATAGGCTACCCTGGCCTTGGGCTCCCTCCACCATCAACCTGGCCTCATCAGGTTGACTATGGACAGGTCCCTTTCCCTTCACTGGGCTTGACCTCTGGGAATGGGTACAACAGCCCCTCCCACTCCCCCAGGGCTCCTGGGCCACAAAGAACTCGTCATGGGTGCACCAGCACTCCCAGAGTCCCCATCTGGAACACTGTGTCCCACTTCTCAAAATCTAGCCTATACCCCAGCCAGAGAGAGTACTCTATCCTCTGAGCCCCCAGGGCACCCTATCGGGGTCTCCTTTCTCTTATCTTCCTGGCCTGCAACGGTGTCTGGGGCATCCTGTCCGTTCAGAGGGTCAGCTGCCAGGTGGCTCTGTGTCCATGTCTCCCAGGGTCTGACTCTGCTAAGGGGTCTCGGCCCGCACTCCTCCAGGCGGAACAAGGCAGTTCTAATAGCATAATACTCTGTGATGGGGGCCTCAGAGCGGGGAGCACCCTAGCACCCTGTGTCGGGGGGTGCCACAAGTACTGGGGTTCTAGACGAGCCGGGGGCTGTGGGCAGGGGGGTTGGGGACAGGAGCCGCGAGTGTAGGGGGCAGCCCCGTGACCGTTGTGGCGAGGCCTGGATCACCTGCAGGGACAGGTGGTTGGTGTGCTCAGGCAGGTCCTCTGGGAACTCGCGCAGGTCGATGCCACCGCAGTTCACAACGCCTTCCTGGGAGCAGGCACAGTCTCGGGGGCAGCTGATGGTGACAGGGCCAGGCCCTGGCTCCTCGGGGCTCAGCACCAACACTGGCCCCTCCTCCACAAATTCATTCTCGTCAGGGCTCAGGCTGTGGCCAAACCTGTCAGGCTGTCGGCCAAACCCTGGAGATCTCGCTGTGCCCACCGGTCCCAGCTGCAGCTGCGGTGGCAGCAGCAAGAGGAGCAGCAGCGTCCTGCTCCGGGCCATGGTACCTGCGGGTACAGCAGACACAGGGCGAGGGCCCACAGAGGTCATAACGGGGCCCTCCTGGGGTCCTGGGCACAATCTGATCTGCTGACTGCCACCCTCCCTTCCCCAGCCACCTTCCCATCATGAGAGCTACTCTCTGGGGGCAAGTCAGCAACCCTTACCGGGACTGGCCCCCAAGGAATCTGTACCCCCACTTCACAGACGGGGAAGCTGAGGCCCAGGACGAACTGTGATTTGCAGGGCTTGGCTGAGACTTTGCGGAGCACTTGCTGCCCTGGCACAGGCAGGGTGGGAGGCTGTCTGTCCTCCGGAGCCACAGGGCCATGGCGGGCCAGCACCAGCAGGGTGCATTCTGGGATGTTCCAAACTTGACCCCGTCTCTCTTCCAATACCCCCACCCCAGGCATACAAGTCTGCCTAGTAGATCCTCTCTTCAGGCCTTTGCACATACTGTTCCTTCTGCCTGCAACGCCCTGCCCCTCTCTTGTGCAGTTAGCAACTTTAAGAACCGACATCAGTGTTGTAGCTCCTGGGAAGACCCCAAGCTGCCCCAGGGCTCTCCCTTACTGTGTTCCCTAGGACGGGGCATGAGTTGGGTTGTGACTACGTGAAGGTGTCTTTCTCCCATAGAGGGCGATGAGCCACTCTCAGGGTCTGGGTGGAGGCCCATCGCAGAGCTGGGCACAGAGCAGGCCTCAGTTGAATGGAGCTGCTACCATTGCCCAGGACCTTCCAAGTCCCTTCTTCCTGATGTTTACCCCCTCAGCTGGCCTACTGTGTACACGTGGCTGCTGCTACCTGCAAGAGACAATTCCCCAGCAAGGTCCCCTAGGGCAGCACGGGTGCGGGACTGGGGATGACCTCAGGCCATGAGGAAGAGACAGGGGTCCCATCTTCCAGGCAGTGCAGGGGCCTAGCTGGGCTCCGGGCTGGTCCCTGGAGTTTTCTTTACAGAAACTCACTTAGCAAACATCTCTGAGGAATGCTAAGTTGTGACAGGCCACAGCTTGGGTGCACTGACTCTAGAGTCCCACAGACCCTAGTCTGAGCTCGGGCACTTAGCAGCTCTGACCTCCCGGAGCCAATTTCCCCATCTTACAATGCAGACGATACCTCCCAAACCACAGCGTCTGTGCCGGTTGGCACAGTAACAGATGGGAAGCACCTGGGTCTCCTAGGGGCTGAGGTGTGGCCATCACTCTGCTACGGCAAATATAAATGCAGGTACGTGGCAAGCGCTTGCGGGGTGGGGCGGGGTGGGGTGGGGAGTGGGTTGCTGGCTAGCTTGAGGCCCTCGCTGGAGACCACAGCCCACACAGCAGTTAGAAAGGCCTGAGATGCTGGGCCTGGGGAAACTGGGTGCTTGCCACCACTGCCGACGTTTGGTTAGGAAGGCGGACGTGGGAGCCAGACAGCTGGGGCTGCAGTCAGCTCTGGCTCTCCATTCTGTCACCCACTAAACATTGGCTTCCTCACCTGTCCGTGGAGGTTACCAGAGCTCCCCTCATGGCGAGACCATGAAAGTCAGAGAGAGGCACATACTGTATACCGTAAGTGCTCAATAAATGTTAGCTCTTCCTACCACTAATAGCCGTGGGCACGGCCCACTCCAGAAACCCCTGCTTCCTCCCCTTCTCTTGTCCAAATCCTGCTTGAGTTTGCAGTCCAGCCCCAGGCCCAGCTCCCCGCAGATTTGCAGATTCCGGCCTTCCATGAATCCTGGCTGCCCTGTGACGTTTCAGATACTGCTTTGTCTCACTCTCTGGCTCAGCCAGCTCTCCAAGGTGAGTTCCCATCTGCCCTCAGCCCTGTGCTGGCACAGGGGACACAAGTGAGGTGGCAAATTTCCCTGCCCTCAGTCTGGGGGTGCAGCAGAGCCCAGTACAATAACTCCTGCCCCACCCTCCGCCCCAGACTGGGTGAGCCCTCTAACACCCCAGAGAGAAAGGTGTGAGGACAGACATGAGGGGCAGCATCCAGGCTTATTAGAATCCATGCAGGTCTAGGAGGCCTAAGCAGACTCTGGCCCCAGCCCCTGGCCTTCGCCTTGGCCTGGCAGGAAACCAGGGAGCCTAGCACACACACAGCTCCTGGGCCCCAGGGATCAGCTGGCAGCAGCAAGTAACTTGCTATAGCCTGGCCCTATGCCCATCCTACCACACTCCTGCTGCCCTATCCCCTGACCCAACAGGCCACTAATCCTCGACCCGTCTACAGCCCATCACTCCCCCACACATTATAACCCTTCCTCCACCACCCCCAACCAGCTCAACAGCCTGCAGCCCCTGGAGCCATCAGCATTAGACCAGAGTCCCCCTCCCTGCCTATCTGTGTGACCCCAGACCAGGGCTCTGGGAGGGGGAGTGTGGGCATAGGCCCAAACCCCAAATCAATCAGGGCAGGAGGCCAGGGAGAAAGATCCTTCCCACATATCCTGTGCATTGACTGGACGAGCTAGTTTTCTTCCCTCCCCTTTAATTTGTATCTATAAAGATCTATACACTGTATCTGTAAAAATAATTTATATTGGGGCGCCTGGGTGGCTCAGTGGGTTAAGCCTCTGCCTTCAGCTCAGGTCATGATCTCAGGGTCCTGGGATCGAGCCCCGCATCGGGCTCTCTGCTCGGCAGGGAGCCTGCTTCCCTCTCTCTGCTGCCTCTCTGCCTACTTGTGATCTCTCTCTCTCTCTCTGTCAAATAAATAAATAAAATCTTAAAAAAAAAAAAA
>CM052900.1:128929419-129051848 GCA_028534135.1 Potos flavus
GGGCGCCTGGGTGGCTCAGTGGGTTAAGCCTCTGCCTTCAGCTCAGGTCATGATCTCAGGGTCCTGGGATCGAGCCCCGCATCGGGCTCTCTGCTCGGCAGGGAGCCTGCTTCCCTCTCTCTGCTGCCTCTCTGCCTACTTGTGATCTCTCTCTCTCTCTCTGTCAAATAAATAAATAAAATCTTAAAAAAAAAAAAAATAATAATTTATATTAACATTATGAACCATACTGAAAATGCTATCACCATCACTTTATAGATGAGGGAGCCGAGGCCCAATGGGATTGGCCAATGTGACACAGCTGTCAAGTGGTGAAGCTGAGTCTAGCCTGGGGCCCTTTCCTGGGCTAAGCACAGCTGGGCACTAGGGACCCAGACAGACCACTCAATTTGGTTCCTTCCCTTCAGAAGCTCACATCTGCCCTGTCCAATGTGGTGGCCACACGTTGCTACTGAGCACTCAAAATGTGGCCAGTCTAAATCGAGAGGTGCTCTAAGTGTAAAATGTAGTATGCATGGATTCCAAAAACTAGTACAAAAGATGTAAAATAGCTCATTAATATTAATGATATCTCATAAAACATTTATTTTATATTGATTATATATTTTGAATAATTGAGTTAAATAAAATAAATTAGTAAAATTAATTTTACCTGTTTTTTTTTTTTTAATGTGGCTTCATATTACATATGTGGCTTGCATTTATGGCTCACGTTCTATTTCTATCGGGCAGCACTGGCATGGACAGTAGGTGTACATGGATTATTACAAGCCCAGTGTCATCAGAGGTGTGATGGAGGGAAGCTAGAGTCCATAAGGGACCAGAGCAGAGCTAACCATGCCTGGGGTCAAGAAGGCTTCTCCGAAGAAGCGATCCCTTATCTAGCCGTGAAGGACGAGTATCGGGCAAAAGGGAAAAGGTGACATAAGCAAGGAGGTCAGCAGGTGCAAAGGGCCAGGTGCAAGAGAGCCCATTTGTGACCTCCACAAAGCTCGCTAGAGTGTCTGCTGAGTGGTGGGGATGGGGAGTGATGCAGGTGGGCAGTCTGGGCCAAAAAGGGACTTGGAAGCCAGGTTAGGGAGAGTGATCCTTATCTTAAGATCCTAGGAAAGATGAGGAACCACTGCCCCAGGAATGTGGCATAGGTGGGTTTATGGATGGACCGGTGGGGAGCTCTCTGAGGCAGTGCAATAGTACAGGTGAGGGTAGTAAGCCTGGTCTGGGTAGAGAGAGGTGCTGGGATGGGGTGGAGGAGCTGGATTCACAGGAGAGGGAGGGAGAACACACCAGGCTTGGAGGGTCCCATCTCCTTCTCTGGACCTTGGGATCCTGGGCAGTCTCAGCTCCACCACCTGGATTTCTGTGTGGCCTTGGCCATGTCATGGCCCATTTGAGTCTCAATTTGTTGTTGTTGTTGTTCTAAGAATGTTGAGCAAGATTAGCCCCCAAAGCCCCTTCTGTGCGCTCAGCCACATTGGGAGCTGTGTGTGGAAGAGCAGAGGACGGCAGGTCCCGGTCCCTTCACATCCCGAGTGTTGAGCCCTCCGGTGAGGAACAACTCACATGCTGGGACAGCAAATGGCCAGTGAGAGGAGCAGCCAGCCTGCAGTGAGCTCTTTCTCAGGAGGAGGACACGGGTTCCACTCCTGATTGCTGCGTGAGTCTGAACAAGTCACTTCACCGCCTGAGCCTCTGTTTACTAGTCTGGGCAATTCTCATGAGGATGAGATGAAATGACATGTCCATCTGATGTTGGCATTGAGCAAGTGTGACACACACGGGGTTACTGTTACTGAGGAAGTCCCTGGGACCTGCTGCCTCTCACCCCACCTACCATCCCCGGAGAACCAAACCTCAAGGCCCAGAGGGGCTTAAGTGGGGGGATTAAGGCAAGACTAGAAGAAGGAAAGGGAAGGGAGACAGATCCTCCGCCCCTAGCAGCACCTTCCTTCTCCACTCAAATACTGTAAAAGTTCACTAATCACTCACTTTGTGCCGGGCCCCAGACAGCTGCATCTCACTGTCTTTAGTTCTTTAGTGCTCCCACAATACCCCCGGCCCAATGCACCCTTCGAGATTCAGCAAAGCCTTTCCTGACTCCCCAAGCATGAAGCAGGTGCTCAGGAAATGTTTGCTGAATGAAGAAGTGAATTTGTGACAGGCAGAGTTGGAAAAGATTTGCAACATTATGTGGTCTGACCCCCTCAGTTTACAGTATGTTGAAGTTAAGGCCAGGACTAGAAATTGTGTCTTCTGACTCCTGCCCAGAGCCTTGAACTGCTCTTGAAGGCTGAATAGGAGCTCTCCAGGGGGACAAGGGAGAGGAAAAGTACTCCAGAGGATGGGGGAAGAGGGAGGTGCCTTTACAGAAGGGTAAACAGGATGAGGCAGGGGATGAGGTTAGGGCTGGAGCAGTCCAAGCCTCCAGGGCTGTCAGCCACTATGCTAAGGTGCTGGTGATAGGGAGCCATCAAGAGGACCAGGCAGGTCATGGTCAGAGGTCTTAGGTATGACTCTACAGGCCTAAAGGTGCCACCATTAGTCACCCATCCCCTGAGATTCAGATAGAAAGCAAAGTATGTTCCCACAAGATTTCATGAAAACAGCCACAGACTCTAACATTACTTAACTTGCACTCGATTTCGAGGCTCGACTAGACTGAGCCATGGGCCCTAAAAGGGTACACGATCACCGAAGGGCTCTCGCGGTTCATAGCAGTGGTGCCTCTTGGAGCCGCTAGACCACAGCTTCACTTTTTCCCCGCCCGCCCGAAGTCCAAGAGCAGCCACTCAGGTTGCGAGGGCCTCAACAGATCCGTGATGCACTCCAAGTGCCAGGAGCGCATCCCTCTGTGCCTTGGGGACCAGGGACAGTTGGGAGCCGCGCCTGCTCCTCTCCTTAAGTTCCGGCTGCAGCTGCCTCGCACCGGGAGACCCGGCGGCTGCCCGGAGCTTGCCGCCGTCGCCGCCACCTCCTCTTCCACCTGACGGCTCATCAGGTATTCTAAACCCCCCCCGCCCTCCCCCACAAGCCTGGCGGTTCAAGGACCAACAACCTGGGACTTAACGCCGATTTAGAGCGAGGGCACCGACCTCGCTTCTCGCGCTCCGCGCCCCCCCACCCGCCTCAGTCCAGCTGTCCCCGCGGGGAGGCAGCCGCGTAGACAGACAGACAGACACCAGGTGCCAGCTGCGAGCTCGGGCTCGGCGAGTGCGCGGCGCGGGTCTGGGAAGCCGAGCCGCAAGCGCGTCCGAGCGGTGGTCTCGGGGGCTCCGCCACACCTGTCGGCGCTTCCCGGAAGCATACCTCGGCCCCTCCCTAGGCCTCAGTTTCTGTCTGTAACCAGGCTGAAGGGTAAACTAGCTGGGGTGAGCTGACGTAGAAAGATGCGCGTCTCTAAGTCCAGGGGTCCACGCCCCTCCCCAGTTCCACCTGCCCCCACATTCCATGTGGCCTTCCCGCGTCCTTCCACTCCTCCCTCCCATCCGCCCTCAGATTCTTTCCAGATGTGCGCAGCGGGGGGGGGGGGGGGGGGGACCGGGGACCGGGACCAGCCCCTGGCCGGCCAGGAGAAAAGGCCCCTGCCCAGGTCGCGATCCCGGAGGGGTCGCACGCCCGAGGTGGAGCTCTCCGCCGCGCACTCGGTGCAACGCTCCCACCTAGGGGGAGAGTGCGGCGGCCCAGCCCGGGATAGCTGCGGGAACGGTCCGGACCGGGCGGGGACTTCCGAGTCCGCCACCCCGGCTCGGCCCCGACCCCTTGGCCCACCCGGCCGCCTGCGCCGGGTACCTGCTGCGCCCCCGCGCCGCGCCCCGCCGGTCGTCCGCGCTGTCCCGAGTCTCTGCTGCGCTCCGCGGGCGCGGGATCCTTCCATTCAAGTCGAGCCGTGAGCTCGGCGACGCAAGTTTTGTTGTGGGTTTTCTCCTCCCCGCCTCTCCCCCGCCCCCCCTCCACACCTCGTGCATCTGCTGGACGCCGGCCTCCTCCGGACACAGGCGTAGGGTCCCCGCCGGCGCGGGGAGGGGAGAGGGCCTGCCCCCTGCCCGCGCAGACTTGACCGGGCCCCTCTTCCCGGGAGGCAGAGCCCCCGCACCGACCCCTCTCCCCCTCTCCGCCCCGGCGGGGCCGTCGTACCACGCCCCCCCCACCCCCACCAAGAGGCTGGGAAGGCGGGGTGTCTAACCCGCAACGCTTCCTTGTTCCCGCCTTCCGCAGGGGAATTGGGCCCCCTTTAGGCCCCAGCACCTGAAAGGAGGGCAGGGGAGAGGGCCCCTTCACCAAAGTGCCTCTGAGCCCAGTTTCTTCCTCATGACTGAGGATTTTGCAACCGCTCCAGGCACGAGTACCTTTCCGTTCACTCTCCCACCCTGGGGTCCTAGGCCGTGGCTAACGGGGCCGCCAGCCAAGACCCTGCTGGGCCCCTTCCCGGAAAAGTTCCCCGCCCTCTCCCACAACCCCCCCCCCCGCCCCCCCGCCCACGTTGACCCTGGGCCCAGAGCCTGGTGAGCCTTGAAGGACGGTAAATTGGGCTGGGAGTAGGGTGCATGCAGATCTCAATCGCCGGGAGACAAGGGGGTTGGGCAGTGAGCCCTCGCGGCACCATATTGCTCCCAGGAGCTGAAAACGTTTCCAAGTAAAGGAGCATTAACTACTAGCAGCTGAAGCAACATAGTTTGGCGCCAGGGGCTTTGGCGGTAGACCGCAGTGGGGCTGGGTTTAGGTGGTACTTGGCACCCCCACTGCCGCTACAAGGCTGTCCCTATACCTGCTCTGGCTGGTGGGAAGGGCACCCACAGCTGCCTTACCTGGCTGCCCTCCTACTGGACAGGGAGAAGAATGAATCACTCAGACTTGGGACCACTTGCTCACCTTAAGTTGCCAATGCCCTGAATGAATGAATGGCTCATGTAAAGATCTTTCATGGGCTTCTGCTGCTGCATCCTGATTGTACCACATACATTACTCTCTAAGCTTCACAACCCTGCAAGAGGATTGCTGTTGGACCCATTCACGGGTAAGGAGATCACCTGACAAAGGAGAAGTGATTAATTGAGCCAGGTTTATCCTTTCCCCACAGCCCAGGTTTTTTCCATGATGGAAACAGGCAAGTAACTTGAGAAGGCAAATACAGAGCCTGGATTTGAACCCGGAGCTATCTGTTTCCATTACATCAATAACTCAAAAACTTAGCAAGAATGAGAAAGGGAAATATTTTGCCTTCTTTGGCCTCAGATTTCAGTTCTGAGCTCAAACTGGAGAGCTGGTATGATTCACAGGATTGGACAGGGGCCAACCCAGAGATGTATCTCCTGTCTTCTCAACATGGAGCCTAGATTCAAGTGTAGCTAGAAGAACAGGATTCTACTGACTTGAATACCCATGAACTAAAGAAAATCTAGAAGGACGATGAGAACAGCACCTACTGAGTACCTACTGAGTACCTACTAAGTGCCAGGGACTGTGTGAAATCCTTAAATATCTTACTCATCCCAATCCCGCGGGGAAGGTATTTTCTGTTACCTGTAACTGCTGGGGCTAGCCACAGGACACACCACATCTCCTCCGCCCCGCCCTCAGAGAGATAGGCTTTTCTGTGGAATGCCAGGCTGTGCCCACACATACTCTGTAGCTGTTAGGACGCTGTCAGCACACACGCTAAAATCACCTGTCTGAAATAGAGTATAGAAGAATCCCTGTGAGTGTCTCTGGTGGAAAATGGAAGTGATCCTGTGCTCTAGAAGGAAATCCTCTAACTTTCCGAATAGCTGTAATGAGTTTGAAATTGAGAGTTCCCAATCCACTTGTGCTGCTTTGGCTCCTTCATGCCTCATTTTCAGCTCCTGTTTAATATTACTGTAGTGCCTGGTGTCAAGTACAAGCTTTGGACTTAGATTTGGGTTCAAATCCAAGATGGGTTCACATGGAGCTATGAATAGTACCCATGCCTCTAAATTAAATGAGAAATTGGAAGTAAATGAGAAAATGGAAGTACAGAACTCTGCACAGCACCCAGCGCATGATAAGTGCTCAATAAATGGCAGCTGTTATTATTGCCAAACTGTCACCAAGTCCTGACTAAATAAGCATCTATGAAACATTATTAAAATAGAAATGACAAGTGGGAAGAATTAACCAGAAATCTCTGCATTATCCAGGGTAAGTGCCTTCTAATTCAAAACAATAAGAAACAGGAAAACTCAAAAGAGTAAAGACATACATGTGGCCAGAGAACTAGGAGTGAAAGACAAGAGGGCTCTCATGGGGGAATGATGAGGAAGGAGGGGAGAGAAGGTGTTGTTATACCTTCATCATTGGAGAAGAAAATGATTCCTCTTACTTTGAGCGGAGGGCTCAAGACCTTTCCTTATTAAGTAGCGGAGTCCCAAATGCTGAGCTCTGGCCACAGCTTGTTTTCAGGACATTCAGAGATCAAATCACATGGTGTTGTTTTGTGTGTATGGATTCCATCTGAAGGATCTTGAGAAAAGGCAAAACATCAAAGATCAAGCAGGGTATGGTGGAAGAACCACATATGGTCAGATACAGAAAAGGTCTTCTGGGCTTCTTGAACATCCCATAGAAACTCTTTATTATTGGACTCTTTTTGCTGTATGTTTTTCATCTCTTTCCCCTACCGGATTATAAACCCTCCCAGGCAAGAACCTCACTTCGTGTTCTCCAAGGGTCCTTTCCAGCCCTAAAACACCATGACTGTAGTAGGCAGAATGAACCCCCAAAGACACCCACATCTAATCCATAGAGCCTGTGAATGCTACATTATGTAGCAAGAGGGACTTTGCAGATATAATTAAGGTTGTGGACTTTAAAATAGGGAGATTATCTTGGATTATCCATTAGGTAAGCCTAACCTAATCACATGAGCTCTTGATAACACAGAATATTCTCTGGCTGGAGGTAAGAGAGATGAGACAGAAAGGGAGATCAGAGAGCTGTGGAATATGAGGACTCGACTAGCGTTAAAGATGAGGGAAATGCAGGCAGCTTCTACAAGTTGAGAACCCCAGGCTGCCAGAAAGCATATGGGGACTTCAGTCCCACAGCAGCATGCCACTGAATTCTGCCAACATCCTGAGTGAGCATGGAAGCAGATTCTCCCCTGGAGCTTCCAGATAAGTGCTCAGGGCAGCCAAGGCCTTGACTTCAGCCCCGTGAGGCCTGGAGCAGAGAAACCAGTCAAACCCCCCCAGACTTCCGAGCAGCAGAACTGTGAGATAAATTGAGGTAAGCCACTACGCTTACGGTAATCTGTTACAGCAGCAATAGAAAACTAATACAAACATTAATAACTAAAACCAGTACTTGGTACAACAGCATTTCCCCATACATCGTTTCACTTAATCTTCAACAACAAGCATGACTATATTATTGCTGCCCTAGTTTAGGAAACTGATGCTCAGGGAGGATACATAACTTGCTCAGGTGACCAGCTAATGAGTGCTTGAGTCAGAATTCACACTCAGGTTTCAACTTCAGGGAGCGTGGTCACCTACACTGCAGCTGTTATCCTGTGGCCTTAAGGTTCTGCTGTCTTCAGCTAAGTAAAAATGGACTTCGGAAAAGACAAAAACAGACAAACAGACTCGGACTGCTTTCCCACGATGAAAACTGAAAAGCTTTCAATACTCATTTCTTTTCTGTTTCTTTCAAAGATATCTAGTAAGTCACAGAACAAGCCAAGTTATAAACAATAAGTATAAAAAAAAAAAAAAGGACCAAGTCTTCTGACACAGAGAAGAAAAGAAGATTTTGATAAATGGCAAAAGGAGAAATCCTCGAGTGGGTGTCAAGGAAGTATTTCCTGCCATTCAGATGCTCTTGTAGCCATTGTTAAGGCACATCTTCCACAGGTGCCGTTTTGCCAGCCTGGTTCAGCAGCATCTCTGTGTTGGAGCTCTCAGTCCACTCTTGACCAGTTTTGGTTGTCGGGAAGTTCAACAGATTTTTAGTCTGAAATTCCCCTTTTATAATTCTTCCCATTAGTTCTAATAACTAAGCAAAATAACCCCTCCCTCTCTTTGGTCTTTCCATCTCTCGAACATCTGTGAACTGTTATCACACCCTGCCCTTGGGCATCACTTCGCCAAGCTGAAGGCTTTGGTCTGCTTGCCTAGGTCAGTCTTTCCCTTATACTGTTGTAACTTCACATCTGAACTTCTTTTCCATATATTTCTGTTCAAATGAAGTGTTTAATCTTGAACAGTGTTCTGCACACAGAAGGTGCTATATTCTAAAAGGTGAATTACACAATAATTTACAAAGAAAAAGAAACGTACTGGTGTTTCGTAGTTGGTTAGAAAACTGTAGCATTTACTGCTTCTCAGCCTGCAATTTATTTTATTTTATTTTTTTAAAGATTTTTTATTTATTTATTTGACAGAGAGAAGAGATCACAAGTAGGCAGAGAGGCAGGCAGAGAGAGAGGGGGAAGCAGGCTCCCTGATGAGCAGAGAGCCCGATGCAGGGCTCGATCCCAGGACCCTGAGATCATGACCTGAGCCGAAGGCAGAGGCTTAACCCACTGAGCCACCCAGGCCACTCAGCCTGCAATTTAAATAAACAGTGGACTACAATGAATTTCCCCCAGTTTTGCATAAAAGTTTATGGCCACAAATTCAGTAAATAAAAGGTCTAATGCTTACTACATGCTGTTGAAAACAGCACTGTGAATATTTACAAAGTATTTAAATAACTGTTAATAGGATAGGTTAAATGGACATCACTCTTTGCAATAAAATTTGGATATGATACATTAAAAAAAATATTTCTCCAAGAAGTCTGGCTAAAATTCCATGCCAGATTAAACTTCCTGCCAAATAGAATCAGACGCCACATTTCTTAAGGGCCAGAAATCTGGCTCCATGTTCTCTGTTCTAACCAAGAACTAAAGAGCTGTTTGTTTGCAACGGTTTCCAGATAGATATTAATACTGGACCTTTCCAGTTGATTTTGTAACTCTCTATTGAGAAAAACTCTTAAAATTTGGTCAGACGCAGCTGTGGTTCCTGATAGCATATAATTCCTTCAGGGGGCCCTTATTAGCTGTTTAGTACCATACCCCCAACTCCTAATTCATATCAGTGTGGTCTCTAAACAAACCAGTCCCACAGAGTAATCTACCCAGTAATTTACAGTCTGGCTGATGACCATTTTTTTCTGGTCAATAACATCCAGCAAAGTCTTTGTGTTCAGACGGCAGCTATGCTATGGGCAGCTAAAACTGTAATCTTTAGCTGAAATGCAAACCTTCTGTAAGTCAAACTAAATAATTCTATATCCATTCATTAAGTTACAGAGACTATTACATCTTCATGAAAATGTAAGGATGTGGACAGTCCATAAAAATATGCAAATTGTCCCCAATCCTGAAGCTAGCATATTATCTGAACTCAAAAGATTTTCACAAAATGTTCCAAAGAATAAATTCCTTCCAGTTAAAAAATTTCTCAAATAACATTAGGAACCATCTATTGAGTACCTACTGTGTGGCTTGACATTTTAAAGCTATAATTGCTAATCCTCACAGCTAGCAAGGTAGAATTATTATTCCATTTTCACAAAGGGAGAAGGAAGCTCAGAGTCCTTACTTATTATTAGCTCAAAGTCCCACAACTGTTTAAGTGCCAGAGCTAGAACCAAAACCCACATCTGATGGGCCCCAAGTTTCCTATACCAGGCTGCTCTAAAGTATTATTTTTTGAAACTGCTAGGGTTTCAGAAGATAAAGCTATTAAGTAGAGGATTTAATTTCATATTTCTTAAGGTGACATATATGGGAAAAAAAAACGGGTTTATATTTATATGTAATTGACACTTTCAAAGGGATTTTCCGTTTAAAAAGAACTTTAATGGGGCGCCCGGGTGGCTCAGTCTGTTAAGCGTCTGCCTTCAGCTCAGGTCATGATCCCAGGGTCCTAGAATCGAGTGCCGCATTGGGCTCCTTGTTCAGCGGGCAGCCTTCTTCTCCCTCTGCCTCTGCCCCTCCCCCCTGCTCATTCTCTCTCTCTGTCTCAAATAAATAAAATCTTAAATAAATAAATAAAAAAATAAAAAGAACTTTAATGATCATTGTCTAAAACTCAAGAAACTTTACTGATGCTTACTCTGGTAGACACTGTATTAAACCAAGACACAGAGATGAATTAACATAGAGTTTCTACCTTCAAGGTGTTCACAGTCTAATGAGACTATTAAAAAAGAATTAAGAGTGTCCCCCTTTTGCAAGAAACTAAAGACTGATGAGGTCTAAGTGCCTTGCTCTGACTTAGCTTCCCAGAGGCAGACGGGACCTGATCCGAGATTCTTCTGATCACACCTCAGTGACTCTTCCACACCCTGCCTCCACATTCACTTCCTAGTCTTACTCTCCATTATTGTTTCTCTATAAATTCAACAAGGACTGTAGAAATCGGAGAGTCCGAATTCATCTGTACAAGCACAGCAACAAGGCTGATGATTTCAATGCTCACAGAACCCACTGGGCCACTTTGTTTTTAAAACCGTAATAAAACCACGAACTGACTTTTATTATTCGGGCTGCTTCAATCTTACACTGAAAGACTGTTCTAAGAAGCTGCGAGTATTTTCGAAGAAAGAGCAGGGTAAGTCAGGCTAAAGGAGAACTCTTAATGTCCTCTTTCATCATTAGGGCAACAGAAGGTCATTGTAATAGAGAATGCATTTCTGTGACACGACTCCTATACTCAGAAATGCCCCCTGTGAATTGTTTTTAAATTGTTATTCAACTTCTCTCGTTCATTTACTTAATGACAGCAAGCCAAGACTTTGTGCTGGGGGGATGGAAACTGGACACATGAGATGCAGTTTCTGTTCAGGGGAAACAGAAACAAATTACTACAAAGGAATGATTAACTCCACTTGTGGCTAACAGGGACAGCCTCCTGAAAGCTAAGGCAGGAAAAGGATGAAAAGGAATTTGCCAAGAGGACTGGGGTGGGAGCAGGGAGAAAATGGTGCGAGTGGGCACAGAGAACAGCAAGATGTTGTTGCAAAATGCGTGATATGCAAGATGACCTAACTTAGAACTGAAAGCATTAGCTAATGTGCTTGCTCTGTATTAATCACTTGGAAACGGAGCATATCACTACCAAATTTCTGTTATTATTCATAGCTCATTATGAAACCAATTGCAATCTATATTTTATCTCTACTACTCCGGTGAAATTGATTTTGTAAGTGATCACCAGTGACTTCCATGTTGCCAAATTTAATCCAATACACACTCTCAGACATCATCCTACTTGACCTTACAGAGCAAAGGACACAGATGACCATTCCCACCTTTTGACTATATATACTCTCTTCTTGAGAAATGTCTCTCAACCTCTCTAGTCCCTCTTCTTCATCCCCTTTGCCAGATCCTCCTCCTCTACCTGATCTCTAAAGCTGAAGTTCCTCAAGGCTTACTCCACTCCCCTCCTTGCCTCCCCAGATGACAGTCATCCCTATAGCTTTAAATACCTCCCAGATGCTCATGAATTCCAAATGTGTATCTCTAAGCTGACCTCACCTCTGAGCTCGTCTTGTAAATCCAACTGCCTCTCTGATATCTCCACTTGCCAACCTCTCAGGTATCTCCAAGTTAACAAGTTTAAAAGTAGACCTTATTATTTCAGCTGCTCTCCCGAATATCCACTTGTCCCCTAGTCATACCCGTCATGACACCTGGAAGTCATTCTTGTCCCTACCTCCAGTCATCAAATTCTGTCAGCTGTCCCTCTGCCGACTTTTCCATGTCCATCTCTGCCACCAACACCCTAGTCCAGGACACCATCTTGTTGCACCTGGACATCCACTCTCCAGCCCCCTTCCCCCAGTAAGGGGGTACATTCCCCACACAGCCGCCACAGTGACAGTTTAAGTCATTTCATTCCCCTGCTTACAGCCGTTCTGCAAAGGTCATAGTTCTTTCATAAATATTTTAACTCTATCCTCTCCTTCTGGTACCTGGTAAGATTTTGAAGTTAGGTGGGGCATGTGACTTTCTTTGGACGATGAAATGAGAGCAAAGGTGATATGTATCATTTTGGGGTGGAAACTTTAAGAGCCAGAGAGAGAATACTTCACCTTTTTCTCTTCCTCTGCCTTGACGATCACAATGCTCCAGGTGATAGCTGATCCATTAGCTTGGGTCCTAGACTTAGGATATAATGGCAAAGTGGATATGCAGCATGAGTGAGACATAAATGGATATAAAGCTACATCTTCAGCAGATCCCAAGTGTCTTACCATAATGAATAAATTCCAGTACAATTGGTTCCTACGTGCCTGCCTATGCAACCCCATCTTGGACCTCCAATTCACTAGATTCCATTCACATTCGCCCCTTCCCACTCCTCACGCACTGTTCTTCGCATGGTTCACTCCTCAACCTTTATACCTCAGCTTAAATATTAGCCCCTCGAAGGGGTCTCCCTTGACCACTTTCTCGAAGAAGCCCCCTCACTGCGATTCTGCATCCCGGCATCCTGACCACTTTCTTCGTGGCACATCACAGTCTGTAGTAATTATCCACCTCTTTGGTGAACTGTCTCTCCCTCTAGGTTGTAAGCACCACGAGGGGAAGAGCTCATCACTACCTCCTGGGCCCAGCATCGCACCTTTAATATATTACCCTGTATTTGGTAGGCACTCAATAACTACTTGTTAAGTAAGTGAACAAAGGAAAAAAGATTTCAAAAGTGGGACCTAAGAAGACAATACAGACATATCACCTACGCTAGAGGCGAGAGGTGGCAGTTGTGGGAACAGTAAGGGAACTCACGTTTACTGAGTGACTATGTTGTACCTAACACTAATAGGTGCTTTACTTATGATCTCTCTCTAGATTCTCAATAATCCTAGGTCAATATTAATATCTTCACTTTATAGATCAGGCAACTGAGACTCAACCTGCTCAAGCAGCAAAAGCAGTAGCAGCAGCAGTTTTAGCCCAGATCTGTTAATCTTTCCTCCAAACCTTGATGCTTCCTTCCCTAGAAATTAAATTGCTACTAACTAGATTTCATCATTAAGTTTCTAGTATATGTAAAAAATGCATATATACAAATACATTTCTACCCCAAGAATCAGGTTTTTTTCTCTTTTTTTTTTTTGTTTGTCCTAAAGCCTATTTCACGTGTCTCTTGTTATCGGGGACAAGTACAACAGGATGATAAAGTAGAACCAAACTACAGATAAATCAGACATTCTTTTGGAACTTTTTTCTTGAAATCTTTTTCTTCTCAGAGTAAAGAAGCTACTACAGTTGGGAAGTAGGTCTGAATTCTGTTCTGAGTTCACTTTATAGAATTTAGATTGGGATGCCTGGGTGGCCAAGTCGGTTGAGAAGTCAGTCTTCCACTCTGGTCATGATCCCCGGGTCCCGGGATCAAGCCCCGCATCGGGCTCTCTGCTCGGCGGGGAGCCTGCTTCTCCCTCTCCTACTCCCCTTGCTTGTGTTCCCTCTACCGCTGTCTCTCTGTCAAAAAACAAACAAACAAACAAAAAAAAACAAAAAAACAAAAGACAACTAGTGATTCTATCAGAGTAACCAGTACATAACACCTAGATAACACACACTATAACTCCCCCAATGTTTCTCTTACTCTCTCAGTGAGAAGACCCTGAACAAAAAGGACATACACAATAAACACAAAGGAGATCAGGAAGAGCTATTTTAATTTTCTATTAAACATTCTTCCAAAAGCATTATTTTACCCCATATCTTACTGAGTTATAAGAAATAACATTAGCATTAGAAAAAGCAGGAATTAATTAATTTAATTTAATTAATTAATTAAATTAATTAATTAATTAAATGTGGATAATTAATTAAACTAAACTTATATGAAATAGGAAAATGAGAACATAGGACTGAGAGCTTTACAGATGGTTTGAAAACTGTGCACCTCAAAGCAAACTTTATTTGTTCAATTATTTTTAACAACAGCGTTTTATGACCAATACACTGATTTTTTTCAAGAAGGAAAGACATTCAAAAAATGTTTTTATTTTAAAAATAGGCCTGCATTCAGCTGTAGATCTTTTCCCCCAAGCTCTCATCAGATTTATTTTGATTTGGGAAAAAAATACCATTTGGTGGCATGAAATGCAAAATTTAAGTTTTTTTTGATCATTTTGCAATATGTACAAATGTTGAATCATTATGTTGTACACCTGAAACTAAATATTATATGTCAATTATATTTCAATTAAAAATATACTAAAAACTCAACAATTAAGAAAATAAAAACTTGATTAAAAATGAAAAAAAATTAAAACACCTGAGTACAGAATTTTAAAAACTATTAATGGAAAATAGATTAAGGACGTTAAATGCACAACATTAATTACTGGCCAGCTCCTGGTATTCGGTTTCTTCCCTAGTTCTCCAGAGGAAAACTTAAGTTGAATCTTCAGCAGAATGATCTTTAAATATACTTTATAAGCAAAATGAGAGCTTTTGTTTACATAGTTTTTAGATTTTGCTGTTCCTAATTTTATTCTGAAACTTGATTTTACCCCAAACCATAATTACCGTATTAACTTTGTAATGTAATTCAGCTAGCAGTAGTACATCATCAGGCTCTATCCACCCAGAGCTTCGGAAAAATAGGATTGGTCACACCCATTTAAAAACAAATCTCACGCTATTTGCCAATGTGTAGTTTCTAAGTTCTGACAATGAAATATATGGATATATATCTATATATCTCATCTTAATTTGCAAAAGTAGGCAAAAGGAGTTCTTCACAGCTTAGCTTTGCCCGGCTGAAGCTGAAGATTTTGTAACTTCATAGCCAGACCCATGTTGCCAGTGATTTTCAATTTGCCTTGAAAGAAGGCCTGTAAGAAGAAAGAAAATTTATTACTTGGTGGTTTTTTTTGTTTTGTGATTTCTGATATTTCTAGACAATCCAGCCCTGAGATCATTTATTTATCCGGGTTTTTTAAACTTTCTTCAAAATATGAAGTTTGGCTTTCTGGAATAGATTTAAAACTAGATTCCTCAAAAGGAAGGCTTTGTAAAAAGCACGCTTTACAAAGAGCAGTCACACAACACATCTTTTCCAAATGTCTTCTCCTAGAAATTGAGTCTGCCTTTATCTGCCTTCGTCACCGGTCGTACATTTTCCAAATAGGAGGTAAAGTCGGTTCATATTTGTTTGGATGGATTTGCTTAAAAATACTACATGTGGATCAAGAATATATGAACTGAGGGGTGCCTGGCTGGCTCAGTTGGTGGAGCATGTGACTCGATCTCTGGGTTGTGAACTCAAGTCCCACAGTGGGTGTAGACGTTACTTAAAAATAAAATCTTAACAACAACAACAACAACAACAAATGAACTGAAGTTTTCAGTAGTCTGCTGGGAAAAAAAGCACATGCATAAACACACTTAGATACTCTTGGGATTCAATACAATGCGGATGAAGTGTCACCAAATTGTGTTTCCTTTTTTAGTCTACATGATAAAGGACTGATCCCTACAGAGGGAGGACAGGCAGCCTGCTGAGACTGAGGTGCTGGTGTCAATCTTTGGCTCAAGAAGGAGAATCAAACCAATCCGAAGTGCAGAGCCACAATTTGTTCCATTTAACAACTGCCTGGGATTAGATCACTTGATGTTTGCTAAATTTATCATGTAACAAAATCCTGGGAAAACTTTACAGAAATAATAGCAAATTTGGGAACATAGCATGATTTCCTTGCTATGATCTCAGTCTTTTAACACAATTGTTAAAATAAGGAAAAGCTAGATGAAAAAAGTTTCTAGTAGTCTCAGCTTTTTAAGCAAGTATATTAAGAAGTTAGGAGCTCTTCTGCATTATCCACAGGAACGCAAAGAACTCTGCTCTTTCTACACCTTCTAGTAAGGGTGACTAATTCCTTTTTTTTCCCCTCCTCTGTCTGGACAAACTAAATATTTCCTTTCTATATGGCACACAGCCTTCTGTCTGATGACTTAAAGGTCAGGTGTCTCAGAACACAATATATTTAACATATGTCCTTAAAAAATATGGACCAGCAGTACCTAAAAGAGACCATCTTTCTTTTTTTTTTTAATTAAAAGAGAAAATGACTTTTTATTTACTAATTATTACAAAGAAAACATGAGTCTTCACTCTTTAGGGAAGGCAAACATAAGGATCATTTTAATCTGGCTCCTAGGTGTTCTTCGGTGTGCTTTACACTGGAGAGCACACTGCTTTGTTTCAACTGTAGCCAAACACTGAAAATATCATTTCCAATGCATTTAATGGTTTCCAGTCAAATCCTCTAAGTATAAGGGAAGACCATTAGCATATTAACAGAAATATCTGTGATTTTTATCTTTACTTCCTTTGAGTGCTAACAGGTGTTCAAGAAAAATAAGCTGATTCTTTGCTCCCCCAAATGGGTGGTAAACAGATAAACTGAGAATGAGGACAGCTGATGTGTGAAGTCTGGTCACCCTGCCAAGGAAGTGCATGGAGTGCACAGTGGAACAAGGAGCAGTGGGTGGGAAGGAGGAAGACAGCCAGCTCCTTTACTGGTGGCCTCTGTTTTGTCCAGAATTTTCGAGCAGGCTCCGTGGGTGGAGATATCCGTGCTAGTGGTGTAGAGTAAGCTGAAACATCACAGATGCGAGTCTCTCACTTGTGAAAGCATCAACTGAAATAGGCTGAGTTGCTTAGAGAAAGCATTTTAAAAAGGAATACTCGTATGCATCAGATTTAGTTGTTTTAGCCAATCTTTTGGATTACCGGGGGGCTGTTGGAATGAGACCTAAAACAGAGCAGGCTGAGGCAACAGAAAAATAAGTTCACAATGCAAAGCAGCATCTCAGTTCCTTTTTGTTTTTTCTCTGGCTAATGAGAGCTCAGTGCATCAAGTCTGTTCATTGCTGGGTGACTAACGAGGAGAAGACCCTCTATGATTGGGGACCAGGAAAACCCATACAAGACATCAATACACTTCAGACAAATACAACTTAATCCAGCAACTATTTAGTGAAAACCTAAAAATGTCAGGTACCGTGCTAAGTTCTGGAGACGTGAGGACAAAAAGGATGTGGTTTGTTTCTCTGAGACACTCACGATCTAATGGAAAGGAAATAGGCGCAATGTGAGTAATCTAATGTGACAAGTGCTAAGCTTGCTTCCAGTAGATGGCCCAGAAGAGGGACTGGCTACAGTTCCCCAGCAACTTGTAAGAAGGTCTTTGGGGATAACATCTGAGCTAATTTTGAGAGAAAAGGAGTTTGTCAGGGAAGGCAGTTCAGACAAAAAGAGCATAGGCAAAGAGAGGAAATGTAAAAGGTCATGCGTTTGTTCACATCACTCCCTCCCCCTGGATTGCTCCTGCTCTCCTCTGTGCACTGCTAACTTCTGGTCATTCTTACAACTCAGTGAAAGTGTCGCTTCCTTTGTGAGGCTCTCTCTCATGGTCCAGGAAGACATGGCGCCCCCCACCGCCGCCCATAAGCTAGGCACGGCACCCTGGACTGGATATTCGGCTACACTTACTCCTTTACGGATTTGTCTCATACCAAATCGTGAATGCCCTGTGCAGGAGAACTCTTTCTTATTCATCTGGGTACTTCTAACACACAAGACAGTGCCTGGCGCCACAAATGTTTGTCATTTGTTAAGCGAACATTTTAGGGAACACTGAGTTTTGTGGCTTTGACCACTTTGCACTCTATGGTATGAGGCTGAGGCAGGAGATGAAACGGAGTGGACTAAAAGACCCACCTACTAGGAGTAAATAAGTTCCATCATACTTACCGACTGAGGATTCATTTTACCAGTCATCAAAGCCAGTAAGTCCGAGTCAGCCATTGTGATTGTGCAGTCAGCCTTCTTATCTAAAACAGAGATATGTAGGAAAAGAAAGGAGACGAGGGGAGTATTCAGTTTCATGTACACGCTTTAGTCAAAAGCCACTGACTGTAACAGCTCGCCTCCAGTACAGGAGCATTGTAGGGAAAAGGGTACTCACGTACTCTTCTGTGGCAGACTGGTAAAATGTGGCATAAATTACAAGCAACCTCAATATTTAACAAGAGGGAATCGGTTAAATTAATTACTGGGGCACCTGGGTGGCACAGTCGGTTAAGCGTCCGACTCTTGGTTTTGGCTCAGGTTGTGATCTCAGGGTCATGAGATTAAGCCCTGTGTTGGGCTCCACGCTCAGTGTCAAGTCTGCTTGAGATTCTCTCTCCCTCTCTCTCTAAAATAAATAAATAAATCTTTAAAAGAAATTAATTATCATATTCATATAATGGGATACAATTCAATCATTAGATGATGTGGATCTACATTTACTGACCTGAAAAAAGGTTTATGTTATATTGTGTCATGTATGATACTGTTATACAAGCCAGTTACAAAACAAACTGTGAGCATGGTCTCACTTCTGCTTAAAAACAGATATTCAATTATATATATGTAGAAAAAAACATCTATAGGGGCGCCTGGGCGACTCAGTGGGTTAAGCCTCTGCCTTCGGCTCAGGTCATGATCTCAGGGTCCTGGGATCGAGCCCCACATTGGGCTCTCTGCTCAGCAGGGAGCCTGCTTCCCCCCCTCTCTCTGCCTGCTTATGATCTCTCTGTCAAATAACTAAATAAAATCTTTAAAAAAAATCTATAAACTTAGACACCACTGTATTAATAGTAGTTACTGTGGTGCCCAGACTCTAAGGTGACCCCTGTAATGCCTGCCTCCTGTGTTCATGCCTTTGGATGTGCCCTTGAGTGTGGGCAGGACCTGTGACTTGCTTCTAGCCAAGAGAATCTGGCAAAAGAGATGGGATGTCATGCTTGTGGTTCTGATATGCTATATAAGACTCTGTCTTGCTAGCAGATTCACTCTCTCTCCTGCTGGCCCTGAATAAGCTAGCTGCTGTGCGGGGGGTGGGGGGGGGGCGTGCATATGCAAAGGGGCATGGGGGGGGGGGGGGGAGGGCGGCTAGTCTTTAGGAGCTGATGAAGACTCTGGCCTATGGCCAGCAAAAAAAACTGAAGTTATCATTCTCCATAGCTGCAAGGGAATGAATTCTGGCAGCAACCTGAGTAAACCTGGACACGCACCCCTCCGCAGTCAAGCCTCCAGATAAGAACCTAGCTCTATGCAACAGCTTTACTGCAGCCTGTAAAACTCTATGCAGAGGACCCAGCTAAGCCCTCCTCAGCCAACTTACCCATGGAAACTGTGAGGTAGTAGAGGGAGGGGCAGGTGACACCAAGGTTTTTTTATTGTTGGAATCTTTTCTGATGACCAGCTGAAGAGCTGTACTGAAATACAACTTGTATGCCTTCTGCATTTTTTTTTTTTAAAGATTTTATTTATTTATTTGTCAGAGAGAGAGAGCACAAGCAGGCAGAGTGGCAGGCAGAGGCAGAGGGAGAAGCAGGCTCCCTGCCGAGCAAGGAGCCCGATGTAGGACTCGATCCCAGGACCCTGGGATCATGACCTGAGCCGAAGGCAGCCGCTTAACCAACTGAGCCACCCAGGCGTCCCACCTTTTGCATTTTTAAAGCCTGCTTCTTGAATTTAAGCAGAGGGATAGCGTTCAAAGAGCCAGCTCATCCTGTGACATGTATGAAAAGATATATCTGTACTTTGAGGTCCCTTTCAAATGCTGTTTGCTAGACTTCTCAAGTGTTTCAACTGCTACATTCAAGTGCTTCACAAGTCCAAGATGCTGGATGCCATATGGCATGGAAAACTCAAGACTCTGGGCAAAGCTTATGGCTGAAATATGAAATGTACTGTCCCAATATAAAACAGTAATTATTTGACCTTTGGAAAAAAAATTTAAAAAGAACAAATTATTGATGTTACATGCAACAACATGAATGAATCTCGGTGAAAAAAGCAGGCTCAAAAAACTATATACTGGGGCACCTGGCTGGCTCAGTCAGTGGAGCGTGCAACTCTTGATCTTGTGGTTTTAAGTTCAAGTCTCACATTGGGTGTAGAGATTACTTAAAAATAAAACCTTAAAACAAAGCAAATACTGTATGTTTCCATTTATATGACATTCTGGAAAAGGTAAAGCTACAGGGACAGAAAGAATAGTGGTTGCCAGGGCCTGAGGGTAGGAGAAGGGGATTGACTACAAAGGGACATGAGAATACTTTTTGGGGTGATGGAAATATTTTATCTCTTGATTTTTCGTGATGATTACACAAATATATGCATTTGCCTAAATGAGCAGAATTATACATCTAAAAAGAGTAGATTTTATTGTACTAAATTATACCTCAATGAACCCAAGTTAAGAAGGAAAACAACTGACAGTACCAAGTACTATCAAAAACGTGGAGCAAATGAGACTCTCATATAATGTGCAAGGTAATGTAAAACAGTATAACCACATCAAAAAACTGGCTATGCTGAACCTTATGATCTAGTATTTCTACTGGTTATATGCCAAATGGAAATGAGTATACACATCCACTATAAGACCCATATGAGAATGTTCATAACAGCTTTATTCATAGGCCCCAAAATGGGAACACTGAAAAGACATATCAACCATGGAATTATAAATTCTGGGGCATTCACATAGCAAAAACAAACCACTGCTACATACAACGATATAAAAGAATCTTAAAGGGGTGCCTGGGTGGCTCAGTCGTTAAGCGTCTGCCTATAACTCAGGTCATGATCCCAGGGTCCTGGGATTGAGCCCCGTGTCAGACTCCCTGCTCAGTGGGAAGCCTGCTTCTCCCTCTCCCACTCCCCTGCTTATATTCCCTCTCTCGCTGTCTCTCTGTCAAATAAATAAATCAAATCTTAAAAAAAAAAATCTTATGATGTTGAGCAAAAAACCCCCAAACCTAAAAGAGTAAGTACTGTATGAGTCCATGTAAATGAATTTCCAAAATAATCGAAATCAATCTATGGTGATAGAATTTGGAAGAATGGTTTCTTGTGGGAGAGGACAGTGATAGCAGGGGGCATGAGAGAGGCTTCTAGAGTGCTGGTAACATTCTGCAGTTTGATCTGGGAGATATATTTATCTGTAACATTTATCAGGCTGTACACTTCAAATTTATGCCTTTTACTATAAGCTAGACTTGAACAGAAATTTTACACAAAACAAAAAAACAGGTGGTGGGTTGTTGGATTTGGCCCAGAGGCCATAGTTTGTCAACCTCTAACATAGATGGTGGGATTATAGGAGAGTAATTTTTCCATTTTGTTTCTCTATCTTTTCTAATGTTTTTTATACTAAGCATGTATTACTTATACTACAAAATTTTAAAAATATTTTTAAAAGTTTTTATTTATTTTTTTAGAGAGTGCATGCACGTGAGGTTGGAGGAGGAGCAGAGAGAGAGGGACAGAGAGCATTCTTTTTTTTCTTTTTTTAAAGATTTTATTTATTTATTTGAGACAGAGAGAGCACAAGCAGGGGGAGCAGCAGGAAGAGAGAGGGAGAGAGGGAGAAGCAGGCTCCCCACTGAGCAGGGAGCCTGATGCGGGGCTCGATCCCAGGACCCTGAGATCATGACCCGAGCCGAAGGCAGACGCTTAACCAACTGAGCCACCCAGGCATCCTGACAGAGAGCATCTTAAGCAGGCTCCACATCCAATGAGGAGCCCATCTTGGGGCTCAGTCTCACAACCCTAAGATCATGACCTGAGCAGAAATCAAGAGTTGGACACTTAACAGACTTAGCCACCCATGTGTCCCTAAAAATATTAATTTTAATATCAAAGTATAAAGAATAAAAAGATTGCACAACAAAGACTAATATCTCATTGCTAAACCAGCCATGTCTACCTTGGACAAATAAGGAATTTTGAGTGCAAAAGGAAAAATTCACCAAGAAAAAAATCTGTCAGCAGCCAGTGTCTTAGACAATTAGTATAACCATAGTCCTCTAATAATTGGCTCCTCCTCAAATTAAATTTGGCCTCTCCCTGAAACCAAGTCACTTTCAGCTTACTATTCTGTTTTATTTTTCTTTACTGCATTTATGTGAAATTACCTGACTTATTTGTATATATTTTCTGTATTTGTCCACTAGAATAAACACTTCATAAGGACAGGGCCCTTGTCAGTTTTGTTTACTACTATATGCCTGGAACCTTGAAGAGTGCCCGACACATAAAGGGCAATCACTAAATACTTGCTGAATAAGCAGATTATGTAGAGTTCAAATGATTACCAAATCATGGCCCAATAGCTAATCAGATAATCCGTGCCTTAATAAGAGATTAGGGGTTGCTATAGTCTGAATGTTTGTGTCCCCTGCAAAACTCCCATGTTGAAATCCTAACACCCTATGTGATGGTATTAGTAGGTGGAGAGGTTAGGAGTGTAGACCCTAATGAATGGGATTAGTGTCTTATAAAAGAATCGCCAAAGAGACCCCCTATCCCCTTCCACCATGTGAGTCCACAGCGAGAAGGCACTGGCTACACACCAGCAAGAGGGTCCTTCCCAAGTGACCTGGCTGACACCTTGATCTTGGACTTCCAGGTTCCAGAACTGTGAGAAATAACTTTGTGTTCCTTATAAGCTATTCAGTCTGTGGTATTTTGTTACAGCAGCCCAAACGGACGAAGATAGTAGTAAGTTATTAAAGCACAGCATGCCCATATTATTAAATAGTTAAAACAAGACTGAAAGCTAAAAGTTTTTATTGCATGTCTTAGAACTCAGGGATAGACCCTAAAAAGACTGAGCTTCAATGGCTATTCCATCTTTGCTTCTAACAAAATTTTATTATAACTGGGAAAAAATGTGTGAAGCTTTGAAAATGAAGGGATTTATAGTCTAAAAAATTCAGTTCCCATGTGGATTTTTATCATTAAAGATCAGGGTGGGAAAAAAAGCTAGCAAACTGAGATCGCTGGATTTGATTTATAGTTGGACTTGATTCTAACATTTCAGGAAAGGACTCTCAGTCATTGGAAAGTGAGTTTAGGGGCGCCTGGGTGGCTCAGTCAGTTAAGTGCCCAATTCTTCACTTCGACTCAGGTCATGATCTCAGGGTTGTGAAATCGAGCCTCACGTCGGGCTCCATGCTGGGTATTGAGCCTGCTTAGGATTGTCTCTCTCTCCTTCTCCCTCTGCCTTCCCCCCACCCACCCCTCTTTAAAAAAAAAAGAAAGAAAGAAAGTGTGTTTAGGGAAGTCTGCTACTGCTGCAATTATCAGCACTATTGCTCTCATTATGCTGAGCACTTCACATCCATGGACTCATTTGATTTTTCTAACAACCCTATGAGGATTAGAGAGGTCAAACAACTTGCTCACAATCACACAGCTAAAGAAGAGGTTGAGCTAGATATGAAAGCAGATTCTTGCTGCTAAAGCCCATTATTCCCAAGCTCTATGGCTTCTGATTGTTACAGGAAGGATACAAACGTTGAACAGCTCAGTTTGTTGTTGTTAAGTAGGTTCCATGCCCAAAGTGGGGCTTGAACTCACAACCCTGAGATCAAGACCTGAGCTGAAATCAAGAGTGAGATGCTTAAACAAATGAGCTACCCAGGTGCCCCAACAGCTCAGTTTTAATTGGGCCTTCACCAATGTAGATGCTTTCTCAGTTCCCGAAACCCTTTTGCAGAGTTTCAAGACACGTCTCACGTGGTCAAGCAAAAAAATTAATGTTTAATATATGTACTGGGGAGGAAGCAATGATTTACTAAGCACTTACTATGCTAAAGTGCTTTACATACCTCATTTAATGCTCACAACAGCTCCATGGATAGAAATTATTCTCACCATTTTCTAGATAAGACAATTGGACTCAGAGAAAGTATACAACTAATAAGTGACAGGGCTGTGGTCTGAGCCCAGTTTGTGTGTCTCCAAAGGCTATGCTCTTTCTACTGTACCTTGGGGATACGGGACCCCGAGGCCTTCTATATCATGTTGCCCACAAAGGGGCAGGCTTGAGAACTCAAGTTGATGCTGAGAGGGCAGAATAAAGGAATGAAAGATAATGTGTCATGTTAAGATTAATCAAAGTTGGCTTCCTAGAGATATGCTGTATGAGTTGTTTTAAAGGAGAAGAGGGAGGGGCAGAATTCATAGATAAAGACACCTAGGCAGGAGGAAAAGAGTATGGAAAATGCATATTAAATCTAAAAGTCCTTAATATAACCATCTGTATAATCACTACCAAACTCTTAGAATATAAGCAAGTGAAATACTTTTAAGGGAATCTTACTTCGTCAACAGTAAGTAAACCTCTCAACACTGTGCACATGCCAAAAGAACTAGCAATTCTCTTTAAGATGCTAGTTCAAACTAGGACAGGTTATTAATGCTTTAACATAGCTGATCTCTAACAAATGGGCATTTGTTGGCTGATGTAAACGGAGCTGGCTATTTCCAGTGGTGGCTTTTACTGGGTAAGTCCATATTTCGACGCCACTCCTAGCTGCCAACAAGTGTCAGTTTCAGCAGAAATTACCTTGCTCCAGGATAAAATCCCTTCAGGTCTGGGATGGGGCACCTAATATGGGCAGAGCTCACAGCCAGAATACATATACCGGGAGTAAGGTTTTTTGAAATTATTTAATAGCTTTCCATAAGCATATTATCTTTCATGACAAACAATAATAAAGAACAGGAAAATTTTATTTTTAGTATCACCTTATCATTTGCCTGGGAGTATCAGAATATAATCCTTATAAAATAAGTATTTTCCAAAAGTTCTTATTTTTAAAAGCTTAAATCTAGATGAAGCATGCAGTTTTTCTTCCGATGCCACATTAGAGTGGCAGCTCATAAAACGCAAACTTATAGTTATTTTTCTGCCTACTCATTTTGAGGGTTTGAAAAAAAGCGGCTATATGTAATTCGGGAACTTTCCACCACATTACCATGCTGCCCACACAAGATGCCCTTACTACTGCCTCTTCCTTCATGAATCTCTAGTTGATTCCTTATTCAACATCGCCACTAGACATTTTCTCCTGTCTCCAAGCTCTAAACTCTATCCCAAGAGCTCTACAAACCTCCTTTCTACCTCAAAATGCTCCTGAATATTTATCTACCCTCTCAGAGAAAGAAGTATCATCCCTCCTTGCTACTTGCTAAAGCTAACCCTCCTTCCCCCTGTGCTCCTGACATCATCCACTCCTCCAGGACCTCCCTCAATAACGTATCGGTAATGAAACTCTCCCATCTTTCAGAGATTTCCTTCTACATAGCTTCCAGGTCCCATCAACTTCACCCCAAATACCCTGGTAACTACGATGGAACAACACCTTCTTTTTCTCACTGCCAACACTCAGGCTATCCTTTTTGCTCACTTAGACGGTGGCAACATCCATCCTCCTAACTGCTCTCTCTGCATCTGATTTCTCCCTTTCCAATTCATCAGATCTAATGTATCAGCTTCATCCTCTAAAACACAGCCCTTTCACTTTTCTACCTACAAAGCTTTAATTGGATTGATTATATATCAAATCACTTGCAAAGCTCATAGCATGGTATTTTAAGCTTTCCAAAAAGGTGGTCCCCATACATTGTATTTTTTAATTGCACCAGGCTTGCGATCAAACAAGAGAAATGAAACATAAAATACAACATACAAAATGTAACCTGCTGAATACTTACTAAGCATCATTCATTCATTTTGCTGTTCATTTTTAAAATATTTATTTTACTGAAGGCCTACCATGTATCAGGTACTACTGTGGGCAATGGGAATGCAGCAGTGAATCTAACAGGCAAAAAGCTCTGTCTTCACGGAGTTTACAATTCAAGTGGAGAAAGACAATAAGGAAATAACTAAAATATTATAGAGTATATCAGAGGACAATAAGTGCTATAAAGAAAAAGAAGGCAGCAAAGGACAATAGGGAATGGTTAACAGGGCTGTGATTTAAAAGCATTAAGGCTGGGGCGCCTGGGTGGCTCAGTCAGTTAAGTGTTTTGCCTTTGGCTCAGGTCATGATCCTAGGCTCCTGGGATCGAGCCCCACATTGGGCTCCCTGCTCAGCAAGGAGCCTGCTTCTCCCTATCCCTCTGCCTGCTGCCCCTCCACTCTCTACCAAATAGTTAAGTAAAATATTTTTAAAATAAACAGATAAAATAAAAGCATTAAGATTAAGGAAGGGCTCACTGAGAAGGTGACATCTGGGCAAAGATCCAAAGGAAATGAGAGAACAAGCCATGAGGATATTAAGGGAAGACAATTTCAGGCAGAGGAAATATAGTAGAAAGCCCCTAAACTGGGAAACCCTATGTTTCAGCAATGGCAAGGAGGCCAGTGTGACTGTAGCAAAGTAAGGGAGAGTGTAGTAAAACAGAGAAAAGTGGGGCCAGATCATGTAATGCCAGTATAAGAACTCTGGCTTTTACTGAGTGAGCTAAAAGCGTCTGGATGGCTTTGAGCAGAGGAGAGTCACAGTCTGACTTAAATAAAAAGCTCACTCCAGCTGGTGCGTGGAGAAGAACCTGCAGGGGGCAAGGTCAGAAACAGGGAGACCAGGCAAAAAAATGATGGAGGCTTAGACCCAGGCGGTAGTAGTAGAGGAAAACAGAATTTGCTGATGGATTAGACTGTGAAAAGAGGAGTCATGAAGACTTCAAAGTTTTTGGACCAAGGAACTAGTAGGACAAAGAACCACTTTATGGAGATGAGGAAGATGATGGGAGGAATAGATAATTAAAGGGGAGTAGGAACAAATCAGGAGTTCAGTTTTATACATGTTAGCTTCGGGATACCTATCAAGTATCCAAGTAAACTTGTCAATTGAGCAATTGGATATACACCTGGAATTCAGGGGCTGAGTCCGTGCTGAAGACACCTGGGAGTGAGCAGTGTAGGGATGGCTTTAAAAGCATGAGACTAGAGGGGATCCCTAGGGAATGGAGCTAGAACTGAGCCTTGGGGCATGCCAACATTAAGAAATTTGGAGATGATGGGGCACCTGGGTGGCTCAGTGGGTTGAAACCTCTGCCTTCGGCTCAGGTCATGATCTCAGGGTCCTGGGATCGAGCCCCGCATCGGGCTCTCTGCTCAGCGGGGAGCCTGCTTCCCCCTCTCTCTCTGCCTGCCTCTCTGCCTACTTGTGATCTCTCTCTCTGTCAAATAAATGAATAAAATCTTAAAAAAAAAAAAAAGAGAGAAAGAAATTTGGAGATGAGGAGAAAACAGAAAGAGAGGCCAGTAAGGGGCATCCAGTGGGTTGAGGAAAGCCTAGAAGTGTAATATCATGAAGGCTGAGAATGAACCACTGAATTTAGCAACATGGTGGTCACCGGTGATGTTGACAAGAATAGTTTTGGAACAGTGATGCGGATAAAAGCTGACTGAAGCGAGTTCAAGAAAGGCTGGAATGAGAGGAAGTGGAGATAGTGAGTATAGACAGGACTTTCGAGGCCCTGTAACATGCTGGAGCATGTGCTTTATAGGATACTTAAGAGAGAATTCTCTTAATCTTTACATCAACCCTACAAAATAGGTACCATTTATTATTCCCATCTACAGATCAGAAAATTGAGGCTCAGAGAAGTTTAATAATTTTTTCAAAGCCAGAATCTGTGAATGGCAAGGCCAGGACCCCCACCCAAGTTTGTCTAATTCTAAAGCCTAAATTTGGCAGCTCTGTGATGGAGCCTCCCAATCTCTGAGAGGAGGCAGCTGTGACCTATTCCTATTCCCAAGGATTCACCAGTTCTTTTAACAAGGTCCTACACCTCTGAAGCCAGCCCTTTTGGGAAACACCAAATCAGATCCCCATTTCCCCTCGCGTATTTGTCAGGGTTCCTATAAATGAAGTCATCACTGCACTGACCTGAGTTAGGAAGCACTGATCCTTTGCCATTCTTCACATCCACCACCCAGGTGGCTTCTTTACCCTCAGGCCCGTCCTTCACCTTGAAGGCAAAAATACCACCGATTTTCTTCACAAACTGTTCCCCTTCCTGGAAAGGAAAAATAAAACAAAAAACACTGGGAGTTATGTTTGTTTCTCTGGCTTTTTCTCTAAATTGAATGTTTAAATAGATACATGACGTGAGCAGCTGGGCCAGCAGCAGTCCCTAAGCTCCCTCAGGATCTGTTACCCAGAAAAATGTGAACGGCAACAGTCAACAACTCCCTCATCTGCCAAATCTTTTGTTAAAAATGGCTTTCTGGATACAAGTGGTGGAAGAAAAGGGAGAATAGGGGTTGCACGGCAGTATGTACCACTGAAGTAGCTTTCCCTTATCTCAGTAATTTTTTTTTAACTCTTTTTTTTTTTAAAGATTTTATTTATTTATTTGACAGAGAGAGAGATCACAAGTAGGCAGAGAGGCAGGCAGAGAGAGAGGGGGAAGCAGGCTCCCCACCGAGCAGAGAGCCCGATGCGGGGCTCGATCCCAGGACCCTGGGATCATGACATGAGCCGAAGGCAGAGGCTTTAACCCACTGAGCCACCCAGGCGCCCCATCTCAGTAATTTCTTAAAGATTCACTCTGGCCTGTCTAAATGTAGGAACGCCCCATTCCCTCTTCCTTTGCAGGTAAATTCCTTTACATATGTTTCTGGTTTCCCACAATCAGGACCTAAAGACAAGGGATTCCGAAAGCAAAGTCTTTTATTCTGAGGAGGGTGGGGAAGCTGACAAAGTTTTTTTCTGGATTAGTATAAAGAATTACACAAATAATACACCAACCACCAACTGCTTTTGAATCTTGAGGGAATGAAACTGAAAAAATAACCTCAGATCCGTATCTCTGTAGGTTGGTTTCCATTCTCCCTCCCTCTTCCCTTCATTCCTACTTTTTATTTCATCGTTCCTTATAGAAATACTTGTTGATCAAAACAATGATTGGCACCAGACACTGTTCTAGGTACTGAGAATACAGAAGTAGGAGTTAGAAGGGTAAATGATCACTATGATCACTACGATCACTATGACAACACTGGGATAAAGGGAAGCAGAGGGGACTAACTAAGCTAAGGCAGCTGGCAGGGTGAAAAATGAAAGGATGACACCATGCTCACATGCCTTTCTTAAAAAATAAATAAAAAACATGGTAATTCTGCTGCAATTACTTTTCTTTAAAGAAACACATTTTTGGGGTGCCTGGATGGCTCAGTCGGTTAAGCATCCAACTCTTGATTTCGGCTCAGGTCATGATCTCAGGGTTGTGAGATGGAGCCCCATGTCAGGTTCTGTGCTGGGCGTGGAGCCTGCTTAAGATTCTCTCTCCCTTTCCCTCTGCTCCTCCTCTTATGCCCTCGCTCTAAAATAAATAAATAAATCTTAAAAAAAAAAAGAAACACATTTTCTGTGGGAAAAATAGGAAATGTTGGTAAGCAAAAAGAAAATACAAATCATTCATAATTTTACTACTCAGAGAAAATAATATTTTGATATAATTCCCCTCCATCTTTTTTCTCTGCATATGTTTTCATAAATGGGATCACATTTTACATGTTTTGTAATCCGCTTTTATGTTTCATATCATTATCCTCATTTCTGTGTCATTAAATATTCTTCTACATAATTTTAAATGACCACATACAGTCTTTATTTGTGTAAATGTACTATACTTCATCTAACCAATACTTTGCTTGATATTTAGATTCTTACTTCTGGCACATGTAACAATGCTATGAATAATATTCTTACATCTAAATATTTTTACATAGCCTCATTAATTGAAGCTTAAATTCCTAGAATGAAACACTGCTAATTAATAACACTGTATCTGAAATCATCTTTGGTTTGAATTCCTGCTCTGCCATGTCCTTCATAACCCAGAGCAAGTTACTAAACCTCTCTGAACCTCAGTTTTCTTATCTGTGAAATTGAGATGACAGTAGCTACTGTGATAGAGTTGTATGGTATTTAAAGACCCACAAAGCACAGTGTAACTGCTCAATAAATGTTAGCATTTTGTTGTTTTTGCTGTTGTTATTTTACTCTATGATCTGTGTGCTATTCCTGTGCCAATATTATAGTTTTATAATGTACTTTATACTTTGGTACAATAAATCCCCATTATAATTCCTTTCTTCCAAATATTCTTGGACATTTTTTCCCTCTACGAGTACATTATAATAATTTAGTTAGTTCTTCTCCCCACCAAAATGCTGTTGGATATATGGAGTTACATAAAATCTGTTAGATCAGTTTGAGGGAGAATATCTTCACAATATTAAGTCCTCCCATCCATGAATATGGTATATCTTCAAGGTTTTTTTTGATGTCTGTTGGTAACATTTTGTCAATTTTTTCCCATATAGGCTTTTGTACATTTCTTACCAAGTTTATTCTTAGGTGTTTTACATTTTATATGGCTCTTGTTAATATTTTTATTACATTTCATGAGTGGGTTATTGCAAATATATAAAAAACATATTAATCTTTGAATGTTTATTCTAGAACTGGCTACCTTTTATAATCTCTAATAGTTTTTATTTCCCACCTTCATTTCAGCCTTACATTCCTGCAATGATTTAGACACAAGATTCTTCCTTTTAGTATTATATCCATTTTTAAATTTTTTTAACTTATTTTATTTAAATTTAATTAGTTAACATATCATTAGTTAACAACTAGTTCAATTAGTTTAATTAGTTAACATATCAATTTCAGGTACAGAGTTCAGTTATTCATCCATTAGATATAACACCCAGTGCTCATTACATCACATGCCTTCCTTAATGCCCATCACCCAGTCACCCCATCCCCCCCCACCTCCCCTCTAGCAACCCTCAGTTTGTTTCCTAGAGTTAAGAGTTTCTTATGGTTTGTCTAATATTCATTCTTTTAAAAAAGATTTAAGTGTTTGATATGTTTAGGCACTGTGGTATAAGTACCTGAAATACTCAAATAATTATTATCCCTGAGGAACTTGTATAGACTGATTATCAGATACTAACCTCTGTTTCTATGTGAGCAGAGAGCCTGGCCTAAGTTCTTTCCTTCTTTTTGTTGTGTTTTGTATTTTAGTATATTCGAAGTTGTGCAACCAACACCACTAGAATGTTCTTACCACCCCAAAAAAGAAACCCACAGTCACTAGTAGTCATCCCCCTTCTCCTCTCCTGCTAGCCTCTGGCAACCACCAATCTACTTTCTATCTCTGTGGATTTGCTTATTCTGGACATATCATATAAATGGAATCACACAATACATGGTCTCTTGTGACTTTTACTTAGCATCTTTCACTTAACAAAATTTTTTTTTTTTAAAGATTTTATTTATTTATTTGTCAGAGAGAGAGAGCACAAGCAGGCAGAGAGAGAGGGAGAAGCAGGCTCCCCGCTGAGCAAGGAGACGGATGTGGGACTCGATCCGAGGACCCTGGGATCATGACCTGAGCCGAAGGCAGCCGCTTAACCAACTGAGCCACCCAGGCGTCCCTTAACAAAATGTTTTTAAGGTTCACCCAATTCATGCTGAAATATGTATCAGTAATTCATTCCTTTTTTTATGACCAAATAACATTCCATTGTATGGATGTGGCACATTTCATTTAGTCATTCATCAGTTGCTGGTTGCTTCCCTTTTTTAGCTATTATGAATAATACTCCATGGACACTTGTGTACGAGTTTTTTACATGAAAACAGGCTCTAATTTTTCTTAGGTATATATTTAGAAGTGAAATTTTCTGGGTCATAAGGTGATGTTTAACTTTATGAGAAACTACCAAACTGTTTTCTAAAGTAGCTGCACCATGTTACAATCCTACCAGCAATGAATGAAGGTTCCAATTTTTCTACACCCCACAGACTTTTGTCTTATTTTATTTTTCTATTTAACGTTTTTAGGTTTAATTGTTTTTTAGTAACCTCTACACCCAATGTGGGGCTCGAACTCATGACCCTAAGATCAACAGTCACATGCTCTTCTGACTAAATCAGCCAGGCACCCAGGCTTTTGTCTTTTTAATGGTAGTCACCCTAATGTGTGTGTCAATCTTTTTCATATACTAGATAACACACCTGAACCTATTCAGAAACAACCATGTGTCTTAGATTCTAAAGAAGCTATTCCAAAAACATTTACTCTAGGCCTACTTATCTCAACAATCACGGGGTCGTTTCTTACATGTGGGTGTCTTGGAATTAACTATCGATATTTTCCAGTCAAACCAAGAAAGCAAAATTTCTTACCAGATTTTTTTTTTTTTAAAGACTTTATTTATTCATTTCTCAGACAGAGAGAGAAAGAGAGAGAGAGAAAGCACAAGATGGGGGAGCGGCAGGCAGAGGGAAAGCAGGCTCCCCACTGAGCAAGGAGCCTGACATGGGACTTAATTCCAGGACCCTGGGATCATGACCTGAGCTGAAGGCAGACGCTTCACCAAGGTGCCCTTCTTGTAAGATTTTTAAAGATAAATTCTCTTATTTTGGCTTCCCTTAAAATATCTCACTCAAATTATTCTAAGTTATTAGCTGTAGGAGAAATTATTAATGACAATATTTTTAGGGCTATAAAGTTTTCAAATCCTTTTATATACATTATTTCTTTAATCTCCATAAAACCTTGTAAGTAGTTGGACAGGTATTTAGCTCATTGAACAGAAAAAAAACAACTGAGGCTCATAAAGGTCAAGAACCCTTTGGACTATTCTTTATCCTGTTTCCAAGTAACCATTCTAATATAACCCATCTAACACTAACATAAGCCATCTAACACTTCCAGGTGTGAATTTCTTAAATGTGGTTCCCCAGAGCCTACAGGAGGGAGGTTTGTCTTTACATACCATTCAAGATTCTTCATAATCTGAGGGATATTTATCTGTTCCTATCCAGTCACTTTTTTCATCCTTCTCAGGCTTTATGTTCCAACAATACTGATCATCTTGAATTTCATAAACATATGTGTCTCCATGCCCTTGCTTATGCCCTGTCCCAGCTCACTCACCTCCTCCTATTCACACTCCCACCCCAACTGCATCAAGTCCTCGCTCACTTGCTAATTCTCCCGGGAAAGCTTTTCTACCTGTATTGGACACTTTGATAGCCCTTTGCACGTGCATCCACGTTTCTTGTTAAAGCAGTATTTTTTTTCTCCTGGGAAAATCTCTCCCTGTCTATCTTCCCACTGAACTCTGTTCCCTGAAGGGCAGGGACATATAGTTAGTAAACAGTACAACCAGAACTCAGTCCCAGTTTGGTTTAACTTCAAATTCAATGCTCTTGTTGTCTGACCATACCATACTGCAAAGTAGGTTACATCAATATTTCCAACTTTAGCCCATGAAAGCAGTGTGTCTTCATAAATGAATTTTAAGTTCAAGTCTTCTCCACATTCCTTGAGATCTTTTATTCCTCAAGTTTCTTTGAAGGCAATCTAGAAGAGTGGGTTAATAATCCTGGTATGATGGGCCACCCAAAAGCCAGGCTTCCTTTGGGGCCAGCAGCTCATGAATGACTATTTCTAGGTGCATCCATGCCATCTGCATGCACAATGCCTCAGAAACAGACACCAACAAGTCAGAGCAGGAAAACACCAGCAAACATTTAGAAATTCTACTTCGTGTACTTGGAGAGAAATTCTTTCCACCTCCTTAAAACCGATGTAGATTAATTTTACACTTGCTGTTACTTTTAAGATCTGATCCTCTTATAAAATAACATTTTTCATCGAAGAAGTGAGATATGGTAAGGAAATGGACAAGGAGAGAGTTAAAAGAGGAAAGAAAATACACATTTGTTGAGAAACTAAAGATCATTAATACTAAGAAAGTTCTAAGTGCCTCCTTCAGTGAAAAAAAGTATGTCTTTCTGAGTAGGCAAAAGGTCAAGGAGTAGGTTCTGTCTCAAACTTAACTGGAACAAAAAGTTAAGACAGAATTCAAAGAAGGGCAATGGGTATTGCTAACAGACAAAAGTGGAAATAAAATCTCTGGCCAGATTTCCTGCGCTAATGCAGAAAACACATGAATCGACAAAAGATTCCAAGACTTTCACTTTCTAGTCCTCACAAACATTTAGGAAACTTACAGTCGTGGGAAGGAAACAAGGGGACAAGGTCCCCACAAGTGAGGTTACAGAGGGAGGAGAAAAGAATTAAAATGGGAGCCGGAGGAATAAATTGCAAAGCTAAAAGAAGACTGTGAAATAAAAATAGCACTGCTTTGTTAATCTGAATATGTGCTGCTGAAGTGAGCACATGCTTTTGTTAATCTGAATAATGAAGTATTCAATGATTGACATATAGCTTACCAGATACTCTCTAATTATTTTTATTTGATTTTTTTGGACAGAATAAAGTTGGGAAAGAAAAAAAAAGAGACAACTTGGCAGAAGCAATTATCCTATGGGTTGCTCTGCAGGTAAATACTGGTGGCGAGAAAAAAATCAAGCTGAGCCCTGATAAAGTCCAACTTCAGTTCAGTGGACATATATAATGTAAGTAATTAAACAATAACAAGAGGGGCACCTGACTGGCTCAGTCAGGAGAGCATGCAACTCCTGATCTCAGGGTCAAGTGTTCGAGTCCCATGTTGGGGGTAGAGATTATTTAAAAAACAAACAAAAAAACCAATAATGAGATATTTTTTTCCTATTAGATTGGCAAAGATTTTTACTTTTTAAATTTTTTAATAGATTTTTATTTATTTGATGGAGAGAGAGAGAGAGCACAAGCAGTGGGAGCAGCAGAGGGAGAAGCAGGCTCTCTGCTGAGCAGAAAGCTGGATGCAGGGCTCGATCCCACGACCCTGGGATCAAGACCAGAGCCGAACGCAGATGCTTAACCAACTAAGCTACCCAGGTGCCCCACAGATTGGCAAAGATTTTTAAAAGACCACCCAACACACAGCACCAGAGAAGGTGTAAGGAAAAAACAATCACTCCCATGAATTGTTATTAAGTTTGTAAACTAGTGCCCTCTTTTTGGTGGATACCTTGGCAATACATACCAAAAAGCAAAATACATATACCCAACGACTCAACAATTTCCCTTTATTTATGCTAAGATGATAATGGCATTAAGTACTTAAAGATGAGTAAAAAAGGAAATTTATTTATTTATTTATTTGTTTGTTTTTAAAAGATTTTATTTATTTATTTGACAGAGAGAGAGAGAGAGATCACGAGTAGGCAGAGAGGCAGGCAGAGAGAGAGGGGGAAGCAGGCTCCCCGCTGAGCAGGGAGCCCGATGCGGAGTTCGATCCCAGGACCCTGAGATCACCACCCGAGCCAAAGGCAGAGGCCTTAACCCACTGAGCCACCCAGGCGCCCCAGAAAAGGAAATTTATTATACCACTATTTTACTTGCAAACTTTAAATACAAACAATGTTCATTATAGGAGGCTAGCTAAATAGATTATGATATATAAATTCAAAGTGTACTAGGTGGTCATTAAAACTGATGATGAGGATTTATATTTATGTGGATGGAACACTGTCAAGAGAAAAAAGCAGGTTATAAAACAGGTATAACCCCCCACGTGGGTGTATCCCCACAAGATGGTGGCAGGACAGGTCTGCAGCTCCTGGACCAGCGCCTGCCTGCCCAGAACCGGTAAACCTGGCCCTCTCTACCTTAGGAAGGTCACTGATCATGAAAATCCTAGAAACGCAGCGTCCTTTGTGAAGACACATCAGTCGCACTGACTGTTTTCCACTCACAGTGCAACCAATCACCTTAGATGTTAATAAATTCTTTGTGCTACAATGAAGGAGTTAGGACATATGCATAATGTATGTCTTTCACACTGTAGCACAAATGAAATACACAGCTTAACTGTTCCGAATTCTTTTATTTCAGCCCACTTTGGTCAGCTTAATAGATGTGTAATTGGAATTGTGTGACTGTGGTTGTAACTGTGTCTTATTAGTCTGAATATTAAAATCAGTAATGATATCCCAAGATGCCTTCAGGTGTGAAACGATGATGTAAATATGTAATTTTGCTTAAAGAGAACAGCTCTCAAAAATAAAAAATAGCTCTCTTTTTTAAAAAAGTTACTGTCAGATTGCCTTAGTATAATTATCCATCAAGAACTGATCATTGTACATAAAAATAAATTTGTATACAGAATACAATTTAAAAATCCAACAGGTATCCTATGATCCTAGTTATGTAGAACCGCATACTCACAGAGAGAGGTCTGAAACAATGTCAACCACCACTAACATTTTAGTGAACTCTAAGTAATGGTATTTCAGGAGATTTTTAATTTTTCTTTTTCATATGTTCTGTATAGTGTGAATGTTTTTTTTAAAGATTTTATTTATTTATTTGTCAGAGACAGAGAGAGGGAGAGAACGAGTACAAGCAAGGGGAGTGGTAGGCAGAGGCAGAGGGAGAAGCAGGCGCCGCACTGAGCAAGGAGCCTGTCCTGGGATCATGACCTGAGCCAAAGGCAGACCCTTAACCAACTGAGCCACCCAGGCATTCCGTATGAATTTCTTTTAAATTAGCATTATTTTTACAAAAAAAAAAAAAAAAAAAATACTACTTTGAAAAAACAAGCACCAAAAAAAAAAAAAGAAAAAACAAGCACAAAAGATTTCTTTTTATAAGGAGTGTTGATATTAGGTACCTTTAAAGACTCACTTTAAATACTATTCTTTTTTAATGGTTCTAAGGTCCTTTTAATTCAGAAGGAAATTACATCAAAATAAGTGAGAATCACTTTACATAAGATCTTTGTCTAAAATTATCTCCCTGACAAAGAGAGGGCTGAGGAGAGTGAAAAGGACCACAGATTGTCGGAATATTTTACTATAGTTCCTTATAGAACTCAAGTGTGGAGATTTGTACATCCCTGAAATGCACTCTTATCAGAATTACAGAGAAACTGTAATAGACACTCAGAAATCTAAAATGCACTCAATACTTGACAATATCATATAAATTTTTAACTTGTATCATTTCATGGCAACACCAGAAATCTATATCCACTTTCTCTAGCCTCAAGGTCCTCTTGGCAGTATTTTGTATAAATCTCACTTACCTCTTCAAGCTTCTTCTCAATCTCCTTAAAGACAACATTTGCCTTAAATCCATCAACTGCAGAGCTGGTTGGAACAGCCTCAATTTGATGAGTTCTAAAAGAACTGGGGAAAAGAATCAATTTCAATCCATGGAGTCATATAGATACTAGGTTTTTCAACATTTAACGGTAGTAATTTCCAAAGAACTCTAAGAACAGAGATGTTGTGGTTCTTACCCAAACAAAATCATAATTAAGTCCACAAAACAATTCAGCTTTTTCTCCCCATTTCCTTCAACACATATTGAATGCTCACTAGGTGCCAGGCATTGTCCTTAAAAATACAGCAAACCAAAGAAGCTTACCTTCATGAAGCTTGTATGCTAGTTGGGGAGAGACAATGAACAAGCAAAAAAAATAAAGGATACAGGGGCACGGGTGGCTCAGTCGGTTGAGTGTCCGACTCTTGGTTTCGGCTCAGGTCATGATCTCATGGGTTGTGAGATCCAGCCCCGGTCAGGCTCCCAGCTCAGGCTCCCAGATCAGTGGGGAGTATGTTTAAAGATTCTCTCTCTCTGCCCTTCCCCCCACTCCTGCAGGTGCCATTCTCTCTCTCAAATAAATAAATCTTAAAAAAATAAAGAAAGAAAGAATACTGTTACTAGGAAAAAATAATGGGGCTCCTAGGTGCCTCAGTCAGCTAAGCGTTCAACTCTTGATTTCGGCTCAGGTTATGATCTCATGGGTTATGAGATCCAGCCCCCATATCAGGCTCTGCGCTCACAGCATAGTCTGCTTGCTCCCCCTCCCTCTGCTCCCTACCCACCCCTGCCCCTGCTCATTCTCTTTCTTTCTCTCTCCCTCTCTCAAATAAATAAATAAAATCTTTTTTAAAAACCATGAAGAAAATAAGGCAGGTTAAAAGGATACAGAGAAAGTATACGTGTGTGTTGGGTATTCTATTTATTTTATTTTATCTAAATTAATTAACATATGGTATATTATTAATTTCAGAGGTAGAGTTCAGTGATTCATCAGTTGCATATAACACCCAGTGCTCATTACATCACGTGCCCTCCTTAATGCCCATCACCCAGTTACCCCATCCTCCCACCCATCTCTCTTCCAGCAACCTTCAACCTAGAATTAAGAGTCTCCTATGGTTTGTCTCCCTCTGATTATGTCTTATTTTTCCCTCCCTTCCCTTAGGGTGTTTTATTTTAGATAGCCTAGTCAGATAGGCCTCTCTGAGGAGGTGATATTTAAATTAGGTCTTCAATCACATAAATGAGTTAGTCATGTAAAAATTTAGGTGGGGAAGCCAGTTCTAAACTTCTAGTATAAAAAACTTGAGGGAAAAACTAGCTTTGCAGTTAAAGGAACTATAAGAAGGCCAGTATGACTGGTGCAGAGCAGAGAAGTAGAAGGATCTAAGGTCACAGAAACATGCAGAGCAAGACAATAAGGAGCTTTAGAGATTATGGTTAGGAGTCTGGGTTTTAAATATAATGAGAAGAACTGTACGTTATAAGCTACAGAGTAGCAAGATCCAATTTATATGTTTTAAAAAAACAAATCTGGCTGCCAGCTGGAAAATTGTAAGGCTGCAAAACAGGCAGCAGGGGAGACTGGTGAAGAGGCTACTGCAGTAGCCCAGCCAAAAGATGATGGTGATGAGAACAGAGTTATAAGCAGAGGCTGGACTCAAGATTTACATTTTACCTGTGACATAGAGATGAATTTAACAACCATCTGCCTATTGGTTGTTTGATAGTTAGGGAGCAACTATAGATAAATGACCTGATACAACAGAAGGAACATAGTCTTTATAGCTACAAAGGCCTGGGTTTGAAGCCCAAGCTTCCTCCACTTACTAGCTATATGATTCTGAGTAAATTACTTCAGCTCTATGCACCTCTAGTGGGGAGGTAGGGAAGAAGGTGGAGAGAGCCAATGACTTTGCATAATTAAACAGAATCCTGGGAAGGGGGAGGCACCTAGCAGAGCCCCAGGCCCATGGTAAAACGTGATAGCATGACTGGTATAGGCTCCAGAGCCTCAAGTGTTAGATACAGACAGAAACTTGAGGGGTCTGAGGAAGAGGAGGGTGTTAGGTAATTTCTCTGACATACCACAGGTTGGCTGTTGGTGGCTGGGACCCAGATGGGGACAACACAGGAAGGATATATTTGAAGCAGTCAAGAGCACAGTGGTTTCTCGGTGAGCCTTTCTTTCTTTCTCTATCCTTTCTCCTTCCTTCTCTTTTTCTTATCTCCCCATCTGCCCCATCCATTTCTCCTTTCTCCTCCCTTCCCTTCTTTCTATCATTTCATAAATATTTAATGAGTGCCTGCTACATACCAAGCATTGTTCAAGGCAGTGGGAGTATAAGGGTGAACGAGTCAGACCCAAGCCCTGTGCTGAGTTTATCTTCTTCTAGTGGAGGAGAAAAAGGAGTAAATAGACAAAATAATTGCAAGTATTAGGAAGCAAACAACAAGAGGAACCTATTTTAGGTAGAGCAGTCCAGGAATGACATCTCAGAGCAACTGAATTTAAGCTAAGACCTTATTAATAGAAGAAAAGGAGCTGGCTATTCAAAGAGGAAACTGCAAAGATCCTGAGAGAGAAAGGAGCTTGGTATGTTAAAAGAAGGTAAAGCAAAATTAGTCACTAGAACACAGTAAGTTGGGGGGAGAGTGATATGAAATGAAATTGGAGAACTAGGCAGGGGCCAGATCATACAAGCTAAAGTAGGGAATTTGGGAAGCTACTGAAATGATTAAGGAAGTGAAATACAGTTGGACCCTTGAACAACACAGTTCTGAACTGCATGGATCCACTAACGTGGATTTTTTCCCATAAATACAGTACATACTGTAGATGTATTTTCTCTTCCTTATGATGTTCTTAGTATCACTTTCTTTTCTCTAACGCACTTTAAGAACACAGTAGATAATATATATAACATACAAAATATGTGTTAACCGACCTTTCATGCTATCCATAGGGCTTCCAACCAACTGTAGGCTCTTAGTAGTTATTAAGTTTTTAGGGAATCAACTGCTTTGGGGAATTTTCAATTGCACAAGGGGTCAGCGCCCCTAGCTCCCACAGTGTTCAAGGGTCAACTGTAGTTTGTTTTGTGATTATTCTTACAACAGTGTGCAGAATGAACTGGGGTGGGGGGGATGCGAGAACAGAGGTGGGAATAATAGTTAGGAGGCTGCTGGAATAGTCCAGGTAAGAAGTGATGGTGGCCTGGACTATAGTTGAGGCAGTCCACCAGTGGAAATGGAGAGAAGAAAGTAGATTCAAGTATATTTTAGAGAAAGAATCCATAGTCTTTGCTACTGAGAAGTGAGGGGGATCTAAGGGTGAGGGGAAAGGGCAAGGATGATTCAGGTGTTCCTAATAACTGAGGGAATGGCAGTATCATGCAGTGATAAAAGGAAGAATGTAGTGGGAGTAGAAGGGATCAAAGTTCCATTTTAGGCACATGGGGTATGAGATGTTTATGAGACAAGAAGGCAGTTGGATGTGAGTCTGGAGCTCAGAGGAGAGGTTGAGGCTGGATATAAAGTGGGGGTAACCATCAACATGATTAAAGTATTTAAGCCCATGGGAACTGATAAACTTGCCTTATCAGCCTTGAGAAAATTACAAGGAAAGAAGAGAGCCCAGGACAACACCCTATGGAAAGAGGAAGCAGCAGCCAATGATACAAAAGGAAAAACCAGAAGAGCATGGTGTTGTAGAAGCTGAGAAAGGAAAAAGAATCTGGGAGAGAGGAATAAACTATGTCAATTGGTGCCAAAGGTCAAATATCCCCCTGGATTTGGCAGCATGGAGAGTACAGGTAACTTTGACAAAAACAATTTGAGGACATGAGAAAGACATGAATTTGAGGGGCCAAGGATAAATTTTGTTATAGCAACTTGAACAGACTAAGACAGCAGGCCTCAATTTATCCAAATACAGCTCAAAACCAAAAAGTAACAACAGAAAAAAGAAATATTGTTCAAAATTGATCTAAATTAAAGGAAAGAAAAGTTTAACTATAAATTAAATGCAACTGGTCACAGCTTTTAAATACGACGTCTCCTCATTTTCTCAGTTCCTACTGCAGCTCTGAACATTTCTTATCCACACTGCTGCAACTGCCTCCTACGGATTCCTGGCCTCTGGTTTCTCCACTATTCAATTCAAAGTAATGCCAGACTGATCTGCTTAAAGGGCAATATAACCACATGATTTTTTGATAGAACTCATTCTATGGGCTCAGTTCCAAACTCCCAGGATTTGAAGGTTTCAAAACCATAATCCAATCTAGTTACAACTGTATCTCTTGTCACCAACACACTATTGACTCTGCCCATCTGCCAAGGCACACACAAAATAATCTACTCTGTACCCACACAGTATAACCGCTCACCAAACCCTGTATCTCAAATCTCTTTCTCTACCTTTCTGCGGGGCAATCCTAGTCATCTGGTTTAAATTTACCTTCTTTGTAGTAATTTCTTCCTCTGGGCTTCAGCAGCGTTTTGAAAAAACTATATGTCTGTCTTCCCCACATACCCAGAAGACTGTACTTGAGAGGCCTAAGCATGTAGCAGTTGCTCCATCAAAGTTAGCTAACTAAGAGGGCACCTGGGTGGCTCAGTGGGTTAAAGTCTCTCAGGTCATGATCTCAGGGTCCTGGGATGGAGCCCCGCATCGGGCTCTCTGCTCCGCGGGAAGCGTGCTTCCCCCTCTCTCTCTGCCTGCCTCTCTGCCTACTTGTGATCTCTCTCTCTGTCAAATAAATAAATAGTCTTAAAAAAAAAAAAGTTAGCTAACTAAGAAACTATGTAAATCAGATCATGTGCAATGGTTACCAGCACCATAATGACTTATAAGAAATATTATTTGGTCATTCAGATGACTAAAATATATTTCTCAGATATATTTGGTCTTCATCCACAGTTCCTGAAAATGCTTCAAAGCCAAAAAGGTGAAACGATATCTTGTTATTATTGAAGGTGACTTAATGGACCCCACCACACATCACTACCACCAGGGAGGGGAGAGGAGCTGGAGACTGACGAACCAATGGCCAATGGCTTGGTCAATCATAATGATGTACTGAAGCCTCCATAAAAAACCCAAGAGGACAGATTTTCAGAGAGCTTCCACACTTAGGAAACCAGAACCCTTCCTCATACCACCAAGCCAGGCCCCAAGCTCTTTTGTTTGGGACCTTGCCCTATGTATCTCTTCATCTTACTATTGATTTGTACTCTTTATCATGTCCTTTAATAAACTGGCAAAACATAAATAAGTGTTTTTCTGAGTTCTGTGAGCCACTGTAGGAGGAGTCATTGGAACCTTCAACCTGTAGCCAGTTGGTCAGAAGCACAGATCTGAGGTTTGTGACACATGTGAAGTGGTGGGTGGGGGCCAGTCTTGTGGGACTGAACCCTTAAGCTGTGGAACCTGATGCCATCTCTGGGCAGACAGCATCAGAACTGAGTTGAATTCAGACCTACGGGTGTCTGAGACTTCTTTGGTGTTTGGGGACAGGGAGTGGGAACTCCCATTCCCCATGTTGGAACTGGATCTAGGGACCCTAAAAGAGTACCTTAAAATGACCTTGTTTAAAACAGAACCACAACCTTGCTTTAAAATATTTGCACCATTAGATTCAGAATCATTTTCCCAACTTTGGCCTTTGTAGTGAGTTATGTTGTATCATTAAGACTATCAATAATACCTTCGGTATTTTCTTACTAGTCATTAATTCTTATTAGTCGTTTGTACAGGTATCCCTGCTTTTCAAAAGTTTATGTTACACCACTTTGCTTTATGAAAGACCTACACTAGTACTTGTTTTTGGTAACCAAAAGAAATCCAAAGAGGATTTTGGTTTTTACCAAAAAAAAAAAAAAGGTAAGAAGAGATAATAGGGCTCAATGTTTGTTTTGCTGCAAGCCATTTTAGAGGCAGTGTGTAGATGGAAAGTGGCACCTCCTCCAAGTTCTCTCCCCAAGAACTACCCTCAGCAGGGAGCCACAGCTCTGAACTGTGTCTGTGAGCATCTGTGGTTATCTCAATTTATTTTGTGCATCCATTAGCAGGATGTGCTTAAGGTATCAGAAAAGCATAATAGAGGTTATTCTGGGGGTCTGGGAAACACTCAAGAATTTTTCCATATAAGTTAATGGTAATTGCTTCTTAGCTTTACACCATTTTAGCTTAAGAAAAATTTCATAGGAATGCTCAAATTTTGGATAGCAGGGGAAACCTGTATATCATCCAGATTTTTTTCATACTTCTGCCTTCCCACAAATATCACTGTAGCTATTTTGAACCAACTCAATCTCCCAATTATTTAGTCTCCTGAAATTAAAAAAACTATGAGAATTCCATGTTTAAAATAGAATGTATTGCCCCAAATTCATAAACTTCCAATCTGAGCAAATTAGATACTATACTAATATGCTGACTCCAGTAGCTCTTTATAGTTTGGCTTTTACTGAGGGTTTTCAACGTCAAATATGAACTGGATGAAATTCTAGAAGACAGTACAGACTGATGATCACCTTTAGGAGGAAACTCAAAAATTCAACATTTTAACACCTTTTTATTTGATTCAACTCAAGGAACATTCACTCTTTATGTCAGAGATTCTTGCAGGGGTGGAGAGAAGTCACAACAGCCTTAAGCCTCAAGGATTTCATATAAGGGGAGTAAAAATGTGGATATACTACAACTAAGCCAAGACTGGATATGGGTCCAGGAGGTACAAAGTGTTGTGGATTTTTTTTTAAAGATTTTATTTATTTATTTGACAGAGAGAGAGAGAGATCACAAGTAGGCAGAGAGGCCCACAGAGAGAGAAGGGGAAGCAGGCTCCCTGCTGAGCAGAGAGCCCATGCGGGGCTCGATCCCAGGACCCTGAGATCATGACCTGAGCCGAAAGCAGAGGCTTTAACCCACTGAGCCACCCAGGCGCCCCAGTGTTGTGGATATTTAAAGGGAGATGGTACCAGAGATGGGCCTTCAATGATAGAATTTTCACAACAGAAATGATATTCCAGACAGAGAAAGAAAAGTGAAAGGACAGACAGAAAAGACTCAAGAGCTTGTAAAACATAAGAATATAATGGATTCTGAAAAGAAGTGTGTTAACATATCCTTTGTGGAACCAAAAGTTTGAATAAATAAATAAATAAATGCCAAGAATTTCAGAAGGAGAAAGGGAGCCAATTAGTGTTGACAGCTACAGCAGGGTTAGAGAACAAGAACAGAAAATAAAGACAGGAACATTTCATAATCAGATCACTGTTAGCCTTACCTGACCTCTGTGATGAGGTCAAAAACTAGACCCTAAGATAGATATTTTAGCATGGACCAAAAAAAAGGGGGGGGGGCAGTATAAAAGGACCATCATAAAAGAAAATAAGGCAAGAAGAAAAGTAAATTTTTATCATATGTAAGACCTGACCATGTTTGCTAACAGAAGGAAAGGAGGCAACAGAAAAGCAAAAATAAAAAGATTCAAAAGGGAGAGGGTATACTTAATATTTGGAACAAAGTTACAGAACGTGGTCGGAAACAATAGCAAGCCAGGCCTTGGAAAGGAAGAGGGACTTTTTGCCTATGGGAAGGATGAATGAGCACTTCTGAGACAAGAGCAAGGAAGTTCAGCGATCCTGAACAAGGCTTGGACTGAAAGTGCTTGGAGATCTGAGGAGCACAGGCATTTGATAAGGACAGGAAGAAAATCAGCAAGAGACAAAAGGGATTCTAGCAGCAGTGAGGGCTTAAGGGCATTCAGTAACATAAACATGCAGAGAGCCAATTAGCATATTTAATAACTTTCTCCAAACAACCTCAGAAGCTTGGGAGGCTATGCAGGCAGACAGAAGTTTTGAGAAAGGAAATCAAAAAGTGAACTTGCCTAAATTAAAATCACTCTGGTTGGCAGGTCTAAGACAAGTAGTTTTAGGTCAGCAGCACTCCGTTTTGACTCTGCTGCCTCCTTTTTTTTTTTTTTTTTTTTTTTAAAGTAGGCTTCGCAACCAGCATGGAGCCCAACGCGGGGCTTGAACTCACCACCCTGAGATCAAGACCTAAGCTGAGATCAAGATCAAGAGTCCCTCGCTTAAACCACTGAGCCACCCAGGAGCTCCTATGCTGCCTCCTTTTTGAACGAAATTTTCCTAAGGCTGGTTAAGTTTAAAAGCTAATTGCCAGTTTAAAGGCTTTAAAGCCAGGCTACCAAAACAAAGTAAAGAGATATTTACGGAGTACTAAGACAATAAAATTTGGACTTTATACTTGTACGTCATCAGCTGTGAAAAGTCAGGAGTCAACAGACAAAACCAGAATGCCACTCACCTGGCAGCTTCAGGAAAACCCATCTTGTAGATGGTCACAACCACAGCTCCTCCAAGGCCTGCGTTATGCTGCAGAGCGACCTTTGCACCGGGAACTTGCCTTTTTCCGGCTTCGCCTCTCAGCTGCCAGCAGAGTTCGGCGCACTGAGCCAGACCTAACAAATCGAACACAGAGCAGTCAGGTTCCGCTGCTAAAAAACCAGCTTTCTCAAGCCAGACAAGAGCTTACGCTGAATCACTGAATCGTGACTTTAATTAAGCCAAAAGAATGTTTGCATAAATAATAACTTCTCTTAAAAGCCATGCGGTTTCTGCAGCCAGTTGTTTTTCCCTTCCTAACTCTATATTTAGACAATATTCAGGCTTAAGAAATTCCCTGCACTCTTTAAAAATCCAACCTGTCATTTTTTGGCGATGTTGAAAAAAAGAACACTGAAGATACTGTTCTCTGGCCCAGGCAAAATGGCATAAAAGTAACTTAACTAATTTTACCATTTTTAATGTGTCAAAAGAAAATAATCTAGGATTTGGGAGTTCACTTTCCATAAAAAGTTTAGCTAGTATGGGTAATTTTCCTACGATTTTCCCCAAATAGTTCTCAACATGAATGGATTTTCATAAGAATAGCATTTGTCTCCTGGATAATAAAACCAAAGGTTTTTAGAGCTGGAAAGAATTTAATGATGTCAGACTGAGAAAGTGTAAGATTAAGTAATTATTAAGTAATAATAATAAAGTAGGCTAATCTAGAGTTGTCTCCTGATTTACACTTGTCTTTCTACCAGACCAGCTATTCAAGGATACCTGAGTTAATGTTCTAACAAGGGGCGCCTGGGTGGCCCAGTCGTTGGGCGTCTGCCTTCGGCTCAGGTCGTGATCCCAGCGTACTGGATCGAGCCCCGCATCAGGCTCCCTACTTGGCGGGAAGCCTGCTTCTCCTTCTCCCGCTCCCCCTGCTTGTGTTCCCTCTCTCGCTATGTCTCTCTCTGTCAAATAAATAAAATCTTAAAAAAAAGAATGTTCTAACAGGATAGACTGGTTTCATCATCGTGGAGCCAGAGCTATGCGATTCTACCTACAATGTCTGTTCTTCCACCTACATGCCCAATCACAGCTTCTGATTCCTGAGTACCTGTGACAATTTCCTACTTATGAACCTGTTAAAAAGAAAAACACAGGTCCAACATGGGGTCATTTAGACCGAGTTCCCAAACTGAGGCTTAAATCTTCACCTAACTGTAGTTTGAAATGCAGTCTTAACTAGTCAGGAATTTTTTGGTCAGTGCCTCTGACACTACCACCTGGGCCCTGTGCGTTCCCCAGAGACGAGGGAGCCTGCATGATAAGAACCTTTGCTTTTCCACCTAAAGGAAAAGCAGGCTTGCCTGGAACAATCCTTTTCTTTTGCTAATAACTTTTGTGCCAAACCTTCCATTTTGTGCAACCCTTCAGAGCCTCCCCCCACTTGCTAAATGGGATGCTGCCCAATTCATGAATCATTTATTAAAGCCAATTAGGTCTTTAAAATTTACTCAGTTGAATTTTTGTTATTTAACAAACCCCAACCTCCCCAAGAAATTTAACTGCCACTTATTTCCAAGCAGTATGTATGTATTTACAGAATATATATCTTAAGCACTGTTTTTTTTTTTAAAGATTTTTATTTATTTATTTGAGAGAGAGAGAAAGCATGAGAAGTGGAAGGTCAGAGGGAGAAGCAGACCCCCCCGCTGAGCAGGAAGCCCGATGTGGGACTCGATCCCGGGACTCGATCCCAGGACTCCAGGATCAAGACCCGAGCCGAAGGCAGTCGCTTAACCAACTGAGCCAGCCAGGCACCCCTCTTAAGCACTGTTTTAAAAATATATAACTCCACAACCTAAATGATTTTTTGAATTATGAACATTCTGAGTACTAATGACGAAGATCAACGTGAAACTTTGGGGCAGTTAATTTTACTAGAAATCTGCCATATAGAAAGCTCAACCACTTAATGAATATGTAAGAGGCAAAAAGTATTCACACCAATCTTATATACACATGGGCAGGACAATACAGCTAATTTTCTTAACAAAACAATAAATAGACATAGTTCACAATATTTGAGAAAATTCTCAACCTCACCTTGATTAAATAGAAAAAACTGCCATTTTTAACCAAATTGGTAAGGGTGCTTTTTTGTTTTGTTTTGTTTTGGGTAAGGATGTTTAAAAATAGGACTAATCAATACTGGGGAGACCACCAAGACAGTCACCTCCATACAGTACTGGTGAAAGTTCAAATCAGCTTTCCCTTTTTGGAAAGCAATGTACAAAATTAGGAGCCTTGAAAATGCCTTGAAAACCATTCTATAGAAATAAGCATAGGCAAAGTTTTACACAAAAACCTATCTTCACATTGTAACAGCGAAAAACTAGATAATCTAGAAGTGAAAAAACTGGGGAATGGTTATATAAATTATGAACTATCCATATAACAAAGTACTATGTTTCTATTTAAAATATTTATAAAATGTTTAACAATTTAGGAAAATTATGATTATGATATGTAATCTTAGTAAAACATGCAAGGAACCAATATTGATCTACCCATCCATCCAACAAATAATTTATGGTCTATTATGTTCCAGACACTCCTCAAGGCTCAGAAGATCCCTCAATAAATAAGGAAGGCATACTCTTTTCCCTCATGAAGCTGACAGTCTTGCAATATAAAGACACAAGCATTTGCAATGCAGTCTGCTGGGGGGGCGGGTAGCCTTACGATAATGCTACCATGGGGATGGGGGGGGTGGTAAGGAGGCAGGCAGAAAGAGGAAGAGAGCAGGAGAAAAAGAAGGTCTTGTCATTTATTTGCTTTTGACAAAAGATGAGTGTCAGTAAGAAAGCATACTGATTATTTGAGCTTTCTGGCAGTCTACTTTCAGAATAAACTGTCATTTCTTTCTTGCATTTCTAGAATCTGGATCTGTGAAGGGTGGCAGTTAAAGTTGGCCTCAGAAATCCACTTGCAAAGAAGGTGCAGCAGTTATGAAAGCATTAGCCTAGGACTTCACTACATATAGTCCGGTTGCTACTAAAAATAAACCATTCAAATATGTAACAAGCACTCCACTAAATACTAATATATAAAGAATTGACAGTGTAATATAAAGTGCTAATAAAGATAAGTACTAAGTGCATTGGAAAACCTCAGAATGGAAAAACTACAGGAAAAAACATCTTGAGATACTACCTGAGGTCTTTTCCTTCTCCTGCTTCCCTGAACCCATCACTCTTCCTTATACCATTAAGACAGCCAAGTACAAAGAAGTCATAATTCAGCTTTAGTTTACATTAGACATCTAAAGGCCTTAGCATAAACAACATAAAAAAAGCATGGTTTTCTACTATCAGAGCCTGGGTTTTTGAGAAAGAAAAGGTCTGCTGAACTTTGAGAGCAAAAAGCTTTAATGGATTTAATGTGCACTAAAGGACGCATATTTATTTAAGAACAGTTTTTCCCTCTAAAGTTATCAATCCACGATACTATCAAATACAAAATATATTTCAAGACCAAAAGTAATATAAAGACATTTTTAGATATACAAAGCTGAAAGATTTCATTACCATACTGCAACACTCACACCGTAGAAATGTTAAAAAGGAAGTCCGTTACTCAGAAGGAAAATGATAGTAGATGGAAAAAAGGATCTACACAAAGGAATGAAGAGCACTGGAAGTAGTAACTACAGGGGTAAATAGATAAGGGGTCTTTTTAAATTATTTAAATCTCTTTAAATAAGATAAAAATAAAATGGAGTCATAAAAGTAATCCAAAAGAAGGCTGAAAAAAAATAAAAAGCAGAAGGGAATAACCAATAGCAGGGACAAAGAGAATACAAATAACAAGACAGACTCAAACCTAACCATATTAATAATCACATCAAATGTAAATAGTCTAAAGACCCCAATTAAAGGCAGAGATGGCCTGAACAGAAGAAAAAAAAGCAAGACTCAACTCAATGATGCTAATGCACTTTAATTTTTTTTAAAGATTATTTTAGAGAGAGAGCAAGCAAGCAAGCAGGGGGAGGGGCCGAGGGAGAGAGGATCCTGAAGCAGACTCCCTCCTGAGCACAGAGCCCAACATGGGGCTCTATCCTAGGACCCCGAGATCAAGACCTGAGCCAAAACCAAGAGTCAGCCACTTAACGAACTGAGCCCCAATGCTAATGCACTTTATTTTTTTTTAATGCACTTTAAATATAAAGTCACAAATAGGTTAAAAGTAAAAGGATGGAAAAAGATATATACCACATTAATACTAGTTAAAATGTGAAAACTGGAAGAGCTATATTCTATCAACCAAAGCAGATTTCAGAGCAAAGACTTACCAAGGAAAAAAGTCCATCTCATAATGATAAAGGGATAAATATAAAACTGTCTTTATTCACAAATGATATGACTGTCTATATATGAAACCTGATGGAGTTTTTTAAAGCTAATAAATTTAATAAGTAGTTTTAGCAAGGATAGATGAAAAATTATACAAGAACTGACTATATTTCTACATACTAGCAATAAAAAATTAAAACTGAAAAATATCATTTACAATAACATCAGAAATATGAAATACCTAGGGATAAATCTGACAAAAGATGTGTAAGACCTATACAGTGAAAACTGTAATACATTGCTGAAGAAAGCTAAAGGAGACCTAAAGAAATGGAGATAAATATTTTGTTTATGTGCCAGAAGACTCACTATTGTTTGGATGTCAATTCCCCCTAAAAAAATCTATACATTCAACATAATCCCCCCAAAATCCCAGGAGGATTTTTTTTAATGGAAATCAACAAGCTGATTCTAAAATTTCTATGGAAATGCAAAGGAGCTAGAGGAGCCAAACAACTCCAAAAAAGAAGAATAAAGTTGAGAGCTAAAGCTACCTAATTTCCAGAACTATTATAAAACTACAATAACCAAAACATGTAAAGACAGACAAATAGATTACTGAATGGAAAAGAGAGTCCAGATATAATGCACACATATTTATGAACAACTGATTTTTTACAAAGGCAATCTATGGAGAAAATATAACTTTTCCAACAAACGGCACTATGTCTACAAATACATTAAGTAAAAAATGAACTTGGATCCATACTTTGTGCCATACACAAAAATTAATTCAAAATGGGTTATAGGTCTCAATGTAAAAGTATAAAACAACTATGAGAAAACACAGGAAAAGGTCTTGATGACCCTGAATTAGACAGAGATTCCTTAGATACAAAACCAGAAATAAATCCATAAAAGAACAAACAGATAAGTGGGAGTTAATAAAAATAAAAAACTTCTGCTCTTCAAAAGACACTACTAAAAGAATGAAAAGGAAGTCACAGACTAGGAGAAAACTTCTGCAAAGCATACATATCAAGAACTTTCAAAACTCAGTAAAAAAACAACCAGGGGCACCCGGGTGGCTCAGTCAATTAAGCATCTGCCTTTGGCCCAGGTCACGATCCTGGGGCTGGAGCAAGGTTGGAGCCCAGAATAGGGCTCCCTGCTCAGCAAGGAGTCTGTTTCTCCCTCTCCCTCTGCCCCTCCCCTCACCTTGTGCTCTCTCTCTCTCTTTCTCAAAGAAATAAAATCTTTAAAAAAAAAAAAAAGAACAACCAATTATGTCCCCAAATAGGCAAAATATTTGAATAGACTCTTCAGAAGATATACAAATGGCAAATAAGCACTTGAAAAAATGGTCAACATCATTCATTAGTCATTAAGAAAATGTAAATTAGGGGCACCTGGGTGGCTCAGTGGGCTAAGCCTCTGCCTTCAGCTCAGGTCATGATCTCAGGGTCCTGGGATCAAGCCCCGCATCGGGCTCTCTGCTCATCAGGGAGCCTGCTTCCCCCTCTCTCTGCCTGCCTCTCTGCCTACTTGTGATCTCTCTCTCTGTCAAATAAACAAATAAAATCTTTAAAAAAAAAGAAAATGTAAATTAAAACCACAAGGAGATGCCACTACACACCAGTTAGAATGACTAAAATTAAAGACTGACCATATCAAGTGTTGATGAGGATGTGGAGGAACGAGAACTCTCATACACTGCTAGTGGGAATGTAAAATGGTATGACTACTTTGGAACTCAGTTTGACAGTTTCTCAAAAGCCAAATTATGGAAAGAGCCAAATGACCATTGACTGGTAAATAGATGAAGAAGATGTGGTAGATAGATACATACATACATACATACATACATACATACATACATACATACGATGGCCTATTACTTGGCCATCAAAAAGAATTAAATCTTGCCATTTGCAATGATGTGGATGGAGCTAGAGGGTATTATGCTAAGTGAAATGAGTCAGAGAAAGACAAATACCATATGATTTCACTCATATGTAGAATTTAAGAAACAAAACAAATGATATTAGGGGAAAAAAAGAGAGAGGCAAACCAAAAAACAGATTCTTAACTATAGAGAACACACTGATGGTTATCAGAGGGGAGGCAGATGGGGGAATGGGTTAAATAGGTGATGAGGATTAAGGAGTGCACTTGTTCTTATGAGCACCAGATGTTGCATGGAAGTGGTGAATCACTAAATTGTACACCTAGAACTAATATTACATGTATGGTAACTAACTGAAATTTAAATAAAAACTTAAAAAAAAGTTAAACACATACCTAGCATATGATGTAGTCATTCCACTCCTAGGTATTTATTCAAGAGAAACCAAATGTTCATACAAAGATTTATACAGGAATGTTCACAGTTCATAGTAGCTTTATTTGTAGTAGCCAAAAACTATAAACAACCCAAATACCCATTAACAATAAATTGTGACATATCCATACAATGAAGGAATAACCTATTGATTCATGCAAAAATAAAAAAATCTCCAGCAGACAAGAACAGAGAATACATACTATAGGGTTCCATTGCATAAAACCCTAGAAAATGCAAATTAATCTATAGTGACATCTCAGTGGCTGCTTTGCATGAGGGGTGAGGAATAATGAGAGGAAGGGATTACACACAGAAGTATATATGAAGAAACCTTTGGTTCATGGATATGTTTACTATCTTGACTGTGGCGATGGTTTCACCGATATACATATATCTGTGTCAGAACTTATTAAATTTTACATTTTAAAATCAGTTGATTATATGTTGATTTTACCTCAATAAAGCCATTAAGATAATAAAATAAAATATGAGACATATAGGCACGATCTTCCTTCTCCCTTCCTTTTACTTGGAAAGAGCAATAAAAGCTGGGGCCTGCTCCTAGCTATCTCTACCTGCCAACGGGTATCAAAAGTAAACACTCTCACTTGGGTTCCATTTCCCCAGGCATTGGAGAGTATTCATTAGAATCTAATGATAAAACTTAACTTTCCTCACATCACGGTGGCAAAAATGCAAAATTCTGGGCAATGGGAATGAGGATAGGTGGCCTACAGGACATGATGAGAGGCTAAAATAGATGCTTTGGTAAAAAGCTACTTAGGGAAGCAGCTCTTTCTGTCCACGGGTCCTGTCTCTGTGCTTTAATAAAACCACCATTCTGCACCAAAAAAGCAAAACAAGGGCTCCTGGGTGGCTCAGTTGGTTAAGCAACTGCCTTCAGCTCAGGTCATGATTCCGGAGTCCCAGGATCGAGTCCCACATCGGGCTCCCAGCTCCGCGGGGAGTCTGCTTCTCCCTCTGACCTTCTCTCCTCTCAGGCTCTCTCTCACTTTCTCTCTCTCTCTCAAATAAATAAATAAAATCTTTAAAAAAAAAAAACAAAAAAACAAAAAAGCAAAACAAAACAAAAACATAAACAAAACCAAAACGAAAAGCTAGTTAGGCCTTACTGACTTACTGACTTTTTAGAGTCAGTATTAGATTCCGGTCTTGCCAGTCATCATCCTAGAATGTATTTCTTTCGGTGACCTCCTGCAGAGTAGAAGAGGCAAGCCATAGTTTGACTATGCTAGGTCTCCTAGCTCAAATTCCATTTACTCTCATTTCATTTTCACCCAAATCCTTAAAACCTAACTTTATAATACCTAAAAAAGGCATTAAAAAACATATAAACAAAAATCACATGATAGAATAGTATGTGTACCATTAAAAACATAAAGAACAATGTGTATTCTGTAGGAGAAATAACTCTATCACATTGTGGAATCAGAACACCTTCGAATTAGAAAGGATCTAAGAGTTCATCAAATCTCAGGCCCTAACAAATGGGCAATTCCCCTCACGACATTCCCATCAAGTTGTTAACTTGTATTTTTCATACACAGCCTCTGTGACAGGCAACACGTGCCCTCAGGACGCAACCTATTACACTCCGAGAAGCCATGTTTGACAGTAATTTCCTCTATCAGCCCAAAATCTAGCTTCCCATGAATTTTTCCTAATTCTTCCCATACTAGACAAGTTTATGCCCTCCGCCCCATACTACTTTTCAGATGTTAAAGGAATAATAATTTATTCAGCCATCCCTTTACATGTGCAAACTCTTGTATTGAGCACTGTTCAGGGTACAGAGACAAAGGAAATACGGAGTCTTTACAGGCTCTTAGTCAGATGCAGGTTTGGTTTTTTTTTTAAGCCACAAATAATTACAATATATACTGTAAGTGTAAATGTCAAAAAGAAGTACTGAGAAAGTATAACGAGTTCAGAAAAGGGAAAGAGTAATTCAATGTATGGAAAGGATGAAGAAATTAGGGAAAGCTTCTTAAGGCAGATAACACTTGAGATGGACCTTGAAGATGGGCATTTCTCCTGAGAAAAAAGCATTTTAGTGAGTGCAGTGGTTAAGAGCTTGGACTCTAGAAATACGCTGCCTAGGTTTGAATCCTAGTTTTGCCACTAGTTTGGTGACTTTGGGCAAGTTACTCTGTGCTTTTATTTTCCACTTTAATAAAATACAAAAATAGACAAAAGAATTAAACGAAGAATATTTAGAACAGTGCCCAGCACTTAGCACTTTCAGAAAACATCAAAGATAAAGTTTGCAGAGGTGAGAAGGAGTTAAAAATGCCTGGGAAAAGCAAACAGTCCATTTTAATTTAAACATTTAAACATTTTGATTTCACCCAAAACCCAGCTAGTTATAAATGCTAGCACAAAACCTGGCCTGTGGTAGGCAATTAGTAAACCTTCACTCCACCACTTTTCTTTTCCTTTTTCTTCTCATAGTTCTGGTTTATACTTTGCCTGAATTTGTGCACTCTGCCTTGTAATACCTATTTGCGTTATCATGTTATCTACCTTCTGCATGCTCAGTGGGTTAAGCATCTGCCTTCAGCTCAGCTCATGATCCCAGGGTCCTGGGATCAAGTCTTGCATAGGCTCCTTGCTCAGCAGGGAGCCTGCTTCTCCCTCTGCCTGCACCTCCCCCTGCTTGTGTGTGTGCTCTCTCTCTCTCTCTGAGAGTTTATTTATAGAAATAAATAAAATATATTTTTAAAAAATAAAATCTATAGGAGATTCTGAATCAGTATATCAGTAGACACCGTATTTCAGAACCAATTACACAGGTGTCTGGGTGGCTCAGTGGGTTAAGCATCTGCCTTCAGCTCAGGTCATGATCCCAGAGTCCTGTGATAGAGCCCCGCATCAGGCTCCCTGCTCAGTGATGAATTTGCTCTCCCTCTGCCTTGCTCCCACATCCCCCACCCCCACTTGTGCTCTCTTTTTCACTCTCTCTCAAATAAATAAAATCTTTTTTAAGAATTAAAAAATAAAAAAAATTAAAAATAAAAAAAGAACCAATTAGATCACGTAATGATAAAGTGGGCACACAACAAGCATTTGTTGAACTTTCATGGAATGAAAAATTGAAAGATTAGGACCTAAAACTAGGTTAATTGGCACAAAAGGCCAAAGTAAATAACCAACTTTCAGCTTCAAAACAAAAATCCCTTGTGAGAAGCTGTATCTCAAACCACTTTCATGGTCTTTCAGATCACAAACATTAATATACGTTTTCAAAAATCAGAGATCGTAATTATAAGCTAAAGTGAAATTTTATTTATTCATTTTAAACAAGTGTTCAGTAAGCATTTAATGCAATATACATGAAAGCACATTAAAAATTGAAATAAAATATGATACTATTATTTGGACGCTAACAATTTAAAAATCTAAGTTTTAATGTGATTTTTCTAACTGAAAAATTTAAAAGGGAGGCACCTGGGTGGTACAGTCAGTTAAGCATCCAACTCTTGGTTTCAGCTCAGGTCATGATCTCAGGGTTGTGAGATCAAGACCTGCATGGTGTCCACACTGAGTGCGGAACCTGTTTGAGATTCTTTCTCCCTCCCCTCTGCCCCCACACAACTTCCCTTGCTCTCTCTCAAATAAATAAATTTTATAAAAAAGAAAGAAAAATCTAAAAGGAATTCATGATTTTAAACTAACAATGAACAAAATATTCACTTCAAATGCTTAAATCTATCTTTTTTTTTTTCTATTACAAGTACTGTTATGGCAACTAGAAGCTTTTTTTCATCCAGATCTGGACAAGTTAAAATTGGAACCTATATCATGAAGCTTTAATTTTAAAGCTAATTTTCCAATACAGAGTTCCCACCAAAGTAGCAATATCTTCCAATTAAACTAACACCATTTGTAGAAGAGAACCTTACACTATCCCCACCCCATAATAAGTTAGTATGTTTTGGAAGCACTTGACCATTTTCTGATTTTCTTAGAATCCTATTGCAATTTGTTATCCAAGTAACCAGGGCAAAAATATTTAAACTACTCAGAGCTGTCATTCTGATATATTTTCCAGGAGTCTGAATTCTTTCTTGGACTACAGCTAAAGGCTATGTGTCAGATTTATTTGAAGTATATTCAAATCCTCAGTATGTAGCACGTAAACATTTACACTTCAATAATTCCTCATCCCTATTCAGGCTACTAATCAAATCAGCAAGATCTATAAGTTTTTCCCCCAAAGTGCTACCCCACCATTAGACATTATCCCTAATGACTGATGGTAACAGGAAAATGTTACCAACAGTGTAGACTAAAATATTTGAAAGGGTGCCTGGGTGGCTCAGTTGGTGGAGCATCAAACTCTTGATCTCAGCTCAGATTTTGATCTCAGGGTTGTGAGTTCAAGCCCTGCATTGCGGTTCATGCTGGGCATGTAGCCTACTTAAAAAACAACAACAAAAATAAATAATAAATAAACTATTGGAAAGGGTTTTCAAAGGATGCTGCAGAAGGTATGACACTCTTTGAAGTATTTAAAAATTGAGTAAATTCTATCTTCCCAGGGTGTTCTAGATTAGCTTTTTAGTGCCAGGGGAAAGAAGTCGATGACCTGCCAAGGCTGACATAATTATTTACATTTGATAAAAGAATTTAAGGTTGACAAGATTGTTAAAAAAGAAGTATTCTTGGGGTGCCTGGGTTGCTCAGTCAGTTAACTGTCCGCCTTCAGTCCAGATCACAGTCTCAGGGTCCTGGGATAGAGCCCTGCATTAAGTTTCCTGCTCAGCAGGGACTCTGCTTCTCCCTCTCCTTCTGCCACTCCCCCTGCTCATGTTCAAGCTCACTCTCTCTCTCTCAAATAAAATCTAAAAAACAAACAAACAAAAAATCCTGACTAAGTTGACTAATAAAATATTATATTATTTTTTAAAAAGTACTCTCACATTCTATTGTTGGAAATACGCATTGTATTATCTTTTTTGAAAAACATTTGTCAATGTCTACCAAATTTTAAAGATATACTATCCTTTGACATAGTAAGTCCATTGTTTTGAACTTATCCTGAGTATACCTGCAGAAGTATGCAAAGACACAAGGAGGCTTATTGCAGCATTATTTATAATAGCAAAATTGACACCACATATATGTCTACTAGGTATGGTTAAGTAAATTTCTTACAATGAGAATACTGTGCAGGCATTAAAAAAGGATAAATAATATCTCTAAGTGATAACATAAAAAGATTTTTAAGGGGCGCCTGGGTGGCTTAGTGGGTTAAAGCCTCTGTCTTCAGCTCAGGTCATGATCTCAGTGTCCTGGGATCGAGCCTCGCATCAGGCTCTCTGCTCAGCAGGGAGCCTGCTTCCCCCTCTGCCTGCCTCTTGCCTACTTGTGCTCTCTCTCTCTTTGTCAAATAAATAAATAAAATCTTAAAAAAAAAAAAGATTTTTAAGAGGTAAGTAAGGAAAGCTGTCTACAATGTGGTAAATATATTTATACATATATGACAAATGCAACACATACACACAGAAAGGTTATATACAGCCAAGATATGGAAGCAACACATGTGTCTATCCACAGATGGAGAAAGAAGGTGTGGTATATGTATATACAACAGAATATTACTCAACCATAAAACAGGATGAGATCTTGCCACTTGCAACAATACCTAGGAAGTATTAAGCTAACTGAAATAAGTCAGACAGAGAAAGGCAAATACCATATAATTCCACTTACGTATGGAATCTAAAAAACAAAACAAATGAACAAACAAAAAGCAGAAACAGACCCATACATAGAGAGAACAAACTGATGGTGCTAGAGGGAGGGCATGGGGAGATGGGCTAAATGGGTGAAGGAGAATAGGAGACAGGCTTCCAGTTATGGAATGAACAAATTGTTGGGTTAAAGACACAGCATGGGGAACATAGTCAATGGTACTATAACAGCATGGTACGGTGATAGATGGTAGCTACACTTGTGGTGAGCATAGCACAATGTATAGACTCATCCAATCACTATGTGGTACATCTGAAACTAATATAACATTATGTGTTAACTATACTTCTTAACAACAACAAAAAAAGATTGTATAAACACACATATAAGTATGCATTTGTTAAAGCATAATAATTTTGGGGGAAATACCCAAAAAATAGTAAAAGAGGATGACTCTGAGGAATAGAACTAAGGGTAAGAAGGGAGAGAATGACCTGTTAAATGTTAAAATTTGTCATCCTGCTAAAATATTAAAAACCATATGACAAAAAAAAAAAAACAAAAAAACACCATATGACAAACCTTTGGAGAACTACTTGGCAGCTTCTTATGAATTTAAACATACATCTGCCCTCTGATTGAGCCATTTTGCTCTGAGTTATTAACCCAAGAGAAATGCAAAAGGTATGTCCACAAATAGACTTGTACAAAAAGGTTCATAGCCTCCTTATTCATAATGGCCTCAAACAAGAAGGAACTCAAATGTCCATCAACAGGAGAATGGATAAACAAAGTGGTATATGGAATACTATTTAGCAATAACAAAGGATGAACTATTGATACAAGAAAAATTCGGATCAGTCTTAGCCTGACTGAGGGAGAAGGGTTTGGAGAACGGGGAAGATGTTTAAGGGAAGTCAATGCTCATCTATGTTGTAGCATCTGTCAGTACTTCATTTCTATTATGGCCTAAGAATATTCCATTGCATGAATATACCACATTTTGTTTATCTATTCATCAGCTGGTGACAGACATCTCGGTTGTTTTCACTTTTTGGCTATTATAAATAAGCTGCTATAAACAATTGTATTTTGTGAGAACTGTGTATTTTATTATATGAAAATTACATCTTAATTTTAAGAAAGGATATGGATATGAAAAATCATATTGTTACTACAAAGCATTTCTGAATGTTTCAGTGAATGGCAGAACAAAAATACCTCGGAATAGCAAACAAGTTAATTAAAATAAAAATACGTTCCTTCAGAGGAGAAAAAAGTTATGTGTCAATAAAAATAACCTGAAATGCCACATTCATCTCCTGATGAAGTTTTTTATATGAGAGTGAGGAAGCTGTCTGAAAAAACTTAAATCACTGTCTCTAATGTAAACTGCAACTCTTTTTTTTTTTGCAGGGGAGTCTTTTTCTAGACTTCAATTCCAGTATAGTTAACATATAGTGTTATATTAGAGGTGTACGATACAGTGATTCAACAATTCTACACATTACTCAGTGCTCATCAAGGTAAGTTTAGTCTCGGGGCACCTGAGTAATACAATTGGTTAAGTGTCCAACTCTTGGTTTTAGCTCAGGTCATGATCTCAGGGTTGTGAGATCGAGCCCCATGTCAGGTTTTGTGCTCATGATGGAGTCTGCTTAAAAGACTCTCTCCCTCTCCCTCTGCCCCTCCCCACCCCCTGAGCTCTCTCTCTTTCCACTCAAATACAACTTAAAAAAAAAAAAAAGATAAGTTTACTCTTAATCCCCTTCACCAGTTTTACCCATCCCCACACCCACCTACCCTCTGGTAACCATCTGTTTGTTCTTGGGTTGTTCTCATAATCTGGCTATTGTATATAAAACTGCAATAAACATAGGGGTGCATTTATCTTTTCAAATTAGTGTCTGAGTCTCTTGTAGGAAGCATATAGATGGGTCGTGCTTTTTTATCCATTCCATCACTCTGTCTTTTGATTGGAGTGTTTAGTCCATTTACACTTAAAGTAATTATTGATAGATATATACTTATTGCCATTTTGTTACTTGTTTGATATTTGTTTTTATAGTTCTTCTCTGTTCCTTTCTTCTCTTGCTCTTTTCTCTCATGATTTGCTGGCTTTCCTTAGGGATTCCTTTCTCTTTATTTTTGCATATCTATTACTGATTTTTTATTTGTGGTTACCAATAGGTTTATATATAACATCTTATGCATACAGTAATCTATATTAAGTTCATGACCACTTAAGTTTGAACCTATTATTTACTCTTCTCCCTACCCCCACACTTTGGGTATAGGGTGTCATACTTCACATTCTTTTATTCTGAAACTCCCTTGACTGATTTTTATAGATATACTTTTTACTGCTTTTGTGATTCCTACTTTTCTTATTCCTACTTATGGTCTTTCCTTTCCACTCAAAGATTTCCCTTTAACATATCTTGTAGGGCTGGTTTAGTGGTCAAGAATTCCTTTATCTGGGGCCCCTGGGTGGCTCAGTGGGTTAAGCCTCTGCCTTTGGCTCAGGTCATCATCTCAGTGTCCTGGGATCGAGCCCTGCATCAGGCTTTCCACTCAGCAGGGAGCCTGCTTCCCCCTCTCTCTCTGCCTGACTCTCTGCCTACTTGTGATCTCTCTCTGTCAAATAAATAAATAAAATCTTAAAAAAAAAAAAAAAAAAAAAGAATTCCTTTAACTTTTGTTTGTCTGGAAAATTCTTTCTCTCTTCTATTCTGAATGATAGACTTGCTGGATAGAATACTCTCGGCTGCACGTTTTTTTCTTTCAGCACTTTGAATATATCATGCCACTCCTTTCTGGCTTGCAGTTTCTGCTGAAAAACACCTGACAGCCTTAGGGGGTTTCCCTTGTATGTAACTGCTTTCTTTTCTCTTGATGATTTTAAAATTCTCTCTGTATCGCTACTATTTGCATTTTAATTACTATGTCTTGGTGTGTTCCTCCTTGCATTGATTTTGCTGGGGGCTCTCTGTGTTTCCTGGACCTAAATTTCTGGTTTCCTTCCCTATATTTGGGAAGTTTTCAGCTATTATTTTTTCAAATAAATTTTCTATCCCTTTTCTTCTCTCTCCCTCTCGGATCCCTATAATGAAAATGTTATTACACTTGATAGGAGTCGCTGAGTTCCCTGTTTTCATTTACTATTATTAATTTTTCTCTCTCCTGTTCACCTTGATTGCCTTCCATTATTCTGTCCTCCAGATTGTTGATCCATTTTTCTGCTCCCTCTCATCTACTGTTTATTCCATCTAGTGTATTTTTAATTTCAGTTTTTGAGTTCTTTATCTCTGATTGGTTCTTTTTTATGGCTTTTTTTTATCTCTGTTGAGGGTCTCACTGAAGTCCTCCTCTCTTTTCTCAAGTCCGGTGAGTATTTTATGACCATTACTTTTGATTCTCTATCAGGCATATTACTTATCTCTGTTTTGTTTAGCTCTCTTGCTATGATTTTGTCTTGTTCTTTCATTTGGGACATATTCTTCTGTCTCCTTACTTTGTTTAACTCTGTGTCTGTTTCTATGTGTTAGGAAAGTCAGCTATATCTCCTCCAGGTTGAAGGAGACAGATCTGTGGGGACTAGGTCTACTGTTAGCAAGCTAGGTGGAGAGTATTGGCACTGTGCTGGCTCCCACAGGGGTCCACGTTTCTAGGCTTGGGGTGGGCAGGGAGTGGGGGAGGGAAATGGCACCTGCCAACTCTTTTGTTCTTAGAGAAGTCTCCCAAAGAACCTGACCCTCTAGCACATGCTGAGATTAGCAAACCAAATCTCCCTCCTGTATACCCTAGGTGTTCTTCAAACTGCTGCTTTTATGCTGTATCTCCACAGGGCTATATGTTGTGCTATATCTTTAAGGGCTGAGACTACAGTTTCCTATAACTTCAGCTCTCCCAGAGCTGATACCGCTGATTTTTAAATCAGCTGAGCCCACTGAATTGTATGGTAGGGGGATGATTCATTTCTTTTTTATTAAGATATTTTAATCTTAATTCCAGTATAATTGACATACAGTGTTATATTAGTTTCAGGTGTACAATACAGTGATTCAACAATTCTATACATTAGCCAGTGCTCACCATGTTTCATTTTGCAAAAACTTGCAAACATTTGGTGGTGTCACCATTTTTTATTTTGGAGATTCTAATATGTATGTAGAGGTATCCTGTGGTTTTAATTTGCAATTCCCTAATGATATATGATATTGAAGATCTTTCCATATGCATATTTGCCATTGTATTTCATCTTTGGTGAATTGCCTGGGTCTTCTGTCCAATTTTTAATCACATTGTTCATTTTCTTATTGTTTAGTTTTAAGAGTTCTTTGTATATTTTAGATAATAGTCCTTTAGCAGATACGTCTTCTGCAAATATTTTCTCTCAGTCTGTGGCTTGTCTTCCCGTTCTCTTAAAATTTTGTCTTTTTTAACCCCTCTATTTCTCCATTATTTCCTTCTTGTGTGTTAAATAGGTATTTTCATTCTTTGTCATTTTAGTATATATTTTTTCACTATATATCTTTATTCTATATTTTAAAGTTATTTTTTAGCGGTTGTTCTAGGGATTACAATTAACAATTTACTGCAACCTAGTTTGGATTAATACCAACTTAATCTTAATAGTATACAAAAAAAGGTTAACTTTGTTCCCTCTACCCTCCTTTGTGTTGTTTCTGTCATACAAATTGTATATTTATGCATTGTATGCCTATTGACTCAGATTATTCTTCACGCAGTTGGATAGGACGGGAGAAACACGACAAAGAAAAATGCATTTCTATTGTTCTCTACATTTAAGAATATAGTTACATTTATTAATGCTCCTTATTTCTTCATATGCTTTTTATTCCAGTGTCTAGAGCTCTTTCATTTCAGTTTGAATGACTCTCTTCATAAAGTATTTCGTATAGGTAAATTCTCTCAATTTTTATTTGGGAATGTCTTCATTTATCCTTCATTTTTAAAGGGTGTTTCACAGAACACAGAATTCTTCCTTAGTACTTTCTTTTACCACACTTTCTCAATGGTTTCTGAAAAGAAATCAGCTGTTAAGCTTTACTGAGGAATACTTCTACAGGATGAATCTTCTCTATTGTTTTCAGTATTCTGCCTTTTGCTTCCAACAGTTCAATTACGATGTGTCTAAGTATAAATCCCTTTGAGATATCCCTATTTGAAGTTTGTTGAACTTCTTGGACATGTATATAAATGTTTTTTTCCTCAAGTTTGGGAGTTATCAGTCACTATTTCTTCAAATATTCTCTCTGTCCTTTCTTTCCTCTCTTCTGGGGCATTATGTGTATGTTGTTAGAGTTGCTGGGGTCCCACGGGTCTCTGAGACTCTGTTCATTTTTCTTTTCTTTCTTTCTTTTTTTTTTTTTTTCCTGTTCCTCAGCCTGGATAATTTCAATTGACCTACCTTAAAGTTTACTGATATTTTCTACCTGCTCAGATTTGGTGTTGAGCCCCTCTAATGAATTTTTCATTCCAGTTACTATAATTCTCAATGCCAGAATTCATTTGTTTCTTTTCTTTCATTTCTACCTAGTAATTGATATTCTCTATTTGATGATATATTGTGATATTTTCCCTTAGTTCTTCATATATAGTTTCCTTTAATTCTTTGAACACACTTAAGTAGATGATTGTCTTTGTCTAGTAAATCCAATGTTTGAGCTACCTCAGTTTCTAATGACTGCTTTTCCCCCCGTGTATGGGCCATACTTTGTTCCTTTGCATGTCTCATAGTTTTTTGTTGAAAACTGGGTATTTTAAATAATATAATGTGGCAACTCTAGAAATCAGATTCTTCCTTTTTCCCAGAGTTTGTTGTTGTTGTTGACCTAGTGACTTTATCAAGCTAATTCTGTAAAGTCTGTATTCTTTGTCACAATTGACCACTAAATTTTCTTCTTGGTTAGCTGAGTGGTTAGCTAATGGCTGGACAGATTTTCTTAAATCTTTGGAACTAATAAGTCTCTCAGTCTTTGCTGAGGCTCTGTGTGTATGTTGGGGCACTCAACCAGGCAGTTTACAACTTCACCTTAGCCTCTACTTCCTTGTTGCACAGAGCCCCAAGGTTAGCCAGAGATAAAGGTTAGTGCCTTCTCAGGTCTTTTCTGAACGTGCAGACAGCTTTGAACATACACACAGCCTTACGTATGTACTTGGTGTTCTAGATTCCCAGGGATATGTCAGATCTTTTCAAAGATCTCATTCCTCAGCTTTTTCTTTTAAGTTTTTTGGTTGGGTCGTTTGCCCCAATTGTTATCAGCACCTCAGGCAGGTATGTTGTTAAGCCAATTGTTGCTAATCATTGTCAACAAATGACTCTGAAGAAAATACTGTTTGCACTGGTGCAAGTTCTCTGTCAGGTTACATAAAGACAAGACTTTAAAGAATGGTTCACCAGGGAACTGCCAGACAGATCAAATAATGACAATTCTCTGAGAATGGGGCTTTGAAAGAGCTCCAATTACATTTTGACTCTTCCAGTGCTGGCTAGGCTGCTGGGGTTTTTTTGTTTGTTTGTTTGTTTTTAAGATTTTATTTATTTATTTGACAGAGAGAGAGAGTGCACAAGTACAGGGAGAAGCAGGCAGAGGGAGAGGCAGGCTCCCCACTGAGCAGAGAGCCCAATGTGGGGCTCAATCCCAGGACCCTGAGATCATGACCTGAGCCAAAGGCAGCCGCTTCACCGACTGAGCCACCCAGGTGCCCCTAGGCTGCTGGTTTTTACCAAGATTGCGGGCTCTTGTTTTCAAGTCTACCATGGAGCTGGGGGAAGGGGGAGTGGTATTAGAGAAAATCAAAATGCCATAAAGCTTAGTATTCTTATGGAGATTCATCTGACTGTTTTTAAAAATGTTCCCCCACATTGTTGTTAAGTCTTTGGTTAATTTCCAAAGTTCTGTAAAAACTCGATCTTGACAATTTTTACAAGTGTTCTTGGAACCTTTTTTTTTTTTTTAAAGATTCTATTTATTTATTTATTTGACAGAGAGATCACAAGTAGGCAGAGAGGCAGGCAGAGAGAGAGAGGGAAGCAGGTTCCCTGCTGAGCAGAGAGCCCGATGCGGGGCTCGAGGTGGGGCTCAATCCCAGGACCCCGAGACCATGACCCGAGCTGAAGGCAGAGGCTTTAACCCACTGAGCCACCCAGGCTCGGTTCTTGGAACTTTTATAAAGGAGACTATTTGTCGGATGTTGTTATTCCATCACTCCCAATGATAGCACTCTCATTCTCCTCATTTTCAGATTACTTTGAAATAGATTGTTTAGAGAAATAATAACAATAGTATACTGTGAGGTTTACAATATATTCAGAAGTGCGTGGTTATATGCTGTTGTAAAAATCCCTTACATCACATGTGAAATAGCATAACATTAATTGAAGGTAGACTGTAGTTAATTTAAAGACGCATATTGCAGATCCTAGAGCAACCACTAAAAAATAAGAAAAAGAAATAATTCAACAGAAGAGAGAAAATAAAATACTATAAAATACCCAATTAATAAAAAGATAGTATGAAAAAGAGAAAAGACCCAAAGAACAAACAAGACAAAATAAATAGCAAGGTAGCACATTACACTGCAACTATCTATGTGTGCATATCTGTCTACCTATCTCTTACTCTGTATCTACATACATCTGTTTTCCCTACCAGGTTATAAACTTACTAAATTTCATCATAAACAGAAACAAACCAAAGTTAATTGCTGTAATGAATACACTGTTAATTCTAACTTCTCTATTTTGGAATTTACGATAACTTATTAAAAATTTAACTAATTAATATATAAGACAATATGAAAAAATATAAAGCTCACCTATCTTCATAACAATAAATCCCAGATTTTAGTGCTAAGTTATTTTATAAACTTCTTTGTACAATTTCATTTTACAGTTAAGGGAAATAAGAGTCAAAGTGATTAATTGACTAATTAATTAATCAAAAGAGTCACATGGCCAGTCAGTAGAGCCACAGTAAAATTCTTATTTCATAACTTCTAGTCCAGCTCTCTCAAGAGAAAAAATTTACATGTAACACCAACAACGTATACAACTATATACAAATAATGTGCTCATTTCAAATTATTCTTATCCAGCAGGTCTAGCAAGATCACTATTTGGAAACATTTTAAGTTAAATTGTATACCTATTTGAAAATAATAAAACTTTAAAAATATATATACTGTTGAATTTAGAGTTTCAACTAATTCAAATTCTCATCAGTTATCACTGAAGTACACTACACTTAAAGGAAAATTAAAAATATTGTGACTAAACAATCACTTATAGCACTGGCTACCAGGTTCAGAGAATACAATCTTTCATTCAAATCAATGGCTAAACCATTCATACTTACATCAAAAATGATAACAAAAAAATTAAGAAATCGTGTATACTATTACCTGTAGCTCCCAGTGGATGTCCCTTTGAAATCAATCCACCACTAGGATTTATGACCCACTTTCCTCCGTAAGTATTATCTCCTCTATCAACCAGTTTTCCACCTTGTCCTAGAGAAGGAAAAATAATATTCATGAAGGCATGAAGGTTAAAAATAACACTGGACCAGGGGCACCTGGATGGCTCAGTTAAGCGTCTGACTCTTGATTTCAGCTCAGATCTTGATCTCAGGGTTGTGAGTTCAAGCCCCACACTAGGCTCCACACCTGTGGAGCCTACTTAAAACACACACACACACACACACACACACACACACACACACACACACACACACATTAGACCAAATGGTATGTTCTGGTTTTTTTAAATTTCAATATAGCCAAGCTTTTCTTAGAGCAAACATTTCTTAACAGCTCAAACATTAAATTGATAAAAGCACTTTTTTTTTTTTTTTAAGATTTTATTTATTTATTTGATGGAGAGAAAGAGATCACAAGTAGGCAGAGAGAGAGGAGGAAGCAGGCTCCCTGCTGAGCAGAGCGCCCGATTCGGGGCTCGATCCCAGGACCCTCAGATGGTGACCTGAGCCGAAGGCAGAGGCTTAACCCACTGAGCCACCCGGGCACCCTGATAAAAGTACTCCTAAAAGTTACATAATAGGGGCACCTGGGTGGCTCAGTGGGTTAAGTGGCCAAATCTTGATTTCAGCTCACGTCATGATCCCCAGGTTGTGAGATGGAGCCAGCATCAGGCTCCACACTGGGCATGGAGCCTGCTTAAGAGTCTCTTCCTCCCTCTTTCCCAGCCCCTCCCCACTTGCTCATGCTCTCTCTCTAAAAAAGAAAAAAGTTACATAATAAATATTGAGTAATAAAGATTATATTTTCAGAAAATTTCATGCATGAAACAGAGCTCTTATTACTTCCTAAGAACTCTCTGGCTTCCAAAATTGCTGCAACTATAACAGAGATTCAGATACCTGGATCCTGGGATTGAGAAATAATGGTGGTCTGGACTAGGCTGTTAGTGATAAAGAGTGGTAAGATACGGTTATATTCTGGATATATTTAGAAGATAGAGTCCATAGCCAATAGGACTTAGATATGGATTCAATGAGAGCTTCGAGAGAAAGAGACAAACTGGAGCAACTGGAGGATGGGGAAGACTGAGGAAGGAAGAAGTTTGGGTCACATCAGAAGCTCAATTTGGACTTAGGTTTGAGATGCTAATTAGAAATCCAAAAAACCCCTGAAAATTAGGCAGCTGGACGTATGAGTCTAGGGATGAGGGAAGTGGTTTAAGTCAGGGATACAATTTTACAAATCATCATCATATGTCAAAATGTATACATATTTAAAACCTAGAAATTGGGTTGGAGTTTGGCTAAGGCAGCATATATTCACTATAGCCTGCCTTCTATTTACAACGGAAAACACTGGATAAATACAAAAAACAACTGCTTGAAGACTCTGAAAAGTAAACAAAAGCAGGGGAATAATGGAGGGAATTAAAACGTGGAGAAGCCACTACACAAGTTTTTTCTTTTTAGGCTCTCTTAACAGCTTTGTTCTAAGGGTGAGCACAGTCCTGGAGCAGACTGGCAGCAGAGAAGCACAGGTAGCTAAAACTCTAACAAAAAACCCCATCTTTCTAACCAGAGAAACCAGGAAAAGAAACCCATACAGGTCAGAGAGTAAGAGAGAAAGCTCACAGTGGAAAGAACCAGAGAAGAGGATCCCTTATTTCTGCGTATGGACTTACAAATCTGAGGCTCACTCTTCAGCTGAGCATGCATAGGACAGCACCAAAGCAGCACAGCAAAGGCTTGCAGAACTGAACAGACTTTAACTGAGACCCACAGAAGGTAAGACAGAAGGTGTCTGACACAACTGGGTTGACTGCTTGCTAAAACAAAAACATGAACATTCTCTAGAGGAGCTATACAACGTAACAATCACCCATCACCAGTACAATCCAAAATTAATACAGAAAAGAACCAGGAAAAGGAAAGTGTGATGAACTCTCACGGGAAAAGATAATCAACGGATGCAAAACCTGAGAAGCCCCAGATCATAGAATTATCAGATGAAGACAAAATAACTATTTGGTCTATGAGGTAAAGAAAACACAGTAAAAATGAATAAAAAGATATGAGTTCTCAGCAAAGAAATGGAACCTATGAAATGAACAAAATGGAAATCTTAGAATTGAAAATGCAATATTTAAAATAAAAAACTCACTCACTAGAGATGGGTTCAAGAGCAGAAAGAGGATGAAGTAGGATTCAGTAGATTTAAAGATATATCAGTATAAATTATCGAATCTGAAGAACAGAGAGAAAAGGGATTTAAAAATGAATACAGCCTCAGGGACCTGTGCGACAATATTAAAAGGTCTAATATGTGCATCTTTGGAATCCTAGAAGAAGAGGGGAAAAAAACGGGGCAGAAAAAAATACTTAAAGAAATAATGATTAGACACTACCCAAATCTGGTGAAAGACATTTTACAGACCCAAGAACTCCAAGCAGAATAAATTAAAAGAAAAACCATGCCTAGATACAACACATTTGAACTGCTTAAATATACTTCTCATCTGAAACAGTGTAGGCCAGAGAGTAAAACACATGCTTTAAGTGCTAAATTCTGCCAACCCAGAATTTTATATCCAACAAAAATTTCCTTCAGGAATTAATGCTAAGTAAAGACATTCTCAAATGAAAGAAAACTAAGAGAATTTATCTCCAGAAGACTTGCTTTATAAAAAATGCTAAAATAAATTCTTTTGGCTGAAGGAAATGATAACAAAGAAAAACCTGGATCTGCAACAGAGGAGAAAGAACAACAGAAATGATAAATATCTGGGTAAATATAAAGAACTTTTGTCTTCTAAGATCTTTTTTTTTTAAGATCTTTAAAATTTGTGCAATTGTTGAGACAAAAATTATAACATTGTCTGTGGGGGTTTTGAATGTACATAGATGTAATACATATGACAATTATAACATAAGGTTGGTGTGAGGCAGAAAGGAGTCAGTAAATGGATGTATACGCTTGCAATTTTTCTACATTTTATGTGAGGTAGTACAGTATTAACTGTACAGAGACTGTGAAGATTAGGTAAGCATACTATAACACCTATACCAGTGATTCTCAACTCTGAAATATTTTGCTCCCCTAGGGGACATCTGGCAATGTCTGGAGACATTTTTAATTGTCACAACTGTGGGGAGGTACTACAGGTATTTAGTGAGCAGAAGCCAGGAATGCTGCTAAGCATCCTACAATACACAAGCCCCAGGACTAAGAATAATCTAGTTCATCAACAGTGTTAAGGCTAAGAAACCCTGTAAACACTAAAACAGAACAGAATAAAAAACAAAAAAACTAAAGAGATATGGCCAAAAAGCCAATACACAAAATAAAAGTCATATTAAAAATATTCAAATAATCCAAAAGAAAGCAGGAGAGGGAGAAGAGAAGAACAAAAAAAAGAGAGGACAACAAATAGCAGACAATGGTCAACCTAAGTCTTACTACATCAATAATTACATTAAATGTTAATGATCTAAATTACACTGTCAAACAAATAAATGCGAATTACATATGCACTTTGAAATTTTCTAATCTATATTTTGTTTAATATATATTTTATTTAATACAATATATCCAAACCATTTTCAAATGTAAGCATGAAAAAATTATTAATAAAATACCTTAAATTCTATTTTCCATATTAAGTCTTCAAAATCCAATGTGTATTTCATACAGCACATCTCAATTTGGACTAGCCACATTTCAAGGATTCAATGATCACATATAGTTAATAGGTACTGTATTAGCACAGGTTTAAACACTCCACTTAAAAGGCAGAACTTGACAAAGGATAAAAAACAATATAGTATTGCTTACAAAAGACACACTTTATACAGATAGATAAATAACATAAATAGGTTAAGAACAAATAAACAGAAAAGAATATATCATACAAATAGTAAGCATAAGAAGACTGGAGTGGCTATTTTATTTATTAATTTATTTTTAAATTTAATTAAAAAAAATTTTTTTTGAGAGAGTGTGTTTTAATGATATTAATGAAAAATAACACAACCATTTTGGAAATGAAAAGAAAAAAATCCTCCAGATCTCAACAACCAGTTTTTCTATTTTCCTTTCTGTAAGTCTTTATTCAAACACAATATGAAATATTCAGAATTACCTAAGTAATTTTTATCCCTCCTTTTTTTTTTTACTTAAAAATTCATTCTAAGTACCCCTGACTTACATAATACAAATTATCTGTATAATATGTTAACCCAGTGTCAGTATTGTCCAAGACTACAGGTTCTAAAAAGTCTAGTATCAAGATAGCTTATATTTACTTTGCACAGTATGGCAGAGCCAACATGGAGGTAAAGATAATTAGTGAATTCCTCTTTTTAATGGCAAAAATGAAATTTCCTCAGTGAAATTTACTAAGTTAATCTGCATCTCACCAAAGATATTACCTTCTGGACAGAGTCCCAGTGCTTCATAAGTAAGGAGTTCATTGACAGAAAAGCAATCATGAAGTTCTATAACATCGATATCACTTGGTCTCAGGCCAGATTTCTCATAGCACTTTCTGGCAGCTTCTTTACTCATATCAAAGCCAACCTAAAACCAAAACCACATATAAATAAATTAATGGCATCAAAACTGGGACTTTAATGTAAGATTTATAAAAGAGTAATATTTAGGGGCACCTCAGTGGCTCAGTGGGTTAAAGCCTCTGCCTTCGGCTCAGACATGATCTCAGGGTCCTGGGATCAAGCCCTGCATCAGGCTCTCTGCTCAGCAGGGAGCCTGCTTCTCCCTCTCTCTCTGCCTGCCTCTCTGCCTATTTGTGATCTCTCTCTCTCTGTGTCAATAAATAAATAAAATCTTTAAAAAAAAAGAGTAATATTTATAACCTTTACAGCTGAAAATTGAGTGCATATCTTGAGATCTCAGTTGATTCTATATTACATAGAAAGTCCAAATAAAAGAATATTCAGGATGGAGAATGTACATATTAAATTCTGTACTCTAGGGACGCCTGGGTGGCTCGGTTGGTTAAGCGGCTGTCTTCGGCTCAGGTCATGATCCCAGGGTCCTGGGATCGAGTCCCACATCGGGCTCCTTGCTCAGCAGGGAGCCTGCTTCTCCCTCTGCCTCTGCCTGCCACTCTGCCTGCTTGTGCTCTCTCCCTCACTCTCTCTGACAAATAAATAAATAAAAACTTAAAAATAAATAAATAAATAAATAAATAAATAAATAAATTCTGTACTCTAAAGAACAGAATTTTAAATAAGATATATAAAAATAACGTATTTTACGTTACATATCTTGTGCAGTTATGAAAACTCTATCAAACCACAATATGTTGTTGTGGTAAATAGGTTGGAAGAGAGTGATCAAGAGATCATTATGACTCAGGTACACTAAAAACTATAAGAAATTTCTACATGAACCAATCTTAATTTTTTTTTTATAAAGATTTTATTTATTATTTGACAGAGAGAGACACATCGAGAGAGGGAACACAAGCAGGGGGAGTGGGAGAGGGAGAAGCAGGCTTCCTGCTGAGCAGAGAGCCCGATGAGGGGCTCGATCCCAGGACTCCAGGATCATGACCTGAGCCGAAGGCAGACGCCCAACGACTGAGCCACCCAGGCGCCCCGAACCAATCTTCATTTTAAAAAATCATGTAGGATACTATTTTTTCAAATCCTTGCTCTTAACACCCCTTTGATCTCAGATAATAACAAGTCAACTTTTCTCCAAGGAATAAAATTGTTGTGTAAATGTACTATAATCAGAAAACCTGAGATGTTCTACCTTAGCCACATCCCAGCTTTGTGATCTTGAGCAAGTTACAGAGACATTTTCAAATTCAAAGCATTATTGAAATATCATTTTGTAAATTCTACCTTATGATTGTTATATATATGTGTATATATGCACCTTTGCATTTCTTTAATATATGTGTGTATCTTCAAATATTTAACTAACTCTAGGTCCGAATTCTCATTTTTTTTAACTTTTTCCATATTTACTCAATTTTTAATCAGGATTTTTAAAGCGCTAAGGATCAAGAAAGTTCCCTGAAAACATCCTTGCTTTTCCCTTAGTTGCGTAAGAAAGGAGCTCTGGGCATACCCAATCAACTCAAAAAGAAAAAAGCCCACCAAAATAGCATGTCTTAGTTAGTTAAAAATGCATGCATGGCTCTATCACAAGAAGCATATGTTCTCATCAGTTTTTTTCCCTTAACAGATTCTTAAGGATGGGTTATAATATTAAATTTTCTGGACCGATTTTTTTTCAAGTAAATAACTTCTAGACTGAATGACAACACGAGGTCACCTTGAAATTTTTAAACAGAAATTCCTCAACTGATAAATAAAATAGAATCTCAGACATACCCCATATGTTGGCTTATTGAACTTATTTAAAAAAAAATCTCAGACATACCATTTTAATAATGCTTTTGTCTTTAAATGAGCTTGGCAAATCAGTTACCATCTCTTGTGCCAAAATTTCCACAGCTTTGGATTCCAGGCCATACTTCCGTACAAATGCTTCATTAGCCAAAACTGCCGCTGCAGCACCATCGGAAGTGGGACTAAGAGGAGGTAAAAACAATTATTTATACCCAGTCCACCTCTATCCTAGGATTACAGACTAGGAGTTCTTTCTATGTGGAAAGAAAAACTTGCTAGTCATTGCACTGTCTTCACTGTAAAATCTACAGTTAAAAATTATACATGCTTCCCACTTGAGGGCTGAACCTCTATCAAGAACTTAAATGCTATTAGTCACTGCTTGGTCTCTAAGAGTCTCTCCCAAAAAGTTCTTATTGCCAAGAAACATGGATTAACCTCTGCAGATGCATAAGGCATCTTATAGTGACTTCTGAGGAGTCTACAAGCTTATTCCTATCCTAGTACAATAAAAATTCTACTATAGGCCTAACTAGCTCCAGCTTTGCTATCTCCCAAATAACCAGTCATGGAATCTTTTTGAAAACAGGGAAAGGATGGGATAAAGATACCAGAAAGTCCAAACCAGAAAGTGGTTTAGTTAACACTCTGGTGATCTCCTCAAAATAGCTCTTTTCCTTATAGCAAGCTGTGAAGGAAAGTGAAGGAAACACAAAAAGCCTTCTCTGAGTTCAGCTGGACTCTATAAATGGACAGACCTTCTTATTACAACAGATAAAAGCTGGCCCCATTTGTTCACTTGCATCCTAGCCAGTATCTTCCATGTGATAACTGGGCACAGGTAGGAGCTCTGAAGTACTAATTCCATTTTTGGGGAGACAGATATTTTCAAGCAATTTTGAAGATGTAACTGTTACCATTATTAGAGCTATTTTTTTTTCTTATTTTTCTTGTTTTTAATTTTTCTTATTTCACATTTCCTCTTAGTTACTATAATTGAGTAACATTTCCTAAGGTAGAAGCATACAGCAGAGAAAACAAAATGCTTAAGTGAGAAAATCTGGATTCCACTGGCCTCCTAAGCCACATTTACATGAATAAAATATAAGTTTTAAAAAGTAGGTAGAACTCATGAAAGGAGGAAATAAAATACAGAATTTTCCAAGAGAAAAGACAGTCTCTAGATAGGAATAGGAAGTATGGGTCCTCCCTCCAGAGTGAGGACCACATTAGCAGGAGTGCTACAGAAACAGATACAGATTTACCCAGACACAAAGCCTAAGGTTTACCTAAGGTAGGAGGGAGCAGTTATTTTTCCCTATTAACTATTAAAATATGGGGGCACCTAGGTGGCTCAGTCAGTTGAAACCTGAGTAGATTCTTGGTTTCAGCTCAGGTCATGATCTCATGCCTCGTGGGATCTAGCCCCACATCGTTGGGCTCTGCACTCAGCAGGGAGCCTGCTTGAAGATTCTCTCTGCTCCTCCCTACTGACTCGCACTCTTTCTCTCTCTCTCCAATAAATAAATCTTTTTTAAAAATAAATAAATGAATAAATATTTAAATGTGGTTTTCTTACCAACATTGTAAGACAGTCAAATAATCAAAAATTTCTCGAGATGTCATCACTTCGTCTAAACTGTATTCCTGCTGGAACTGGGAATTCCTAAATACAAAATAAGTAGTTACAGAATATGAGGTAGCAATTACAATTTTGTTGAAAATATTCTGATCTAAAAGTCAGAGAAAAATATGTAAATATCTTTTTACAACCAAAAGACGGTCTTTTATGAACAGTTTCAACCTTTAATATAAATTGTTTGTTTGAACTGAAGTTTTAAAAAATCCAATCTCCAAAATACCATATGCTATACAATAAAAAATTTTTCTAATCTTTATTCTGGGTTCCTAGCATGGCGCTTCTAAAACCCTTACAATTTCCTGAGTTATAGAAGTGTCTTTGTTATGCTAATAGGGTGACTCATAGTGGGCCCCTTGTTAAGGGGGCGGTGCAGGAGGATGTATTCACATCAACCATGTGAATACGGAGTTAGGACTTTTGAGCCACTTTGACCCCTGAAGAGAAGGGAGGGGCTGAAGATTGAGTTCAGTTATGTGGTCAATGATTTAACCAAGTATGCCTGCCTAATAAACCCCCGGTAAAAACTATGGACACTGAAGCTTGCTGGAGCTTCCTGGTTGGTGAGTACCTTCATATATCAGGAGGGTGATGTGTCCTGACTTCATGGGAAGATGGTACCAAAGCTTGGCTTTAGGAACTCTCTCAGACTTTACCCTATGTGCCTCCTTATTTGCTGTTCCTGAGTTGTATCCTTTATAATCATACTATAATCGTAAATACAACACTTTCCTGAGTTCTGGGAGTAACTCTATTGAATTATCAAACGTGAACGATCATGGAAACCCATGAACTTATAGTCAGTTGGTCAGAAGTCAGGTGGCCTGGAGACCCTACTTGTGGCTGGCATCTTAAGTGAGGGCAGTTTTGTGGAGGACTAAATCCTTAACTCAGGGGATCTGCATCAACTTGAGTGGTTAGCGACAGAATTGAATTGCAGTACACCTAGTAGGTGTGTCAGATCAGTTGGGGGTCAAAATAAAATACCATTTTTTTCCCCCTGGAGAATTATTAAATACTAGTTCCTTAAAAGCAAAACAAGGGTGCCTGGGTGGCTCAGTCAGTTAAGCATCTGCCTTCAGCTCAGGTCATGATCTCCCAAAGAAGAAGTTAACTTTGATCATCACCAACTTCCAAAAAAATTCCTAGTTTATGCCAGATCCTGTGCTAGGCAAGTGGGACATGGATATGTCCCATGGGTCCTTAGGAATGCAGTCTGAATCTGTGGCAAACAAATACAATATGATAAATACCATTACAGAAATGTTACACACGGGAGCACCTGGGTGGCTCAGTCGGTTAAGCATGTGACTCTTGGTTTTGGCTCAGGTCATCTCAGGGTCATGAGATTGTGCCTCCTGTCAGGCTCTGCACTCAGCATGGCATTTGCTTGAGATTCTCTCCCTCTCCCCCATCCTCACACATGTGTACATTGTGCCCCCCCAAAATACATAAATAAATAAAATATTTAAAAAAAAAGAAATGTTATACAGAGTGCCATAGGAGCACACAGGATGGGCATCAGACCCAGATACCAAAGGGACCTTCCTCTCTGGGGTTAGCAAATAAGAGAAAGTAGGAGATAGAGAATTCCTGGCAAAAAATCAGTATGCCAAAGCCTCTTGAGTTAAAGTAGTTCATTGAAGCTAAGGCATGAAGTTTGGGAGTGAATGTGGACTCGAGGTGAAGAAGAGAGAATAAGAGAAATAAACAAAGATCAGATCATAAAAGGCCAGTATATGGTATTTACATTTTATACCAAAAACAGGGGCGCCTGGGTGGCTCAGTCATTAAGCATCTGCCTTTGGCTCAGGTCACGATCCCAGGGTCCTGGGATTGAGCCCCACATCGGGCTCCCTGCTCAGTGGGAAGCCTGCTTCTCCCTCTCCCACTCCCCCTGCTCTCTCTGTCAAATAAATAAATAAAATCTTAAAAAAAAAAAAAAAAAAATATATATATATATATATATATATATACACACACTAAAAACAGTGAGGAACTACTAAAGGATATTAAGCTGGGGTAAGACAATCAGACGTTTAGTTATTTTCTTCAAAGATTTTATTTATTTATTTGAGAGAGAGAGAAAGAGCATGACAGAGAGCACAAGTGGAGGAGAGGGGCAGAGGGAAAGGGAAAGACTCCTCGCTAAGCAGAGAACCTGATGTGGGGCTCAATCCCAGGACCCTGGGATCATGACCTGAGCCAAAGGCAGATGCTTAACTGACTGAGCCACCCAGGTGCCCCACACTTGTATTTAAACAAGAAGCCTAGGATATGGAAAAGAGATGGTAAAGGGCATTACCAAAAGCAACTAAACCAAGAGATTAGGACAATAATTAAGGCAAGAAATGATAAGGGCCTAAAGTAGGGAACTGGAAGTGAAATATGGAGAGAAGGGATGATTTCAAGAGACAGTAAGGAGGCAGAACCACTAGGCTTCTGTTCATCCTCAAATCATCTGCAACTCATATGGGACACTGAGGAAGGAGGCAGAGTTAAGAATGACTTCTAACTGGGGTGCCTGAGTGCTCAGTCAGTTAAGCATCCAACTCTTGATCTCAGCTCAAGTCCTGACCTCTGGATTGTGAGTTCAAGCCCCACATTGGGCTCTACTCCCAATGTTGGGCTCCACACCCCACACTGGGCGCCATACTCTGCACTGGACCCCACACCCCACATTGGGCTCCACACGAGGTATGGAGCCTACATTAAAAAAAAAAAAAGAATGACTTCTACTTTTCTCTAATTAGGTATATATTGATGTCATTCATGGAGAATACTGAAGGAAAAACAGGGTTGAGGGGAAATGATAAATTCTGTATGGACATGTTGACTCTGAGGCACTTGTGGAGCATCTAAATAGAGACAACTAGGAGAAAGTTATAACTTTCATATATAAAATTATATATAGGTCTAAGGGCTCAAGTGGCATGAGCTATTCCTAATTCTATACTACTTATCACAGATTCTCACTGCCTTTAAGTATTCTTAAAATTTGTGAGAAAACATTCAAGAATAGTTTTGTAATTCAACCTTCTTAGAAATATGTAACAGGGTATCTATAGGGTATAATGACTGGTCAGCCAACACAGGATTCTCTTTCTTTCTTAACCAAGCAAAACCTAGTGCAAGAAGTTGGCATCTGAAATTTATGAGCAAAACCTTGAAGGCTATTCTTGGCTATTCTTGGCTGTTTCGAAGAGTTTTATGATGAAACTGACATCCAGAAATAACATTTGCCTATTATGTTGAATAGGGATACTTATACTATGCAATAGAAGATTCATGGGGGCGAAGAACTTATCTGTCTTGTTCACTGCTATATCACTAGTAGCTAAATAAGTGTCTTGCACATAGTAGGCTACTGAATACCTAGCTGTTGAGTGAATGAAATTCCTTTAGAAGAATGCCATAATGAGTGAATAAATGTCTATTTAGGCAGGGTAGTAAGTAAGAGGAAGACTTAGAAAATTTGACTCACAAGGGAAAGTTAAAAACTACTCCTTGGGGGCACCTGGGTGGCTCAGTTGGTTAAGCATCTGTCTTTGGCTAGGGTCATGATCCTGGAGTCCCAGGATCGAGTCCTGCATCAGGCTCCCTGCTGGCGGTGAGTCTGCTTCTCCCTCTGACCCTTCCCCCTTCATGCTTTCTCTCTCTCACTCCCTTCTCAAATAAATAAAATCTTTAAAAACAAAACAAAACAAAACTACTCCTTGGAGCCTCAAAGCCAAGAAACTACAATGCTGTCAATTCCTCAATATGTTGGTATAGTTCCTTACTATTCAGGAAATCAGAAGTATTTTTAATGGTTTTCCAAGTTCTAAGGACAAAGAATTCAGCTTTAGACCACCTTTATGGACTTAAGACTACTCATCCAAACTTTACTATTCGGTAACAGCAAAGTTTTATTGAACATATACTATGTTCCAATACCATGTAAGATAGTGAAGATACAAGGATGACATAGAATCTCTGCTCAAGTACCATCATCGTCAAAGAAGAAAGACTTATAAATAACTAAGTATGATTGTGTGATGTGTTATAATAGAGGTATATAGAGGTATATAGAGGTATAATAGAGGTATATAGAGGTATATAAACTCACGAGAAAAAAAAAATGCCCAGGAAGCTTTAAGAAGGTGTTAAGAGGGGTCCCCTGGGTGGCAAAGCCAGTTGAGCATCCAACTCTTGGTTTCAGCTCAGGTCATGATCTCAGGGTCATGGGATCAAGCCCTGCATTGGGCTCTGAGCTCAGCAAGAAGTCTGCTAAAGTTTCTCCCTCTCCCTCCACCCCTCCCTGTACTTGTTTTCTCTCTCTCTCTCTCAAATAAGTAAATAAAACTTAAAAAAAAAAAAGGATGTTAAGAGAAGCAATGACATTTGGGTTGGGGATTGATGGGTAAGTAGATATTTACCAAACAAAAGAAAGGCAAAAGGATATTCCAGGGAGAGCTAACAGCCTAAGTAAAAACATAAAAATGAGTAGTATATACTATACTTGGGAAAAAACAAGTAATCTGGTGAGGCTAGAGATTGGGAATAGCCAGAAGGTAGCAGGAAATAAGACTGGCAGGAAATAAGAAGAGTGGGCCAAATTATAACAATCTTATTATGTCATATGAAGCAATTTGTACTTTATCATTTAAGCAATGAAAATTCACTAAAGCTTTTGCAATACCCTTACATCTTTCATAAAATACCCTTTGATCTAGGGCACGGGATTAGACATTATTTGCTAACTAAGTATGCCCTGAACTCAAACATCAATTTAAAATTAGGAGAATCAGGAGAACTAGCAGTAGCATGAAATATCAGAAATACGTGATAATGATCCATTTGTGGTATAAAATATTCCTTGTCATGGTTTTATGTTACTATACGACAAAATTTGTTTAATAGTTCAGAAACAATTTACCGAGCACCTATCATGTTCTAAGCTCTGTGCTAAGCATTAAGAACAGAAAGAGATGGCTCTGGCCCTCAAGAAGTTTATAATCTAGTAGGAGGAAATATAAACATTATTTTACCACTATTTAGAATGGTCCCGTGCAAGTTGCTTCATTTCTGTAAACCTCGTTTTCCTCATTTAAAAAATGAGAATAAAAATATCTACCTTATAGGGTCCTTGAGAGGATTAAATCAAAATGTACATAAAAATGTCTAGCACAGTGACACATAGTTGACATTTAATAAAGCTAGTTGTTACTCTTTTATTGCCTGGTGATTTTGCTTTTGTAGAGATTATGGTTATGTGGCACTAATTCAATTGCCAGTGAACCAATTTTATTCAGCAACCATTAAGTACATGCTATAAGCCCAGCATTGCACTAGGCAGGAGGGATTCAAAGATGAATGATCAGTAATACACAGCATGTAATTCTACTTCAGATCATTTAGGATTTAAATAACCATATTATTCTACCAGAGTAAGAGTTAATGACCTGACATAACTAAAACACATTACTAAAGTAATACAAATAATTTAATAGAAAGTAATTAAAGGGGAGCCTGGGTGGCTGAGTGGATTAAAGCCTCTACCTTCGGCCCAGGTCATGATCTCAGGTCCTGGGATCAAGCCCCGTATCAGGCTCTCTGGTCAGCAGGGAATCTGCTTCCCCCTCTCTCTCTGCCTGCCTCTCTGCCTACTTGTGATCTCTCTCTCTGTCAAATAAATAAAATCTTTTTTAAAAAAATAAATAAAATTTAAAAAAGAAATTAATTCAAATGGCTACTAATATGCATTTTATGAACATTTTAAGAAAAGTTTTAAGGAATGGTTTAAAATGGTCACTGGTTATTTTCAACTAAAATTATTACAATAAATTTCATTACTGCAGTTGTAATGTATGACCGATTACATCTTTTTTTTTTTTTTAATATTTTATTTATTTATTTGACAGAGAGAGGGAGAGATCACAAGTAGGCAGAAAGGCAGGCAGAGAGAGGGGGAGGGGGAAGCAAGCTCCCCGCCGAGCAGAGAGCCTGATGCGGGGCTCGATCCCAGGACCCTGAGATCATGACCTGAGCCGAAGGCAAAGGCTTTAACCCTCTGAGCCACCCAGGCGCCTCGACCGATTACATCTTTAACACCAATCATTCACATTCTTTCGTAAACTTAAATGGCATTCTAAATATAAACAGACCCAAAACTAAAACTGTAGTCAAAAGTTTACTTGGGTACAAGCCTTTTAAATGAAAAACAATACATATTCTAGTTAATACCTTTGAGGTCTTGCATTTACTTTTCAAGTATAAAGTTACATATTACATAGGATAACTCAGATTTTCACTATTTCGTATTTCCAAAATACTTACGGGTTATTAACTGAATGTTTATGATTTTTCCATCCAATTTTTGCAAACTGTTCAATTTTGGTTCCTGTAGAGAAAACAACCATCTGTTAGTGGGTCAATGCCTTCCTTTTGCTTATTAACAAACATTGCAATGGTACTCGGCGTTCCGCCAAATATTTCTACCTTTTTCCTGGTACAAATGATCAGTACTGACAACTTCAACACTGATACCTCACATAAACATTTCTTTAATTAAACTTTAGTATAATTGAATCTGCTAATAAGCATATGACATGAAAACAGTTCAAACTGGCCAATTCTACCTAGTATAATGAGTCCAATTTCAAAAACCAGAAAATATAGCCTGAGATTAGCAGTGGCTATAAGGCAGGAAAGCACTGCCAGAAATTTTTCAGAGTCTGCCAAAGCATCCCAATGCCCATAGGTTAAGTGAATTTTACAACTCACAGCCTCCAGGACCTGATCCTTCTCCTTCCTTATAAGGCAAAAGGGTCTTCAGAAAAGCTTAACAAGAAACATGTATGTTTTTAAATTCCTTAATAGAGGGCTTAAAGATTAGTGTCAGGAAAACAAAAGCATATATCAAGAAGGTAAATTATGAAAAAAAATTTTTACTACTTTTTAAAAAGATTTTTTATTTATTCATTTGAGAGAACAAGAGAGCATGAGCGAGAGAGAGAGAGAGAGAGAGAGCAAGAGAGAGAGCAGGAGGGAGGGTTTGAGGGAGAGGGAAAAGCAGACCTACCCAGGGTTCAATCCCAAGACCTCAGGAATAATGACCTGAGCTGAAGGCAGATGCTTACCTTGAGCCACCCAAGCGGCCCCTCCTTTTTTTTTTTTTTTTTTTTACTACTTTTAAAGAAATAAAGCAGCATAAGATAGGTTTTGAATCCTGCTTCAGAGCCAGAAAGGCCAAGGAAGGAGAAAGTCCACTATAGGAGCTGATAATGTTATGTTAATGCATGGCGAAGGAAAACGAAGAGTCCGCATTTCTGCTTCATCTCTATCTTCTCTGTCAGGAGGATGATCTTCAGAGCAGAAATGACATACATATAATTCAGCAAATCGTGAAGAAAGTAGAGTCTATACTACTGATCTCATACCAATAAGAGTAATGATCTGGAGGCAGCCAATATGGATTCAGTAAGAACAAGCCATAGCAGATTCATATCTTTTTTTGATTGGTTTGACTGGTAGAGCAGATGAAACACAGTATCTGTATATCAGCAAGACAAAATTTTTAGGACATCTTTGGGACAAGGTAAGGAAATACTATAGTGTTGGTTTTGGTTTTTCTTTTGTTTGGGGGGAGCAAACTTTGATGTTACTTAAAAAATGAAGGGGACACCTGGGTGGTTCAGTCAGTTAAGCATCTGATTTCAGTTCGGGTCATGATCCCAGGGTCCTGGGACTGAGTTCTGCCTAGGGCTCTTTGCTCAGCAGGGAGCCTGCTTCTCCCTCTGCCTGCTGCTCCCCCTGCTTGTGCTCGCTCTCTCTTTCTCTCTCTGACAAATAAATAAATAAATAAATAAATAAATAAATAAATAAATAAATAAATAAAATCTTTAAAAAATAATAAAAATTAAATAAAAATTTAAAAATGAGGGTTCTTCTAATAAGTTTAGATAATACTGGGTTAAACAAACATATTTCTTTATAGCAAGACATTTCAGAGCCTTTACTATTATTGCATGTGTATTATGACTGTCTAAAAGGGGACTGAAGGGGGACACCTGGGTGGATCAGTCGGTTAAGCATCTGCCCTTGGCTCAAGTCATGATCCCAGACTCCTGGGATTGAGTCCCACATCAGGCTCCTTGCTTAGCAGGAAGCCTGCTTCTCCCTTTCCCTCTGCCTGTTGCTCCCCATGCTTGTGTGCTCTCTCTCTCTGATAAATAAATAAAATATTTAAAAATAAATAAATAAAAATAAAAGGCGGTTAAAGGATGATGCATCTCCCAACTTATCTGACCCATGTCATAGAGAATCTTACAAGGTTAACGTCCCACAGAACACACTTGTGAAACCAGCAGCACTGACTAATGTGCAGTAACCTGGAGAAAAGTCTCTAGTGCTAACCTCTAACCTCAGCCATGCTCTGGCTAGTATATCTACCAAAAATTGGATTAGAAAATTAAAGGTATGCTCACCAAACCTGAACCTGGGAAGGACTGCTAGAATGTTGAATCCAAATAGATTTCAACAAGGTTTATTAATGGTTTGGATCAGAATGTAATTAATTAAATGACCCAATTCTATTTCTGGAACTCCAAAACAACCTGGGAAAAGGAAAAGCAACTATGAGAAAGGTTCTGAGATTCTGTTTGACTACAAGCTCAATATGATTTAACAGTGTGTTGCAACTACTGGAAAGTTTACATGTGATCACAGTATCCACAGTGAGACCGGTGATGACGGCTCATGAAACAAGTCAAATGAGAAACAGTTAAAGAGAAGAAGAGAAGTTAAGCACAACATCTGGCTGGCATCAATATCTGAAGAGCTATAAGGTGAAAGAGGCTCACCTCTCATGAGCCTCAGAAGACAGAAATAGAAGCATGGATGGAAACTACAGGGAGAGAGATCTGAGTTCAACAATTGGAATCACCCAAAAAATGGAATGAGTGGCCTCCGTTGGTGGCAAGTTCCTTGTCACAAGAAGTACAAATGCTTTATTGTCACATATTAGAAGATTTAAAAACAATTCATGCATGGATTGGTAGGAAGAAGGGCAACTGAACTGTACAAAAGCCCTTAGCATAGTGTCTGATATAAGACATATTCAATAAGTGTTGATGTCTTTTTTTTTTTTTCTTACCCTGGGATCCAATTAATCTATAGAAGATAGCAACCCTTTAAAAAATATTCTGCCAGTGACTTACCATATCTTTATTAAGCCTAGGTACTAATGATGGGCTTGCTCACTACTGATCCTGAATTGCTAATTCAGATTTTGGGCTATTCAAAGGATACTCCTAGTATAAAAATATTTCAACCTTCTTGAATCAAACTTTGAAAGTCACAAAAATCTGCTGATTTTACAGCAGAATGTAAGCTACTACAAACATTTTTATGCATTCATGTCTAGTATACATTCACAAACAGCAATTTCAAATGACAATTTAAGAGCCCATAAGATTCTACAATTTATTAAAAATCTACTGGATGAAGAATAACATTTCAACTAAAATACTGTATATTTATAATTCAAAGTTTGGGCTAGAAAACTGTCCAACTATTCTAAACAATATAAAACTTGAGGAAAGATAAAAGCTTATAAACACACCAGACACAGGATTTCCAGGTAGCTGAGGACAATGAAGGCTGCCTAAATCTCTCTCTCTCCATATCCTCCAAAAACAATATAGAATCACAAGAACTGCATAAAACCATACCCTCCACAAAACTAGACAAGAGAAAGCCCCAAGGGGCACCTGGGTGGCTCAGTGGGTTAAGCCTCTGCCTTCCGCTCAGGTCATGATCCCAGAGTCTCAGCAGGAAGCCTGCTTCTCCTCTGCCTCTCCCTGCTACTTGTGCTCGCTCTTTCTCTCTCTCTCAAAAATAAATAAATAAAATCTTTAAAAATGAAATAAAATAAATAAATACATAAATAAATAAATAAAACTACCACTGGGAAGAGAAAGACTCCCCCACAAATGTGAAAATAGTGAACAATATTACTACAGATCAAAGAATGACTGCAGGGAAGGGTCTGAAAAGTACAGCAGGTTCAAGGTGGTAATCTTTGAAAAGCATAGCTCTGGAAGAAAAAAAAGAGGGCAAAAAGAAAGGGAAAGGTGTCCTTTGGCAGCTGGATAGTGAAAGAGGAAAGACGCAAAGGGGGAAACCTTTAGGGTCCTCAAAAAAAAAAAAAAAGGGGGAGAGAGAGAAATCAGAGGACACATAAACCATTTTTCAAAAAAATCCACTACAGACATAAGACACTACTACCCTGACATAAGAGGGAGCCATAGAACCAGGAATCACCCCAAATCACAATGCAATTAAACTAAAAAAAAATTTTTTTTTTAAGATTTTATTTATTTATTTGACAGAGAGAGAGACAGCAAGAGAGGGAACACAAGCAGGGGGAGTGGGAGAGGGAGAGGCAGGCTCCCCGCTGAGCAGGGAGCCTGCCACAGGGCTGGATCCCAGGACCTCGGATCATAACCCGAGCCAAAGGCAGACAGACACTTAACAACTGAGCCACCCAGCCACCTCAAAACTAAAAATTATTAGTAAATTTAAAAAATTAAGAGGCGCCAGGGTGGCTCAGTCAGTTAAGTGTCTTACTTGATTTTGGCTAAGGTCATGATCTCAAGGTTGTGATATTGAGCCTCACATTGGGCTCCAAGCTGGCCATGGAGCCTGCTTAAGATTCTCCCCATCTTCCTCTGCCCCTCCCCACTCCCACCACTCGCCCATGTGCACGCACGCGCTCTCTCTCTCTAAATAAATAAAATAAAGTAAAATAAAATAAAAGTACGTCTAGAAATTTAAAAAATATTTCCATGAAACAACTCTTAGGTAAAAAATAAATTTTTAAGGAAATGCAAATGGAAATTATAAAACTTCTGTGAAAAATGATACTGTAAACACTTCTTATCACAATCAATGTGATATGTTTAAAGCAGTAATCAGGAAAATACATAGCACTAAACACAAGAAAGAAAGAATGACAAAATGTAATATTATTTGACAATGAAGAGGAATAATGTCCTAATGCATGCTATGCATGAATGAACTGGGAAGACATTATACTAAGTGAAAGAATCCAGTCACAAAAGGCCACATATTATGATTCCATTTAAATGAAATGTTCAGAATATGCAAATCCATAAAAAGAGAGAGTAGACTAGTGGCTGCCAAGTGCCTGAAAGGAGAGGATAATGAGGAGGACCGCTAATGGGTATAGGATTTCCTTTTGGGATGATGAAAATGTTCTAAAATTAGGTAGTGGTAATGGTTGTACAACTCTGAATATAGTAAAAATCACTGAATTGTACACTTTAAAAGAGTGACTTTGGGTGCCTGGGTGGCTCAGTTGCTTAAGCGACTGCCTTTGGCTCAGGTCATGATCCTGGAGTCCCAGGATCGAGTCCCACATTGGGCTCCCTGCTCCGCGGGGAGCCTGCTTCTCCCTCCGACCTCTCCCCTCTCATGCTCTCTCTCTCTCTCTGTCTCAATTGAATAAAATAAATCTTAAAAATAAATAAATAAATAAAAGAATGACTTTAATGGAATGTGAATTATATCTCAATAAAGTTGTAATTAAAAAGAAAGAAAATGTATTAAATTTCCAACTCAAAAACTAGAAAAACAACAACTGAAGTAAACTAAAAGAAAGCACAAAGAAAATAAAAGGAGAAATTAATTTGGTAAAGAATAAAGAGTAGACATAATCAAGATCTTGTTATTTTGAAAATTTAACAAATAGACAAACTACTACGAATTTCATTTTTAAAAGCAGAAAGCATGAATACACAAAAAATAAGAAATAACAAGAGAGGGGCACTTGGGTGGCTCAGTTGGTTGAGCGTCTAACTTGGTTTTGGCTCAGGTCGTGATCTCGGAGTCTTGGGATCAAGCCCTGAGACATGCTCACCACTCATTGGGGAGTCTGCTTGAGATTCTCTCCCTCTTCCTCTCCCTCTACCCTTCCCCCTGCTCATGCTTGCGCACTCTGTCTCTCTCTCAAATAAATAAATCAATCTTAAAAAAAATAATAACAAGAGGAAAATACCATCGAAATAGAAACAAGTTTTAAAATTGTAAAAGACTACTTTTCTGACTTCTATACAAAGATTTGGAAATCTAAATGAAATGGATAATTTCCTAGAGATATATAGACTGCCCAAAACGACCTCACTAAAGATAAGATATTTAAACATAAAGAAATATATAGGGGCGCCTGGGTGGCACAGTCATTAAATGGCTGCCTTTGACTCAGGTCATGATCCCAGGGTCCTGGGATCAAGCCCTAAGTCAGGCTCCCTGCTTGGCGGGAAGCCTGCTTCTCCCTCTCCCACTCGGCCTGCTTGTGTTCCCTCTCTCGCTGTGTCTCTCTGTCAAATAAATAAATAAAATATTTAAAAATAAATAAAAATAAAAAATAAAAGCAATACTAAAAGCAACTAAAAATTGAGTCTGCTTTAAAAAAATAGATAGATATAAATTACCAAACTACCAAAAAGAAGAAAAGAGAGAGAAAAACAGGCCAAGATGGTTTCACAAGGAATTCTACCAAACCTACAAACATCAGGTAGTCTCAATACTCCATAAATTGCGTCAGAGCATTAAAAGTAAAGAAAGGCTTCCTATTTCTCTTTATAAAGCAAGTATAAAATTAATAAAACTTGGTATTAAAACAAGGAAAAAAGATAGGGAAAAAGATAAAGGAAAAAAGAAAATTATACATCAATATCACTTACAAATATTGATTTAAAGTACTAAATAAAATAAAATAGTTACAGAATCTAATACCACATCAAAAAAAAAAAAATCAATACATCATGACCAAGTGACATTCATTTCAGATATGCAAAGTTGGTTCAATATCAGCAATCCATTAATAAAATATTCTAATAATAGATCTAAATGAGGGACATAATGCAATTAATTCAACAGATGCTGGAAAAAAACTTTAACAAAACACAATTTCCCATTCCTAAAAGATTAAAAAAAAAAAAAAACTCAAGAAAACAACTGATGAATACCTTCTGAACACAACAAAATTTTATATATATAAAATCCTGAAGCCAGCAGCCAGAAGCTTACTTAATGGGATAATAACATCTCCCATAACGGATTGTTATAAAAATTGAATAAGACAAGGCTCAGTGGGTTAAAGCCTCTGCCTTCGGGGCTCAGGTCATGATCTCAGGGTCCTGGTATCGAGCCCCGCATTGGGCCTTCTGCTCAGCGGGGAGCCTGCTTCCCTCTCTCTCTCTGCCTACTTGTGATCTCTCTCTCTGTCAAATAAATAAATAAAACCTTTTTTAAAAATTGAATAAAATTGGAAAAAAAAAGAATTAAAACACACACACACACAAATCGAATAAGACAATATAGGTATGGAAATTCATTCATTCTTTCAACAAATATTTATTGAGTATTTACACATGCTAGGGACTATAGAAGAGAAAGGAAAAAAACAAACAAAAACAACTTCCTTCTGTCTAGATTACATGCCAAGCACTGTACTAAGCTGGGTATATTGAAAGTAAACAAAACAGAGATCCTGCTTTCATAGGGCTTACAGAATAATAAAGAAGACAAAAATTAAACAAATGAAAACACACAACATATATATGGATGTAAATAGTGCTAGATGCTATGAAGCAAAGCAACAGGGGGCTATGAGTGAGAATAACAGGAGGGACTTACTTCAATTTGAATGGTCTAAGACAGCCTTTCTTCGAAGATTAATTAATTACAGAATACATGTTTTGTGCCAAGCACTGATGTCAATAACAGTCACTGAAGAGGAATAAAGCAAAAATCAGTGGCCTTAAAGAACTTAGATTCTGGCTAGAAGAGACAGTCAATAAAAAAAATACATATGCCAAATTTTTATAAGTGTTATATAAAATAGTAAAGCAGGAGACAGAGGATAGGGAGTTCTGGGAAAGAGGGTAATGAAAGAAGCAGATGACAATATTTAAGCGAAGACCTGATAGAGTGAGCACTGACGAGATTTTAGGGCAGAGTATTCCAGAAGTGGAAACAGCAAGGCCCTGCCTGAAGTAGGAATGTGCTTACTATTTTCAAAAACAGAAAGGATGGGGCACCTGGTGGCTCAGTGGGTTAAAGGCTCTGCTTCGGCTCAGATCACAATCTCAGGGTCCTGGGATCGAGCCCCACATCGGGCTCTCTGCTCAGCAGGGAACCTGCTTCCTCCTCTCTGCCTGCCTCTCTGCCTACTTGTGATCTTTCTCTGTCAAATGAATAAATAAAATCTTAAACACACACACACACACACACACACACAGAAAGGATAATGTGGCTAGAGTACAATGGTGAAAGAAAAAAATGAAGAAATGAGGTCAGAAAGCTATGGAGGGTGGGAGATCAGACTGTGTAGAAGTTTGTAGGCTACAATAAGACTTCTAAGTTTCAATCTGAGTGTGATGAGAACACATGGAGAGTTTTGAGCAGAGGAGCGAAATGATCTGGCTTACATTTTAAACACACTGCTCTGAAGCAGGATTTAGACTATAATATAGCTATTAAGTACTGCGTTGTCCTTCCCCCCGCTCAAAATAAAGTTGTTTCTTAACTATACCTGTCTGCTATACTCCTATGGCAGATAGGGATGCTTGGTTTCATACATATGTGTCAATAAAATTAAATATTGATTTGACAAAACAAAACACTGCTCTGGGTATAAAGTACAGATTTGCCTGCAGAGATACACAGGCAAAAGCAGAAAAACCAGTTAGGACTCCTACAATCCAGGTAAGAAATAATGGTGGCATGCACTGTAGTATAAGTGGTAGAAAGGGTAAGAAACGGATACTGAAAAATGAGTGAAAAGGTTTGCCAATACAGTTTTAATGTCAAGTTTGAGTAGAATCAAGAACAGCTTCAAGGTTTTTGGCCGAAGGTCCTAGAAAGATAGAGTTACCATTTACTGAATGGGGAAAACTTCAGGAAGAACAGAGGGAAAAGGGGGAGTTCAGGGAATGAATTAGGACTTCAGTTTTAGACCCATTAAATTTGAGATGCCAATTAGACATCCAAGTGGAGATATTTTTGTAAAGTGTTGGAGATACGAGACAAGTTTTTTTTTAAGACCTAAAGGATGGGGGTGCCTGGGTGGCTCAGTCAGTTAAGCGTCTGACTCTTGATCTCAGCTCAGGTCTTGATCTCAGGGTTGTGAGTTAAAGCCCCATCTTGGGCTCCATGCTGGGCATGGAACCTACTTTAAAAAAAAAAAAAAAGGATGAGGACAGATGACCTCAAAAGAATGGACTAAAGAGCAGTGTAGCCAAAGGGAAGGGAATATGACTCTAAGGGAGAAAACAGTTTGGCTTACTGAAGACACTAAAAAAAGGCCAGTGTGTTTAAACCCAGGAGACTATACAACCAGAAGGCAAACAGTAAGAAATTATTTTTTAAAATACAGAGTCTCATTATTATACAATAATAAATAATACATATTTTGGTACCTAAATGCTACAGACTATGTTACTGACGAAACTCATGTGTTGAAGCCCTCACCCTCAATGTGATAGTATTTGGAAATGGGACTCCTGGGAGGTAATTAGGGTAGATGAGGTCATGAGGGTGAGGCCTTCATGATGGGTTAGTGCCCTTCCCGTTTTAAGAAGGGGAAGAGAAAGATGTCTCCTTCTCTCACTCTGTCTCTCTCATTCTCTCTCTCTCTGCACCCGCACAAAAAAAGAGGTCATCTGAGTATACATGAGACGGCAGCCAACTATAAGTCAAAGGAAGAGGCCTCAGAATAAAAGCTATCTTGCACCTTGATCTTGGACTTCCCAGCCTCTAGAACTGTGAGAAATGAATTTTTGTTATTTGAGCCACCCAGTCTATGGTATTTTCTTATAGCAACCTGAGCAGACTAATATACTGGAATTGGGGTTACACTAAACAAAAATGTAAAATATGTGAATGGGTTTGGAAACAGGAGATGGTTATTTTTTTTTTTAAGATTATTTATTTATTTATTTATTTGTCAGAGAGAGAGTACAAGCAGACAGAGTGGCAGGCAGAGGGAGAAGCAGGCTCCCCGCTGAGCAAGGAGCCCGATATGGGACTCGATCCCAGGACCCTGGGATCATGACCCGAGCCGAAGGCAGATGCTTAACCGACTGAGCCACCCAGGCGTCCCCAGGAGATGGTTATAAGGAAACTGCTAGCGAAAGCCTAAAGTGCCTTAAAGAAACTATTAATAGAAGCCTCCAGATCCTTTGAGGATGCTTTGAGGGTTTGCAAAATGATAAAACCTTATCGAGGACTAGAGGAAAGGAGATCCTTGCTACAATAGGAGCAGAAATTATAATAACACTATTACCTGCAGTTATGTGAAAAGTAGGTAATAAGGAAAACATTGAAGGTGCCACATGGTTTCTTCTTGTGTTTATAGTAAAAATCTATATTTCTATATTGAGGAAAGGGCTGTTAAACAAAAAGAATTCAGGACTTCATGGTTTTGAAAATTCAAGTTTCTCAAGATGGGAAAAGATGCTAAAATTAAAAATGGCCTTTGAGCAAAGATCAAATCCAGCACACTGCCAGGAAAAAATGATCCAAAGATGAGGCCCAGGGTGTGACAAATCTTTTGTTAAAGATCTCAGATCAAAAGTGATGCCTCAGAATATAGTTCGAACAGAAAAAAAGCCCTCTAAAGAGAAAAAGGCTGTGCCTCACAAATCCTCTCAATCAAAGAACTACAAGGAAGCTTAAGAATGTTGTCCCTCAGCCATCTCAGAAAGGACCCAAGGAAGGAGAAAGCTTATCTCAAAGGGATTTGTAGGTGTAGCTTTTTTTTTAATGGAGTGACCCAAGAAGATTCAGAAGAGACCCACAAAATTCTTAAGACAAAAATAATCTACAGAGAGGATTCTTGGGTATCGACATTCTATTTTTTACCTGGTAGGTGGTTTTGGTCATAGTGAGGAGCTCTGTGAGAATTCACTAAGCTGAATATTTATGTTTTGTGTACTTCTCTGTATTGAGCTTTAATGTCCAACAATGAAAATTTTTAACTTTAAAAAAATGCTGGGTTCAACCCACTGACTCAATTCCATCATTTCCTAGCAGGTCACAATCCACAGTTTGAAAAATTCTGGGCTAGGGTAAGAGCTGTGGTAGTGAGAGGAACTGGAAGGAAGAAACATTTGAAGTCTGCAGGTAGCATTGACAGGACATAACAAGGGACTAGAATAGGGGGAAAGGAGGGAGAAGTGTCAAAGATGATTCATGTTTCTGCTTTGAATATCTAAATGGATGGAAGTGCCACTTAATGAGACGAGGAAAACTAGAAAAGGAACAAGTTTGGGGCGCCTGGGTGGCTCAGCCGTTAAGTGGCTGCCTTCAGCTCAGGTCATGATTCCAGGGTCCTGGGATCGAGCCCCACATCGGGCTCCTTGCTCAACGGGGAGCCTGCTTCTCCCTCTGCCTGCTGCTCCCCCTGCTTGTGTTCTGTCTCTCTCTCTCCGACAAAAAATAAAATCTTTAAAAAAAATAAAAAATAAAAATGAACATGTTAAATTTGAGATGCCTATTAAAGATACAGGCCACTGGGTGCCACTGGGTGGCTCAGTGGGGTAAAGCCTCTGCCTTCAGCTCAGGTCATGATCACAGCGTCCTGGGATCGATACCCACATCAGGTTCCCTGCTCAGCGGGGAGCCTGCTTCTCCCTCTGCTGCTCCCTCTGCTTGGGCTCACTTTCTATCTGAAAAATAAATAAATAAAATCTTCGGGGGGGAAAAAAAAAAAGATACAAGCAGAGATCCAAGATGCCAACTGGATATGTGAGTACAGAGGCCATCACTGGCCCCCCTCTCCCCACAAGTATATTTATTACTTTGGGTTTTTTTCCTCATAGGACTAATAACTACCTGATATTATCTTCATTTTTTTCATGTGTTATTGTCTGTCCCAAACTAGAAATTTAAGCAAAAATTTCACATCTCATCTGCTTATTGACAGCTTGTGAATGAATGCATAATACACTTAGTCATTTTTCCCTCCTAAATGTCCTTTTAGGTCTGTCTTTGTAGTTTCCTACCACAAAAGAAATAAAATATATTTCCCTATCCCTTGATTCCAAGTTTGCCATGTAACTTGCTTTTGGTCAACAGCTTAAGTCTCAAAAGGCTTTATATGTTACAGATTACTTCCTTGTCCTTCTGCTGTCACCATGAAAAGGACATGCCAGGGCCGGCTCTCTGGTCCCAGGAGGAGGAGAGACATAAGACCCTGCCAAACAAGAGTAGAACAGAGCTTCCAACCAACCTAGAGTCATATGATTAACCCAAATGAGATCTGAGCCCAGCTTAGATGAGCTGATTCCCAATCTACTAACTTGTAAACTCTAATAATAAGTAATTATTTTTTAAAATCACTGAGTTTTGGCATGCTTTATCACAAAGCAGTAGCAAACAGATATACTGCTATATTCCAATGCCTAGAACAGTGCCTAGACTATAATGAGAGCTCAAAAAATATTTTAATTGAAAAGGAAATGGACAAGGAATAGCCAAAGAGGTAAGAAAAACCAGGAGAATGAAGTGTCATGAAAGCCAAGAGAGGGGTATGTTTTAAAGAAGGAAGTGTTCAAGGGATTAATGGCGCTGAGGTTTGTTAAATTAGGATTGAAGTGTATGTACTGGATATGCCAACATGGTGTTCAATGGTAGCCTTGAGAACAGAGGGAAGCCAGATTGGAATGGACTGAGTTTAAAAATGTAGGAAATAGCTATAAGAAAGAAAATTCTCATGGCCAAAAACTGGCAATGCTCTTCCCACCATTCTTCCTTAAAGATTTTTTTCCTTTCTAATTATTTGGTCTATCAAACAACCTCGGATATTTTTCCTAGGGAGAATAGGAATTTTGAACTTTTGAGTATTATCATTTCATTTCTTATCTAATAGTACATAGCAAGGCACTGGCTCACGGTAAAAAAAAAAATCCTATCTGCACTATCTGCACATGCTTTAACTAACTGCTAAGGCAAGCCAATCATTGATCATCAGTCAAAAAATTAGGATGTTTACCTACAAAATGCAAATCAACTATTAAATTTAAATCTAAGAAAACATTATGGAATGACAGATGATGGATTCTTGGTGAATTTAAGTACTAAGAATTAAATCTGGCTATATAAACATATTACCAACAGCATGCTTTAAGTGTCATCATATTCAGAACTGATAAACCTCAATTTATAATTCATGATTAAAGGGGACAAGATTTATGTTTTTTTCCTATTTCAATTTCTTGGTGTGGAACATTCTACGTACTTCCCATATGATGTCCTATGTATAAATATTTTCTCTACAACTAAATCCTACGTGGACTATTTCTTCAATTTAATTCAAAAACCATTTTATATTTTATATATCCTGGCATTGTCCACAGATCCTGAATAAATTCCTGTTGTTTCTCATCACATGCATACAACTACCAATAGGACTTAACATTTTTTTAACATACCATATTTTTCCATGTGCTCTTTTCCAGCAAACGCAAACATCTGAGGAGCAATTGGTTTGGCAAACAATCCATATTTATTGATCAGGACCTCGAGATGTTTATCAATTGGGTTGGTCCTATGTGAAAAAGACTAAGAGAGAGGAAAAAAATCAGTAAGTAGGGGCGCCCGGGTGGCTCAGTGGATTAAAGCCTCTGCCTTCGGCTCAGGTCATGATCTCAGGGTCCTGGGATCGAGCCCCGCATCAGGCTCTCCGCTCAGCGGGGAGCCTGCTTCCCCCTCTCTCTCTGCCTGCCTCTCTGCCTGCTTGTGATCTCTCTCTCTGTCAAATAAATAAATAAATAAAATCTTAAAAAAAAAAATCAGTAAGTACGTGATATGATAATTGTCTCTTTTCACTATTACAGTGTTACTAAGACATATGCATATTCTAAGCACATAGTAAAGCAAAATAAGCAATGTGAATAAAATCAGCCAGGAAATGCTATGCAGAGAAACATGGAAAGGAAAAACAATCAAGTGAGGAATTAATTTTTTCATGAAATATTTATAAAGAATCCAGTGGGCGGGGGGCGCCTGGGTAGCTGAGTCGGTTAAGTGCCCAACTCTTGCTTTCAGTTCAGGTCATGATCTCGTGGCCTGGGATCCAGCCCCACGTCGGTCTCTGCACTCAGCATGGAGTCTGTTTTGGATTCTCTCTCCCTCTCCCTCTTGCTCACTCTCTCTCTCAAATAAATAAATAAAAACCTTTAAAAATAATAAAATAAAAATAAATAAAGACTCCAGTAGGTACCCATAACTACTCAAGATGCAGGGGATAAAATAGTGAATAAAACAGATAAAGCCTCTGCTTATCTGGTATTTACATCTGTGGCAGTGAGGGGGCAAAAGGTGATGAAGATAAAAATAAATTAAAATGTAAGTAGGGGTGCCTGGGTGGCTCAGTCAGTTGAGCGTCTGACTCTTGATTTGAGCTCAGGTCATGATCTCAGGGTTGTGGGATCAAGCCTAGCCTCAGCTCCATGCTCAGTGCTGGGTCTGCTTGTCCCTCTCCTCCTGCTCCTCCCCAACTCACTTGCTCTCTCACTCTCAAATAAATAAATAAATCTTTTTTAAACACGTAAATAATAATGTTATAAAGAAGAATAAATCCAAGTAAGGGAATAAAAACTGAAGATAGTTAGTGCTACTTTATACACAATTGTCAAGGAAGGTCCCATAGACAAAATGGTATTTGAGCAGGAATGTGAAGCAGTAAGGGGTAAGTCACTTCAGTAACCTTGGGAGAGAAGAATTCTAGGCAGAGGGAACAGCAACAAAAAGAATCCTAAGGCAGGAGCATGCTTGGGTGTTTGAGAAAAGAAGTGAATTAGGATTAGAATAAAGCAATACTCATAAAGTATAATCACCTTTGTTTCTATGGTTCTAGAGTACAAGAACATAGTTCCTAACACTAATATTCCACGAAGGGAAAGCTAAGAGTTTCTTCTCAAGTTTACGTACTAGATTATGAACTCCCTGAAGTCACGAATTCTTTTTCATACACTTTTGTACAAATACCCAATGCCTAGTATATGGAGTGCCACATAGAAAATATTCTATAAATAAGTGTTTAATGAATAAATGAAGATTATTTTTTGGTCCACAGAGCCTTCCAGAGGGAATACTGTTCAGCCATTCTCTTTGAAGAAAAGAAAATAGTCTATTTTATTTTATTTTATTTTATTTTATTTTATTTTATTTTTTGGTAGGCCCCATGCCTAGCATGGAGCCCTATGCGGGACTTGAACTCATGACTGTGAGATCAAGACCTGCACTGAGATCAAGAATCAGATGTTCAACCAACTGAGCTACCCAGGCACCCCAAGAAAAAAATAATCTTAAAGGAAGAAAATTATTGTTAGATATGATAAACAACTTGACAATCCAAAGGACACTTTAATATAAATGGGTCTTGTGTAGTCTCTGAACACAGAAATCTTAAAAATAAGTACATATAATTATGTGTTTGGATGGCTACAGATGGAAATTTTTATCTGCCAAAAGAAATTTTAAAAACAAAGAGAAAATGTTCATTGCTAAGTAAAAAAAGGGATGCTAATTAAAACAATGATATACAACTTCTGCTTCTAGACATGATGGACTACAGAAAACAGATTTATCCTTCTAACTTAACCAACTAAAAACCTGGAAAAAATATACAAAGCAATCATTTTCAGACAATGTACAAGTAGAGAGCATTGTATAGTGACCTCTGAGTTAAGGAAAATAAATGAGTATTATGATTGTCCCCAGATTACGACCTGTAAAGAGTAGGGAAGAGTAACACAGAGTCCAGCAGTCTTCCTAAGTTGAAGAAACAGAGTTCAGACTTCAGAGAAACCAAGGCATCTAGAATTCACAGAGAAAAAAAAGATAGAGGGGTGGGGGCGAGCATATGCACATGCTCTGAATATACAAAGAGTGTTGAGTCCTCAGTGAGTCTGATCAATACATGAATACGAGGAAAGTACTGAGAAAAAAAAAAATCACTGGACAGGAGCAGACAGAACAATTCCCAATGCTCACACAGGGCCAGAAATAGTTCTTATTCTCAACAACCACAATAGAAAGCTCTCCTAACATATGGGGTATCAATAGAATCCTGAAGTTATTGCCTGAAATGTCAGGCCAGTTTAGCCTACAAATAAAGGCTGTTCTGATTCTACCTAACAGAGCTTAAAAGCAAATCTCAAAAAGGATCAAACCATTTCTAAAAGAAACTGCTCCAGAACATATCCCCAAATAGTTAAAGGAATATAAAAATTCAACACCCAACAAAGTAAAATGTACAATGGCTAGAATCCAATCACAGATCATAAGGTATGTAATGAGATAGAAAAATACAGCCTGCAAAGAATAGATTAATCAATCAATAGAAAGACTTAGAAATGACACATGACAGAGTTAGTAGATAACATTAAGAGAGTTCATAAATATACTCCAATTGTTCAAGAAGGCAGAAACATAACAATGAAAAATATGGAAAACATTAAAAAAAGACCCACACAGAACTTTTAGAGATTAAAAAAAATACAGTATCTGAAATGGAAAGTACACTGAATGCAATTAACAGCAGACTAGACAATATAGCAGATTAGTGAACTTAAGTACATAACAACAACAACAACAAAAACATGAAGAGAAAAATAACTCTAGAAAAAAAATTAATAAAGCATCAGTGAGTCATAGAACAATCAAATTTAGTAAATGTGTCAATGGAGTTCCAGAAAAAGAGAAGATGGAGAGAAAGAGAAGTCAGAAGAAAGATATTTTAAGATATAATGGCTGGGACACCTGGGTGGCTCAGTCAGGTAAGCATCCAACTCTTGATTTCACCTCAGGTCATGATCTCAGGGTTGTGATATCCAGCCTCGCATCGGGCTCTGTGCTCAGCACTGAGTCTGTTTGTCCCTCTCCCCTGCTCCTCCTCCCACTCATGCTTACTCTCTCTCCCTCTCAAATAAGTAAAAAAATAAAATCAAAGACATAAAGGATGAAATTTTTCCAAATCTGATGAAAACTATAAAGCACACATCCAAGAACCTCAAGAAACACCAAGCACAAAAAACATAATAAAACTTCACCAAAGTACATCATGATAAAATTGGTTAAAATCAGTGATAAAGACAAAATCTTAAAAGCAACCAGAGAAAAAGGTACGTTAAGAATACAGGAACAACAACAACAACAAAAGAATACAGGAACAACTCAGGGTGCCTTGGTGTCTCAGTCAGTTAAGCAAGGGACTCTTAATTTCAACTCAGGATTTGACCTCAGGGCCATGAGTTTAAGCCCCACTTTGGACTCCATGCGTGGCATGGAGTCTACTTGAAAAAAAAAAAAGAATGAAAGAATATAGGAACAATAACAAAAATGAATGACAGACGACTTTATATCAGAAAAAATGAAAGCCAAAGAGAGTGAACCAATATCCTTTTTTTTTTTTTAAGATTTTATTTATTTATTTGACAGAGAGAAAGATCACAAATAGGCAGAGAGGCAGGCAGAGAGAGAGGGGGAAGCAGGCTCCCTGCTGAGCAGAAAGCCTGATGAGGGGCTCAATCCCAGGACCCTGAGATCATGATCTGAGCTGAAGGCAGAGGCTTAACCCACTGAGCCACCCAGGCACCCCTGAACCAATATCCTTAAAGCACTATATTTTTTTAAAAAAATTGATGCTGGGCGCTTGGGTGGCTCAGTTGGTTAAGCGACTGCCTTTGGCTCAGGTCATGATCCCGGAGTCCTGGGATAGAGTCCCGCATCAGGCTCCTTGCTCTGTGTAGAGCCTGCTTCTCCCTCTCCCTCTGCCTGCTGCTATGCCTAGTTCTGCTCTCTCTCTCTCTGTCAAATAAATAAATAAAACCTTTTAAAAAATTAAAAAATAAAAATAAAAAAATTGATGCTAAACTAGAATTCTGTACCCAGCAAATATATCTTTCAAAAAATAAGGTAAATAAAGACTTATTAAAACATACAAAAGCTAAAGAGAATTCATCACCAGTAGATCAGCACTATACAAAATGTTAAAGAAAATTCTTTAGGCAAATGGAAAATAATCCTAGATGGAAATGTGAATCAGTATAAAAGAATAAAGAGCTCAATGTAAAGAATAAAGAAAAAAGAAAAATGATAAATATGTGGATAAATATAAATTATCTTTAAAATTACTTTAAAATTATCTTTAAATAATAAAATTATCTTTTTTTAAAGATTTTATTTATTTATCTGACAGAGAGAGAGACACAGTGAGAGAAGGAACACAAGCAGGGGGAGTGAGAGAGGGTAAAGCAGGCTCCCCGCAGAGCAGGGAGCCCAATGTGGGACTCGATCCCAGTACCCCAAGATCCTGACCCGAGCTGAAGGCAGACACTTAACAACTGAGCCTCCCAGGTGCCCCCAAAAATAAAATTATCTTTTTTTCAAAATTGGCTATTTAAATAAATTCAGGGGGTCCCTCTTGGGTCCCCTCTCTCTTCCAGAGCTTTATACTATCCCTCAATAAACTTTGCTTTGCTGCCCACAAAAAAAAAAGAAAGAAAAGTAAATTCAATAACTGTTGTAGGGTTTATAATATATATATAGAGAGAGATGTAAAATGTGCTTCTGGAAGAGGCAAACAAAAAAATACTTTGTAAGGTTCTTACAATACTATAGTGTACAGTCACAATACTACTCAAAAGTTGTCTGTAAATAAGTTAAAAATATAAACTATGCTCCAACAATACATTAAAAAAAAATCATTCGCCACAATCAATGGGGATTTATTTCTGCATTACAAGGATGGTTCAATATCCACAAATCAATCAACATGATATATCACATCGATAAGAGAAAGGATAAGAATGATATGAACATTTCAATAGATGGAGAGAAAACATCTGACAAAGTACAACATCCATTCATGACAAAAACCTCCAACAAAGTAGGTTAAGAGGGAACATACCTCAACATAGTAAAGGCCATATATGAAAACCCACAGCTAACATCCTCACTGGGAAAAAACTGAAAGCCTTTCCCCTAAGGTCAAGAACAGGACACTGATGTCCACACTCACCACTTCTACTCAATATAGTACTGTAAAGTGCTAGCCACAGCAATGAGATAACAAAAAGAAATAAAAGGAATACATATCAATAAGGCAAAAGTAAAACTTTTTTTGCAGATGAGATGAAACTATATATTGAAAACCCAAAAAACTCCGTTAAAAAACTGCTAGAATTGATAAATGAATTCAGGAAAGTCACAGGATACGTACAGAAATCTATTGCATTTGTTTATACCAATAAAGAAGCAACAAAAGGAGAAATTGAGAAAACAATCCCATTTACAATTGCACCAAAAATAACAAGATACCTACGAATAAACCTAATGAAAGAGGTGAAAGACCTGTACTCTGAAAACCATAAAATACTGATGAAAGAAAGTTAAGATGACACAAAGAAATGGAAAGACATGGGGCACCTGGGTGGCTCAACTGGTTAAGGGTCCAAATCTTGATTTCAGCTCATGATCATGAGATCAAGCCGTGCATCAGGCTCCACACTCAGTGCTGAGTCTGCTTATCCTTCTCCCTCTGCTCCTCCTATCTCTCCATCAAATAAATAAATAAAATCTTAAAAAAGCAGAGAGAGTCAATTATCGTATGGTTTCACTCACATGTGGAGCACAAGGGAAAAATGGAGGATATTAGGAGAAGGAAAGGAAAAGTGAATTGGGGGAAATCGGAGGAGGAGACAAAGCATGAGAGACTGTGGACTCTGAGAAACAAACCGAGGGTTTTGGAGGGGAGAGAGGTGGAGGGTTTGGTGAGCCTGGTGGTGGGTATTAAGGAGGGGACATATTGCATGGAGCACTAGGTGTGGTGCATAATCAATGAATCTTGGAACACTGAAAAATAAAATAAAATTTAAATAAATAAATAAATAAAAGAAATGGAAAGACAGTTCATGCTCATGGGTTGGAAGAACAAATATTGTTAAAATGTCTATACTACCCAAAGCAATCTACACATTTAATGCAATCCCTGTCAAAATACCACCAGCATTTTTCACAGAGCTAGAACAAACAATCCTAAAATTTGTATGGAACCATAAAAGACTCCAAATAGCCAAAGCAATCCTGGAAAAGAAAAGCAAAACTGGAGGCACCACAATTCTGGACTTCAAGTTATATTACAAAGCTGTAGTTATCAAAACAATATGATACTGCCACAAAAATAGACACATAGATCAATAGAGCAGAATAGAAAATCCAGAAACAAACTCACGGTTATATGGTCAATTGATCTTTGACAAATCAGGAAAGAATATCCAATAGGAAAAAGACATTCTCATCAACAAATAGTGTTGGGAAGACCGGCCAGCAACATGCAAAAGAGTCGAACTGTACCATTATACCACATACAAAAATAAATTCAAAGTAGATTAAAGACCTAAATGTGTGACCCAAAACCATAAAAATCCTAGGAAAGAGCGCAGGCAGTAATTTCTCCGACATCAGTTGTAGCAACATTTTTTCTAGAAAGGCCCCCGGAGACAAGGGAAACAAAAGCACAGCAAAAGAATCAACGAAACTAAAAGGCAACCTACGGAATGGAAGATATTTGCAAATATCATATCAGATAAAGAGTTAATATCCAAAATATATAAAGAATTTATAAAACTCAACACCCAAAAACCAAATAATCCAATTAAAAAATGGTCAAAAGACATAAACAGACATTTCTCCAAGGAAGACATACAGATGGCCAACAGACAGATGAAAAGATAATCATCATCACTTATCATCAGGGAAATGCAAATCAAAACTACAATGAGATATCACCTCACACCTATCAGAATGCCTAAAATCAAAAACACAAGAAACAACAGGTGTTGGCGAGGATGTGGAAAAAGGGAATCCTCCACTGTTGGTGGGAATGCAAACTGGTACACTCACTGTGGAAAACAGTATGGAGGTTCCTGAAAAAGTTAAAAATAAAACCTACCTTATGATCCAACACTCCTGGGAATTTACCCAAAGAATACAAAAACACTAATCCAAAGGGATACATGCACCCCTATGTTTATAGCAGAACTGTTTACAATAGCCAAGATAGGGAAAGAGCCCAAGTGTCCATCGATTGATGAATGGATAAAGAAAATTTGATACACACACACACACACACACACACACACACACACACACATTGGAATATCATTTGACGATAAAAAAGAATGAAATCTTGCCATCTGCAATGACATGGATGGAGATAGAAAGCATAATCCTAAGTGAAATAAGTCAGAGAAGGACAAATACCATAGGATTTCACTCATATGTGGAATTTAAGAAACAAAACAGAGGAGTAAAGGGAAAAAGAAAGAGACAGAGAGACAAATCAAGGACAGATTCTTAACTGTAGGGAATAAACTGATGGTTTCCAGAGGGGAGGTGGGTGGGGTTATGGAAACAGGTGGTAAGGATTAAGGAGTGCACTTGTCACGATAAACATCAAATGATTTAAATAAAAACATCTTTTAAAAAGTTAAATTATTGTATTTACTATGTTTGGGACTAAAAATATTCTGCTTGAGAAAAGAATGATAAAGATATCTGTTTAATAAGAAAAAAAAGATATCTATTATAAATCCTAAAAGCAAAACACCACAGATACAGTTAATGAGCTTATAAAATAACTAAAGTGAAACTGCAAAAAAAACACAACTCAACAGAAGACAAAGAAAAGAAAGGAACAAAGAAGATATTGAACAAAAAGAAAACAAGTAGCAAGATAGATTTAAACCAGTGTTATCCTAATAAATGCTTAATAACAGGGTCACAAGGGTGGAAGAGATCTAACTGATATATTTACCACTGATATATTTTGTTGTGTAAATAACAGCTAATTTAAATCACTGAAAGCAAAGATGAGAAGAGATGTGCACAATCAAATCTTGCAAGCTAGTATGAGCCAGTAGATATCAGTTTCAGGTAACCACTAATTTAAACCCTATATATCAATAACCATATTAAATGAAAAGATATAAAAAGGCCAGTTAAAAGGCAGAGATTGATACATTGCTAAAAAGCGAGACCCAACTGTATGTTGCCTACAAAATTCTAATTCAAAAACCACAGTGAAATATCACCTAATACCTGTTAGAATGGCTATTATCAAAAAGACAAGACATAACAAGCGTAGGTGAGGATGTGGAGGAAAGGGAACTTTTGTGCTCTATTGGTGCTCATGTAAATCTCAGCCACTATGAAAAATAGTAGGGAAGTTCCTCAAAAAATTAAAACAAAAACAACTACCATATGATTCAGCAATTCCACTTCTGTGTATTTATCTAAAGAAAACAAAAACACTAACTCTAAAAAATATATGCATCCCCATGTCATTTACTGCAGCATTATTTACAACAGCCAAGATATGGAAACAACCTAAATGCCCACCAATGGATGAATAGATAAAATGCAGGGTGGGGGCACCTGGGTGGTAAAGTCAGTTAAGTGTCTGACTCTTGGTTTCCACTCAGGTCGTGACCTCAGGGTCATGATCTTGGGGTCATGAGATCAAGTCCCATAGTAGCTCCATGTTTAGCAGGGAGTCTGCTTAAGATTCTCTCCCCTCGGAGTGCCTGGGTGGCTCAGTCATTGGGTGTCTGCCTTTGGCTCAGGTCATGATCCCAGGGTCCCGGGATTGAGCCCCAGCATCAGGCTCCCTGCTCAGCAGGAAGCCTGCTTCTCTCTCTCCCACTCCCCCTGCTTGTATTCCCACTCTCACTGTGTCAGTCTCTGCCAAATAAATAAATAAACAAACAAAAACCCACCCATAACTTAGAAAAAAAAAAGATTCTCTCTCCTCTCCCTTTGCCCCTTTCCCCACTCTCACTCTCTCTCTCAAATAAATTTTTAAAAAGAAAAGAAAGAAAATACGGGGGGGCATATATTATATATATAATGGGATATTATTTGGCCATGAAAAAGAATGAAATCTTGGGGCATCTGGCTGGCTCAGTTAGTAGAGCATGCAACTTGTGATCTCAGGGTTGTGAATTCAAGCCCCATATTAGATGTAGAGATAACTTAGAAAAAAATAAGAAGAGGAATGAAATCTCGCCATTTATGATAACATGGATGGAACTTGAGACATTATGGTAAGTGCAATAAGTTAGAGAATGACAATACTACATGATATCACTTATACATGGAATCTAAAAAAGTAAATAAGGGGCACCTGAGTGGCTCAGTGGGTTAAGCATCTGACTCTTGATTTCAGCTCGGGTCATGATCTCAGGATCATGAGATTGGGCCCTGTGTTGGGCTCTACACTCAGCAGGGAGTTGGCTTGAGATTCTCTGCCTCTCCCTCTGTCCCTCCCCACCGTTCGCACATGGGTGCATGCTTTCTCTCTTTCAAATAAATATTTAAAAATTAATTAATTAATTAATTAAGCTCATAGATACAGAGAACAGACTGGTAATTGTCAGAAGCAGGCAAAATAGATGAAGAGAGTCAAAAGGTACAACTTCCAGTTATAAAATAAAAAAGTCATAGGCAGTGCCTGGCTGGCTCAGTCAGTACAGCACACAACTCTTGATCTCAGGGTTGTGAGTTTGGGCCCCACATTCGGTGTAGAGGTTACTTAAAAATAAAATATTTTAAAAAGTCATGGAGATATAATGTACAACATGGTGATTATAGTCAATAATACTGCATTGCATATTCAAAAACTGCTAAGACTGTAAATCTTAAAAGTTCTTAAAAATTCTCATCATAAGAAAACAAGTCTAGGGTGCCTGGATGGCTCAGTCGGTGAAGCATCCGTCTTCAGCTCAGGTCATGATCCCAGGATCCTGGGATAGAGCCCTCCGTCAGGCTCCCTGCTATGCAGAGAGACTGCTTCTTCTCCCTCTGCCTCTGTCTGCCGCTCTGTCTACTTATGCTCTCTATTTCTCTGTCAAATAAATAAATAAATAAATAAAATCTTGAAAAAAAAAAAGAAAGAAAGAAAAAGAAAAAGGGGCGCCTGGGTGGCTCAGTTGTTAAGCATCTGCCTTTGGCTCAGGTCATGATCCCAGGGTCCTGGGATATCCAGCTCCCTGCTCAGCAGGAAGCCTGCTTCCCCCTCTCCCACTCCCCCTGCTTGTGTTCCTTCTCTCACTGTCTCTCTCTGTCAAATAAATAAATAAGATCTTTTTTAAAAATTAAATTAAATTAAATTAAATTAAAAGAAAGAAAGAACGGAAGAAAGCAAGAAAGAAAAGAAAGAAAGAAAGAAAGAAAGAAAGAAAACAAGTCTATCTGCCTCATGATCTTGTGGAATACTGAGAGGACTAGAGCCATTTTAAAACAGAGAGCAGCCATTATAGAGAAACTGCCTTACTTGCTTTTGTTTGAACTGGTTAAAACCTTCTGGACAAAATGGTAGTTATATTAAGCAATTATTTGAGAAGTCAACAGGAGAATAGACACCCTGATTACAAAACGGATGGTTTTGGACTTTCGGGGGGGGGGGGTTGGGGGGGGGGGAGATCAACAGTTAATGTATAACCAGGAGTAGTTTGGCTTGGAAACATAAATAGAAAACCTTTTTTCCCCTTTTATTCAACTCAGGTAATTGCCCCCTTCCTCTTCCTCTAAAAACCTGTTGCTTTCACCCTACAAGTGGGAATCCTATTTGGGTATTTACTTGAATCTGTCCTCCCCACACTGCAAATCTTTAATCCCAAATAAATGCTCATTTGCCTCTCAAAAAAAAAAAAAGTCTATATAACTGTATTTGGTGACAAACGTTAACCAGATTTATTGTGGTGATCATTTCACAATATATGCAAACATTGAATCATTATGTTGTATACCTGAAACTAATATAATTGTGTATGTCAATTGTACTGGAATTTTAAAAAATCTAACTCAAACATAAAGACAGAAATAAGCAAAAGGATGGGAAAAGACATACTATTCTAATTCTGTTCAACAGAAAGCTGAAATGCCTATGTTAATATCAGACAAAATAGATCTAAGATCAAGGAACACTACAAGGGATAGAAGAGGGTTATCCCACAATGATGAAAGGGTCAATTCATCAAGTACCTAACAACCCTAAATGTTACTATGCCTAATATCAGAGCTTCAAAATACATGAAACAAAAACTGATAGCACTGAAAGAAATAGACAAACCCACAGACTTAGTAGATCTCAGTACCCCCCCCAATAACTGACAGAATAAGTAGACAGAACTATCAATAAGGATATAGAAGACTTGATCAATATTAACAGTCAATGTGATTTAGCATTTACAGAACACTACCCAATAACATCAGAGTACATATTCATTTCAAGTGCACAGAGACTATTTATCAAAACAGACCACATCCTGAGCCAAAAAATAAGTCTCAGTAAATTAAAAAGTATTCACATCACACAAAGTATATTCTCTGACCACAGAGATTTAAAACGGAAACAAATAACGGAAAGATATCTGAAAATGCCCAAATATTTAAAAATTAAGCAACACACTTCTAACACATAAGTGAGAGAAAAATCACAAAGGAAATTTTTTTTCAAGTTTTTTAAATTCCACTTAGTTAACATACAGTGTAATATTAGTTTCAGGTGTAGAATTTAGTGATTCGTCACTTACATACAACACCCAGTGCTCATCACAAGTGCCCTCCTTAATCCTCATCACCCATTAAACCAATCCTCCCCACCCAGCTCCCCTCTGGTAACCATCAGTTTGTTCTCTATAGGTAAGAGTCTGTTTCCTGGTTTACCTCTCTTTCTTTTTTATTTTTATTTTTTGGAAAATTTTTAAAGATTTTATTTATTTATTTGAGAGCGTGAGAGAGAGAGCACAAGCAATGGAGAAGGGCAGAGGGAGAAGGAGAAGCAGGCTCCCCGCTGAGCAGGGAGCCCAACACAGGGCTCATTCACAGGAGCCCAGGTTTATGACCTGAGCCGTAGGCAGACGTTTAACCTGAGCCACCCAGGCATCCCTTTTTTTGGAAATTTTAAAATAATTTGAAATAAATGAAAATAAAAGCCTGACATAAGAAAATTTGTGGTATGCTGCTTAAGAATGTTTTGGGCTTTTTAAAGATTTATTTTATGTATTTATAGAGAGAGAGAGAGAGCATGGTGTGGGGAGGGGCAGAGGGAGAGGGAGAGACAATCTTAAGCAGACTCCACACTGAGCACAGACCCTGATGCCATGCTCAATCCCATGACCCTGAGAGCAAGACTTGAGCTGAAAACAAGAGTCGGGAGCTTAACAGACTGTGCCACCCAGGTGCCCCTGCTCAAGCAGTGTTTTAAAAGAATCTACAGCATCAAATACCTACATTTGGAAAAAGGACACATTTAAAACCAATGACCTAAGCTTCCAATTTAATAGACTATAAAAATAAAGAGCAAATTAAACCCAATGTAAGAAAAGGGAAATAGTAAGGATCAGAGCAGATCTAACTAAAAAATGAACAGAATGAAATAGAATGAATATAAATTAGCAGAATGAAATAGAAAAGAGAAAAAATAAAGAAAAATCAATAAAAATAAAAGCTGGTTACTCTGACAAGATCAATAAAATTGGTAAACACCTTTTATTTTACTGGTCATGGGAAAAAGAGAGAAGACAAAGGTTAACAACATCAAAGGAAGACAAGGACATGTCCAAAGATCCTACTCTAAAGGTATACTATGGGAATAATATGATCAACTTTTTGTCAATAAATTCAACAATTTAAATGAAATGGACAAATTCCCTAAAGGGTATTATTAAAGCTCACTCAAAATAATAATAATAACCTAAATAATAATATATTTACTGAAGAAACTGAACTACTAAACTTAAAAGGTTAAAAACCTTCCCATAAAGAAAATGTCAGACCTAGATGTGGATTTTAATAATTTTGAAATAAAAGTTATCAAGGGAGTGCCTGGGTGGCTCAGTGGGTTAAGCCTCTGCCTTCGGCCCAGGTCATGGTCTCAGGTCCTGGGATCGAGCCCTGCATCAGGCTCTCTGCTCAGTAGGGAGCCTGCTTCCCCCCCTCTCTCTGCCTTCCTCTCTGCCTACTTGTGATCTCTCTCTCTCTCTCTGTCAAATAAATAAAATCTTTAAAAAAAAAAGTTATCAAGGTATTTATCATCCATTACTTAAGAAAATAATCTAGTTTTCATGTGTCACAAATGTTAGGTACTCCCATTACGGACTCAACTAATAATCTTATTTTGTATTCTTCTCCAGCTGCCACCCTCCAATCTCGTTTTTCAGACTATCCCCTGAACATATTATCTTTTTTTTTTTTTTTAGTAGGCTCCATGCCTAATGTGGGACATGAATTCACAATCCTGAGATCAAGAGTCCCATGCTCTATTGACTAAGCCAGCCAGGTGCCCCTAAACATATATTATGTTCATTCCAACATCTATGACTTGGCTTGTGATGTTTTCTCCCATACCCAGGAAGATCTTGCCTTTCCCTATCTTTAATTATCTTTGTTTTATTATTATAATTATCCTTATTTATATAATAATTTCATATAATTATTATCTCTTATTGTCTTTAAGACTCAACCTAATATTTCCCACTTTCTTAAAAAGTTCTCTAAGGGAAAAAGGGAAATAGCTCTTGTTGATTTGAATGCCTATTATGTGCCAGACACTCTCACGACTACTAAGAGATACTATCACATTTATTTAATTTAATTTGACAGAGAGGTCCTTAATGTTTGAACAGAGAGAACTGAATCAGATTGATCTCATAAGTTAAATAATAGTATAATCTTAGATGAACAGGCTAAAAGTTATCTTCAACTCATTTTCTAACAATGATTCTAGTTTTAGGGTCACCTGGCTGGCTCAGTCAGAAGAGCATGCGACTCTTGATCTCAAGGTCATGAGTTCGAGCCCCACGTTGGGTATGGTAATTACTTAAATGAATAAAACTTAAAAAAAAACCAGGGGCACCTGGGTGGTGCAGTCAGCCAAGCAACCAACTCTTGGTTTCAACTTAGGTCATGATCTTGGAGGCATGGGATCAAGCCTCACATCGGGCTCCTGGCTCAGTGTAGCGTCTGCTTGAGATTCTCTCTCCCTCTCCCTTTGCCCCTGCGCCCCTCTAATATAAAAAACAAAACAAAACAAAACTTTTTTTTTTAAGATTTTATTTATTTATTTGACAGAGAGAGAGATAGTGAGAGAGGGAACACAAGCAATGGGAGTGTGAAAGGGAGAAGCAGGCTTCCTGCTGAGCAGGGAGCCAGATGCGGGGCTTGATCCCAGGACCCTGAGATCATGACCTGAGCCAAAGGCAAATGCTCAATGACTGAGCCACCCCAGCGCCCCAACAAATAAATCTTTTTAAAAAAAAACACACACAATGATTCTAATTTTATATTGTAATGCCTTCTATAGAAAAATCTGTATTTACCAGAGATCAATTCCTACATACTCAAATTTTAAAGTCATCAAGTATATAATTTAAGAAGCAATTCCCCTTGAAAAAAATACATATATATTAGAAATTGCCTACTTGCCACTAGAGAAACAAAACTAAAAAGTAGGAACCATTACTAAATGATTATTACTAAAATGAAGATTACTTTTAAAATGAAGAAAATAGGATTAAACTAAAATAGAAATCTTTAAAATCATGTTGATAATCAAACTCAAAGGCCTTCAATCTCTAAATTGTCAAAAATTGCTTTAAAAGTTGCTTACAGTTGCTTTAAAACTGCTTTGAAAAGTTTTAAAAACTGAGGCACCTGGCTGGCTCAGTCAGTGGGGCATGTGACTCTTGATCTCGGGGTCTTGAGTTCAAGCCCCATGTTGGGCACAGAGTTTACTTCAAAAAAAAAAAAGTTTTGGGACGCCTGGGTGGCTCAGTTGGTTAAGCGGCTGCCTTCGGCTCAGGTCATGATCCCAGGGTCCTGGGATCGAGTCCCGCATCGGGCTCCTTGCTCGGCGGGGAGCCTGCTTCTCCCTCTGCCTCTGCCTGCCTCTCTGCCTACTTGTGATCTCTCTCTCACTCTCTCTCTGACAAATAAATAAATAAAATCTTAAAAAAAAAAAAAAAAGTTTTTAAAATTGCTTTTTTACAAACAGAATGTAAGACTATTCTAAAGGTGACATAAGCTCAAAACTCAATATCCACAGATACACAAAACAAATATATATAACCTTCTGTTCTAGCAATATTCTTTTTTTTTTAAGATTTTTTTTTTTTTAAGATTTTATTTATTTATTTGACAGGGAGAGAGAGATCACAAGTAGGCAGAGAGGCAGGCAGAGAGAGAGGGAGAAGCAGGCTCCCCGATGAGCAGAGAGCCCAATGCGGGCCTCGATCCCAGGACCTTGAGATCATGACCTGAGCCGAAAGCAGAGGCTTTAACCCACTGAGCCACTCAGGTGCCCCTCTAGTAATATTCTTCATATAAAGACAATGCTAGGGGCGCCTGGGTGGCCAAGTTGGTTGAGCATCTAACTCTTGGTTTCAGATAGGGTCATGATCTCAGGGTTGTGAGATCCAGCCTCACGTTGGACTCCATGCTCAGCATGGAGTCTGCTTGGGATTCTCTCTCTCTCTGCCCTTCCTGCTCATGCTCTCTCTCTCTCAAATCTTAAAAAAAAAAGAGACAATACTAATACTCACCCCACTATTCCCTTTGCATTTGTTTTGTTTTGTCTTGTTTTGTTTTGCAATTTCACTGTGGGATTTCTTTTTATTTATCCTAATTTGGATTCACTGGGATTTTTCAATCTGCATATTAGTATCCTTTGCCAGTTCAAGAAAATTTGTAGCCATTATCTCTTCAAATAATACCTATGCCCTATAAAATAGCTAGAAAACAATTAACAAAATGTCAATAAGTCCATACCTATCAATAATTACTTTAAATGTAAATGAACCCAAAAAATAAATAAATAAATAAATAAATAAATGTAAATGAACCAAATTCTCCAATCAAGAGACAGAGTGGCTGAATGGATTAAAAAAAAAGACCCATCCATATGCTGTCTATAAGAGACTTGCTTTCAGATGTAAGACACACAGATTAAAAGTAAAGGGATAGAAAAAGACATTCTATGCAAATGAAAACTAAAAGAAAGCTGAAGTTGCTATAGGTACATCAGATAAAACAGATTTTAAGACAAAGACCGTAATAAGAGACAAAGGTCATTATATAGGATAAACTAAAACCTACTTCTATTTGTTACACATAAGATTCAAATATTCACTCTAAAGAAAAGCACTTCATTATTTTGGCTTTCCTCTACATTCACATTTTGATATATATATATATTAAATCATAATTATATTTGGTCTTATTATTTTAAGTCAGGTTTAAAACCTCAAAACCTGGGCGCCTGGGTGGCTGAGTGGGTTAAAGCCTCTGCCTTCGGCTCAGGTCATGATCTCAGGGTCCTGGGATCGAGCCCCGCATCGGGCTCTCTGCTCAGCAGGGAGCCTGCTTCCTTCTCTCTCTGCCTGCCTCTCTGCCTACTTGTGATCTCTCTCTCTCTCTGTCAAATAAATAAATAAAATCTTTAAAAAAATAAAATAAAATAAAACCTCAAAACCACCCATCCAATGATAAAGAGGTTAATCCAACAAGATGATATAACATTTATAATTATTCACGCACCTAACACAGGAGCACCTAAATATATAAACCAAATACCAATAGACCCAATGGGAGAAACAGACAGCAATGCAATAATTAATACCCTACTTTCATCAATAGATTATTCAGCCAGAAAATCAATAAGGAAACATTGAGCCAGATGGACTTGACAGACATATACAAAACATTCCATACAAAAGCAATAGAATATACATTCTTCTGTGGTACTCATGGAACATTCTTCAGAATAAATGATGTGGTAGGCCACAAAACAAGTCTTAATAAATTTAAGAAGACTGAAATCATCAAGCATCTTTTCTGACCACAATGGTATAAAACTAGAAATCAACTACAAGAAGAAAGCTAGAAAATTCACAAATATGTGGAAACTAAACAACATGCTACTAAAAAACCAATGGGTCAAAGAAAAAAAAACAAATAAAAAATCTTAAAATGAATGACAATGGAAACACAACACACCAAAATTTACAGGATGCAGCAAAAGCAGGTCTAAGAGGGAAGTTCATAGTGATAAACTCCTACACTGAGAAACAAGATCTTAATAAAAACCACACAAAAACAAACAAACAAAAACATTTAACTTTACACCTCAAGGAACAAGAAAAGACACACAAACTAGGCCCAAAGTTAATAGAGAGAAGAAAATAACAAAGATCAGAGTGGAAATAAATGAGAGAGCAAAAATCAAACAGAAAAGATCAGTGAAACTCAAGGCTGGTTTTTGGAGAAGATAAACAAAATGCCCATGCCTTATTTTCTCTCTCATCACTTCTTATCAATTAATTCAATTAAACATAATTATATCTTATCACACTATCCTCCATTTACCTTAACTTCCTGCCAATTTTTCATCTTTTTTCTAAAAGATAAGACTACTTTTAGGGGCTCCTGGGTGGCTCAGTGGGTTAAAGCCTCTGCCTTCAGCTCGGGTCATGATCCCAGGGTCCTGGTATCGAGCCCCGCATCGGGCTCTCTGCTCAGCAGGGAGCCTGCTTCCCTCTCTCTCTCTGCCTGCCTCTCTGCCTACTTGTGATCTCCCTCCTCTCTGTCAAATAAATAAATAAAATCTTTAAAAAATAATAATAAAATAAAATGAAATAAAATAAAAAAAAGACTACTTTTTAGAGTGTATTCTAAATAATTATTTCTAATCTAGTCCAGTTTCACTAATTCTCTTTTTAGTTATGTGTAATCTGCTATCAAACCTATCTTCTGATTCCTTGATTTTAATTATTTTATTTTTCTTTCCTATAAACTCTATTTTTTTCATGCCTATAATGTCCCTTTTCACAGTTTCCTATGCCCTTGGGATATTTCCAAGCTTGTCTTTTACTTCTTCAAACATGGTAAGTATGCCTAATCTGTGTTCAATAAATCCAGTTTCTGAGGTCTTCAGAGATCACTTTTTACTGTGCCTTCTTTCTGGTTCTCAATTATGGTGCCCTGTTTCTTTAATGCCTGGTTATCTTTGACAGCATGTCTTAGAAAATTACTTGAAGAGTTCTCAAAGCCTTCAAAAGAAAATGCTTTCCTCCAAAAGCAAATTCACACTTGTGTCTGTTAAGTGCCTAGGTAACTACCATTCTGGAAGCAATTTAGACTCAATTCAAGGTTTGAGGTTTCTTTGACTGCCCTGTAATGAGAATTTTGGTAGCAATCTCAATGATGAATAGCTTATGGTTTATTAATTATCAATGAAAGGTTTTTCTGGGGAATTTCTTTCCTTCTCTTTTCTCTCCCTTGTTCTGCTCAGTGCCAAGTTAACTCTCTTTGTAATCTCATGAAAGGAAGGAAAAAGAACGTAGGGGAGGAGCAGAGTTTTTCTTTAGGTTCACCCTTACCCAAAGGGTTTATCCCCACAGAGCCCCCATTTTATTGTGGGGAGTGGTTATTAAATTTTGATAATGGGAGGACCTGAATTTTGACTACTTTCCTTTTCATTCTAGGGGCAATCGATATTGAATCTCACAGCTTTCTGATGAAAGGCATTCAAGGCAAAAGCAGCTTCAAATACAGATCTTAATTCTCTGGTATTCACCGGCAATTCCTCTTCTCTCTTTAAGACTTCAGTGTCTTTAGGATTTTTTGTTTATATTCTATTCAAATATTTTAGCTGTCATCAGTAGGAGAACTGGTTCAAATAACCTGTCTTCCCATTACCAGAATCAAAAGTCCCATACTTTAGTAAACCTCTTCAATTTGTTAAGTGGAATTAATTTTTAATTAATGACTCTCAAATTAAATAGGGAAGTCACTTCAAATTCAATTATTTGACCTCTCTGAATACAAGTTTCATCACTGACAATGCCAAGAAGTTAAACCAAATCATCTCTATGATTCTTTACCGTTCTAACATATCGGAATTTATGCACACATATGCAATGTCACTTTTCAGATTGTGAATTATATCAGCTGATTAAATAACTATGCCAAGTTATGCTTTATGTTACTTATTAACAGGTTCTAGTCAAAGTAGTCAAATGGGCAAAGTTTTCTCACAGTGTTATAACAACTCCAGAATAATAGTATATACGACTCACACTTTTTTGAAGGGATCCCTTCTCCATCTTCTCAAACCCAAGAGCCAAGACACAATTTGCCATACCTTGAAAGAAGAGGTAATTATTATGAAAAATTAAATTTTCAGACACCTAACAAAATACCATTAAATACTTCAAGTAACTTATATAAAATGGAAAAAGATGCTATAATCCTACAAAATGTTTAATAAGCAAAAAATTAGGGAAAATTCATACATGATTCTATTTCTTTTAAAGATTTTATTTATTTATTTGAGAGAAAGAGACAGAGAGCACAAGCAGTGTGGAGGGGTAGCGGGAGAGGAAGAAGCAGACACCCTACCCAGCAGGGAGCCCAGTGTGGGGCTCAATCCCAGAGATCTGAGCAGAAGGCAGATGCCTAACCGGCTGAGCCACCCAGGTTCCCCTACATGATTCTAGATAAGAGGAAAAATTAGGAAAGTATTGGATTCTTCTTTTGATTCCCAATATGCTAATAAAACTTTTTAGTAATATGGAAATATGGTTCAGTGAATGACAAATATAAACAGCTAATTTTGAATTTTAAAACACTAAATAAAATTTTTAAAAAATTTTAAAGGATCCTAATCAAAATCTTAAACAGAATAATTTCTGGAGGGAGGGGATGCCTAAAAAATGATGTTGAAGTTCAACTGAACATAAGAACAGGAATTACTAAATTTTTCTTTGAGAAAAGAAAAGAAAGGGGTGCCTAGGTAGCTCAATTGGTTAAGAATCTGACTCCTGATCTCAGCTCAGGTCTTGATCTCACCTTCTCCAAGTTGGGCATGGAGCCCACCGAAAGAGGGAGGGGAGGGAAGAGGAGAGGGGGCAGGGGAGGGGAAGAGAGGAGAGGGAAAAGAAAGAAAAATAACAAAGTGAGAGGCACAGAAGACACCAGTATTATCCAACAATTAAAACTGAGCAGTGGAGTAATAATCAATAATCAATCAGGAGAACAGAATACAGGACACCAGCATTATCAAACAAGACATTATAAAGCTCCAACAATTAAAACTGAGCAGTGGAGGGGCGCCTGGGTGGCTCAGTGGGTTAAAGCCTCTGCTTTCGGCCCAGGTCATGATCTCAGGGTCCTGGGATCGAGCCCCGCATCGGGCTCTCTGCTCAGCGATGAGCCTGCTTCCCCCTCTCTCTCTGCCTGCCTCTCTGCCTACTTGTGATCTCTCTCCTCTCTGTCAAATAAATAAAATCTTTAAAAAAAACCCAAAAAACAAAAAACTGAGCAGTGGAGTAATGATCAATAATAATAAGTATTATTATAATTATAAAATAATAGTAATAAAATAATTATTATATTATTATAAATATATTAAATTATAATATAATATAAATATTATTTACATTATATTATAATATAATATATTATTATATTATATGTTATTATTACATTATATATAATATATTGTAATATGAATATATTAAATTATAAATATATTATTGATATAATTTATAATATAATGGAACTAGATATATTATAATTATTAAAATATAATAATTATAAAATAATAATATAATAATAATAATAATCAATCAGGAGAACAGAATACAGGGCCTAATAAAAGACCCTGGAATATTTGGAAATACAGAATATGCTACATACCCAAGAGAACTGAAAACGTTTGGCCACAAAAAATGTACATAAATATTTATGATAGTATTATTCATAATAGCCAAAAAAATAGAAACAATCCAATGCCCATTAATTGCTAATTGTTTAAACAAAATGTGGCCTTTCCATACAATTGAATATTATTTGGCCATAAAAAAGAATGAAATAGTGATACATGCTACAACATGAACAGTGAAAACATTATGCTAAGTGAGAGAAGCCACAAAAGGCCATATATAATGTGATTCCATTCACTTAATGTTTAGAATAGATAAATCGAGGGACAGAAAGTAGGTTAGTAGTTACCAGGGGCTTAGGAGAGGGGAAAATGGAGGGCGACTGCTAATAGGTTTAGGGTTTCTTTATTCGGTGATAAAAATGTTCTAAAACTAGATAGTGGAGGGGTGCCTGGGTGGCTCAGTAGGTTGAGCGTCAGCCTTCAGCTCGAGTCATGATCCCCAGGGTCCTGGGATCGAGCCCTGTGTCAGGGCTTCCTGCTCGGCAGGAGGCCTGCTTCTCCCTCCCCCTCTGCTACTCCACCTGCTTGTGCTCCCTCGTTCTCTCTGTCAAATACATAATAAAATCTTTAAAAAATAATAACCAAATAAAACTAGATAGTAGTGATGGTTCGTAAAATCTTCAATTCTACTAAAAAAGACTGAATTGTATAGTTTCAAAAGATGAATTTTATGGTACATAAATTAGATCTCAATAAAGTTGATATTTTTTAAAAAGATATACAGTATAAAGCAATCCCTCTGATGGTCATGTGGAGAACTGATAAAAGAGGGGGGCCATAACCCCGTATCTGTTTTAGTACACTAGAGAAATAAGCGATCCTCACCACCCTGAATCAGCTGCCGGGCCATAAACAAAGCAGTAGAACCAGTAGCACAGTTATTGTTGACATTTATTATAGGAATTCCAGTCAGTCCCAAACTGTGATAGATGGACCTCTGCCCGCAGGTAGAGTCACCTGTTTAGAAAAAGAAACAAAACCTGTAATATCTGCGACATGGGAATTTATGAAACTACAATGCGACATGACACCACAGTATGGTTTTTTTTCCTCCAGTATTGTGCCTCTGTGCATATAACACAGGCACAACAATAAACCATTGACATCTTATTCAGAAACGGTGTTTGCATTAAGCATTCTTTACACTCCAAATATGGAAAATCCTCAAAACACAGTACATGTGCACCTTCTTTACATGTCACAGACGTAGGAGAGTACAGAAATGACCAAGTAGTAGCAAACAATTCAATCTGGCTAGGACTACGTGATAAAGGAAGCAACGTTTCATTGCTACTTCAGATATAAATCTTTATAATTACATCCATTGAGTAAAAGACTATGATTTTTTCTTCATATAAAGGTTCTACAACTTCAAAAAGTTTAAAAGATCCTGTATGGCAGGGTGTTCCAGAAAAACAGTGATTCGAGCTGAATACACATTGACTCCCTTTCCCCAGTAACAGGGGCATCAAGGCAGACATGCTGGAGCAATAGGATGGGAACATCCGAAGGGACAGACTCTCCAGAAGTCTTCAGGGAAAACAGCAAGGTTTAGGACCTTCTTCTCAATAAATACATTATGCATCTCTTTGCCCTAATAAATTTCCCTTTGAGGATGCTCTTGATATCTTCAAATCTCAAAAAAAAATCATAGATAAGCACAAAGATTCGTTTACAGTAATACTTATAGCCTTTTATGATAACTAGAAATTAGAAATAATTAAAAATGGCCAATAAATAAATAAATAAATAAAATGTCCAAGAACAGGATATAATTACAATATCCCCAAGACCAGAAAATCACGCAATCATTAAAAATGCTGTAAAAAGGGGCGCCTGGATGGCTCAGTTGTTGAGTGTCTGCCTTTGGCTCAGGTCATGATCTCAAGGGTCCTCGGATTGAGCCCTGCATTGAGCCCTCGGTCGAGCCCCACTAAGCAGGGGAGTCTGCTTCTCCCTCTCCCTCTGCCCCTTCCGTGCTTGTGCTCTTTCTCACATTCTCTCTCTCTCTCAAATAAATAAATAAAATCTTAAAAAAAAAAATGCTGTAAAAAGACTGGGGACATTCTAAATGTCATTTAAAAGGCACTGGATTATATGATATCTATTCAATGGAATTTTATGTCATCATTAAAAAAAAGATCAAGAAGCTCTTAATGATATAATTTGGAAGAGTAGCCAAGAACTAATAAGAAAAAAAAATCAAGATATAAAACAGTGTGTTTATTATGTTACCGTGTGTGTAACAAAAAGGGGGAAAGGGAACTTACACAGCACACATACTTGGATATGCACAAATCACCTGTGCATTTCTACACTAGAAATTAGTGAAATTGGCTGTCCAAGGGAAGGGAACCATGAGATAGGGAGACAGGAATAAGAGTGAGATTCTCCATCATATTATCATCCACCTTTGGTATTTTGTACCATGTAAATATTTAATCTATTCCAGAAAAAAAAAAAAACTTAATTGAAAAAATGTTAATGATAACATAAAAGAAGACTTAATGGGGAATATTGAGTATACTAAAATGAGAAAACTAGGGGCACCTGGGTGGCTCAGTGGGTTAAAGCCTCTGCCTTCGGCCCAGGTTATGATCTCAGGATCCTGGGATCGAGCCCCGCATCGGGCTCTCTGCTCAGCAGGGAGCCTGCTTCCCTCTCTCTCTCTGCCTGCTCTCTGCCTACTTGTGATCTCTCTCCCTCTCTGTCAAATAAATAAATGAAATCTTTAAAAATAAATAAATAAATAAATAATAAAATGAGAAAACTAGGTTCCCAAAAAGTACTAGGATCCTTCTATGCTTTTTTTTTTTTCTTTTTTTTAAGGTTTATTTATTTAAGTAATCTCTACACCCAACATGGGGGTCAAACTCATGATCCAGAGATCAAGAGTCGCATGCTCTTCCAACTGAGCCAGCCAGGCACCCCAGGATTTTATTTTCTTTAAGAGAAAATTCTATGTGCATGCATACTCACATGCATTCATATTCACTGAAGGATAACATCAAAAAAAATTAATGGTAGTAACTTCTGGACTGGACAATGGGATTAGAGGGGACTTTTTTCTTGTGTTTTTCTGTTTCCTTTTTTCTTTCTTTTTTCTTTTTTTCTTTTTTTTACAATTAGTATATACTCTTTTCCTGGTTAGGAAAAAAACTAATGAAAAAATTTACTGAGGATGCCTGGGTGCCTCAGTGGTTGAGCATCCAGCTTCAGTTCAGGTCATGATCCTTGGGTCCTGGGATCGAGCCTGGCAGCAGGTTCCCTGGTCAGTGGGGAGCCTGCTTCTCCCTCTACTGCTCCCCCTGCTTGTGCGTGCTCGCTCTCTCTCTCTCTCTCTCTCTGTCAAATAAATAAGTAAAATCTTTAAAAAAGTGTATTGGATACAAAAAAGTCAGCTAATACAAATTTTAAGATAACGAACAAAAATTTATCTTCTGATAGTAATTATCTTTACATGGTAGAACTATGGGTAATTTTTTCTTGTTTAAAGATAAGCAATGCTTTTTTTTAAAGGTTTTATTTACTTATCTGACAGAGAGAGAGAGATCACAAGTAGGCAGAGAGGCAGGCAGAGAGAGAGAGAGAAGTAGGCAGGCTCCCTGATGAGCAGAGAGCCTGATGCAGGGCTCAATCCCAGGACCCTGAGATGACCTGAGCCAAAGGCAGAGGCTTTAACCCACTGAGCCACGCAGGTGCCCCTAAGCAATGCTTTTTAATTTATCTCCTGTTTTGGCAATAAACAATGGCAAAAAAACATATATTAAACTAGGCTGACACAGAAGGGAAATCTAGGAATGATGATGGAAATAAGACTCTGAATTCTAAGTTTGCAGGGCTAAAATTCACAAATGCCTCTGCATTGTTATGAAGTTGCTGCTGGATTAGGTGAAACATTTTTAAAATATATAGTTTACCACATACCATAAACGTAGCCAATACATGCTTGTTCCACTACTGAATAAGGAATCTGTGCATCAGCTAAAGCCTTCTGGCCTATAAAAACAAAAGGGTTTTATCAAAGAGTGCGTTGAGTATTTCCTTTAGGTGGGTCAAAATTAAGTTTAGAGTTTTCCCAGAGTAGATCTACCTCTAAATAGTCTATGTCCAAATCAAATGACAAATCCTTCATCAAGTCATCTCAGATCTCATCATTGAGAAGTAACCATTCTTCTTCTAAGCTACTACTTTTTCACACCTCCTTTTTGATACTTAACATTTCCTGTCCTAACTGTATATCTAACTATAAATATATTAAATCCCAAAGTCTTAAAGTTCCTTAACCTCAAGGTCCTTACTCATCTCTGTGGCTCCATTACACATCTAAAAGACAAAATTGGAAAGGATATCATTATTGTGGGGGGGAGGGGGAGATTCCCACAGAGCCCTTTGATGTCCCAGCAAACTGGTGGACAGTACATAAAATCACAGGCCACTGTTTGCCCTGGCTATCTAGCTAAGAATGCCCAAGCTCTTTTCCCTTTCTCCTTTCTAATGAATCACTAGGCAATTGTCTGTATAGGTTCTTCTCCCTTGACCCAGACTTCTTTTTATGGTTGTAAGGCTCTACAGTCAAGACAGATGACACAGTAACTCCAATATTCAAAGATCTAAATTTTCTCTATTACCTGCTTCTTTTGCCAAGTCAGGGTAGTCTCTTGAATTCTCAAGTCCAGGCTTCGCGAACTAGAAATATAGAAGGAGATAATAAATAGAAGAAAATATAGTTAGATTTTTCTCACAACAGAGCACTGCAAAAATTTATTTACCAATTAATTTAAACAAAAATATACTGAGCGCCTATCATGCTCCTGAACTCTGATAATACATAATATATAGTCCTTGCCCTTGGGGAGTTTCCAGTCCAGTGGAAAACAGGCAATTACACTATAATGTCCTTAAGTACAGAATAATTTGGGGGAGAAAACTATCTAGCCTCAGAAAGAGGACTAGAAAGGCTTCCCAGGGGTATCTGGGTGGCTCAGTGGGTTAAGCAGCTGCCTTTGGCTCAGGTCACGATCCCAAGGTCCTGGGATCAAGCCCTGCATCGGGTTCTCTGCTCCGTGGGGAGCCTGCTTCTCCCTCTCCCTCTGCCTGCTGCTCTGCCTACTTGTGCTCTCTCTCTGGCAAATAAACAAATAAATAAATCTTAAAAAAAAAAAAAAAGAAATGAAAAGAAAGGCTTCCCAGAGGAACTGATATTTAAATTAAGTCTCTAAGAATGAGCAGGAGTTTGGGGCGCCTGGGTGGTTCAGTCGTTAAGTGTCTGCCTTCAGCTCAGGTCATGATCCCAGGGTCCTGGGATCAAGCCCTGGGCTTCCTGCTCCACGGGAGGCCTGCTTCTCCCTCTCCCACTCCCCCTGCTTGTGCTCCCTCTCTCACTGTGTCTCTGTCAAATAAATAAATAAAATCTTAAAAAAAAAAAAAAAAGAATGAGTAGGAGTTAGCCAACTGAGAGAAAAAAAAGTTCTAGGGCAAAGATCTAGAAGTGGAAGAATATGGCTCAATCTAGATACTATAAACAATTTTATGTTGCAGAAGTTGAAACACAAATATGATTCAGCAAGTGACAGGGACAGAAGAGTAACTTAGGACCAAATGATGATAACTATTGGGCACTTACTGTGTCCTGCATTATGCTAAGCACTTCTCATGTATTAATTTATTTAACCCTCACAATAATCCTAAACTGTAAGTACTATTATTATTATCACTTTACAACAAGAAAACTAGGGTACAGAGAGACAAAGTAATTTGCCCAAGGACACACAGCTAATTAAGTAGTGAAGCTGAAATTTCAGACAGTCTGGTTCTAGAGCCAACTCAAAAGGGACCTTATATGCCTTCCTATGATGTCTGGGCTTTATCCTAAAAACAATGGATCTTTCTTTTTTTTAAAGAGACTGGGGGTGCCTAGTAGCTCAGTCAGGCATCTGCCTTCAGCTCGGGTCATGATCCCAGAGTCCCAGGATCGAATCCCGCATCAGATTCCCTGCTCAGTCTCCCTGCTTTCCCTGAAGCGGAGAGCCTGCTTCTTCCTCTGCCTCCGCACCTCTGCTCTCTCTCTCTCATTCAAATAAATAAATAAATAAATAAATAAATAAATAAATAAATAAATAATATTTAAAAAAGAGAGAAAGCCTGGAAAAATAAATGAGATAGTGCTACACACCCACTAGAATGGTCAAAATCCAAATACTGACAATACCAAATGCTTACAAGGACGGGGAGCAACAGGAAGTCTCATTCATTGCTGGTGGCAGTTTTTTATGAAATTAAACATCCTCAGGCGCCAGGGTGGCTCAGTTGTTAAGCGTCTGCCTTCAGCTCAGGTCATGATCCTGGAGTCCTGGATCAAGCCCCTCCTTGGGCTCCCTGCTCAGCGGGGAGTCTGCTTCTCCCTCTGACCCTCACCCTATTGCGCACGCTCTCTCTCTCTCAAATAAGTAAACAAAATCTTTAAAAGAAAAAACAAAACTAAACATTCTCTTAACATATGATCCAGCCACTGTGTTCCTTGGTATTTATGAAAATGAGTTGAAAACTTATGTCCACACAAAAACCCACACAGGGATATTTATAGTAATTTTTAAATAATTGCCAAAACTCGTAAGTAAGCAAAATATCTTTAATCTGTGGCAATACAAACAATGGAATATTATTCAGCACCAAAAAGATATGAGCTGTTAAGCCATGAAAAGACAGAGAGGAATTTTAAATTCATGTTACTAAGTGAGGAAGCTAATCTGAAAAGCCTACATACTGTATGATTTCAACTATATGACATTCTGGAAAAGGCAAAACTGTGGAGACAATAAAAAGATCAATGGTTATCAAAGGTTGAGGGAAGGAAGGGATGAAGAGGCAGAGCACAGAGGATTTTTAGGGCAGTGAAACTATTCCATATGATACTACAGGGGATACATGTCATTATATATTTGTCCAAACCTAGAATATACAACACCAAGAGTGAACCCTAATGTGAACTATGGACTTTGAGTGATGATAGGTCAGTAGGTTCACTGATTATAACAAATGCCCCATTCTGGTGCAGATTACTGACAGTGAGTGAGGCTGGGCATGCGTGGGGGCAGGGAGCACATGGGAACTCTACTTTCTGTTCTACTTTGCTGTAAACCTAAAACTGCTTTGAAAAATAAAGCCCTATTTAAAAAAAAAGAGAGAGACTGGGGGGGTGCCTGGGTGGCTCAGTCAGGTAAGCATCTGCCTTCCACTCAGGTCATGAACCCAGAGTGCTGGGATGGAGTCCTGAATGAGGCTCCCTGCTCAGTGAGGAATCTGCTTCTCCCTCTGCCCCTCCCCCACAACTC
>CM052900.1:129052348-129154013 GCA_028534135.1 Potos flavus
AGAAGGCGGTGAAGGGGCGGGGCACCCGAGGGGAGCGGGGGGGAGAGAGAGAGAGAGAGAGAGAGAGAGAGAGAGGGGGGGGGGGGGGCAGGCGCTTGCGCGTGCGCAGAGACACCCGCAGGGCGCGTTCTTTGGGGGAAGGGAGTGTTGAGTAGTTCTTTGTCCGCGAAGTTCTGGTTTCTGGCTCACGAGCGGGTCGGAGAGGAAGTGCACATCAAACATCGGGTTTAAGTCCTCTATGATGAGAGGGAGTGTGGCCTGGAGTAGGGCCTGAGACCGACCTGAGAGCAGGGGTTGGCTGGAAACCAGAGGCGCAAAACGGTAGCCTGAGAAAAATTTATGGAGTGCTGTAATTGTTCCGTATCCTGTTAGTGTTGGTATGAGTCAGTCCTAGGGCTGTACACCAATAAGAGCGTGGGGAGTATTTTACTGTATGTCTAAAACAACCAAAATCCATTTACTAGCTGTGTGACCACCTTTGTTAATCTCTGAAACTCAATATTTCGCTCCAGCAAATTATGCCCAGAAACTGAGATTTGTCTGCCAATAGTTTATGGAGCACAGGTTCCCTGTAGGGATTCTAATTTATAACTAATATTTCACAAGCCTGTAGCAAACAGGCTAATGTCTCTCTCTCTCTCTTTTTTTTAAGATTTTATTTTATTTATTTGACACAGAGAGAGACAGCGAGAGAGGGAATACAAGCACTGAGCAGGGAGCCCAATGCGGGGCTCAATTCGAGAACCCCGGGATCGTGACCTGAGCCAAAGGCAGACGCCTAAGGACTGAGCCACCCACGTGCCCCCAGGTTAACGTCTCTTAATAAGCTAATAAAGGAATAACATATTCCAGGGGCGCCTGAGTGGCTCACACGTTAGGCGTCCGCCTTCGGCTTAGGTCGTGATCCCAGCGTCCCGGCATGGGTCTCCCTACTCTGTGGGCAGCGTGCTTCTCCCTCTCCCTCTGACAGCCCCTCCCACTGCTTGTGCTCTCACCCTCCCCTCAAATAAATATATAATCTTTTAAAAAATTAAAAAAAGAAATAACAAACTCCAAACCAAAGATAGATTAATTACATTATAGTTCCAGGCAAAAAGGAGACGAAATAAAGTCCAAGTTTAGTTGTGATGTGCTATCTACCAGTTGGTCCTCTGGGAATCAGCTGCCAGCTTAGGTTCCTTGCAGCTGGGGCACACAGCTACCTGGCACTCTGTTGACCACCGCCTAGAAAGACTAGCCTTGCCAAGGCGGGAAAAGATGTCTTTCTCTTCCTTAGACTGTTGTGCCTTTAACACCGCTGAGGACCAAGAGAGTAGCCTGGCCACCACAGTAACAAGTGTATCAAGATCAAGATCTTCAGAGATCTGTTTAGATCAGCAAAGAGCAGCCTTGCGCAGACGGAACATTCTCAGTAAGTCCTCATAAATCCTTGGCGTTTATTTATGTATTTATTTATTCTTGGTATTTAAAGTTTAAGTGTCCATTATGTCATAGTTGCTTCTCCATATGTTCCTATCTAGAAGGATATAGATATATATCATATAAGGATATAAATATATATCATATATATGCTCCATATATATATGCTTCTCCATATGTTCTTATCTATAAGGATATGGATATATATCACATAAGGATATAGATATATATCATATATATGCTCCATATATATATATGCTTCTCCATATGTTCCTATCTGTAAGCACTCAGTAGCACAACACTTTGGCTGCTATCAACCTCATATGGCCTCCCAAATTCACTCTTAGATCAAAACAAGTGCATTTAAGACATAAACAAGTGGATTTGAAATCTTAACAAACCAATACACAGTTCCCACATGTTGTTTTGTGAGGATGAAATGACAGCAACAAAACCTTTAGCATTAATAGAAGGAATATATATATACATATAAGATGATTTTTATTTGCTGATTCTGAATTTACAAATTTGCCTACTCACAGAAATTTATTTATATCCCCAAAATCAGTAGTTAAAGAGCTCTTGAGGTGGCCAAAAAAAAAAAAAAATTGAGTTTCCCCAGGCATCTGTTCCCAGCTGAGGTCGAACAATACCATGCCCCTTCTGCCTTCTTGTTTCAACTCCCATGCTGCAAACAAATGTCTGTCTCATGACCTATTTAGTGCCACATTTTTCATGTTTTTGTGCTTTTTGTTTGTGCTTTTGCTGTTCAACATGGCACAGAAGCATAGTGCCTGAAGTGCTGTCTAGTGTTCCTAAGTGCAAGAAGGGCGTGATAGGGGCCAATACTCTGATCTCAGCTGGCGTCGCTGCAGCAGGTACCCCCCAGGAAGAAGGGTAGCTAGGGAGAGGAGACAACGTCACCCTCACCCAGCTCCTCCAGCTTCATTGCCCTGCATAAGACGTTCGCCTGCATCAAGCTCACCTACACACCCACTCTGATCCGAGTTGGATCCAAAATTGCATACAGTCCAATTTCCACATCAGTGTTATCTTGCCCGGAGGCTAGGACTGCAGCGGTAATAGCAGTAATAGAAATTAAGTAAACTTACAAAGGCTCTATGGTATTTAATGGGGCCCAGAATGGTGTGTCTCAGTAATCCAAAGGGAGTTTCAGACCAGGGCAATCAGCAGAAACTTTGACACTGCTGCCAAAATCATTGATGCACGTGCTGCAACACTGGGAAATACCAGTGTTTCTGGTGCTGGTATTCAAATAGTCTTTGGCAGTCTTATCATTGGTTATGCCAGAAAACCTTCACTGAAGTAGCAGCTGTTCTCATATGCTATCCTGGAATTTGCCTTGTCTGAAGCTATGGGTCTCTTTCGTTTGATGGTTGCTTTCTTGATTTTGTTTGCCATGTAACAAATTATTGCTCGAAATGTTGGCATTCATATTAATTACAGATGTAATTCTGTGTATCTTACTGTGACTCCGAAAACTGTAGTATTGGTGTCATGGAAATAGATGTTATTTCCAAGGTCATTTCATTAAAGATGAAACTTTAATTTTTGCTGTGATTTGTACTTACCTAAGTTTAGATCATCACAACGAAGAATATGCATTCAGACAGATGCTGTACAAATCAGAGGAAACTACAGCAGTTGCCCCATGATGAAAAAGAGCCAGTTTTTATGAGAATTCTTTTTTACAGTATTCTGTACCTTGTAATTTATAGTCTTTGGGTTATTCATATAGAAGAGAAATGAGCGTTTTCAGCTTCTATGAAATATGATTAATTAAACCAAGATAGTTAACTGCTTAAAAAAAGGGTATGATATGCCTTATGAAGAAAACAGGTGTTGGATAAACTTAGTTCAGATATGAGTTACAGTGCTATTGGCCTTGAGTTCCATGTTAATGAATCAACAATATATATTAAATAAGGTGCCTTTAAACAGAAACATAAAACAAGAAAGGTTATGTATTAACAGGTTGACAAAACCAGAGGCTTGCAGAAGTCTAACCCTGTATTTTTCCTAGGAGCAATGGCTCAGTATTCAGTAGTTTAATGTTCACAGCAACTTTTACAACATAACTACTACAAAAAAGAGAGCAATGTGTGTGTGTGTGTGTGTGTATAAAGAGGCACCTTTCCTGCCCTAAGGGTCTGTGATAAGAGCCCCTTACAAATCTCTGTGACATAAAGCATCAGAACAGCTGGAAAGTCACTCCCTCTAGGAAACCTCCTATAATTGTTCCAATGACTGCAAGGCCAGGTGTTCATTTAGCAGAAACTCCTTGGCTGAGGAGCCATTGGGCAGGAGGGGAAACCAGGGTAACTATAAGGAAAGACCAAAGGAAGAACTTGTGGCAAGTGAAGGTGTTCTGAGGCTGAACATACTGCCTCTGCAGGGGCTGAGTCCCCTGTCTCCGGGGGAAGGGACATGTTCAAACTGATGCCGACCGGTTTCAGGGATACTGCAGGAGATAGCCTTATACAAGGAGGGAAACTGAACCAAATGGACCTTGAGTTCACAGGCTATTTTCATTATTTCAAAAAGTCTTATAGAAGTTATATGGATTATACCCACCATACCACATCCAATAAAAAATTACCATAGGTTCAAAACATCCACATCCAGACCCCATTTCCTACTGAATCAGAGGCTCTGGGAGAAGAGCCTAGGCATCAATATTTAGAGTCTTCCAGGTGATTCTAAGAAGCCCCCACTGCGTTAGGTAAAAAACTACTGGGTTAAGACTAGGTCAATTTAGTAAAATCCCCGGCTGCTCAGAGAAGGGGCAAAGAATCTCCCCCTTTCCTGCCGATCCCTAGAGCCTAGCATAAAGCAAGGCACTGAAGAGGCTTTTACTGTGTCAAGTTCTTTCTTGAAACTCTAATTAGTCAATAAAGACAACAATGTGATCAGCCGATAAGCCAGGGTTACCAACCCACTAGAACAAGTGACAAGGTCCAGATTATTATGTAACAAATGCTCGCTGTCCATTGGACATTGGTTTCAAAACAGAAGTCCAAGACGCCGGACCCTGAGCCTGCCCTCCCGCCTCAGGGTCAGGTGGCTGACCGGTTCTGGAGCTGGAGGTTGGGTCGCTCCAGAGGCTCTTTATAGAAGTTGATGCCCGGGTGAGTGACAAGGGCGCACCACAGGCACTCCTGCGTGTTGGGCCCCAAAGGCAGCGGGAAGGGAGGCACTCGCGTCAACACAGAGCTCCACGGCGCGTGCAGGCACAGGCCATCAAGCCCTTCCAAGGCCACCTCGTCCAACAACGACACCAGGATACCCATTACTACTTCAGTTTGCAGCTCCCCGGGCGCCTGCGCACCAAGACACTAAGGGTCCTCCAGCGCGCTTACGCACAACGATCCGGATACAGGTTGAACCTAGAGATCAGAGGAGTTCCTGAGCGCCGGCGTGACGTCACGCCCTTTGAGTTAGGGTTAGGGTTGGGGGCGGGCTCCACCGCCATTGGTCCGCAACACCGCAGTAACCAGGGGAACTGCAAACTCTGTAGGGGTCGGTTCCGGTTCGAGCAGCCGGAAGCGCCGCCTCTAGAGATGGGCGTGGCTCGGGCGGTTATTCTCCGGTCCCTCCTGACGCTCCCTCGGACGGAATCCTAGGCAAGAGAGCACTGGGCTACTACCATTGTCTGACCCAGGGTGGTCTCTGGTCAGAGGGAAAGGGAGCCCTACTGGTCCGGGATGGGAAGAAGAGGCTGGGGGGAGTGGTCAGTGGTTTGGCCACTATTCAGAGCTGTGTTGGTGTAGGAACCTGGTACGGCCGGGGGGCTCAGAAAAGGTTTGGAGTGGAAAGAAGTAGAAGTCTGAAGGGGGATCTTGTGTGTCTTCGTCGGATGTGGAACTGTGAAATCTGGGAGTTGGTATGGGGGTAAGCGTCATCCTGGGGAGTGCAGGCGTCAGCTATTGGGAAAACGGAGTTGGTAAGGTGGGCGGTGGAAGACGAGGGCATGCCCTCTTTCTGAGCTTTGATGTTAATAATTAGTACTGTTCAGTGCCAGGAACCCTGTAAGCGCGGTAAAGCAACACCTCGTTAAGCTTCTTAACAGCGCTTTGAGGTCAGTGGTGTTATCCTGTTTTGCAAATGAAGAAACTGAGGCTCAAAGAAGTTAACTTGCTCCAAATCAAACAGCCGGCAAGTGGCAGAGTGAGAAAGAAACCCAGACGCTCTGTCTCTGGAGCTAAATTACAGAGTTCGAGATTTGAAGCGGATTTCAGAGGCCCTTCATTCCAGACGTTGCAAATGCAGATATCTCCAGAGGCAAGTCTGGTGGGTTGGATTGGGCTGTACCTGAAAATCAACTCCCCCTTTGAAGGAAAAGCTTCTCACTCAGCTCCAACTGACTTTTTTCCTGGGACACTTCTGTAAAACCATGACAGCCAATCAGTCTGACAACTAGATGGCCAGATGCCTCCTGTAGGCCACTATTTAGGGTTCCCTGAATCTAATCATAGAATTGACCATTGAAACAAAAAAATAGGCTACTCTGATCTCATTTTGAAGATAGGAGGACTAATGTCTAGACAGACTGTTAGGGTCCGTGCTGGAATCCAGATCATTTTTCTCATTACACCACTGTCCCTTCCAGAAATTTGTTCCTTGTATCCACTTAATGAAAATTTGTGTTTAATTGAACAGTCTGATAGGTACTTAAAAAAGTCTTTGCCTTTTGTACTTCAGAGGTACTACAAAATGTCATTTGCAGTTTGCCTTGTGGAAAGATTAATGTAACATGGCTACAGAACAATTCTCAAATATTTTTGATCTCAGGACACCTTTTTTTTTTTTTAGATTTTATTTATTTATTTGACAGAGAGAGAGAGAGAGCACAAGCAGGGGGAGTAGCAGGCAGAGAGAGAGGGAGAAGCAAGCTCCCCACAGAGCATGGGGGGCCAGATGTGGGACTCGATCCCAGGACCAAGGGATCATGACCTGAGCCGAAGGCAGTCTCGTAACCAACTGAGGCACCCAGGTGCCCCAGGACACCTTTATGCTCTTACCTCAAAAGAGTTTTGTGTATATTATATCTATGATATTTACCATATCAGAAATTAAAGCTGAGAAAATATTAAAACATTCATTTATCAGTTATTTAAGGATAACAGTAAACTTGGGGCACCTGGGTGGCTTAGTTAGTTATAAGCATCCAGTTCTTGGTCATGATCTCATGGGTTTTGAGATCAAGCCCTGTATTGGGCTCCAGGGAGTCTGCTTAAGATTTTCTCCTTCTGCCCCTCCCCACACTCGTGCATGCTTTCTCTCTCTCTAAATACAATAAATCTTAAAAAAAATAACAGTAACCTGTTACTTCTGAATATAAATAATAATTTTAATGAAAAATAGCTATGCCTCCCCCCCAAAAAAATTAGTAGGAAGAGTACCATTATTTTACATTGTCTCAAATCTGTTCAATGTCTGGCTTGATAGAAAATAGCTAGACTCTCATTGCTGCTACAGCAACCAATCTGTTGTGTCTTTTGGCTGATGTATATGAAGACAGTTTGGTCTCACACAGATTTTAATTGCCTTTTCAAATAACTGTAGACATTCTTTTTTGATACTACACCAAAATTTAGCGAGTGGTAGTTTCTTGAAAGGTATGTACAGTGTGCCATCTGAAACCATATTGGTGAACTTTGGTACTGTGTTACATTAAAATCCATTGGTTTATCTTGCCCTTTGTTCAGATATTTTACCCATGTATGTTTTATTACATTAGGCATTGGTCATTTGGAAAATGTTGGTTCACTGAGTTAAGCAAATCTTCCAAATGTTGACATTTCAAATTCCATAATGTAATATCAAATGGAATGTCCTTATACAATATCAAGAAAATCACATTTGTTAATATCACCACCTATCTCATTTTTTAGAAAAAAGTTTAAGCTGCTAAACTCAAGGTGTAGAAACAAGTATTCATTTGGGCAAAAAATACTGTCAGTTGTTTCATCGAAGGGACAGGCTTACCTTTTTTTTTATATATATTTGAGAAAATGTCTGTGAAACACCCAAGTCTGAATAACTGTAGTTTGTTAGCTGTTCATTCAAGTAAAAATGGCATCCTAAAAAAAAAAAAAAAAAAGGCATCCTATAACATATGTGGCTAGTTCAGCTGGTAACTCAAACAAGCACACAAGTGTTTTCTGGGATCAACTATTACACTTTGGCTTGTAGCAGAAGTGCTTGATGTGTACTTCCCATTTTGTCACACAGAATATTAAGATATGTACTCATGAGGGGCGCCTGGGGGGCTCAGTCGGTTAAGCGGCTGCCTTTGGCTTGGGTCATGATCCCAATGTCCTGGGATTGAGCCCCACATAGGGCTCCCTGCTCAGTGGAGAGCCTGCTTCTCCCTCTCCCTCTGCCTGCCGCTCTGCCTGCTTGTGCTCTCTATCTCCGTCAAATAAATAAATAAAATCTTAAAAAAAAAAAAAAGGATATGTACTCATGAGGTGAAACTGAATAAAATTAATTTTTACTATTTCATAAGGAAAAAAAAAACAAAATAGAAGTCCATGGAAGTGGAGAGGGACTAATAAGATAATAAAAGTTGCTGTTAATGCTGAAAAGATTGGGAAAGAACATTTCCATTTTCAGTGTGGAAGACTAGATAATCAAAAATTCTGCCAAGGCACCTGGGAGTTGGTTGATCTGCTGGCTCTTGGTTTTGGCTTCTGTCATGATCTCAGGGTCCTGGAATTGAGCACCACTTTGGGCTCCATGCTCAGTGGGGAGTCTGGTTGAGGATTCTCTCTCCAACTCCCTCTGCTCCCCCCCCCCACATACACACTCTCTCACTCTCTCTCTCAAATAAATCTTAAAAAAAAACTTTTTCCTGCTAAGAAACACCCAGAAATGCTGGATAAAATGCAATAAACATTCTTTTAAATGCATGCAGTATGTAGGAGGAGCGTTATACTCATCTGTACTGTTTGAACGTTTTGACTTTGTGTATTACTTTTTTAAGACTATTTGAGAGAGAGAGAGAGCTAGCGGGAGCACGAGATGGGGGAGGGGCAGAGGGAGAAGCAGACTCCCCACTGAGCAGGGAGCAGGAATGGAGCTTGATCGCAGGACCCCAGGGCCCTGAGATCATGACCTGAGCCAAAGGCAGATGCTCAACCCACCGAGCCACCCAGGTGCCCCTGTATATTATTTTTATTTTTACTATATCATGTCTTTAATTTTTGTCATTGTGTTTTGCTTTCATTTTAATTATCTTGGGGGTAGATAATACTCAACCCGTGAATTAAGATTCAAAAGTATAAAAGGTCAAACTGTCAAAATTCTCCCTCCTACCCCTATTCCCAGTTTCCCAGTTCCTCTCCCCATCCTAGAAATATTTTATGTAACTACAACCAAATATATACATGCACACCTGAGTAATGTTACCCTCTGTATAACACAAATTTTACCTTTCTTGACATGCTATTTCACATCTTGAGTTTTTCATACAACAATAGATTTTTAGATTAAATCAGTGCATAAAGAGTTGCTTGTGTTTTTTTTTTTTTTTTTTGTAATTGCCTAGTGTTCAGTTATGGATGTACCATACTTTATTTAACCACCTATTGGTGGATATTAAGATGGTTTTCGGTGGCACCTGGGTGACTCAATCTGTTAAGCATCTGCCTTTGTCTGGGTCCTGGGATGGAGCCCCACATCGGGCTCCTTGCTCAGCAGGGAGCCTGCTTCTTCCTCTCTCTCTGTCTGCCATTCCTCCTGCTTGTATTCTCTGTCTCTGTCAAATAAATAAATAAAATCTTAAAAAAAAAATTGTTTTAAGTCTTTTGCTATTATATGCCGTGCTGCAGTGTGCATGTATCATTGCATACCTGTGTGGGTATAAATTCCTAAAAATGGAATTTGTGGGTCAAAAAGGACATGATTAATAGTTCTGATAAATATTGCCAATTGCTTTCCATTAAAGACATTCCTACAGCAGTGTGAGAATATTTTCTTTTATAACTAAAACAATAGCTTTAAAAACTTATAATTCAGGGACGCCTGGGTGGCTCAGTTGGTTAAGCGGCTGCCTTCGGCTCAGGTCGTGACCCCGGGGTCCTGAGATCGAGTCCCACATCGGGCTCCTTGCTCAATGGAGAGCCTGCTTCTCTCTCTGCCTCTGCCTGCCTCTCTGCCTACTTGTGATCTCTCTCTCACTCTCTCTCTGACAAATGAATAAATAAAATCTTTAAAAAAAAAAAAAAAAAAACTTATAATTCAGAAGAGATTACTGAGGAATTACTTCTGTTTAAAACCAGCAGGGGGCGCCTGGGTGGCTCAGTGGGTTAAAGCCTCTGCCTTCAGCTCACGTCATGATCTCAGGGTCCTGGGATCAAGCCCCACATCGGGCTCTCTGCTCTGCGGGGAGCCTGCTTCCTCCTCTCTCTCTGCCTGCCTCTCTGCCTACTTGTGATCTCTGTCTGTCAAATAAATAAATAAAAAATCTTAAAAAAAAAATAAAAAAAATAAAACCAGCAGAACTAAAAAGGACAAAAATATTATTACGTATAGCTATATTGTTATTACCACTTGTTAGTACCACTGTTCTATCCCCATTGCCCCTCTGCTGATTTTCCTTAGAGTCCCAGGAACAATAATAATGTAGAGGAAGGGGGGGGGGTACCTTGTTATTTTAAAAACCAGGCACCAGATTTCCTCTTAACAAAAGAAATTCTGTTATTGGCCTATTAGTTTGCTACTGCTGTCATAACAAGGTACTAGAGATTGGGTGGCTTAAACAGCAGAAATGTATTTTTTCACAGTTATAGAAGCTGGAAGTTTGAGATGAAGGTGTCAGCAGGGTTGATTTTGTCTGAGGCCTCTCTCCTTAGTTCACAAATGGCCATCTTCTCCCTTTGTCTTCACATGGTCTATCCTCTATACTTAACCTGTGTCCAAATTTCCACTTCTTGTAAGGACACGAGTCATATTGGGTGAAGTTCTACCCTAATGACCTCATTTTAACCTAATTATTTTTTAATTTTTAGAAGATTTTCTTTATTTGACAGAGAAAGAGTGAGAGAGCACAAGCAGGGGGAGCAGCAGGCAGAGGGAGAGGGAGAAGCAGGCTCCCTGCTGAGCAGGAAGCCTGATGCAGGGCTTGATCCCAGGACTCTGGGACCATGACCTGATCGGAAGGCAGACACTTAACCAACTGTGCCACCCAGGCGCCCCTTAATTACTTTTTTAGAGACCCTATCTCCAAACACAGTCACTTTGTGATGTAGTAGGGAATAGGCCTTCAACATATGTATTTGGGGGGGGGGGGAGACATAATTCAGTCCATAATAGCATTAACCTCATTAAATATGAGAAGTAGAGTCCCGCAGTTGCTCCTTATCCTTTCTTTCTTATGCAGTCTGTTATTTAAGGAGTGAAGGAATTGGAGTTGTGTCCAGTAATATATAGAAAAGGGACACAGAGGGATGGCTAGATGATCCATAACCTGAATTACTGCAAAGACTAGGGATCAAAAATGACTAGGACTGCTATAAATCCCAATTAATATTTTAGGTCACAGAGAGGAACTTAGACTTTCCCATTAGACCCAGGAAGGAGATGAGAGACCATTTTTGTTTAAACCTTAATGGACTTAGTGATGACCCCAGCAAGCACCAATGGCTTTAAAAAGAGGGGATTTTATTTCTAGATCACCTAACAGTCCAGCCATTGGTTGGAGGAATGGAGTGTTAGTGACTTTGGGGTCATCAACAAGTGGAAAGTGGGGGAGGGAGAGTGTGCACTGATTACTCTTTATTGATCCACCCACAATGAACTAAACAGGGCCATTGACAACTTCTGCAAAAGCAGTTTGGGTGGATAGTGGAGCAGAAGCTAGGGACTCAAATTCACAAATATTTTTGCAATCTAATTATTGAGCATAAAATTGGGATGATTGAAATGTAACTGAGCAGCAACGGAGTGAAGTCCATGAATGTAGACAATGCCAGAATGAATAAATGAAATGACATTTTAAAAACAAAATAACATTGGGGCGCCTGGGTGGCTAAGTGGGTTAAGCCTCTGCCTTCGGCTCAGGTCATGGTCTCAGGGTCCTGGGATCAAGCCCCACATCGGGCTCTCTGCTCAGCAGGGAGCCTGCTTCCTCCTCTCCCTCTGCTTGCCTCTCTGCCTACTTGTGATCTCTCTCTGTCAAACAAATAAAATCTTTAAAAAAAATAAAATGAAATAAAAATGAAATAACATTTATTGGGCATTTATGTAAGCAAGGTTCACACACACACCCCCATTCAGTCATCATAATACCACCATGACGTAGTGACTAGATATTCTTCCTCACCAAACTCTAGCCACCCTCCTCTGAGCCCACTTCTCTACTAGGCCTCAACCTTGGCCTACAAGGACTTAAACACTAATATAGGTTCTAGCAACTCCAGGCCACATTCCTAAGATGACCGTGGCCCCTCTTAAAGTGCCTGCATGAGAAAATAAACACCAGCTATAGAAATTAATAAAGAGAAACCTTACTAAAACGCAGTCAGGAGGCTGGAAGGGGTTGGTCTGGTGCCATACCACCGGAAATCAACTACAGAAAGGATTGTCAATTATAGAACCACCAAGAGATGATGTACATTGTATCTCCTTCAAGAAATCCAGTAGGTCAGCAGCTCAGCCAATGAGAAACCCTCATCACCCAGAACTCTTGCTTTTCTCCAATGGGTTTTGGTTTCAAAACAACCCCTCCCAACTTCTTCTCCACAAAATTTCGTTTCTCTCTGTTGGACTAGCCTTTGGTTGTTTTCCTGTGGCTTGTTTGCTCCAAATTGCAATTCTCTGCTATTCCCAAGTAAACTTACTTTTGCTGGTAAAATAACTTTTATTTTTAAGGTCAACACTGCCAAAAGAATTTACTGCTTGTTCCAGCCAACACCTGAAGACAACCGTCCTCCCCCCCACAACCCTCCGCCCCCAATCTGTGGGAGCCTAAGGTCAGATAAGCCTCCATTAGCTAACCCGTCTAGACAGGTTTCACTTGACCAAACGCCTTCCGTGATTTTTGTAATTTTTCATTTCCCTGACTCTATTATACAGGCCCGGTTCACCTACCTCCATATTCCCTCCTTCTCCCTTCAAAACTCTCAGTCACCTCTGTACAAACAGAAGTTTGAGTTCAGTGCACACCGGACAGCCCCTTTTGCGGTAGTATATTATATATTAGTGAGTAAAACCTGTTCTCACGACTTTAACTAGCCTCCCTCTATCTTTGACAGTAGTCACTATTATGATCCCTGCTTTACTGATTAAAACACTGACACTTATAGAGGTTGACATCCTTGCCCCAAATCACGCAGCAGAGCTGGGGGTGGGGGTGGGGGGGCTTCGCCTAGCCAGGGTTGCAAGTCTCCAAAACGCAAGCGGCGTGGAGAACCGCTTTGGGCTCTCCGCCCGTAGGTGGAGCAGTTGAGAAAACCTGGGGCACAGCAGCGAGCTTCCCCGGGCGTAGACGGAGTCGTGGAGGGGCTCTTGGCAGCTTCCCAGCCTGCGCCCAGATGCTGCGCGCCCTGACCAGCGCCCTGCGCCTTCCACATCGCTGGAGGCCCCTTCGCACCCGCGGCTACGCCTCCCACGGAGCTACTGGGGACCCGGAGATCCAAGTGCGCGCCCTGACCGGCGGCGACCAAGGTAAGTGCACTGTCTCGGGGAGCGCCCAGGAGGCGCGGGAGCCAGGGCCAGCGCGCCCACGGCACGCGGGAAGATGCCAGTAAGGGGAAGGCGGGTCGCTCACTGCCTTTGAGGATTTGATCCCCAGCTGCGGTTTCCCAGTCAAGGCTCCCCAAGCCTTTCCGAAGGCCCGGGAGGTGGGTGACCACCTTGCTAGCCGCCCCGACCCTAATTGAGGTGGAACTCTAAGTCAACTCAGTCCCTTCAGTCCCCCATTCGGGGGCCTGGGGCTTTGAAGGAGGGGAGGGGAACTCGCTCAAGGATAGTACGAGGCACCCACCGCCAGCACCAGTACCACCGCTTCCACCCCAGTAACTTTAAAAGGCCCGTCGTCCCTCCGGGCCGAGAGTCCTGGCTAGGTTCCAGGGGGGCGAGGCGGCGGAGCCAATCCGAGCAGGGGCAGGGCCGAGGAGGGACAGGGCCAGGGCAGGGCCGGGGCAGGGCCGAGGAGGGACGAGAGGAGAGCAGGGGAGGGGCGGGAGCTGGGCACGTCGCCCGGCGCTCTCTCCCAGCCGACTTTTGTGCCTTTTTGAGTCAAAAAGAGAAAGTTCCCGCTGATCACTGGTGACGTAGTTTGGAGCCTATGGCCAGGAAAGAATTCTTGATAGGAATTGGGTCCGAATGGTTGTTTTATTAGAGCACAGGGACAGGACCTGTGGGCAGAAAGAGCGCCCTGGGGTTGTGAGGAGTGACTGATAATGTAAGATTTTCTATCCTATGGAGGGGTGGGTAGTGTTAGCGCTCCAGGAAGTTGAGTCTATAGGTTTCTGGAGATTGCTTTTTTCTTATGAATCATTAAGGCAGTTGCAAACTGGTGGAGACTGGAGTCCTGCAGGACTGTGATCTCTATCAGTTAACCATTTGTTTTTCTCCTTTCCTTTGTTCTGGGGCAGCCAGGTGTGCCTGAGGAATACTCACAGAACCACCTGCGTGTGGGGAGGGGATTGCGGGTGTTAGCTTGTGTTTTGCCCTCAGCTTGCCTTCTCCCTCATCCACTGGCAGAGAACATTTTCAATTGCACCTGTTGTGTTGGTTTTTTTTTTGGGGGGGGTGAAAGGAGACCAAAGTGAGTTCAGTGGCGTCACTCACATGCCTCAGTTACCATCAGGGCAAAGCCATTTTTTTTTGGCTTTACTTTCTCCTTAATTCCAAGCCCTCTCCCTAAATTTGTTGTAACTTGGTTTGTGTTTTAATTTACATAGTTCTTTAATTTTTTTAAGATTTTATTTATTTATTTGACAGAGAGAGATCACAGGCAGAGATCACAGGCAGAGATCACAGGCAGAGAGGCAGGCAGAGAGAGGGGGAAGCAGGCTCCCTGCTGAGCAGAGAGCCCGAAGCAGGGCTTGATCCCAGGACCCTGAGATCGTGACCTGAGCCGAAGGCAGAGGCTTTAACCCACTGAGCTACCCAGGCGCCCCAAATTTACATAGTTCTAATGTACATAGATGGTGTCCTATTATATACATCTTGTATTTCTTCCCTTTCTTCCCTGCTTGATTCTAAGGTTTTTGTTTTGTTTTGTTTGACAACGGAGAGAAGTTTATTAAGTGAAGATACAGAAAAACCTCTCAAGAATGAGAGGGGTCCCGACAGGGTTGCCAACTAAGGCCTTTAGGGTTGGTCTTTTATAGAAAGCTAATCGGGGAACTTAAATCCTTTTAACATCTCTATTGATAACACCTTCGATGGCTTACTTCCTTTTTAGGGGCTGGTTATTCTTTGTTGGTCACAGATGATTATCATAAAGACACCCACCCCACATGACCCACCCCACACGCCTAGGGCAGGGTGGTCTGATTTGTCCCCTTATCTCTGGTTTCCCCACACCTCCACCTTTTGGGGATTTCTGGGAGCCTGATCACTTAGCCCCCTATCTATCTCTCCCTTCCTCATTCCTCCCCCGGAACAGTAACCCTAACTGCCCTTAGGGAATGGGACGATGACCACTCTGGCTGCTTCCTGCTGAAATGGGACAGCGGGCTGTGTGGCAGTTAGAGTCTATCCAAGGGTCAGTCCAGGGGCTTGTGGTATGGCTCCAGGGGGTCATGATGGGCAGCAAACCGTACTCACATCAGCAGATGCAAAAGGATGAACACGAAAGGGGAACCCTCCTACACTGTTGGTGGGAATGCAAGCTGATTCGAAGTTTTAAAGAACTGCTTTGCCATATAAATCTAGTTCCTTGCTCCCTGCTGTTGTATGCTGTTTCCTAGTGTGCAGCCTCCCCCCCCCCCATGGACATGAAGGGGCCTCCTATGGCCATTTGGGATTGCTGGGTCTTACTCTCATACTTATCTCATGGCCAAATGCAACAGCATGTGCCTTGAGATTGTTACAATTATTCTTCCTGCTTTACAGATTAAGAAACTGAGGCATAGGTTAAGCAGTTTAAACCAGATCTGATTTCAAGACCCGTGGTTCTCAACTATTAAGTAATCACTACCTCTTTGGTAATCGGTGACCTGAAATCAGACTTGTGCCTCAACTTTACAAAACAATCACTTGTCAAGTTAACACTTGCAAATGACAGAATGTTTTATCCAAAAAACCCCCAAGGATCAGCAGATTAAGCCTCTGCCCTTGCCAGAGGGCATGTAGAAGGCAGGAGAAAGTCTTTGAGGAAGGGAACCACAGAGAAAAGTTAGAAGGCACAGCTTCTGTTCCCACATGAGCTGATGGCACCACAGCATTCTTTTTTTTTTAAGGTTTTTTTTTTTTTTAAGATTTTATTTATTTGACAGAGAAAGAGATCACAAGTAGGCAGGCAGGCTCGATCCTAGGACTTTGAGATCATGACCTGAGCCGAAGGCAGAGGCTTTAACCTGTTGAGCCGCCCGGGCACCACAGCATTCTTTACCTCTTTATCTGTTGTCCTTGAAAATGGGATTAGTTGGGGCGCGTGGGTGGCTTAGTCATTAAGCATCTGCCTTCGGCTCAGGTCATGATCCCGGGGTCCTGGGATCCAGTCTTTGCTCAGCGGGGAGCCTGCTTCTCCCTCTCCCACTCCCCTTGCTTGTATTCCCTCTCTCGCTGTCCCTCTCTGTCAAACAAATAAAATCTTAAAAAAAGAAAAGAAAATGGGATTAGCTTTTTAACCACTCTCGGCTCTTCTTATGGCTTGACTCAACTCCTTAGCTGGGTGCTCAGGGTTCTCCACCACAACCTCACCTTCCCATCTTATCTCTTCTAGCTGGGGGTTCATTTTAAACTGTCCCACCTCTGTTTTGTTCACTTGAATTCTCTTTCCTCTCTGCCGATATAAGTCCTTCTGGAATTACACACCCCTCCCTCTCCCATTATCCCTTTACTTTCCCTGTACTGGACTTGCCTCTCTCATAGGCTGTTAGCCCTTTGGAAGTAAGGATTGCCAGCTGGGTCCAGCTGTTAACTTAGGCACATTCTCTTCTTTTCTGGGCCTCAGTTTCCCCTTCTATATAGTAAGGGGTTGTAAAACCAGTTGGTCTCTAATACCTTACGGTGCTTTCTTTCTCCTTTTTTAATGATTTTATTTATTTGAGAGAGAGAGTGCTCCCACACGTGCACACAAGCAGGGGGGAAGGGCAGAGGGAGAGGGAGAAGCAGACTCCCCACTGAGCAGGAAGCCCACCATGGGGCTTGATCCCAGGACTCTGAGACCATGACCTGAGCTGAAGTCAGACGCTTAGCTGACTGAACCACCCAGGCCCCCTTTACAGTGCTTTCTGTTGACTCTTTCGGGGAGCAAGAATTTTCTGTCTCCTTCAAGGTCTTTCTAGCTGGACTAAGAATCAAATTGACATGAGATGGATTAACAGGAGAAAATAAAACTTAATTTTGTATGTACAGGGAATCACACAGACATAGAAATTCCAAAAACAGGCAAAATGAGATACATAAGTCACTCTGAATTAAGAAGAGGGTAGGGGTCTGACACTTCAGAGGGAAGGAATACAATTCACAGGAAGATGAAAAGGAATAAATGTTTGGTAAACAAATGTTTGCTGGGCCACCCAGAAACAATGGGACATAGAGGACTTTGATCAAACAGGCCAGGGGGTGCCTGGGTGGCACAGTCGGTTAAAGGGTTAAACTTCTGAGTCTGGTTTCAGCTCAGGCTCAGCACTCAGCAAGGAGTATGCTTAAGACTTTCCCTCTCCCTCTGCCCCTACCCTCTGCTTGCTCTCTTGAGCTCTCCCCTCTCTCTCAAATAAATAAACCTTTTTTAAAAAAAGATTGTATTTATTTCTTTGAGAGATCGAGAGAGCGAGCATGAGTGGGGTAAGGAGCAGAGAGAGAGGGAGAAGCAGACTCCCCACTGAGCAGGAAGCCCGACTCTAGGCTCCATCGCAAGACCCCGGGACCATGACCTGAGCCAGATAGTCAGCTTAACCGACTGAGCCACCCAGGTGCCCCTCAAGTAAATAAATCTCAAACAACAACAACAAAACCAGGTCTTGCTAGGTTCCTCTCAGTCTACCATACCTAGTTCATAGTAAAATGTAGTTATCTATGGTGATAGCTCTCTTCCTAGATCAGATCCTATATCTAAATTCTTTTCGGGCAGTTGTGGGGGAGGTAAAGAGCTTTTCCTGAATCTGCTCGGTTTGACTGTTTTTTAATTCAAATAATCTTCATGCCAAAGTGACCCAAAGCAGCCTGCCCTTGGCCCCTACCACTCCCACCTACATTACCTGGACTGTGATGGAGGCCATCCAGTTGGAAGTCAGCCAAGGTCAGCTGCTAAGGAAATTATTAGCCAGTGGCATGGTGGGTTTGGTAAGAGCGAAGACGGTGTGGTACAGACCTCCTATCCCCACTGCAGAGGTCCCACAAGGGCAATGTTCTCAGAATCAGAGCTCAACTGAAAGCTTAAGGACCAGGGCTGAGTCCTCTCTTACTTCTCCAGGACCTGACATGTAGGAGTACAAACTGAATGAAAGCCAGAGATACCCTGTCTGGCTCCTCATAGCACCCAACTTGAAGTTTTTTCCTTCTCGTGAATCCTGGAATTTTCCCTAGCATCTGTGCCTTTTTCCTGTTCACTGTACCGACAAACTCTGGCTAAGCACTATGGGCATTCTCTCTCTCTCTTTTTTTAGATTTTATTTTTAAATACACCCAAAGTGGGGTTTGAACTTACAACCCCAAGATTAAGTAAGAGTCGCATGCTCTACCGACTGAGCCAGCCAGGTGGCCCAAGGCATTATCTCCTTAAATCCTCAGAACAACCTTTTTATAATTTCTATTTATGGATCAGGAAATTGAAGGCCAGAAGAGTAAAGCAACTTGCCCAAGGTCGATGGCTAAGCTGTGACTTGAGCCAAGCACCCTATTTGTCTTCTGCAGGAAGGAGATAAAGATGGAGAGAAGGGATAGAGATGAAATATGGGAGACAGTCAGCCAGAAAGAAAGGAGACAGAACAGGAAAGTGAAGAAGAGAGAGGAAAATTTCTATCAATCTCAGGACATCATGACTGTGTTAGTTTTCTATTGCCACATAACAAATTACTTCAAACTTTATTGCTTAAAACAATACACATGTATCATCTTGTAACTTCTGTAGATCAGAAGTCCAAGCACAATTGAGCAGGGTTCTCTGCTTCAGGGTTTTACTGAGCTGCAATCCAGGAGTTGGCCAAGGCTGTGGTCTCATCATAGGCTTGACTGAGGAGAGATCTACTTCTAAGCTGCTTCTGTTGATAGAATTCACCTCCTATGGTTGTAGGACTGAAGCCTTGTTTTTTTCCTCTTGGCTTGGGGGCCATTCTCAGCTCCTGGGGGCTGCCTCTAGTTCTTTGCCACATGACCCTCTCTATAGGCCCACTAGTTTGTCTAGTGTGCCCTAGCAAGACAGAGTCTTCTATATACACTGTAACCTAATCATGGAACTAACACTTCATCACCTCTGCCATATAATTGAACCCCAATCTTGGAAGTGACATTTTATGATCTTAGCTGCATTCTGTTGGTTAGAAGCAATTCACAGGCCCTACCCACACTCCAGGGAAGGAGATTATTGAGGATATGAAGATTGGGCCCAGTCTAGGGTCTGTCTGCCACAAAGACCTTGGACCTCTACACTCCAGTGTGGTTTTTCTGTATCTACCAGACTTTCCCTTCCCCAAAGTTGCAGCATTTTCTGTCCTGGAGCACTAGAGCTGGAGATGACCTTGGGCACATCTGAGTTCTGTGGGACCTCCAGGCCCGATGGGCTCAAAGAACTTTTCGAAGGTTTCTAGGGAGGCTAAGGAGCCCACCTAGTCTGAAATGTTACAGTTTTCTGTCCTGAGCCATGGTTCTCTAACTCCTGGCTGGAAACTCTGTCCCTTGAGAGCCCTGAAACTTTCATCGTCCCTTCCCTGTGTCACAGATCAACTCACACTGAGAATGCCATCTTAATAAATAGGGCTTGCTCCACAGACAAGGCTAAGAACCCTGGGATAAAATAATAAGAGGCCTTTGAAGGCTAAAGGATTGGTAAACACAGGAGGGAAAACAGCCAAGAAGGTATAAGAGTATTTGAGCCCTTGCCCAGACCCATCTCTCTTCCCTACAACTGGCCCAGATTGTGGGGGTGAGTTGAGGCTAGAGTCGGAAGCAATGGCCAGATTGGGGAAGGGGGGCATTTTTGGGTGGTATTAAGGAATTTGGCTTAATTTTGGTGAAAAGGGAAAGGGAGGGACATGGTTGGATTTGGGTTAGCGAGAGGATTTGGACCCAAATGAGGGAATGAATGTGGAGTGGGGAGGAGGAGCAAGACTAAAGGCAAGAGGGCCAGTTGGGTGATTCTTGTAGTAGAGGAGAGAGCCCCTATCAGGTTACTGGCTGCAGGGAGGGATATTAGCTGAAAGATCTGAGATCTATTTAAGAGAATTGGGCAGGGAGACTGAGTAAATTTCATGGGTGAGGAAGAGGGAGCAACAGGACAGACTTCTGGGTCGATAGATCATTTGCTCACAGAGGGTACAGGAGGAAGACTGAGCCACAGAGTTTACAAGCTCTTCCACTTCTTCTGTGAGGCAGAAAGAACAAGTCGTTATTCTCTCCATTTTATCGTCAGGGAAACTGAAGCCTGGGTGTGTGTGACTTGCCCCAAGTCACAGTGCTCATGAAGGGCAGCGGTTGCCCGGAACCGAGGCTGCGGCCTCCAGACCCCAGCCCGGGAGTGAGCAGGCCTAGTGGCTCACCCAAGGCTGGCCTGTCACCTGCAGGAATCACTGAGATTCTGATGAACAGACCGAGTGCCCGCAATGCCCTGGGGAATGTCTTGGTCAGCGAGGTGAGAAAGGGCAGACACCTGGGTGGGGCGGGGGTGCCGGGCTGGGGCTGGGCTGGGAGGTATCTGACACAAGGTCTCCTCTGCAGCTGCTGGAAGCTCTGGCCCAGCTGCGGGAGGACCAGCAAGTGCGTGTTCTGCTCTTCAGAAGTGGAGTGAAGGGTGTGTTCTGTGCAGGTGGGTTTCCTCCCCTGCCCCTACCCCTTCCCACGGGCTCAGCAGGATACCCCCAGCCTACGGCGGTCGGGGGCTTAGGTCAGCTCTAGCATAGGACTTGTTATTCCCATTTTTCAGATGTGAACTCAAAAACTCAGAGGTAAAATTCCTCGCCTAGTATTAACACAGCTAGTAAGAGAACAGAATTTTAACTTGGCCCCTCTGACCCCCAAATCCTTATTCTTTCTGCTACGCCATGCTCTGTTCTGACCCTTCATTGAGGAAATGAAGAAACTGAGTCCAGTGACATTCACAAAGTCTGTGGCCAAGATGGGACTCTGTGCCCCTTTGCCCACCCACAAGATTTCAGTCCTTGTCACCATAGCTCTCCACCGCCCCTTGACGATTTGGTCCTCACCAGAGAACAAGCACCCATGAACTTCTGTTTCAAAGACTAGAAACATCTCATCCCCACAAGAAGCAAGTGAGTGAGAGATATGCTGGGCTAAGAACCCACTCTGGGGTGACTGGGGAAGGGACAACAGTGGTCAATGGGGAGGTGGGAAGAGGCCATAGGGTACTGTAGGAGGTCTGGGTCTGTCCCTGACTTGCTCTGGAATCCTGGGATCGCCCCTACCCCTCCCTGGGCCTCAGTTTCTCCATCTATCATGAGGGGTTGGAACTAATCAAAGATTTGCAAGGGCTCTCACCTCTAACTTCTTAGTCTCAGGCTTGAAGAGAATATATTCACCCCCTACTCCTACCTTCAGGCCTCTGCCATCTGGCCTTAGATGGCATTACTCTCACCAAGGTCCTTGCCCACCTCCACGCCACTGTATCCTGCCCTCGCTTCTCAGTACTCATCTTACCTGACTGATCAGCCTCCTTGGACCACACTGTCCCCTCCTATTAAAAAAATAATCAATGTCAACTATTTCTCAATAAAACTAGAAAGAAATAATATATTTTAAATATTATTTTATACATTTAAAATTGTGGTAAATATATACATTACACAGAGTTTACATTTTAACCATTTTTAAGTATAAAATTAAGTGACATTGAGTACATTCACAAGGCCGTGCAACTATCACCACTGTCCAGTTGAAGAAATTTTTCATCATCCCAAATTCTGTACTCATTAAGCAATCCCTCCCCATGCCTCCTCCCCCTACTAGCCCCTGATAATCTCTGTTGTACTTTCTGTCTCTATCAATTTGCCTGTCCTAGGTACCTCATACAAGCGGAATCATACATTTGTCCTTTTGTGTCTGGGTTCTTTTACTTAGCATAAAGTCCTCAAGGTTCATGCATGGTGTAGCATGGCAGAATTTCATTCCTTTTTATGACTGAAAAATCATATTCCATTGTATATATACTACATTCTGTTTATTTTTTTAAGATTTTATTTATTTATTTGTCAGAGAGAGGGAGCACAAGCAAGGGGGAGCGGAAGGCAGAGGGAGAGGGAGAAGCAGACTCCCTGCCAAGCAATGAGCCTGAGGTGGGACTCAATCCTAGGACCCCGGGATCATGACCTGAGCTGAAGGCAGACGCTTAACCGACTGAGCCACCCAGGTGCCCATTGTTTATCTATTTGATGGGCACTGGGTTGTTTATACCTTTTGGCTATTGTGAATAATGCTGCTATGGATACCAGCAGGCAAATGTCTGAATCTTTGCTTTTAATTCTTTTAGGAGTGGGATTGGTGAATCATATAGTAATTCTACGTATAACTTTTTGAAGACCTACCCAAGTGTGTTCCATAGCAGCTGATCATTTCCCATTCCCAGCAGCAATGCACCAGGATCCTCCACACCCCTGCCAGCACTTGTTTTGCTTGTTGTTTATAATAACCACCCTAAATGGTGTGAAGTTGGTTTCTCATTGTGGATTCTGTTTGCATTTCCCTAATGACTAATGATGTTGAGCATCGATTCTTGTGCTTATTGACCATCTGTATGTATTTTCTTTGCAGAAATGTCTATTCAAGTCCCTTGTCTTTTGTGGTTTTTATTGTTGGGTTCTAGGAGTTCTTAATGTATCCTAGATTATTACTACCTTATCAGATACGTGATTTACTAGCATTTTCTTCCATTCTGTGGGTTGTCTTTTCACTCTCTTGATAGTGTCCTTTGAGGCACAAAAATTTTTCATTCTGATGTCCATCTTACCTTTTTGTTGTTGTTGCACCTGTCCTTTTTTGACACATGACCCCCACTTTTCCTCCCTGGCTTCCTTGACCAAGTTTTCCTGATGTTTTGCCTTCTTCTCTTGCTGCTTCTCCTCAAGTCTCCTTTGCTGTATCCTTCAACAGCCTGGGATTCAATAATGGGTCATTTCACAAAGGTTGTCCTCAACCCCTCACCATCTGCAGGTGCAGACCTGAAGGAGCGGGAGCAGATGAGTGAGGCAGAAGTGGGGATCTTTGTCCAGCGGCTCCGAGGCCTGATGAATGAGATTGGTGAGGGTCTTGGAGTGGGTTGGAGGAGGGCATTCAGGGGCCCTGCTGATCCCAGCCCTACCCCACCTGCCATCCTCTCCTGTAAAGAAAGGACAGTTTCTGTTGTAAGCTGTGTGAAAAGACAGAGGACTCTCCCAGGGGGAATGGGCACAAGGAATTCTACAAGGGGGAGAATAAAAAGAAGGTTCAGAGGGCATTTCTCCCAGAGAGAGCTCTGGCTCTCAGCCTTTGTGTCCTGCTAGTTCTGACCCCCGACCCCTCTACCTTCAGGGTTCAAGCCCAGCTACTCCATAGGAGTCAAATTTCACCAAGCATGCTTTCAGGCTTTGACAATTACTGTTCCTTTTACCTGGAATTTCTCTCCTGGGCCACCTGAACTTTTTACTTACCCTTTAAGACCACCGAGAAGCCTTCCCTGACCCATTCTCTAAGCTTTATCAGAGCACTGATCACTCTGGGTCATCATTGCCTGTTTATAGGTCTGCCTTCCCCATGTCTATTCAATTCTATGTTTCCAACACCGAGCATGGGGCTTGACACACAGAACAGAAAGGCTGGTCCCAGGGAGGCCAACAGGAAAGTGGGCCTGAGCGGGGATCATCTAGCCCATCTCCCCACTCCAGTACCCCAGCTGATTCCCCAGCTTTACACAATGGGAAAACCTGGCTGAGGTACCAGGTAAGGTTCCAAACCTGGGACCAATGAGGCCATAGGCCCTCATCAGCCTTGAGTCCCTGTCCTGGTCCTTCCAGGGCCTCACAGGCTGAGCCCTTCTTCATCTCCACAGCAGCCTTCCCTGCACCCACGATTGCAGCTATGGACGGGTTTGCCTTGGGTGGAGGCCTGGAACTTGCTCTGGCCTGTGACCTCCGAGTGGCAGGTACTGGGCAGGAGGAGAGGTGGGATAGGGTGAGAAGGGAAGTGTAAGTAAAAGAGAGTACGTCTGGGGACTCTGCAAAGTTAGCTCCTACTCTGGGCTTTCCAAACAGCAGCAAAACCAAAGGCAACGTGGGAGATCAAAGAGTTTGGGTATAAGCTGGTTCCCCTCCTGGCCCAGCCCTGACTGATGGAGTGCCTGTCACCTCTCAGAACCAGGCCCCCTCATCTCTAGAATGCTTCTGCCAACCCCAGAGCAACTGGCTAGAGGACAGAAGGAGAACAAGAGAGGGGAGACCGAGGACAAAGATGAATTGTTCAACTTGCCAGTTCTAGGCAAGCCAATTCTACGTGTCATGTTTTGCACAGAGACAGTCACAGGGGCAATTTGTCACGGGCCAAGCTACTCACAAACATGCCTGGGCAGGAACACTGCCTTCTGGTTCCCTGGCATCAGCCAAGGTTTGCATTACTCGTTCAGAGTGGTTTGAGCTGTGCAGACTGGAGGGAGGGGATGGAAATAATTGATTGCCTTTAACCTGACTGACATAATGGTTAGGTGTACCCTTCTAGGAGGCAGTTAGAAAAAGTCTCACTGCTATGTGGTGCCACTATCTTCTCTTCCCCTCACTGCTTTCTCCTGCCACTCCAGGTAGAACATTTAGAAATATGTACCTCTAGGCATATAGGTAGCCTGTATCTACATGATGCATATGAAAGAGAAGGCAATCAAAATACCAAGTCAGGTCATGTTCCAACTTGCTTCTCATGTGCCCATGTTTAGGGCAACTAACTTGCAGGGTTTTGGTAGATAGCAGAGAGAATATAGAACCCCTTAGAGGCAGGAGTAGTGGCCATTCCCTGCAGCCACACTGTATGGTTCAGATGGCCTGTGAGGGAATTCAGGAGAAGCCTGTGGCGTGGGACACTCCAAGAGAGCAACTTAGAGGATGCAGAACTCGGAAGGAGATGTGGACTGAACACAGGTTAATTCCAGCCTGATGAAAAGCTGAGGGGAGTAACTGGTAGGAGCAGGAGTCACTGATGATCTAGCCCAGGCCAGAGGCAAGGGTCCAATGACACAGAGAATCCATTAATCCACAAATAGGCACTGGGCACCTTCCAAGAATCCCTTCCTTGTTACAAGCACCATTACCTCATTTGATCCTTAGCAGCTCTCTGATGAAGGCAGAGAGGGCTAACTGTATTTTTTTCACCTATGAATGAGGCTAAGGGTGAGACTTGCCTGGATGCACACCTCCATCGCTGGGAGAAGCAGGATGAGGGTCTGAGTCTCCTGACTTCCACGCTAGGGCTCTTCCCAAAGCAGAGTCTGGAGAGGTCTGCTGTGGCCCACTCATGAGGGAAGCGGTTGGCTGGCGGGGTGAGCAGAGCCTAGAGGCAGGTGTCTCTTTCCTCTGGGGACTGGCACTGCAGGAGAGCATGGGTGCTTCACTCTGTTCTGTTTAAGCAGCTTCCTCAGCTGTCATGGGACTGATCGAGACTACCCGCGGGCTCCTCCCCGGAGCAGGTAACGACCTACTGCACCCATCCTTCTCTTACTTAATCCCCTCTCTGTAGGTTACTTCCCTGCTTTCCTCTTTTGCCTTGTGCTCTGGGCTCTGCCCTTCCATCCTAACTCAGAATCTGCTCCTCTGAGAAGTCTTGGTTGACTCCCCAACTGGGCTTCCCTGGGCTCCTACTTCCCATGTGGATTTACTAACCCTGCTCCACCCTGGCAGGAGGGACTCAGAGGCTGCCTCGATGCCTGGGGGTGGCCCTGGCAAAGGAGCTCATCTTCACAGGCCGAAGACTGAGTGGTGCACAGGCCCAAGCCCTGGGGCTGGTGAACCACGCTGTTTCCCAGAATGAGGAGGGCAACGCCGCCTACCATCGGGCACGGGAACTGGCCCGGGAGATCCTGCCCCAGGTGTGGCTGCAGCCCAGCACAGGAGGGAGGGCCTGTGCCATGGGGGGCGAACACCTCTGGGGATATGTCCCATGGGGCCACACGAGACCCACTTATCCAGACTTATATTTAAATTCAGATTACTTAAAAATAAAAACATTTTGTTTCTAAGGTATACTTTCCCATTTCAGATGCTAATAGGGACATGTGGCTATTGCCTACTACATTGGATAGTACTGTAATAAAATGTCCCCAAAACTAAAAAAAGCAACATTCTAAGCAGATAAAGAACTACCAGCTTATCTTTTCAGCCATACTGCAGGGTGGAGAAATTCCTGAAATACATCATGTAAGACGTGTTAGGACCCAGCCTACGTCCAGAACCTTCAGCAGGACAGCCCAGGATCTGGCCGATGGGGTCTCCAAGGACCTGAGAGCCTCTAACTGCTGGCTCTCACTACTCTAAGAGGACCGAGAGGGATGTCCCAAGTCTCCTATGAAAGCAGTTGTTTTTTTTTTTTAAAGATTTTATTTATTTGACAGAGAGAGATACAGAGAGAGAGGCAACGGTAACAGGGGGAGTGGGAGAGGGAGAAGCAGGCTCCCCGCAGAGCAGGGAGCCCGATGCGGGACCCGATACCAGGACCCTGGGATCATGATCTCAGCTGAAGGTAGACGCTTAACAACTGAGCCACCGAGGCGCCCCCAAAAGCAGCTTTAAATGGAGCTAGGTTTTATAATTTATAATAAATACCGACTTAGCCCATATGGAGCACTACCTATCCATCAGACACAATCCTATGAACTTTAAAAGTCTCTCAATTATAGTAGAGTCCAGCTGAGCTGATTACTCGTTTTATTTGTGATATAACAGACCCAGAAAGATTAAGTGACTTGCTCAATCAAGGTCCCAAAAAAGTGCTTGCAATACCAGAAAAAAAGACAATACTGGTATTTGGGCTTTTATTTTGCATAATACAAAATACAACATAAAAACTGGTATTCTAAAGAGTACAGAATATTAAACTCAAACTAAATGTCAAATGCATTTCCAATACAAAAAATTTACAAAAATGTTACAAAACAAAGATATGAGTTTATAAAACTGTTAGCTACATGTTATTTTAATATAAACAGATAAGACTATTTTAATTAATCACAAAAAAAAGTTTTATTTCAGAAAAAAATCTTTGTCTCCCTTAAATTTAAATAATCCTTCTTGTCCTAACTTTGAGGTCTTCTTTGAGGGTAAGGATTATAACTTTTAAAAATTAATAGTGAGTTTGGTCTAAAAGAAAGCATTTGTCTTTTCTTTTTCTTCATCACATACAAACAGAATCTGATGCTGTTACCTAGACCATTTTAATGCTTCCAGTTTCCTATCACACCTGAGCAAAAAGTCTCTGAACCAACATAAAACTCTGAGGGACTCAAGGTAGTGCCTGGCTGACTGCACTTCCACAGGGAGGGGGCAGGTGCTATCTAGGAAGACCTGTGATCTATACGGTTTGTTTTTTGCATAAACTGAATGTAAGAAGATTCAGATTTCTGAATCTACTGAAACAATGGTATTCTACTAATATAATTACTAGTATTTCAGTACTTAAAAGTAGCTTTGTATACCAAGACAACAGCTTACTAAAAATTAGTTGTACATTCACTAATCCCAATCCTTAATTTCTAGCAGAGTTATTGGGTGCAGAGAATGAGAGGGTTCCTGGGTAGGGTGAGTGTTGGGGATGGTGTGGTAGTTGGCTATTCTCTAGTGGATAAACCACCAAGACTAGGGAGTCAATGGTATATATATCCACACACTCAGGAAAAAAATGTATGTTTTCAGCACATACACACAGACCATATCTATATAGTTTATACTTTGGTGAGAAATCAGTTTATTAGGTAGTTACCTAAATAATAATACATATTCATGGCAAGCAAAACAAATAGAAGAGTAAGGGCATAAGGTAAAAATAAAAAATAGGGTCGGGTGCCTGGGTGGCTCAGTCGGTTAAGCATCTGCCTTTGGCTCAGGTTATGATCCCAGGGTCCTGGGATCGAGTCCCACATTGGGCTCCCTGCTCTGCAGGGAGTCTGCTTCTCCCTCTGCCCTCTGCCACTCCTGCCCCAAGCGCTTGTGTTCAGTCTCTCTCAAATAAGTGTTCACTCTCTCTCAAATAAATAAAATCTTAAAAAAAAAAAAGTAGGGTGACCCAGATGACCTTGTCTTCCCAAGGCTGTCCCAGTTAAAAGTGAAAGTCCCACATCCTGATAACTATCAGTCTCTGGCAGACCAGGATAGGTGGTCACCAAAACAGCTCTCAATTCCCCCAATTCCTCTCCCCAGAGATGACCACTTGCTTTTTTTATTTTTTTAATTATTTTTTTTTGAGATGACCCACTCTTAACTTACACACTCTTCCAGAAATTTTCATTGTATATATAAGAATATATATTATGCACAAATACTCACATATCTAAATAACTCTGAATTCCTTTTAAGATGGTTTGGGGGACAAGGAACACACCTTTAGAGGCTAATCCAGTTCTAAGAGACATTCAAGAAACATGAAATTAAAATATGCACAGTAAAGAATTCAAACAGTATGGAAAAGTATAAAACAAAAAGTGCAGTTCTCCATTCTCCTGACTCTTCTCCCCAAAAGTGTATCACGTCAACATCTTTTACACAAACAAGATAACGATATACAAACTTAGTATGCACCTTGGTTTTTTTTCACCCAGTATTTTGGAGTTTTCCATTTCAGCACATACCAACCTCATTCTTTTAAACAACTACACGCTTTTTCACTCACAGTGTAGATGTGCCATCATTACTTAACCAGTACTCTAATAATGAACATTTATGTTGCTTTGTGCTACTGCAAAATAGCTGGAGTGTATAACTGAACATCATACACTTCTGGAAGTCCATCCGTAAGGTAGATTCCTACATGGAATTGCAACATCAGAGTACAGTACATCCATCCAGTTCTTGCAAAGTTGCCTTCAGAAGCACTGTACCAATTTACTCTATTAATAATGTATGCAAATACCTATTTCCTGAATCTCAGCAATTATCAGCATTTTACGATTTACCTATACCTAGTCTTAGGTGAAAAGGGGCACCTCATGATTTTGAACTGCATTTCTTTAAGAGTAAAACTGAATAATCCTTGTGTTTATATTTCCTTTTCTGTGAACTACCCTTGTGAATATTTGTTAAAAAATTATGCCAGATCTTTGTAAATCAAGGACATTTCCTGGTCAGAAGTATCACAAACATATCTTCTCAGTTTTTGACTTTTGTCTTTTATTCATGGCATTTTTCCCAATATGAGGTCATTCGTGTTTAGGTAGCTAGCTTTTTCATTTACGGCTTCTATGTTAACAGATTTTAAAAATCTTTTTCTGATAAAGTTGTACTTAACAAAAACCTCAAATAATACAATACAAGCAACAGAGGAAGTAAATGCGGTCTTTGCCTGGAAGTGAGGCTGGGGATGGAGGGCCAAGCCTGTAGAGTCACAGTTATTTAGAAGCAAGAGCAGTGAAGCAAAGGTGGCCACTCTGAGGCACTTTCTTCCAAGTGGCTGTGTAAAATGCCCCCTTGGGACCTCAACCCAGGCTGGTCAGACTCCACAAAGCCCAAGTTCCTAATCTTGACCTTTTATTTACTCTGCTGGGAAGACACCTTGCAGAGAAGGCTGGCATCTGCCAAGATAAGAGGGGTAGGGGAATAGAGCAGCAGTGGGAAAGGTGACTGGGGATCAAATCCAAGCTTCATTCACCACTCTTTGGACAAACATGGCCAAGTGCTTCACTTCCCTGAGCCTCAAAGATGGCACCCTCTTTGAAGGGTGGGTAGCACCACTAGACAAGTCTGTGGGTGGGAAAACATTTTGTAAGTTGTAGCATGTTATACACGTTGGTGGGATGGATTAAATGACAAGAACCTCGGATACTCAGAATTGGGAGGATCAGGGATCAGTTAGGCTTCCTTCATTATAGATAAGAATATCAATATGGTGGCTAACTGAACATTAAAAAAAAGAAAAAGAAAAAGATTATCAACTAAGTAGTAGTAAGTACTAACACTAACAAAATGTAACAGTCAGTAGAATAGCTGAAAAGTGACCCGGACTGATCTCCCTGTCAATGACTCTCCCCACCATGAAGCTATGTCCCTCTCTTTCTTCCAAACCCCTTCCCCCCACCAACTATCAGCACCAATCCCCTCAACCAAGCCTTTTCTCTTTTCCCTAGGCACCCATTGCTGTGCGGCTGGGCAAGGTAGCCATTGATAGAGGAATAGAGGTGAGTAGGTTCTGGGTGAGGACCTGGGTCCACTAAAGTCAGTGGGGTGGCTGGGAGGCATTGCTTTCATGCCAATGCAGACTAAGAACATAGCTGGAAAGAACTCAGAAACCGGACTCTGCTAACAGACATTGAGTCTGATCTCTTTGTGCCTCAGTTTACCCACCCACAAAATGTAAAGTTTGGCCAGGTGACACTCTGAATTACATTTTCTCTTCATCTCTCTCTGTTAGCGAGAAGGTAGTTGAGGTCCAGAAAGCGTAAAAGACCTGTCTAGGGTCACGGAGCAAGTGAGTAATAAGAATGCAGTTCTGTGTGGCTCCCAGGCCGTGTTCTCAGGTTTGTGCTGGTGATAAGGTAGCCTCAAGGATAGGGCTCAGGGTGGTGTCTTAGATGCAAGCTAATTCATCCTTAAGACAACTTACTCATTAACTCAATCATTACACACTGAATCTAGACCTGAGCTGAGAACTGGGACACAGAGATCAGTTAAATATGGTCAGTGTTCCTAAGGTGGGGAGAGAGGACAGATACACACAGAATCACTAATACATGGTTAAGGATACCAAGCAGAGGTGCCTGGCTGGCTTTGTCAGTAAGGCATGCAACTCTTAATCTTGGGGTTGTGGGTTCGAGCCCCACATGGGGTAAAGAGGTTACTTAAAAAAAGAGAGTATCAAGCAGACACCCTGGAGGGGTGATATTATCAATGTGGCTAGTGGGTACTACTGGGTATTGTTGGGTTAGAGATGTTTTGTAGATTTGAGCCATGGGAAAGATGAGGGTTCAAGAAAAAGAGAAAGGTATGAGCAAAAGCACAGAGGTATATAAATAAGCAACCTGACTGAATGGGAGTGAGGAATGAGTGAAACTACACAGCACAGAGACAAAGGCTCTGGTGCTAGCCTAGCCTGGGTTCAAAGACCTGCTTTTCTATATGCTGTTGTGACCTTTACTTTCTATGCCTGATTTCTCAGCTATATAGTAGGGATAATAACACTTGCTATAAAAAGTAGATAAGTTTATACACACATGGTGCTTCTCTTAGAACAGTGCTTATAAGTAGTAGTAACAGCAAACACCGGACAGAGGAGGCTGAAAGTTGTCAGAGGCCAGGCCATAGAAACCCAGGACATTATTCCCCAGGGCAACGGAAAGCCTGTGAAGTTCCCTTCCCAGGAGGGACCGGAGGGACAGGAGGCAGGGGGAGGCAGCCAGATGCGAAGAGGGAACTCTGGCTGTTCAAACACAGCTCGCACTTACCCTCATCCTCAGCTCTCCAGGCCAAGTGCCATCCTCCCCAGCCCTTTGTCCCAACATTGTTTTATCACTGTTACAAATGGTGTTCCCTCTCCAGGTAGGAAATTCCTGATCATTATCATCTCTGTTCACAGGGACTAGCCTACAGTAAGCTCAGTAACACTTCGCTGGAGGAATCAATGAACAGTAGGGAATGGGGGTGCAGGCAGTAGGATGGGCTGGCACAAAGGTCAGGCTGATCCAGGCACCACTTCTTTCTCACAGGTGGACATCGCATCAGGGATGGCCATTGAAGGCATATGCTATGCCCAGGTATGTAACTGCTGCCAGTGAGCATACACTTCCAAGCAGAGGCCAGGCCAGAGTGGGGAGCCTTGTACAATACCTGACCAACTTACTGGTTCCTCCCAACTTGAAAAGTTAAGACTCTGGACCATTCCCTCTTACAATTAGCCTGGGGCAGTCCTAGGGAAAACCACACTGCTTCTCTCTGGGGCTGTTTCCTAAGCCGTCCAATAGTGTACATCCTGCCCCACTTGGTGCCCCCAGAACCACAGAGCACACAAGCAGGTACCTGACCAAGCACCACTTCTACTCTTTGTACCAGTGGCTGCTGCAGAGGCCAGGCTGGAGCCAGGATGTCAAGGCCTTGGTTATAGCCTGCAGGCTGTGTGTGTTCAATGGGGGTGAGGGAGGAAGGAGCGGGTGGTGGTGACCTGTGGCTTACTTAGCCCCGGATTCCTGGGTGAGTCAAAAATACTAATCTCCAGGTTAACAAATATCCAGAATACTCTTAAACAAGGAGTCCTAGAACTTGTAGAACTCAAAGCCAGATTTTTTTACTGCAAAACTTAACTGTTTTTCTCTACGTAGCTGCATATCAGACGGCTGCAGACTATCAGAGCTCTCTGGAGGCATGTAAGCAGTGTGCAAGAGGCTAATGGGATAGGCCACAGATGCTAGAGATGTGGCCTACCTTCCACAGGAGACCAAGGAGCCATTGAGGCCCATTACCAGAGTCAAGAGACAATAGAAAGAAAGGGACTCTGATCTTGTCATGGGGTAGACGAGTTTGAGCAAGTCTTTATTAGTCTCTGTTCCTGCAGCTCCACCCAAAATTAATACTCTGTCTTGTTTCAGAACATCCCCACCCAGGACCGCCTAGAGGGCATGGCATCCTTCAGGGAGAAGCGGTCCCCCAGATTTGTTGGCAAGTGACTCCCATTTAACTCTTAAGTATGGGAGATGCCTGCCTTCCTGGGCAGGATCCAGAAGGAAAATTTGCAGGGTGATTGTTTATCATTTCACCTCTCCGGGCTTCAGTCTCCTCACAAGGACAAGGATAGATATAAAACAACTGGAATGGTGTTTGATACCAAGGTACTGCCCATGCCACCTACGGCTGCCTTCATAATTCCTCATCCTGGCCGGATAATCGCGGGGGTCAAGTTGGCTTTGGAGCCTATCTGTCTCTCCCTACTCAAATGGTAAACGAAGGATTAAAACAGAGCACTCGGGGCCTTTGTATTGTTGGCTTTCAGGCCTGACCTCTGCCTCTCAGTTATCGGGTGCTCACCAGAGATGTAAGAAGCCTCCAGTTTCTTCCTCTGTACAGCAAAGATACTACAGAAACCCTGGCCGTAGCTGAAAAGGCATCAGGAACCACACTGCCATTCATTGTGTGCCCCAGCTGCCTCATCTCCAAAACGAAACTGCTGTGAGGATTAAAAAAAAAAAGCCTATGCCTCATGTTCAATAAACGGAGTTATTATTAATGTACAGTGTTCCTATGAGAACCAAATGAAATTATCACTGGGAAAACTATATAGGGTGTTTAGTGAACTATATAGAGTGGTAGGCAGTCTTTGATGGCTGTGGTACATAGCCTTCAGGAGCACTGAGAAGGGAGCAGTTAAGTCTGAGGGAGAGAAGGGAGGGTCAGGAAATGGGCAGGTAACACTGGAGCGAAGCCTGAAGGTTCAACAGGCATTTGTGGCAAGGAGTGGAAGGCTGAGGGGGAACAGCAAGAGTGAAGGTGAGCAAGAGGATGACACACTTAGAAATGATGGGGGCTGATAAACACATATGCACACTGGCTAGCCCTCCTCCTGTACCAAGGTAGGGGAAGAGAAGGCTGCATCTTAAGCTGTGGCCTTATGGTCATTCTTTAATTCATCTGAGCTTCCCCGGCCTAGGACTGGCCTAGAGACACTAAGCCAAGGACACAGATATATACCAGTAACACTGTTGATATGCTGCTAAATACAAGTGTGCCCAAGGCTGTGTGCTCCTCTCTTGGAAGGAAGAGTGACACAGAAGAGCCCAGGCCATAAAATCAGAACCAACCATATTAGCTGGAATTATGCATTCATTGGCTATAACCACTCTGGAAAGTAACAACCTCACTGAATATCCTTTTTCTCATCTGTTAAATGGGGAGAATACAACTTATCCATCCCAGAGGACTGTTGTGAATGAAATAAAACCTGGAGGGGTGCCTCAACAGGCACTAATTCCTATATCATCCTCACATTAGCAAGAGCTAGTATCTGGTAACAGAATGTTATAAAGTATTAGAACCCAAGTCAGGAAATGAAGACAGCCTTTTGGAATTATGCAGAACAGTGAATAAGAGAAAATACAGTGCAGTGTCAGAACTGTAGAAGGAAACAGGTTACAAATTCCCCTTATCCAGTGGGACGCTGGTGAGCAAGAATTTGGAATATGATTCAGAGTAAGGATAAGCCTCATTTGATTCTAAAAGATGGTATACAGTACTCCAATTAAGAGTCCAGCCAGCTAAAAGCACAAATATCTAGTATGGAAATATGCTACTCATCAAAAAGGAATTTACTTTTGTTCTTTGGAGAGATGAATGGCAAGACCCACTTTGTTAGCTGTCAGTAATAAGGAAGGAATTCACACTCTGTTCCACAGAGGAGGTTTGCAAAGAACAAAAACAGAAGCTTCCGGTAGTGTGCACTGCAGTTGAAGTTGGTTCTTAAAAGCCCCTTATTTTTCTTGCCTCCATGCTAGGCAAGAGCACTCTTGAAATCTATAGCAAAGTATTTTTTCTGGCTTCCTCTTCCTCTTGGGTTGGTCACAATCTCTCAAAATCAACACCTGATGGGATCAAGATTTACAGTACCCATATAATCTTCATCTAAACACTCTATTCGAAGTCCTAAGTTCTATTTTCCACCACCACACCCACTTACACAGAATGTCATGTTCACTCAGTTGAATGTGTAAAGTTGGAGGAAGAAAGGCCAGAGGCAAAAAAAAAAAAAAAAAAAAGTTATTTTTCTTCCCTCTACTCCCACAAGTGGAAAATACTTTGGTATTTATTTAAAAAAAAAAATTTCTCCCCCCTCTTGTTCCTCCCCTCCAATAGAGATTCTGCCTCCAATAAGCATGTATTTACCAGAACTTTTTCACATACTTCTTTTCTGTTAGCCTCACATAACTAGGAATAGCAACTCAGGATATTCTTTCAAACATGAAATCTAACATAAATATGAAGGTCTCCCTGTAGGTCTTTCTTTTCCCCTTCCTCGGACAAACTCCCAGAGTTAAGAAACTGGCCAGGGTTAGGAAAAGTAACTGGCAGAGCTGTTGCAACATAAGCTCACAGATCTTCCCACAGAGTCCAAGGCTTGACTTTTCAAAACTACTGAAGGGGTGTTCTCAGAATGATTCCAACTTGATTTGGGATTATGGCTATCATTCAAATCCAACCTTTTTGTAGCCTACAGAAAATCAACAATTAAAGGGCAGTGAGGCGGCCAACTCACAAACTCCAATGACAACTGGTTTCAACATCCAATTGCTGGCAAGGCAGAAGTCCTGACACTGAGAACGGACAGCACCTCTGAAGCCCCATAGGTTAAGAAGGGCCTTCAACACAGGGAGGGCCTCTGATAGTTCATGAAATGCATTCTGAAGTCATCTAGAATGGAAGTTGCAATCTGCTGTGTTTGGGGGTCTGCCTCACTGTGCTCCTGGATGTCACACAAAAGCTGCAATCCTTCTTCTTCAACTAACATTTTGCAGTATTTGCTGGCTGAAAGAAAATCAAACAAAGAAACTTGGTGGACAAATTGGCATTTTAAATATTCCCAAGTAACCACATTCACCTTTTTGAAAAAAGGGTACCAAGATTTAAGCCCCTTGACATAAGAATTAACAGATAAAATTAGTCAATTCAAAAGAAATATGTCAAAACTTAAATAATGCTTGACTTGTGTAGTGCAATAACAAATGATTCTTTTAGTGTGTTTACTTCCAGACACCGCTAAGCTTCGGAATCTCTAATCCTAGCTAAAAGAATAAGAACTTCATTTATTATATATATGATAAACATTTCAAGTTCAGGTATTATGTTGAGCTAGATAACCTGAAAACACCAGATGCTAGATAAAATGTAACAAAAAATTTAAATGCATATTCATGTGTACAAAGTAAAGGATTTGTCCAGGAGCCAGATAGAAAGAGCAGAGAACACCTAAGCTCATGTAACTACCTAGAGTTATTCTGGGGCATAAATGGACTATGAGTTTCAGTAATCCAAGAATTTAGGTCTTAACTTACAAAGTTAGAAGCAATATGTATATAATAAAATATATATCAATGCATAAAGCTGGTCCCTCAAAGGAGTATACAGGAGGAGGGATAAGACAATGAAACATCTTTAAGGTTGGTCTGGGCTCTAGGTGGGTATAAAGGAATGGCCTGGACAAGTCTTTCCCAAGAATTCATAACCATAGTACTGAGTTGGTATAGGATTTGAATTTATACTACACCTAAATGTTCTGGGAACCCTTGAGCTGAGAAGTAACCATAAAAATTAGTCCAATCCCAGAAAATCTCTAGAGCACCTGACAGAAGCAAATACAAAACTTAAGGAACATGTCTATGACGCAGCCTAAAAAGGAGTCTCTTAATCAGTCCAAAGCCAGTTAGACACAGAGAGATACAATGATCTAAAAACACTGCAATTACCAAGAATGTACCACAAAGAAACAAAGACATGGAAATTGTTCTTTTAAACATTTTTAAGAAATATTTATTTTTGAGAGAGAGAGAAAGGAAGGGGGGGGGGGCAGGAGAAGCAGGCCCCACACCCTGCACGGAGTCCCACGTGAGGCTCAATCCCACAACCCTGACATCACAACCTGAGCAGAAATCGAGAGTTGGACATTCAACCAACTGAGCCACCAGATGCCCCTGAAATTACTATTTTTTAAGTCTACAGTATGTATAGGATAAAGTGAGGGAAGTCAAGAGACTTCTGATAGATATTCCATAAGGAAAATATAGGGAAAGAGTATAGTATTTTTAAATAGCTGAGAATTTTCATCAATTTTGAAAAGCTTAACTGTGACCTGAAATCCAGAGGCCATATAACAAAAGGTTGACTAAACACAATGAACAAAGTCAAGATGATACACTGGGAAAAAAAATATTTGCAAGAGTTCCTTCAAATTAAAAAGAGAAAGACCAAAAAATAGTAACATAAGTTGAATAAAGAATATCAATAGACAATTCAAGGAAAAGAAAAGGACTCTTCAATATAAGATGGTTAACCGCACTTAAATGTCAAGTGAGACTATCACTTTCACCTTGGATTGGCAAAGATCAAAAAGTCAACTAAACATTGTTGTAAGAATGTAAGGCGACTGGCAAGCTCTCATACATTGCTGACAGGAATGAAAACTGGGAATCAATTCTCTGGAAAACAGTTTAGCAATACCTATCAAAATTATAAATGTTCCCAACATTTTGACTCAGCAAAATGCAGATGAACTCACACACTTGCAATACGATATACTGAACAAATGCTATGTACTATGTGTGAACTAATACTATGCTATGTACAAATGCTAATACTATGAGCCAAGCAGTGTTTTAAATACTTAACAAATATTAACCCACTTAATTCTCATAACAGCCCTATGAATTAGGTGTTTTTATCCCCATTTTAACAGATAAGGAAACTGGGGCACAGTGAGGTCAAGTTATTTGCTCAAGTTCCCACTGTTAGTAAATGGCGGAAACTGGGACTAGAACACAGTCTGGTTCTAGCATCTGTGCTCTTAATTACCTACATATGCATTTTCACTTGATAGATATAGTGTGTATATGTCTATTCATTGTATATGAATTATGTTAATACTCACTAAACTAGTGCTTATAATAGAAAAGACTACAAACAATGTCCATCTAAAGCAGACTGATCCATATAGTGAAGAAATACTAAGCAGTTTAATTCATAATGGTGATCTGGAGTTCTGCCAGTTGTTAGCTATTTTAACTTTGGCAAGCCACTTGACTTCTCTGTGCCTTGTTTTCTCATCTCTAATAGATGTAGTATAGTAATAATTAATGCTACCTCTTCTAGTTATTGTGAAGATTAAATGAGTTAACTCATAAAGAGCTTGCAACACTGCCTGGCACAGAGAAAGTACTCAACTAAGTTCCAGTTGTTACAGTTATTGCTATATAATAAAGTCTGTTCCAGGGCCATTCTGACTGGCAGATCTGCCCGTGTCTGTTCATATGCCAGCACCATTCACAATACTTTTTTTTCTTTAAGATTTTATTTGAGAGTGATAGAGAGAGAGCAAGGGAGCATGGGGGAGGGGAGCAGAAGGAGAAGCAGGCTCCCTACTGAGCAGGGAGCCAGACGTGGGGCTGGATCCCAGGACCCTAGGATCATGACCTGAGCCGAAGGCAGACACTTAACTGAGAGCCACCCAGGCAGCCCTCAGAATACTTTTTTACAATTTATTTATTTATTATTTATTTGATTTTTAAAAAAGATTTTATTTATTTATTTGACAGAGACACAGCGAGAGGAAACACAAGCAGGGAGAGTGGGAGAGGGAGGGAGAAGCAGGCTCCCCGCTGAGCAGGGAGCCTGATGCGGGGCTTGATCCCAGGACCCTGGGATCATGAGCCGTCACAACCGAGCCACCCAGGCGCCCCCTTTTTTACAATTTAAAGAGAAGTGTTAAGGCAAGCTCCTTAAAACCATTTTTCTCGGTCAGTTCTTTCCTGTTTATTCTGCCAGGTTAACTTTAGAATAATTTTCAGATCCCTCATATCACACTCATCCACTTGAATTGTAGTATATCCATAAAATTGAAAAGGTCTGACATCTCTCTCTTAATAAGTCTTTCCGTCTAGGAATATAGTATGTCTCATAATCACTTCAGGTTTTTCAATTATTTCTCAATTTTCTGCATATAGGTCTTGTATTTGTTAAAGTTATTTTTGGTATTTTATACTTTTGTTGGTAGCTAATCCTTTAATTCTAAAAGTTATCTCTTGAGTTTTTTAGTATAAAAATATAGCCTATATTTCTTTTATAATAAAAGCAAAAATTTTTTATAATAATCCTTAGCAGAGAATATAAGCCCCCAATACTCAAAACAGTCAAACATGGAAAAACATTTAATCTGGCTGGGAAACAGCTCCTGACTCCTGGTCCCCCTCAGCCTCCTACAGACCATTACAAAGAGGCAGATATATGTATTACTATAGGAAAAGTATTATTCATGATAAACTGTTGAGTGAAAAGAGGAAGCTATAGGAGAGCATGCATAGAATGAGCCCATTTTGTTTAAAAACATTCATATTTACATATAGTATATATTAACAACAGTATGTGTATAGGAAAGTATTTGGAAGGACAGTTATAGTTATCAAATTAGTAACAGTATTTGCCTATGGAGAATAGGAGCGCGAGCCAACTTTCACTTTCTATACAGCTTGACATCCACCTCCAAATATATAATTCTATAGCATTTTAAATGTTTGTTTAAATTCAATTTAATTAACATATACGTATTAGTTTCAGAAGTAGAATTCAGTGATTCATCAGTTGCATACAACACCCAGTGCTCATTACTTCAAGTGCCCTCTTTAATGCCCATTCCCCAGTTACTCCATTCCCCTGATTCTGTAGAATTTTTTAAACAGAAACATTTTCCAATTTCTTTTTTAAAAGAGTTAAATTCAGGGGGCACCTGGGTGGTTCAGCTGGTTAAGCATCTGACTCTCGATTTCAGCTCAGGCCATGATCTCAGGGTCATGAGATAAGAGTCCTGCATTGGGCTCCATGCTCAATGGGGAGTCTGCTTGAGATTCTCTCCTCCTGTCTCTCCCCCACACACACACCCTCTAAGATAAATAAATAAGAACTTAAAAAAAAAAAAAAACAATAGAAGAGTTAAATTCAGTACACAGGTGAACACATTTCCAAAATTCTATCTTGAACTTAGTCTTTATACAGAAAAATAGCTGGAAAACTATTGTTTTGAATACATACGGTTTTTACTGCAGACATGATACATTGCCCATAGTGCCCAGAGCTGAACTGCTGGTTGAGAGAAGTTGCCAAGGAGTGGGAAAAATGCCTTGAAGGATCTAAAAAGGCACAAAGAAGTTCATTCAGAACTCAGGCTAGTGTTGGAGATAGAATAATTATTTTCAACCTTTTCCACATAGGGTCATTTCCTCACTAAGACAGATATATTGTTGAGCATATATCAGAAGCTAACGTTTAAGAAACTGCATTTGTGTTAGGCACTCTTTACATTCAACATCTCATTTCATCCTCAATCTTGCACACTATCAGTTAGCCTCATTTTATAGATGAGGAAAACTGAGTCTCAGAGATCTTAGAGTGATTTTCCCAAAATCACAGAAATAGGATTTGAACACAAGGTTATTTGACTATAATATTTTATCACTGTACCATGGCCTCTACATAGTACAATGAGAACAAGCTTTAAGAGAAGTACTATACCATCACAAGATTACCTGTAAGTCACCAATGCTGTCATCTTACAACTTGAACTTGGCCAATTCTGGATGGTTGCATACTACACAAAAAGAGAAACCAAGATTCTAGTATTGTATTCCATAATTTTTAAAAGGTCATAATAGGCTGTTTCATGTTTATATATGTTTATACATATATATACATATATGTTTATATTACATGTATATGAAAAACAAATTTTCAAAATATGGGAATGATCATCCAAATTAAGGTATCCCTACCTGCCAAAATATCAATTAGATAAACATCATATTTGTAAAATATGAACAAAGTCATGTGGAAAATAGTGCAGTAAAAGGGGGCTTCTGTTTAAATATGCAGGATTGAGCATGGATCAATCAACTATTCATAGATCAATTGTGCCTTGATGTAGGTTTACTTTCTTCTCTTATGTTGGCTACTTATTGCTCCGGAAGCTTGTTTCCTTTAGTTCTGGGAAATTTGTCTCTCCCTTCTCTCTTCTCTCCTCCCTACCTTCCCTCTTCCCTAAATCCCATGAATAGTATAAACAGTATAAAAGATAAAAGAAGGCAAAAAAAAAAAAGAAGGCAAACACACAAGAACAAAGCAGAAGGAAAATGGTAATTGATTTAATAGATCTAGCACTGGGGAAATGTTAAAAAATGAACCAATTTGAACAGAACCCCCAAAAGACTTAAAAATTTGGCACACCAGACACTTCAGGACGTGAGATGAGAGGCAGGATTGAAAACAGGAGGAATAGTTGAAAGTACTAAAGAATCAAGACTCCCAGGTCTTGATTCTTGATCAGATTCTTGATCCCAGGTCTTGATCAGACTCTCCTCCCCCTAACAAAAATTTCTGGACTAGGAAGCCTTGTGAACAACAGAGGGTTGGGAATACTACGATAAAAACAAGGGATAAAGTGAAAATCTAAATGACAAATGCTGAGAGTCCTCTAATGGGCTTTCAGACAGTTGGAACCAAGCTTGTAATTTTCAGTCAGAAGAACCGAAGATTCTTCCTCAGGTAAATTCCAACCAGCTCAGGACAAAAGATCTAATAACAATAACAATGACTAATCTAGATCATTCTAAGTGAAACCCACAGTTGACAAGTTTTACCCATCTGCATGCAGCTTCCAAATAGCCCCACTCTTAGATAGGACAGGACAGCTGAAGATCACCATATACTTTAAGAAAATCTGTAACATAAAGGAACAGAATAGGGGAAAAAAAGCAACTTGCAGGAAACAGAAACCTTGAAGGAAGAGAAAAACTTAAAAAACAAAAGAAAACAAAACAAAACCCCAAATTAATACCTTTAAAAGAGATAATAGATATAGCAACCATGGAAAGAGAGTACAATATTGTATTAAAAAAGAAGCACTCAGAGAACAAAAAAAAGAGTTCTTGGAAATTAAAAACAAATATGTAAATACAATATAAATATGTAAGTACACATAATAAATATATAAAATATAAAATATTAAATGTACATTAAATTATATAAATTATATATTATATATTAAAATAGAACTATATAATGAAATACATAAAAAATATAAACGCAAAATCCAATAGGAGTGGAAATTTTAAAAGATTTTTTAAAAAAAGGACAAAAAGGGAAATAGGTAAGAAAAAATGAGTCCACTAAGGCTGACATCCCAGAAAAAAAAAAAAAAAGAGAAGAGGGAAGGTAGGGAGGAGAGGAGAGAGAAGGGAGAAACAAATTTCCCAGAACTAAAGGAAACAAGCTTCCAGAGCAATAAGTAGCCAACATAAGAGAAGAAAATAAACCTACATCAAGGCACAATGCTGAGATTTCTAAACACTGAGGACAACGATCTTAAAGGTCCCAAAGGAAAATACCATGTGGCTTCTTAACAGTGATGCCAAGAAATAAAAGACACACACACACACACACAAAGAAAGAAATGAAAGACAAAGAAGCAGTGGCTTAAAAATTCTGAAGGGAAAATATTCCAAACCCAAAATTCTATACCCGGCCATGTGACCAATTAAATGTGAAGGTAAAATAGCACCCTTTTCAAACAAAGAAGGTCTGAAGTGTTCTATTTCATGCATTTTTTCTTAGGAAACTACTAGATATGATCCAACAGAATAAGAGAGTACATTAAAAAACAGAAGGAATACAATCCAGAAAATGAGGAATCCAACACCAGAGAGGCAAAGAGAATCCCCAGGATGAGTGTAATGGAATATCCCAAAATGACAGCAGTATGACAGACACAAAAATAAGCAGACCAGATGGAAGAAAACAGAAGATTCTGGGAAAGAAGTCTCTGAGAAGGTGAAAGGGACAGAATATGTTTGAATATACTGAAAGGAGATTTATAGTTGGAGTATAGGAAATAGTGTGCATAGGGACAATGAGAAAAAGAATCTTAATTTTCCAAGAGTGGGAAAAACGAATGAACAGATAATGCCTATTACTGCAAAGTCAAGAAGTAACAACAGATGTTATTTAGAGATATGGAGGTAAATACCAAAAGAAATAGTCTGAAAAGGAGCTGAAAGTGGGAAAGAACTAGTAAAGCCATACACAACTGTTTGCATGTGTAACTTTTACAAAAGAAAAATACCAGAAGGAATATAACAAAGTGTTAACAAGGTTAGCGTCAGATGGTATGGTAGGATCGATTTAGAATATTTTCTTTATACTTTTCTATTATGTTTCCCATTTTCTACAATGAACATATATTTCTAAAATTCTTATTATCTAGAAAAGTAAGTTTCCTGCAAGAAGAGATTACTCCAGAGTTGGTAAAGAGATATGGTCCTTGTACCAGATCCTGGAGAAGAGCACTCCTCTGAAGGTCCTGGGACATCCAGGGCTGTTTGTCAGATGTCAGGTGGGCTATGATGCCTGCAGCAAAATAGCTGACTTCCATTTCTTTGCTACGGAGCAGGCTGCTAATGTGTTTCAGGACATCTTCAGTCACCAATTTGGAAGAAAGTTCTCTAACTTCAGCTATGTTGTTCTACAGGTCAGATGAAGCAGAAAATATCAGGGATAGGAAATGAAGACAGAATCAGACACTGGCTCCTCTCCCTCTCCTACGGCTTAGCTCAAGTACAGACAGAACACCAAGTCCCATCCTCCTCCCTCTCAATTTAGCCTAATACCCCACAATCCCACCCCTTAAAGATGAGGATGATTAGTAATGACAAATCACTGAGTAAGCACTTACTAAGTGCCAGGCACTGTACTAGACAAAAATGTCTTTTTATCTGCCTTATCTCATTTGATCTTTCCTTAAAGCTTTATTTATTTTATTTGAGAGTGTGAGCATGCATAGCGGGGAGGCGCAAAGGGTTAGGGAGAGAGAGTCTTCACCAGACTTCACGCTGAGCTCGATCCCACGACCCTGAGATGACAACCTGAGCCGAAACCAAGAGTCAGACGCTCAACCGACTGTGCCACCCAGGAGCCGCTCATTTAACACAGTTGTACAAATAAGTAAGTCACTCAGCAAGACTTAACTTGTCAGTGAACTTGTCAGGTTTATACTGCTAATAACTGGCTGAACTAGAATAAAATCCAGGCCTGACTCAAAAACTTAAAGTTCCTCAGGGCCTACTATATATTACGTTAGCTTGAAATTTAACAGTAACAATGAAAGGCAGGTGACATTGTCTTTTATATATATTAGTTTTCTATGCTGTTCAACAAACTACCACAAACTTGGTGGCTTAAAACATTTTTTCCCTCACAGTTTCTCTCACAGTTTCTCCATGGCTTAGCTGACTCCTCCACTCTGAGATCTCACAAAACCGCGAAGTGCTAGCTGGGCTACATTCTCATCTGAGGGCTCCACCAGAGGGAAACCTACTACCAAGCTCCCTCAGACTGTTGGCAAAATTCATCTCCTTGCAGCTGCAAAACCGAGGGTTTCAGTTTCGTGCTGGAGGCCACCCTTAGCTCCCAAAAGCTGCCCATAGTTCCTTCCCATGTGGGCTTCTCCCTTCTCCGACCACTTATTTCATGGCAGCTTGCTTTTTCTAAGACAGTAAAGAGTGTCTCTAGCATATCTACGAGCAAGAAGGATTAATACAGTAGTCCCCTCTTATCTGTGGGGGATATGTTCTAAGACCCCTGTGGATATGCCTCAAACTGCAGATAGTACCAAACCCTATATATACTATGGTTTTTTCCTACATATACATACCTATGGTAAAGTTTAATTTATAAATTAGGCACAGTAAGAGATTAACAAAAATAACTAATAATAAAACAATGATAACAATATAATGTTACATAAATGTGGTCTCTCTCAAAGTAATTTATTCTACTGTACTCACCCTTCTTCTGCTTGTGATGAGATGATAAAATGCCTATATGACAAGATAAAGAGGTGGATGACGTAGGCATGTGGACATAGCATTAGGCTGCTACTGACCTTCTGACGAATGGTCACCTGCTTCCACATTGCAGATAACTAAAACTGTGGATGAGGGGGTGGGTGTACTGTATATACATTGTAACATAATCATGAGAGTGATGTCCTATCATCTTTGCCATATTCTATTGGTAAGAAGCAAGTCACAGTTCCTGCCCACATTTGACAGGAGGGCATTACACAAAGAAATGAACACCAGGAATAAGAATCACTGGAGGTCCGTTTAGGGTCTGCCTACCACAGAGATGAAAAAACAAAAGTTTAGGGGCACCTGGGTAGCTCAGTGGGTTAAGGCCTCTGCCTTCAGCTCAGGTCATGATCTCAGGGTCCTGGGATTGAGCCCCGCATCGGGCTCTCTGCTCAGCGGGGAGCCTGCTTCCCCCTCTCTCTCTGCCTGCCTCTCTGCCTACTTGTGATCTCTCTCTCTCTCTCTCTCTCTGTCAAATAAATAAATAAATAAATAAACCTTTAAAAAAAACACACACACACAAAAAAACACACAAAGGTTTAGAAGTGAAACACATAGTTAAATTGAACATAGCAGTTATTGTTCCTTCTGAAGTAGCTTTCAGAAAGGTATACCCTAGAAACTAGCATGTTAAAAGCAGCATATGGCACTATGCAGAAAACTGCAAGAAAACTGCACTGTTCTGAGCTCACTTCCCCAAGTTTTTCACAAGACCAGCTATACCCTATTAATTTCAGCAGAAACAGCAATATTTTGAGATTTACCCCAGTATTTCCCAAAGCCAGCTATACATACATATCCGTACCAGTAGCAGGATTTCAGAATTAAGCTGATCAGATGGAAGCCCCAAACAAGGATAGACAATATGATGGCATCCTCAGCATAACTGAGGACACCTCAGATGAATCTCAAGATTTCCCTTATAAGCCTGGCAGAGGCTCCTTTTCTAGTAGCTTTTTCAAGAGCTTTATTTCAAGAGTCTATGAACAAAATGTTGACAAGATGCAAATCACAGGAGAATGTGGGTCTTCTCCATTCAGAAAAAGGAAGGAAAGGGGGCAACCTCATAAATCCACAGCATTCTTACAGACTCTCAGAAAAAAAGTAAAAGATCTTTTAGAAAAGGTTAGCTGAGAGGCACCTGGGTGGCTCAGCTGGTTAAGCATTCAACTCTTGGTTTTGGCTCAGGTCATGTTCTCATGGATCATGGGATCCAGCCCTGTGTCGGGCTCAGCGGGGAGTCTGCTTGAGATTCTCTCTCTCTCTCCTCTACTTCCGCCCTTCCCTTGCTCTATCTCTCTCAAATAAATAAATAAATCTTAAAAAAAAAAGGGTTACCTAATAGTAGGACACTTAACATTATATAGCATATATGAGGCTCCAATCCACCTTTCTGGCTTTATTTCCTATTGCTTTTCTTCTTCCCACCATCTCCCAAAATTCTAGATATTCTGTATTACAGTGTCCCTCAAATGATTACATTTTCTTATCTTCCCTAGCCAAAAGACCTTTGTCTCCTGCTTCTTTTGTCCCTCCTTTCTACTTTTCTGTACCTTCCAGATTTCCAATATTAATCATTTAATCATCTCTACTCTGTTCCAAGTCCTATATGTGCTAGGGATACAAAGGAAAAGACGCAGTCTCTGCTTTCAAGGAGGGCATGATCTAGAATCAAAAGCTCCCATGAGACTTTGTGCTTCTTTTCTAGCACTTACCATAGTGAATCTTAAATTAGAAAGCTATTTGTATACCTAACACCACCTCCCAAGTGTTACAAGACCATCAGCTTGATACTTTTCATGCACGGCAAACTGAAGGGACTTATAGTATATCTTCATTACTTTTTGAATCTCTACCTTTATCTTTTGGAAACAAATAAATTTTTCAATTATGGATATCGTAATTGAGAGGTAGTATAACAGTATAAGCAAAGAATTTTTTTTTAAAGACTTATTTATTTATTTTACAGGGTGTGGGAGTGGGAAGGGGTACAGGGAAAGGGAGAGAGAAACTTAAGCAGACTCCATGTTAAGTGCGGAACCCGATGCTGGGCTTCATCTCACGGCCCTGAGATCACGACCTGAACCAAAGAGTCGACACTTCACTAACTGCACCACTCAGATGCCCCAAAGAAATTTCTAAAAAATTGATTGCCTTGATAAAAAGGAAGCATAGTAAAGTGGTTAATATCAGAAGGTCTGGGGCTAGACTGCCCGAGTTTGAATTCTCATTCTGCCTCCTACTACCTAGGTAATATAGGGTAAATGGCACTTCTGTGCCTCAGATTCTCTGTCTATAAAATGCAATGAACAATGTAGAGGATAGAATATAGCACAATTTTTCTTATCCCTGTTTGGCTTGGCCATGTGACTTCCCTGCTCCTCCCATCAAGGGGTGGTCACCTCCTTTATTCTGGGCTTAACCATGGGCATATAATAAATATAAATTTGGTCTTTGTCCCCAGTTCTTGAAATCTCTTGGATTTCTTAAGTCCCCTGGAATTTCCCAAGTGATAGAAATAATAGGACCATCTTTGTTCTAATGAGGCAACTCTTGGCAGGTACCTAAATAGCTTCAGGATGAGGACTAGTTGCCAAAAAAAACCCAGATCTTTATTAGAAGCCTGGGCTTAAGCCCCACTCCATAACTTCTGGGAGATGGGAGAGGAGCTGAAGACTGAATTAATAATCAATTGTACCTATGTGATGAAACCTCCATAAAAAATGCTAGATGATGGGTTTGGAGAACTTCTGAGTAGGTGAACACATCAAGGTGCTGGGAAGGTGGTATGCCCAGAGAGAGTACAGAAGCCCTGCATGTACCCATCCTTCCTGCCCTATACATTTCTTCCATTTCAATGTTTGAGTTGTATTCTTTATAATAAACGGATAATAGCAAGTGAAGTGTGCCCTCCTGAGTTCTGTGAGCCATTCTAGCACATTATTAACCTGAGGAGGGGGTTGTGGAAACCCTTACTTTACAGCCAGTCAGTCAGAAGTACGGGTGGCCCAAGACTTAATGACTGGCAACTGGAGTGTGGGCAGTCTCATGGAACTGAGCCCTTTAACTTGTGGGATCTGATGATAACTCCAGGTACTCAGTGTAAGAACTGAATGAAACTGAACTGTAGCATCTCCAGTTGCTACTGGAGAGTTGGAGAAGTGATTACTGGGAAACACCCCTGAGCACATAATGTGCTTTGCCCAGTGACACATTAGAAAATGTAACATTAAAAAAAAGAAAAGAAAAGAAAAGAAAATATAACATAAGCAGAGATTTAAGAAGCACAGTGGGACTTGCCTTCTATTGCTACCCTGAAATGGCCAAATAAAGAAGCCCATGGGGGGAAAAAAAAATGAAGCTCACAGAGACACGCAGCCCAACTAACAACCTGCACCAAGTGTCATGGCAAGAGTCAGGCCATCTTGGAGCATCCAGCCCTAGCCCTAGGTGACACAATCAGGTGTCAGCAGCAACATGAGTAACTAACTCCACATGAGACCAGAAGAACTGTTGACCCACAGATTCAAAAGTAAATAAAATGGCTACTGTTTTAGCTGTAGTTTGTTCACAGCAACAGATGACTGATATGGTATTACTTTACGGGGAATCATGTGAAGATTAAATGAGTTAATACACAGAAGTTCCTTATAAAAGTGCCTAGCATATAGTAGGTGCCACATTAAGTGTTAGTTTTATTTATTTTTTTAATTTTAGTAGTTAGAATTAACTGAAAATAATTCACCTTACCCAAAGACCAAGTACTTTGCTTTGTATTGCTGACTCTGAAAAAGTCTGTCAAAAGAATATACAGGTTACTTTATCATGAAGAAAAGAACTTTACATACAAACTCAATCCTGTCTTCCCACCTCCAAGACTTGGATGAAGATTGCCAGTCCTTGATTTTCCATAAAGTGACTGCAGGCAGCTGGAGACTCATCTGTAAGATTCCAAAGTGCTTTCAAAGTAAACAAGAGCGTGACATCATCTAAATTCTCAGTAGTCTTTTGTTTTACTATTGCTAGAAGTTCCTAAAAACCAAAGAGACAAAATGTTAGATGCCCCAGTGACTGGATTACAACAGAAGAAAAGCTATAGTTGTTATACCACTTAATAGCTTTGTGACCCATTTTTTCTCTATATAATGAGTTATATCTAACTCCTAAGGTTTTTATGAGGATTAAAGGGGGGAAAAAAAAGTTAAAGTTTTATGAGCACATAACCTAGTTCTTGGTCCTTGTTAATAAGACTCATAATAAAGTACGTATTAGCTATTCAGTTATTCATTTATTGAGAATGTTTAGTAAATACCTCCTGGAAATCAAGCACTTATTCGCGTAGACAGATTAAAAAAAAAAAAAAAAAGTTGGTTTTTCTCAACTAAATAAAAGAATTTTAAATTTTGGTAAATGTTCTGAAGAAAACACATAAAAGCCTAACAATTTATTCTAGAAAAGGTAGGAAAGGGAAGCCTCCCTGCACAGGTAATATGTAAACTGAGACAAATGAGACCAGAAGAGAAAGAGGGATATGTGAGTTAAGCAAGAAATAGAAACATGGGGGTGGGGGGGGGGGGGAGGATGACAGGCAAGAGAAAAAGTATGCTGTTCTAGGTCACTGAGCAGATCAGGATGGCTAGAGGTTAACACTAGTACTACAATCTTATGTCCTAATAGCTTAAAGAAATCATGGATTCACTACTCCAAAACACCATTTCAGATTAGAATATTTCTGGACACAAGTTAAGCCAGTATTCATGCTTTCCTTCAAGCATATTAGACTGTCATAAGAGAGGGAAAAGAACGGTGTCTTCACTCAGCCACCTAATGAAAGGTACATAAAATATAACAGCACTAAGCAAATCAGAGTATATCTATTTTCAAGAGGAATGAGACCACTTCAAAAATTTTACCTCATCAGGAAAGAATGCATCAAAAGAGTTTATCACAAAAAGTAAAGCTGCAAGGGTGCCTGGGTGGCTCAGTCTGTTAAGCATCTGCCTTCAGCTCAGGTCATGATCCCAGGTTCCTGCTCAGTGGGAAGCCTGCTTCTCCCTCTTCCACTCCCCCTGCTTGTGTTCCCTCTCTCACTGTCTCTCTCTCTCTCTAATAAATAAATAAAATCTTTAACAAAATAGATAAATAAAATAAAGCTGCGAGAGCCAAGAGGGAAGTGTAAGAGTGGCACACAGTACTTACTGATAGCAATCATTTAGAGGATCAAGGGGACGAGTCGCAGCAAGACAAGGGAGGGAGCAGGGGAAGTGAGGCAGACCCTGAAAATAACGACGACTGCGGCCAGGCCCATAGTTAGATGCTTTATATATTTTACCTTAATGACATTCAAAACAACTGCAAAATATTACTCCTATGACTGATGCCTGTTTTTCAAATTATGCCAGTTTTCAGATGAAGAATCTGAGGCATAGAAAGGCTAACAAATTATCTAAGGTCTTATGACTAGGGGCTGAATATGGCCTGTTTTCACCTAAACCCTGAATTTTTGGTAACATTAGCTAAAACTGACTCTCTGAGACTGCAGTGCTACTCTTCCCTCCGTGTTACTTCAGTACTCGCTCTCCATCTCCCTCTATTTGTGTATCTTTGTCTATTCCTGTTACCGTCCCCAGCAACTCCATCACATCATCTTGACAAAATTGCTGCCTTAAATACCTCGCTTTATGCTCCAGGCTCAAACATCTGAATATCGAAAAAAGACTGTGCTTGAGTCTCACTTTCAATATTTGCCAAAACACTTTAAGACGGCATTCAACTGTACCTGGGAATTCTACTGTATTTCTCAATGAATTTACTCCCAAGGCTACTCTTCTTTCATCATTCTCTTTCTCTTTGAACTTTAATCGCCATCTTTTTACTCCTCTTATGTGATCACTTAATCTAGTTTTTCAGGGAACTATCGCTGTTCTTCCTAACAAAATCTCCCAGTCTATCTGCATTGCATTAATGTATTCCTCTTTCCCTTCTGCTCTCGTCTAAGCCAACATCTTCACTCCTGCTATACAATTCCGGTACACACACACAGATTTGGCACCAAATTATTTCCCTCTGCCTTGCCTGTGCCATCAATTTCCCCCTTTTTGTCAGAATTATTTTCATGGGCATAAAATACATCTTAATGTAAATGATTGTGGAAAAAAAAAAAAACTACTGGCTCATGTAGTATCTTCCTTTTTCTTCCCTTCTCATTAAAATATACTGAGGAGGAGCGCCTGGGTAGCTCAGTGGGTTAAAGCCTCTGCCTTCGGCTCAGGGGCTCAGGTCATGATCTCAGGGTCCTGGGATCGAGTCCTGAGTTGGGCTCTCTGCTCAGCGGGGAGCCTGCTTCCCCCTCTCTCTCTGCCTGCTTGTGATCTCTCTCTCTGTCAAAGAAAGAAATAAAATCTTAAAAAATATATATATATTGAGGAATGCCTGGGCGGCTCAGTCAGTTAAGTGTCTGCCTTCAGCTCAGGTAATGATCCCAGGGTCCTGGGATGGAGCCCCGCATAGATCTCCTTGCTCAGCAGGGGAGCCTGCTTCTCCTTCTGCCTGCTGCTCCCCCAACCTGTGTTCTCTTTGACAAATAAATAAAATCTTTAAAAATAAATAAATAAAATATATTGAAAAGTTGTCTCCATTTCTCACCTCTCATTTGCTCATCATTGTAGTCCAAACAGGTTTTGTCCCACTACTCCACTAACACAATGTAAGCAAGACAACTAATGACTTCTTGCGAAATCCAACTGGCAACTCTGTCCTCATTTCACTCAACCACTCAATAGCATCTGACATAACTGCTCAATTTTTCTTGAAATAATTCTCTTGGATTCTAAGACATCACTCTTTCCTGGTTTTCAACTCATTTTGGATACTCTTGTCTCTCTTCCTGGCACCTTCTTTTCCAACATACTTGTTTCAGTCCTTTTCTTTTCTCTCTATATACTCCACACTCTTTAGGTAGGTACTTGCATCCCATATCAGAATTGATGACTCAAAATTATTCTCTAGCCTTGTCCACCCAATCCTCTGAGCTGCACCCTATATCAAGCTGCCTCCTTGATATCTCAAGCATCTCAGAACTTCTGCATCTAGAACATCTAAAATCACCCTTGATTTTTATCCCCCAAACCTACTGACTAGATACCAAATACTCAGAAGATTCCACTTGTAACAGCAATACAAAAAGTAAAGATCTCAGGAATAAATTTAAGAAATACAGAATATCAACATGAAGAAAACACCACATACTTCAGGGGGCCATAAAAGACTGAATAAATGGAATAACAGATAGTGTTCTCAGAAGGAAAAATCAGTATCAGAGATGTTAATTCTTCTAAGTCAATCTATACCAAAACCCAAAGAAAACAAAGCTTTTTTAAAAACCAGACAAGCCAAGGGCACCTGGGTAGCTCAGTCGATTAGGCATCCAGTGCTTGGTTTGGGTTTGGTTATGCTCTCAGGGTTGTGAGACTGAGCCCCACATCAGGTTCCATGCTCAGTGGGGGAGTCTGCTTGAGATTCCCTCACAACTCTCCCTCCGCCCCTCCTCCTGCTCACAAGTGTGCACACGCGCTTTCTCTCTCTTAAATAAAAGAACTAGACAATCCAATTCTGATGTTCACATTAAAAAAACCAAACAGATAAGGATAACTAAAAGAAACCCAAGGAAAGATCTTAACTATTAAGGAATTTATAAAGCCAATAAATAAAAAGTGTGATATTAGCATATAAATAGACATACAAATTAACTCAACACAGCACAAAGTCCAGAAGTAGATGCAAAGAGATGGGAATTTAATATATGATAGAAGCAGCAACGCATAAGAGTGGAGAAAGAGAATTCATTCAGGAAAAGGTGCAAGGCAAACACTGAGAAGAAAAACAGACCCTTACATCTAAAAAAAAAAAAAAGAAAAGCACCAAGTAAATCAAGTATCTATATGTTAAAAACCATGAGAAATTTTTTTTTTAAGATTTAATTTATTTATTTGACAGAGAGAGAGATCACAAGTAGGCAGAGGGGCAGGCAGAGAGAGAGGGGAAGCAGGCTCCCCACAGAGCAGAGAGCCTGATGTGGGGCTCGATTCCGGGACCCTGAGATCATGACTTGAGCCAAAGGCAGAGGCTTAACCCACTGAGCCACTCAGGCGCCCCAAAAATCATGAGAAATTTTTAGAAATACTTTCAAAATGTGCCATCAATGTCAAAGAAATAAAATAATAAAATCAACTCTATAAATATTTTAAAGTTACTGCATGGCAAAATATGCCATAAATAAAGTCAAACAACCAAGTGGGGAAAATAAATGCATCTCATATCACAAAGGCTCAATTTCTTTATATAGAAATTTTATAAATCAGAAAAGAGCCAGCAGCCTAACAGAAAACAGATCAAGGCCATGAATAAATAGTTCACAGGAAACATAAATGACTGGGGGGCAGGAAGGTATTGCAAGCTTCAAGTCAAAATAAGTATAAAATAAAACAATGATGTATTTTTTTTAGTGAGCAATGTTAGCATAATCATAATGTAAATACTGATTAAAAATTATGATATATTGAAGTAATGAGCACTGGGTGTTCTATGCAACTGATGAATCACTGAATTCTACCTCTGAAACTAATAATACAGTATATGTTAGTTAAATTGAATTTGAATTAATATAATATAAATATAAATATTAATATAATATAAATATAAATGTGTTGGGAAGGGAGGTAATTTGTAAAGATACATGTGGGAGAGCTAAGTTCTTATGTACCATAGCAGCGGAATCACTAGGAAACATCTAAAACTGATAAGTCAAGTTAAAAGCATTTTATTTAGAGATGTGGAGGTAGATACTAGAAGTAGCTCTAAGAGTAGAAAGTAGTTTCTTCTGGGAAGCAGGTCTTACAGATTTTTCATTTTATAAGCTTTTTAGAATGATTGACTTTTAAAATTATGTTCATAAATTTATTGGAAAAAAAAAGGTTATGAAACTGACAACCCACCTACCTTAACTGCCATGAGGAGCTCTTCCTTAAGTTGTGCAGTTTGCTCAGGTGAGAGCTATAAGCAAACAAAAAGCCAAAGTGAAATACTAGTGGTCTATCAGAGCTCCCTCAAGACGAGAGAGAGAGAAATCTTGTCTTTAGCGATCACATACCTGCAGGGCTAGAATAGAGGTGATGCTCACTGCCATTGTTTGCATCTTGGGGTTCTCATGTTTACAGAGCCATCTCATAACAAACTTGGCAGCATCAAACCTGAAAAGCAGTATTTTTCTCACCATAGTTTTAAACCACACATAAGGAGAGAGGAAATCACTTAGCCTCCCCAACAAATCCTGTATCTTAGATTTCTAAAGCCTCAGCTATGAAAATCAAGAGCATCTGACAAAAAGAAGATCAGAAGACGAGAGCAGGCAAATAGGAATGTAAGCGAAACACACAGAATTCAAAGAAAGATAAGCAGATCAAAGAAAGGCTTATTTTAAGCATTAAGTTTCTACCATGATGGGTCTGAAAAAAGGAAATAAGTTCCCCTAAGGCAGAATTTGTAACCTGAATTGTAGACAATGCCACAGCAAACAAATCACTTAGCTAGAGAGAATACATGCCCTTTTAAAGGGGCAGCTGGTACTCAGCTGCTATTGATTGCAACTGTAGGAATAAATACTGAGTTGAGAAAGATCTAACTTTTCAAGAGAAGGTAGAAATAGATTTTTTTTAATGAGGAAGACCACCTTCCCTATTGTAATTTTAAAAGTTAACTCCCATTTTCAGTACACATCTCAAATTAGATTCGAGAATGGGTTAGCCTACAACTTTGCGCCAACGTATCACAGGCTTTGTTCATGTTAGCCTGTGCTTAATTTTCCTGCTGTTAGCAGCAACTATTACAAATGTTTTTGAGCTCATGAATCTGGAAGACCATATTATAAAGGCCTCAGGAGGGGCACCTGAGTGGCTCAGTAGTTAAGCGTCTGCCTTCGGCTCAGGTCATGATCCCAGGGTCCTGGGATGGAGCCCCATATCGGACTCCCTGATCAGCGGGAAGCCTGCTTCTCCCTCTCCCACGCCCCGTGCTTGTGTTCCCTCTCTTGCTGTGTCTCTGTCAAATAAATAAATAAAATCTTAAAAAAAAAAAAAAAAAAAAGGGCCTCAGGAGCCCCTTTGGAGTCTAAGAAGATGATTTTCTTAATCATTATCAACAAAATACTAAGAATGACTAATGTGTAGAACAGACTCTACTTCTTAAACTAAGCACTGCCATAAGTACTTTACAAACATTATTATGTTTAATCCTCAGAAGAGTCACCATTTTATAAATGAGGAAACTTATGCACAAAGATAGTGGAAGGGCTAGAACTTGAATCCAAGTATGTTTGACTCTCTGGACGCCATGTTCTTACCACTCACTACCCTGAACTGGAATCACACTTTGGGAGACATTTTCGAGCACAGTTGACCCTAGAACAACACAGGTTTGAACTGTACTGGTCAACTTATACACAGATTTTTTTCAATAAATACACTGAAAAATTTTTTAGAGATTTTAGACAATTTGGAAAAACTCAGACCAACTGCATAGTCTAGAAACATCAAAAAAATTAAGAAAAAGTTAGGTATTCATAAATGCATAAAATATATGTAAAAACTAGATAGTAGTTTCTTTTACTATTTATAACCATAAAATATACACACATCTACTATAAAAGTTTAAAACTTACTGAAACTTATACAAACACTGACCGTACATGGCACCACTCAGTCAAGAGAAATGTAAACTAACATAAAGATGCAGTATTAAACAGTAACAGCATAAAATTAACTGTAGTACATACTATACAACTGTAATTATTTCGCAGCCACCTCCTGTCGATACGGGGCTGAGGTCAAGCGCTGTGAGTATTCACTGAAAATGCCATGCAAAACTAATCACTCCATATGAGCAGTTCGTCTTTCCAGTAAATTGCAAAGTAAAAAGTAATCTCTTATGGTACTCGTGTATTTTTTCATTGTATTTCATGAAATACTGTAAACCTTGAGTAAAACCATGGGGGGGACCCATATAAAGTGCCACTAGTGATGTTGGAAGTGCTCCCAAGAAGCAGAGAAAAGTCATGACATTACAAGAAAAAGCTGACTACCTGATATCTACCGTAGACTGAGGTCTGCAGCTGTGGGTACCCATCATTTCAAGACAAATGAATCCAGTGTAAGGACCATTGTAAAAAAAAAAAAAAAAAAAGAAAAGGAAATTTGTGAAGTTGTTGCAGCAATGCCAGCAGGCATGAAAACCTTGCACTTTTTGCAAAACACCTTTTTATCTCTTTTATGTGGGTACAGGATTGCTGTGAGAAAGGCATACTTACAGACTCAAATATGATTCGACAAAAAGTGAATTCATTATACAAGTTAAAGCAAAAGGAAAGTGAAGGATCTAAAACTGCAAAATTCAATGCCAGCAAAGGATGGTTTGATAATTTTAGAAAGAGGTTTGAATTAAAAAATGTCAAGATAACAGGAGAAGCAGCTTCTGCCAATCAAGAGATAGCAGATGAATTCTCAGACATCATTAAGACAATCATGGAGGAATCTACCTGAACAAGTTTCTAATGTAGATGAAAGTGCCCCATCCTGGAAAAAAAAAATGCCACAAAGGACATTTATTAGTAAGAGAGAGAAGCAAGCACCAGGAATTAAGGCAGGAAGGGACAGGCTAACTCTACCGGTTGGTGCAAATAGAGTTAGCTTTATGGTAAGAACTGCCCTTATCTATAAAGCTGTTAAGCCCCAACACTTGAAAGGAAAAAGATAAACACTGGCTGCTAGTCTTTTGGTTGTACAAGAAGAAGGCTTGATGAGAATCCTTTTTCTGGTGGCGACTGAGTGGCTCAGTTGGTTAAGCATCTGCCTTTAGCTTGGGTCATGCTCCCGGGGTCCTGGAATCAAGCCCCATGTAGGGCTCCCTGCTCGGTGGGGAGTCTGCTTCTCCCTCTCCTTCTGCCTGCCACTCCGCCTGCTTGTGCATTCACTCTCTAGCGCTCTCTCTGTCAAATACATAAATAAATAAATAAAATCTTAAAAAAAAAAATCCCTTTTCTGGATTGGTTCCATCAATACTTTGTCCCTCAAAAAAGCAAAAACAAAAACAAACAAACAAAAAAAAAAAACACCAAAAAACCCAAACCAAACAAAACAAAACAAAAAATACTTTGTCCCTGAAGTCAGGAAGTACCTTGCCCGTAAAGGACTGCCTTTTTTTTTTTTTTTAATTTTTAAATTTTTCTTTAAATTCTAGTTAGTTAACATATAGTGCAATATTGGTTTAGGATTGCCTTTTAAAATTCTTTTGATATTGGATAATGCCCCTGGCCACCCAGAATCCCATGAGTTCCACACTGAAAGCACTAACGTGGTCTATTTGCCTCCAAACACAGCGTCTCTAACTCAGCCTCTAGATGGGGGTGATAGGGACCTTTAAGGCTCATTACACACAGTATTCTATGGAAAGGACTGTCAATGCTACAGAAGAGAATCCTGATAGATCCTGATAGAACGTCATGAAAGTCTGGAAGGATTACACCATTGAAGATGCCACTGCTGTTATCCAAAAAGCCGTAAAACCCATCAAGCCTGAAACAATAAATTTCTCCTGAAGAAAACTGTATCCAGATGCTGTGCATGACTTCACAGGATTTATAACAGATTCAAGGAAATCATGAAAGAAACTGTAGATATGGCCAAAGAAGGGTGGGATCTTGGAGTTTCACAGTATGGATCTTGGAGAAATTCAAGAGCTAATAACATCCCACACCGGAGGAATTAACAGATTTCAACTTGATGGAGATGAGCACTTCCAAACCAGTGTCCGACAATGAGGAAGATGTAGGAGAGCAGTGACAGAAAATAAACTGACATTAGATAATCTGGAAGAAGAGTCCCGATTATTCAAGACTGCTTTTGACTTCTTTTATAACCTGGACCCTTCTATAATATGGCCAAAGAAACTAAACCATATGGTAGAAGGATTGGTACTATATAGAAGTATTTTAGAAAAATGAAAAAGCAAAGAAGGCTGACAGATATTATGATGTATTTCTGTCAAGGTACACCAGGTGTGCCTGCCTCCCCTTCCACTTCCTCCACCTCCTCCACCCCCAGGACAGCAAGACCAACCCCTCCTCTTCCTCCTCAGCCTCCTCCACATGAAAACGATGAGGATAAAGACCTTTATGATGATCCACTTCCACTTAATGAGCTGTAAATAATCATCGTGCTTACAGTTAATAAACGTATCTATTGTGCATGTATCTTCATGTGAACATCTAGTAACTGTACAGCAAAAACTGCAGGAGATGCTTCTGTGTCATCATCATCGCCTAAGTACTCATAATGCAGAACATCACATGCAAGACTTGGAAGTGGACAGCCTATCCTTATATGGCATAAGGTAAATGATATTTAATATAAAATTAAGAATGTGTTAGTATTCTTACAGCTTATAACTTTGCTTTCAAAGAATTACATTACCATACAGTATGCCTTTCTGTCATAATTGGAGAAACTGCCTATCATCACAGGTAAGTAATTTTACTTTTTAAAATGTAACAATGTTTCCAATATTGTATTATAAATATGACTGTTATACTGTATGCCATAAAAATTTCATAGTGATTCATTCATTAGTGGAAGGCTACGCTACCATGAAGCAATTCTATTGATTATACGATACTACCATAAAGCAATCATATTGCTGCTTCTTTGTTATCGGTGCATGAATATACTCCTCAATAAATAAATATGTAAGTTTTGTTTTGTTTTTGTTGAGAGAGAGAGAGCGTGTGCACGTGAACACTCTGCGCGGAGCCTGACAGAGCCACAAGCCCAAGATCGTGACCTGAGCCAAAATTAAGAGCCAGGCGCCTGACTGAGCCACCCAGGTGCCCTGTAAATAAATATTTCTTTTTCACATTCTTTCTTTCCTTCCTTCCTTCCTTCACTTTCCTTCCTCCTTTCCTCCCTCCCTCCCTCCCTCCTTCCTTCCTAAGTAAACTCCACCCCTAATGTGGAGCTCAAACTCATGACCATGAGATCAAGAGTCACATGCTCTACCAACTGAGCCAATCTGGAGACCCATATTGTCTTTTTTTTTTTTTTTTTGGTAAAGATATATTTAGAGAGAGAGAGTGCACAAGCAGGAGGAGGGGCAGAGAGAGAGAGAAGGAAGTAGAGAAACAGACTCCCTGCTGAGCGTGGAGCCTGACACTTAATCTCCTAACCCTGAGATCATGACCTGAGCAGAAATCAAAAGTCAGATGCTTAATCGACTGAGCCATCCAGGCACCCCTACCTTTTCATTTTTGATATCTAGTCTTAGTAATACGTATAACATCTACAGTGTTTTGTGTGATATAAGATGATATGGGTACGGACAGATGATTCATCTTATAAACAGATAATGTAAGCTTTTGGTGTTGATAAATACAGTACAGTCTTGTAAATGTATTGTTCTTTCTCTTCTTTATGATTTTTCTTAATAACATTTTCTTTTCTCTAGGTTACTTTATTGTAGAATACAGTATATAATAATACTTAACATACAAAATACGTGTTAATCAACTGTTTATCGCTAAGGCTTTCCGGTCAACAACAGGCTATGAGTAGTTAAGTTTTTGGTGACTCAGTAGTTATACATGCATTTTTGAATGCACGGGTAGCGGTTGGGGGGCCAAGTGTCTCTAACCCCCGTATTGTTCAAGGGTCAGCCATAGGGTACTTCCAATCATCTCTGTGGCAGATGCTCCACAGAACATTTTCCTCAAACACCTTAGCCCAGCCTTAATCAACCTCTTGCTAATAAGCTAATAACCAAACACCAACAATGTTCAGAGTAACACTGGTCAACACCCCAAAATCAGATGATCAAGTTTTATACTTGCCTGTCAAAGGGAACATCCACAAGAATCCTGGAATTAGTTAAGGAGAGAAGACAATTCTTCTGTAACTTTAAGGGAATAAGAAAAATAATTTTGAGCAATGGTATACCCCATTCTAAATAAAGATTCTAAGCACTTGGAAGGTGCTACCAATAAGCTTTTCTTACTGAGAACTCACTGTGTACCTGGCCCTCTCCAAGTTCTTCATTTAATCTTACTCTGTCACATTCACCTCTGCCTGAAGAATAATCTGCCCCCCCACTTTTTTTTTTTTTGTGCCAAAGCAGGGGATCTCTTCCCCCTGAACCCTAGTGGCCTGCCTGTGTGTAAATCCAAATCAATTACCTAAAGCCTGGCCATCTACAAATGTGCTTACCAGACCTCATAACTAACTCTGTGATAGAGCTATACTTGCAACCCTAAGACTGCTAGGGTTGAACTGGGCCTTTACAGATAGGAAAGACAGAGAAGGTCTCCTGAGAAAGCTGTAGGAATAGAAAAATATACCATCTCTTTGAAAGGCCATAAATAGGCCAGTCTGAATGAAGTACAGTGTATGAGGCAGGGCTAGTAAACCTGAAATGCCAACAGGAACGAGGCAGTAACATAAACAAGTGAGGAGGGCTGAGTGGGACACAGCAGAGCAGTGGTGGGAATTATGAACAACTGGAGAATTCATGCCCTTTTATAGGGGCAGTTTTTACTCCAAATGATGGCTTCCATGAAGGAATTAACACTAAACTCTGAAGGAGCTGCCAACTTTTTAAGAGAAAGTGAAATGCTGATTTTTTTTTATTTGCAGAAAAACCACTTTCCTTATTGTATTTTTAAAAAATTTCCACTGTAAGTACACACCTCGGTTAGATTTGGCAAATTGATACAGCTGTATAACCACTACTATCCACCATCACAATTGAGATAAAAAATATTTCCATCACCCCAAAGAGTTGCACTGTACCACCTTCTATTCAATCCCAGCCTCAGAAAATTACATTGTCATTACAGATTAATCTTTTCTGAAGTTTCACATAAATAGAATCATATAATATCTACGCTCTGTGTCTGGCTTATTTTGCTCAGCATATGTTTTTGAGATTCATCCATGTTGCACCTATCAATACTTTATTCCTTTTTATTGCCAAATAGGAGTTTCTTAAATGAATATACCACAATTTGCTTATGTATTCACCTGCTGTTCAACAAGAGAAAGGTTTTCAGTTTTAGGAGATGTATTATGAATAAAGATATTATGAACATTCATGTAAAAGGCTTTGTATGGATATATGATTTCATTTCTCTAGGAGTAGAAAGATTAAGTAGTAAAGAAGGTATATGTCTAACTTTGAAAGAAACTACCAGACTGTTGAACTGGTAGCTGTATCATTTTACATTCTTAACATCTACTTAGAGAATTTCAGTTGCTCCACATCTTGCTAACACTTTGTATTGTCAGTCTTTTAATTTCAACCAACCTGGAGGGTGTGTAGTAGTATCTAGATATACAGTGGTAATTCGATGTGGTTTTAATTTGCATTTCCCTTATGACTAAAAACACTGAGCATCTTTTTACATGCTCGTCTGTCATCTGCTTAATTTTCCTCAGTAAAGTGCTCAAATCTTTTGCCTTTTTAAAAAATGGGTTTGTCTTATGTGGAGTTAAGAGTTCTTTATATTCTCTATAAAAGTCCTTTGTCATATATACAAAATAAACTTTTTTCCCATCCCATGACTTACCCTTTTCAATTTGTGTACATATGTGTATGTATGTGTGTGTGTGTATATGAGAAGCCTTTAATTTGGATGAATTCTAACTTATTATTTTTGTTTCATGACATGTGTTTTTTATATCCTAAGAAAACTTTACCTACTCAAAGGTCACAGATATTTTGTCCTGTTTTCTCCTAGAAGTTTTATGGTTTTCAGCTTTTATATTTAGATCTATGACTCAATTCAATTTAACTTATTTTTTTCAATTTAATTTTCACATATGATGTTAAGCCTGTAAGGATGTACTGAAGTGTTAACAATACATTGATTTCTGGGTCAGTGGTTTCTAAAAAATTTTTTAAAAATTTAAACCCAACTGCTAATCCAAATTTGCTGTTTTTTTCTATAACAAACATAAATTCCTTATCTATTCTCTCAGGGAGATGAAAAATCGAAATAAAATAATGCTAATACTAATAGCAGCTAATACTAACTAATACTAGTAATTTTTTTCATGTTATTTGTCCTGAAGTAAGAAGTAATCAAGTATTCAAATCAAATTACCTGCTGGTAATGGGGGAAATTTTTCAGAGCCTTGAAAAGCAGACAGGTGACCTCTGACAACAGACGAACGGGCATCCCCCTGGCCAGGCCCTGGCGTGTTAAGTTGAGGGCACAAGCACTGGCTGTGAACTGCACTGGCAAATCCAACGGATGATTCCTCATTCCTACAGCCACAAGCTGAAGATGATGAACTTGTTTTTAGTGGCATATGACAACAGGAGCACTTTTTTTTTTTTTTAAGATTTTATTATTTGACAGAGAGAGAGAGAGGGCACAAGCAGGGGGGAGCAGGAGAGGGAGACGGAGAAGCAGGATCCCGCTGAGCAGGGAGCCCGATGCGGGACTTGATCCCACGACCCTGGGATAATGACTTGAGTTGAAGGCAGATGCTTAACAGACTGAGCCACCCAGGGGCACCAAACATTCTTTATACTGTCTGCTTTTGCGTTAGTTGACAAAAATATTTGCTCATTGGAACAAGAAGTAAAAGATTTTTCCCTATCCTCAGCATTTATTTTTTAGGGCAACAGCAATACCTTCCCATCCAACTGAAGCTGTTAACTAGATGTGTGACTTTAGGCAAGTCACTTCCCTTCTCTGGACTTCTGTTTCCTCCATGATTTCATAATCATTTATTGAGCCCTACTCCATACAAGGCATTGTGATAAACACTACGGGACACAACATAAATTACTTACACTCTCTTCCTTAGCATAAAGCCTTGTCAGAAAAATACGGTACATAAATAACATTGTGAGGGATATCAAAACATGAAACTGGGAGAAAAAAAAAAGCACCATAAACATATATAAAGTGCTACCTAAGGTAGCTGGGGAGGGAGCATTCATTTCTGGTATGGATCAGAATTCTTCATTTGGAGAACACATTTAGGCAGGGTCTCAGATAAGATTTGGACAGGAGGAGGTGGAGATAGGGATGGAATGAAAAGGGGATTTCTTAGGATCGGAAATGTGATAAGGAAATACACAAAACAGATAAAAGGATGGGATGAATCCACCAAGAGAGGAGGAAAAAATTTGAATTCAACAGAATTTTGAAATAATTTGAAAACTGCAAACGTAACATTAGAAACTAGATCATTAGAAGACAGACTGTGGAAGATCTACAACACAAATGTAACATGAAGGCGTCACCTGCACTAACCAGACAGGGACACTGCAATCTGTTCTATCTCTAGCTACCTCAGAATCCAGTCTGCTGATACTGGCATGAACCATGATTTTAAGAGACCAGAGCCCCTCAGTCTGACAGCTGTATGAAGTAACAGAGCCTAGACACAGATATGGGACACATTTCCACTACGGAAAAGGACTTTTTTCTAAGATTGCCATCATCCAAGTTAAATATGTAGAAAAAAAAAACCACCATGATTTTCAAAAAATCACAGAATCTTAGATATGAAAAGGACTTTTAGAATATCTAATTCAATCTCCTCATTACAAATGGGAAACAAAGGTCCAGAGTTTTTTCACTTTATACAGTACTGTTTTTAAGTTATGAACAAATCTTATCTCCCACAGTACAGAAATACCCAACCTTTTTAAGGAACTACAAAGAATTACAAAATAATAATAAAAACGAAGTGACTTTAAGTCTTCCATTTTCATGTTACATTTCACTTTAATGTACTTTTCTTTCCCAAACCACTTAATACTTCCAATAACATTTAAAATAAATTCATAAAAAAAAAAAATAAAATAAATTCATTTTTCTATAAACCAAAGCAAAGTTTGGCCCTATCAATACTGGTCATTTTACTTTATTCACAAAATACTTTAAATGGTAGATTTGGCACCTTCAATTATTGTATTTTGCTCTGTTCCTGTTGGGAGGCACTGTTGTTTTCTTTCAGAAAACCAAATGCTAGGTTTTAAAGAGTAAACGAATGAATAAATAAGAAACGACATTAAAAAAAAAAACAAAAACCGACATTTACAGCAAAGTGAGTATGTTTATAGATTAAGATCTCCTATTTTAGGCAAAATAGTACCTATGTCCTCTATTTCCTTCTCAGACTAAATCAAAACACTAGATGACTTGAAGTAATTTAGATGCTCAAAATGAGTGATGCTCTGGCAGTTAATTAAGCCTAACACTGTTTTCCTTTCTCCCTGAGGGTACCTTGGCTCACTATAGAATAAGGCATCTAAGTTACTGTATTCCATGTGTTTGGTGAACAACTTTAATTGAACTAAGTAAAAAGTAGTAACAAAAACTTCCTTTCTGCGGTGTAGTTACCTTTAAAATAGCAGGCATGGTTACCTGCATTGAAAATGTCTCTGTGAAGAGCCTGTAGAGCGCTTCCTTCATAAAACATGACCTATTCCTGTATCGGCTCAGTGCTTCTGAAATCTGACTGATATTGGCTCCTCCAGCAACCTGAAAAACAAAGATGTTACCAATAGGTTTCACAGTTCAGGTTTTTAGGGGCTTTGAGTGTTTGAAACAGTGAAAGGTGTTCAATTAAATGTTCTAGGTGCTTTATAAAGTTTTTTGAATCCTAAGCCTAATAGGTAAATGTTCTCCTCAACCTCATTTTTACAATGGGGCCAGAGAGATAAAGTATGGTGCTAAATGTAACTAATTATGTGGTGGAGCCAAATTCAAATACCATCTCCCTAAAACTGTATTACAGTTAAGACTTCAATTGGACAATGGGTAGCATATATATTTTTAAACAATCAGTAACCATGATTGCATATCTTCTAAGTACTACTCATATAGGATAAATTAGACAATAAGAGAAAGGTAAAAGGCCACATAAAACAACTAAAATAAAAAAGGGAATTGACTTTTTTGTAGTAATATTATTTTATTATGTTATTTATTAAATGTTAACATAATTCTTCCTTGCTACCCACTTAGGTGATAGTTTTTAAAAATCTATACATAGACTTTGGGTCTGGAGGATAATGGTGCCCCCCCATCCAAAACATAAAATTAACAAGGAATGCAAATAAAACTAGATATGACCCATTTTTCAGCATTCTTGGATAGTGAAGGGAAAAAAGGCAATAAAGGGGAAACTCGGAATTTTGCAAAAATGAAAAGAAAAATACTCCCCTCTCTACTCTACTATGACTGGTAAATCATCACGGAAGAAACCTCACATTGCTAATTGACATCACTAATGGACAATGCTTCTGAATTAGGAACTATGTCAATTAAATAACAAAAAATTAAAAATTCAAGCCAATTCCATATAAGGCTATTATAAGAAATATTAAGCAGTAATCTACACATTTCAGCTGAGAAAAATTCTTCTTATAAACCAACAGGGGCACCCGGATGGCTCAGTTAAGTGTCTGACTCTTGATCTCAGCTCAGGTCTTAATCTCAGGGTCATGAGTTCAAGCCTTGTGTTGGGCTCCAGACTGGGTGTGGAGCTTATTTTAAAAACTAAAACAAAAAACTCAACCACAAATCAGAAGAAAATTTTAACACGGCACTTTAAACTGTATTGAATATTCTCCATAAGCATTCTGGGATGTGAAAAAATACGCTCAACAAAAAGATGAAAAATCAATTGATTAAAAAGGAAAGAAAAAGACAAAATTATATCAAATATAAAAACTAAGTTAAATGGTACCCAAGGAAGGACGGATTTGAATAAAAATTTAGTTAGGGGAAGAAATGCAAGAAAACTAGAAAGAAGTACAAAGGATCTAAGATTGAATGTTGACATGAAAAAACGACAAAGATCCATGAGGCATATACCTGAAGTTCCTGAGGGGAAAACAAACTAATATTTAAAACTATTATCTAGGGGGCGCCTGGGTGGCTTAGTCGGTTAAGTGTCTGACTTCAGCTCAGGTCAGGATCTCAGGGTCCTGGGATTGAGCCCTACATCAGGCTCTTCACTCAGTGGGGAGTCTGCTTGCCCCTCTCCCTCTAATAAAATCTTAAAAAAGAAACAAACAAAAAAAGGGGGGTGCCTGGGTGGCTCAGTTGGTTAGGCATCTGCCTTGGGCTCAGGTCATGATCCCAGGGTCCTGGGATCGGGCCCTGCATTGGGCTCCCTGTTCAGCAGGAAGACTGCTTCTCCCTCTCCTTCGTCCCTCCCCCAGCTCATGCTCTCTGTGTTCTCTCTCGAATAAATAAAACCTTAAAAAAAAAACAAAAACAGATGCATATACAGAGAAAATTGCAAAGTGACTGCATATACCCAAGAAAAGGCTCAGAAAAGACCTAAAAAGACCTTAAAATTTTTATCTCGGACTACTACTTGGCACAGAACAACAAACAAACAAACAAAAACAGTAGCAAAACAGCAAATCCTAAGAAAACAATCTGATTTCTAGAGTTACCATATATTAGTTTCAAATGTCTAGTTTTCAACAAGAAAAAAAGAATCCAAGGCATGCAAAGAAATAGGAAGGTATGGCTCACGTAAAAGAAAAAGAAATCAACAGCAACTGTCCCTGTAAAAAACAAAACAAAACAAAACAAAACCCCAATCGCGGATCTATTAGGAAAGACTTCTTGAAAATGTTCAAAGAACTAAAGGAAGATATAGGTAAAAATCAAGGAAATGATGTATGAACAAAAGAGAAAAAACAACAGAGATAGAAAACATAAAAAAGAAAAAGAAAAATTCTGGAGCTGAAAAGTACAGTAACTGAAATGCAAAATTCACTATTCCAAGGCAGATTTGAGCAGGCAGAAGAACCAACCAACCTGAAGACAGGACCATGGAAATTATTGAGTCAGAGGAACAGAAAGAAAAAGACCTAAAAAAAAGGTGAACAGAACTTCAGGAACCTATGAAATACCAACAAGCGGACCAAACTACACATTGTGGGAGTCCCAGAAGAGAGAGAAAGACTATTTGAAGAAAACATGGCTGAAAACTTGCCAAATTTGATGAAAGACATGAATATGAACATCAATGAACTCAAGAAGACTCACACCAAGACACCTTATAATCAAATTTTTGAAGGCTAAAGACAGAGAAAATCTCGGAAGCAGCAAGAGAGAAGCGAATCACAAGGGATGCTCAATATGATTACCTGCAGATTTCTCATCAGAAACTTTAAAGGCCAGAAGACCATGGGCCAGTATGTTCAAATCGTTAAAAGAAAAAAACAAAAAACAGGAAAACCGTGTCAACCAAGAATCCTATATCCAGCAAAACTGTCCTCCAAACGTGAGGGAGGAATCAAGACGTTCCCAGATAAGCAAAAGCTGGGGAAGTTGATTACCACTAGACCTGCCCTGTAAGAAATGCTCAAAGGACGGGATGCCTGGGTAGCTCAGGCAGTTGGGCGCCTGCCTTCAGTTCAGGTCATGATCTGGGGGATCTGGGATTGAGTCCTGCATTGGGCTCCTTGCTCAACAGGGAGCCTGCTTCTCCCTCTGCTTGCCTCTCCCCCTGCTAGTGCTCTTTCTCTCTCTCCCTGACAAATAAATAAAAAATCTTTTAGAAAAAAAATGCTCAAAGGAATCCTGCAGGGCAAAATAAAGTAACACTAGACAGTAAGAAGGAATCATATGAAGTAACAAAGATCTCAAAAAAGGTAAATATGAGGGCAACTTAAAAGGCTAGTGATATATTAAAACTGATTTGTAGGAGTCCCTGGCTGGCTCAGTGGGTAGAGTATGCGACTCTTGATCTTGGAGTCATGGGTTCAAACCCCATGTTGGGCATACAAATTACTTAAGGAAACAAACAAAAAAACAAAAACTGGCTGGTAACTACTTTTTGTTTTATACAGGATTTAAGAAACTAATACATTTTTCTAAAAAATAATTATTACTCTAAAAGCTATTATTATAACTTAGGTTTGTAACTGCAAATTTTGTTCTCTACATAATTTACAGATTTTATTTATTTACTTGAGAGAGAGAGAACATGAGCAAGAGGGAGGGGCAGAGGAAGAGGGAGAAGCTACTGAGCGGGGAACCCAACACAGGGCTCAATCCCAGGACCCTGAGATCATGACCTGAGCTGAAAGCAGATGTTTAATCAACTGAGCCACCCAGGTGCCCCTGTTTTCTACATAACTCAATAGGTAAAGGGATTAAAAAGAATTATCATTTTATACTTTATATAATGATTTAATTTGGGGACATCAGTGATTAAAAGGGTTGGGGATGGAGATGTAAATTAGCAGTTTTTTATGTTACTGAAGTGAAGCTGGTATAAATTCAAATTAGAGTATTTTAACTTTAGGATATTAAATGTAATCTCCAAGGTAACCATAAAAAAATAGTCATAGAATATACACAGAAGGAAATGAGAAAGGAGTTTAAACATTTCGCTATCAAAAAATCAGCTGCAATGCCTGGGTGGCTCAGTCAGTTAAGCGTCTACCTTTGGTTCAGATCACACTCTCGGAGTCCTGGGATGGAGTCCCATGTTGGGCTGGCTCCCTGCTTCTCCATCACTCTCTGTCCTTCCCCTTGCTTGTGCTCTGTCTGTTGCACTCTCTCTCACTCTCAAATAAATAAAATCTTTAAAAAAAAAAAAAAAAAGCTCATTCTCAGAAAATTAAAAAAAAAAATCAGCTGAACAAAAAAGAAAACAGTAATGCAGAAATGAGGAACAAAAGAACTAGAACATATAGAAACCAAAGAGCAAAATGACATAAGTCCCTCCTTATCACTAATTACTTTAAATGTAGATGGAGTAAATGCTATAATCAAAAGACAAAGATTGGAAGAATGAATAAAAAACATGCGATCCAACTATATACTGTCTATAAAAGACTCACTTTAGATCCGAAGACACAGCTAGATGGAAAATGGAAGGATGGAAAAAATATTCCATGCAAATATAACCAAAAGAGAGCAGGAGTGACTATACTACTATTAGACAAAGTAGACTTTAAATTAAAAGAGGTTACAAGAGACAAACCCAGACATTATATATTAATAAAACATTCCGTACAGCAATAAGCTATAATAAGCATAAACATTTATGTACCTAATGACAGACCATTAGAACACAGGACACAAAAACTGACAGAATTAAAGGGAGAAACAGATATTTCTACAATAATGGAGACTTCAACAACCCACTCAATAATGGATAGAACAGGGGGCACCTGGGTGGCTCAGTGGGTTAAAGCCTCTGCCTTCGGCTCAGGTCATGATCTCAGGGTCCTGGGATCGAGCCCCGCATCGGGCTCTCTGCTCAGCGGGGAGCCTGCTTTCTCCTCTCTCTGCCTGCCTCTCTGCCTACTTGTGATCTCTCTGTCAAATAAATAAATAAAATCTTTAAAAAAAAAAAATAATAATAATAATGGATAGAACAACCAGACAGAAGTAAGAAAACAGAGGACTTAACACAAGAACTAGAGGGGCGCCTGGGTGGCTCAGTCATTAAGTGTCTCCCTTCAGCTCAGGTCATGATCCCAGGGTCCTGGGATCGAGTCCCACATCAGGCTCCTTGCTCAGTGGAAAGCCTGCTTCTCCCTCTCCCACTCTCCCTGCTTGTGTTCCCTCTCTTGCTGTGCCTCTCTCTGTCAAATAAATAAAATCTTTCAATCAATCAATCGATCGATAATAAATAAATAAACCAACTAGATCTAAAATTGCAAAACACTTTACCCAACAACACCAGCATCCACATTCTTTCAAGTGCACATGGGGCTTTCCCAGGATAGACCATATATCAGACCACAAATTAGGACTCAATAGATTTAAAAAAATAGGTATCATACAAAGTGTTTTTTCTGACAACAGGATGAAGTTAGAAATAAGAGAGGTAAAACAAGAAAATTTATAAATTTATGGAAATTAGATAACATACTTTTAAACAACCAATGGATCAAAGAAGAAATCATAGGGAAATCAGAAAATATTTAGAGACAGGGGCTCCTGGGTGGCTCAGTGGGGTAAGCCTCTGCCTTCAGCTCAGGTCATGATCTCAGGGTCCTGGGATTGAGCCCTGCATCGGGCTCTCTGCTCAGCGGGGAGCCTGCTTCCCCCTCTCTCTCTGCCTGCCTCTTTGCCTACTTGTGATCTCTCTCTCTGTGTCAAATAAATAAATAAAATCTTTAAAAAAAAGAAAAGAAAAAGAAATATTTGGAGACAAATGAAAACAAAAACACAACATACTAAACCTGATGGGTCCCAGTGAAACCAGTGTAGGGGGAAATCTATAGCTATAAATGCTTAAATTAAGAAGACAAGTAAAATCTTAAGTCAACAACCTATCTTTTCACAACTTAAGGAATGAGAAAAAGAACAAATTAAACCCAAAACTAGCAGAATGAAGGAAATAATAATTACAGCAGAGATCAATGAAATAAAGAATGGACAACAGAGAAAATTAGTAAAACCAAAAGTTGGTTCTTTGAATAAAATTGACAAACCATTAGCTGCCAGATGGACTAAGAAAAAAAGAAAGGACTCAAAATACCAAAATCTGAAATGAATGTGGGGACATTCTTACCAATTCTAGAGAAATAAAGAAAAAATTATAAGAGTATTATGAACAATTTATGCCACAACAAATTGAATAACCTAGATGAAATGGACAAATTTCTAGAAACAGAAAACCTTTTTTTTTTTTTTAAGATTTTATTTATTTACTTGACAGAAAGAGAGAGATCACAAGTAGACAGAGAGGCAGGAAGAAGCAGACTCCCTGCTGAGCAGAGAGCCCATGCGGGGCTCGATCCCAGTACCCTGAGATCACAACCTGAGCCGAAGGCAGAGGTTTTAACCCACTGAGCCACCAAGGCGCCCCTAGAAACAGAAAATCTTAAGAGACCTATAACTTAGTAAGGACAATTGATCAGTAATCCAAGATCCCCTGACAAAGAAAAGCCAGATCTGATGCCTTTGCTATTAAGTTCTACCAAACACCTAAGGAAGAATTAATAGCAATCCTTCATAAAATTTAACAAAAATTGAAAACACTTCCTAGCTCATTCTATGAGTCCAGCATTACCCTGATACCAAAGCCAGATAAAAATACTATGAGAAAAGTACAGATAGATACACTTTATGAACAGTGATTCAAGACTCAACAAAATACAGACAAACTAAATTCAGCAGCATATTAAATGGATTATATACCATGGCCAAGTGGGATTTATTCCTGGAATGCAAAGGTGGTTTAACATATGGAAATTGAAAGGTATAATACACATTAACAGAACTAAGGGAGAAACCATTATCATTTCAACTGATGCAGAAAAAGCATCTGACAATACCCTTTCATGGCAAAAACACTCAACAAACTGGAAACAGAAGGAAACTACCTCAACTTAACAAAAGCCATGTATAAAAAACCGGCAGTGAAAATCATACTCAATGGTGGAAGACTGGAAGTATTTATTCTAAGATCAAGGACAACACAAGGCTACCCACTTTCATGACTTCCACTGAACACAGTACTGGAAGTCCCAGCTAGAGCAATTAGGAAAGAAAATGAAATAAAAGACATCCAAATTGCAAAGGAAAAAGTAAAATTATCTGTTTGCAGATAATATTTCATATGCAGAAATCCCTAAAGATTCCACACACAAAAAAAAGCCATTAGTGCTAATAAATGAACTAAGAGGGGCGCCTGGGTGGTTCAGTGGGTTAAAGCCTCTGCCTTCGGTTCATGTCACGATCTGAGGGTCCTGGGATCAAGCCCCGCATTGGGCTCTCTGCTCAGCAGAGAGCCTGCTTCCCCCCCCCCCCCGCCCGCCTGCCTCTCTGCCTACTTGTGATCTCTCTCTCTCTCTAATAAATAAACAAAATCTTTTAAAAAATAAATAAATAAATGAACTAAGAGTTGCAGGACACAAAGCCAACATAGAAAAATCAACTACATTTCAGGGCACCTGGGTGGCTCAGTCGGTTGAGCATCCAACTCTTGGTTTCAGCTCAGGTCATGATCTCAGGATCATGAGATCCAGTCCCACACTGGGTTCCACACTTAGTGCTGAGTCTGCTTGTAGATTCTCTCCCCAATCCCTCTGCCCCTCCCCCCATAGTCTCTCTCTCTTAAATAAATCTTTTTTTAAAAAAATCAGCTACATTTCTATACAATAACAATGAACAATCTGCAAAGGTAATTATGAAAACAATTCCATTTACAACAATACAATAAAGTACTTAGGAATTAACCCGGGAGGTGAAACACTTATACAATGAAAACTACTACAAAACACTACTAAAAGAAATGAAAGAAGACATAGACAGACATGTTCCTGGATCAAAAGACTTAAGGTAACAATTAAAGTAACCTTAATTGTTACTTAAGGTAACAATACTGCCCAAAGTGATCTATATATTCAACATAATCCCTACTTCTAAAACTTTTATTTACCAAAACAGAAAAATCCATCCTAAATTCATATGGACTTCCAAAGGACCTCAAATACACAAAGCCATCTTGAAAAAGAACAAAACTGGAGATGTCACCTTCCTAATTTCAAAACTTAACTACAAAGCTACAGTAATCAAAACAGTGTGGTACTGGCATAAAGACAGACATATAGACCAATGGAATAGAACAGAAAACTCCAAAATAGAAAGCCCTTGCATATATGGTCACATATGTGGTCAAATGATTTTTGACAAGGTTGCAACAACCATTCAACAAGGAAAGGGCAGTCTTTTCAAGAAATTGTGCTGAGTAAACTGGATATGCACATGCAAAAGAATAAAGTTGTGGGCCCCTACTTTATATCATATAAAAAATTAACTCCAAATGGATCAAAGACCTAAATATAAGACCCTAAAACTATAACTCTAACAAGGAAACAGAGGGCAAAAGCTTCGTGACAATTCCTTGGGGAACCTGAGTAGCTCAGTTGGTTAAGTGTCTGCCTTTGGTTCAGGTCATGATCCTGGGGTCCTGGGATCCACAGTGGACTCCCTGATCAGTGGGGAGTCTGCTTCTCCCCCTACTCATGCTCTATCTCTCTCTCACTTGCTAGCTCTCTCAAACAAACAAATAAGATCTTAAAAAAAAGCTTCATGACAATGGATTTGGCAATGATTTACTAGATAGGATACCAAAGACCAGCAACAAGAGGAAAAAATCTAAATATTGGACCTAAAAAGAAATTTTTAAAGTAATCTCTAAATTAGTGTGGGGCTTGAACTTACAACGCTGAGATCAAGAGTCATATGCTCTACCAACTGATCCAGCCAGGCACCCTGGACCTATTTTTTTTTCTAATTTTGTTCATCAAAATATAATATCAACAGAGTAAAAAAGCAACCCACAGAAAGGGAGGAAGTATCAGCAAATCATATACCTGGTAAGGGATAGATAAATTAATAGATACCTATACTCACAATATGGAGAGAACTCCTATACTCAACAACAAAAAACAAGCAAACCTACTCAAAAATGGGCAAAGGACTTGAGTAAACTCTTCTCCAAAGAACACAAAGAAATGGCCATTAAGCTCATGAAGACATGCTTAAAAATCATTAATCAGTAGGGAAATGCATATCAAAACTTCAATGAGATACCACCTCACTCCCACCAGGATTGTTACTCTTCAAAAATAAAAACAGAAAAACAAAAACAACAACAACAAAAAACAGAAAATAACAAGTGTTGACAAGGATGTGGAGAAATGGGGCGCCTGGGTGGCTCAGTCATTAAGCGTCTGCCTTCGGCTCAGGTCATGATCCCAGGGTCCTGGGATCGAGCCCCGCGTCAGGCTCCCTGCTCAGCGGGAAGCCTGCTTCTCCCTCTCCTACTCCCCCTGCTTGTATTCCCTCTCTCGCTCTCTCTCTCTCTCTTTCTGTGTCAAATAAATAAAATCTTAAAAAAAAAAAAAAAGGATGTGGAGAAATTGGAAAGTTTAGGCACCATTTGTGGGAATATAAAATTGTACAACTGCTGTGGGAAACATGTGACAGTTCCTCAACAAATTAAAGGTGGAATTACCATATGATCTAGCAATTCCACTTCTGGGTATATACAAAAGAATTGAAAATCAGGTCTCAAAAAGATACCTGAATACCCTGGTTCACCGCATTATTCACAATAGCTGGAAGCAACATGGAAGCAACCCAAGTGTCTATTGACAATAAATGCACAAGCAAAATGTGGTATATACATAATGGATATTATTCAACCTTAGGAAAGGAATTCTGCAATATGTTAGAACATGAATGAACCTTGAGGACATAGGCTAAGTGAAATGAACCAATCACAAAAAGACAAATACCATATGATCCCACTTACAGGAAGTACTTAGTCAAAATCATAGAAACAGAAAGTAGAATGGCATTTGCCAGGGTTTGGAGAAAAGGGGGAATGAGGAGTTAGTGTTTAATGGGTATACAGAATTTCAGTTTTACAAGATGAAAAGATCTATGGAGATGGGTGGTGGTGATGACTGCACAACTTTATGAAGGTATTTAATATCACTGAACTGTACACTTACCATCTTAACTTAAATAAAATGGTAAATGTTATATTATGTGTAGTTTGCCATCCAAAACATTTTTTAAAAGGATGGAAATACAGAGACACCTGGCAGGCTCAGTCGGTACAGCCTGTTACTCTTGATCTCTGGGTCCTGAGTTTGAGCCCCACATTGAGGGTAGAGATTACTTAAAAAAAAAAAAGTTAAAAAAAAATGGAAATATGAACTGACATGGGGTGATTTTCAAGACACATTGTTAAGTAATAAATGCAAAGTGCCTACTACATATTGTATAGGAGGAGGAAATAAGAGAACGTAAGTACATCTGCTTAGTACCTTGATTATACTCTCAGTCTAGGAAAGAAAAAAAGAACTGCAAACAAATCAACTCTTTTTAGCAGGTTTATGGTTTCCTATAGTATAAGTATAGCAATTCAGAAAACTCCTTTATATGTACTGTAGGATTAAGCAAATGTGCCGATGCTGCTAAGAACCAAATTCTCACTGTGGAAAAGAGATACAAAACAGAATGGGGAAAGGCAAAGGAGAATGGTGTGAGGATGGCCACTTGGAAGTATTATTATTTTTTAAAGATTTATTTATTTATTTGAGAAAGAGATTCCCCACTGAGCAGGGAGCCCAATGCGGGACTCAATCCCGGGACTCCAGGATCATGACCCGGGCCAAAGGCAGTCACTTAACCAACTGAGCCATTCAGGCACCCTAGAAGTATTTTTAAGCTTATTTCATGTATCTCTTAGCCCTGTTTGCCAAAAGGACTTAAAAACAAAGTACACCAACAACAATAAGCATACCCAGTATTCAGATACTGGCTTCTTAATAAAAGGAACCAGGGCCCCTAGTAGAAATGTCAGAAGGGCTAAAACAGGGAAGTGTAAGAAGCCTAGAACACCTCAGTGTGCTAGAAAGTGAGGAAGTACTCAAAATAATAACAAAAATTTTAATAACGGGAGCATGTAAAAACTAATACAGGAGCTGGTATGAAGCTCTCATTGGCCAATCTGTAACAAACAGCATCAAAATAATTAAGGACAGTAATGAATGGTAAAGCCCTGAAAACAACAAGAATCAATGAGTTCATACTGAGGATAGGTTAGACATAGAGGGAGAAGGCAGGATTCTTCCTTATGGTAGGAAGCCTACTATTAAATGTAGAAAGGAGGGCTAGAGTTGGGAAATCATCACTTTGCAAAAATTCCAGTAAAGACTGGTTCAGGTAAGAATCTTCAGTGGATGCTAAATCCAGATTAGAAAGTTTGATGAGGACCAGGATATTCGCATAGTCTTCAACTATCTTATATATCACTTATTACTTGCGAGAGAAAAAAATATTACCTATATGTAGTGTAGAAACAATACAATACTATGCAGATAGTATTTTAGCTACACTAGATATTTTATCTAATATCTGGACAATACTTTTCACCACATGATAAAAAGTAACATGACTAATGAGAGGCACCGTGTGTTTCAGGATTGATATTCTTGAGACTGCCGCCAACACCCACACGGAATTGTGGCCAAAGACGAAGAACCTGATTATAAGGAAACATCAGACCAAACCCAAAATGAGGAACATTCTATTCTTCAAAAAAGTCAACAGAACAAAGCTAGTCTGTATTCCTCAAAAATATCAATGTCACAAAGGACAGGAAGGACTAAGAACTCTTCTGGATTAAATTACAAAGGAACATGACGAATGCAAAATTGACCCCGGACTAAAAGGAAAAATATTTTACAGAGGGCATTATTGGGATAATCAACATTGTAAATATGTACAGTAAGATTATGTACAGTATTGTATCGATGTTAAATTTCCTGACATTTGATAACTGCATGGTGGCTATTAAGGAGAATATCACTGCTTTTAGGAAATACAAAATCAAGCATTAAGGGCTAGAGGGGCATGATGTATGTGACCTACTCTTGAATGGTTCAGAAAAAAATTGCGTGTAGAAAGAGGAGATGATAAAACAAATGTGGCAAATGTTTAAAATTAGTGACCCACAAGTTAAAAATTATTTCAAAACAATTTTTAAGCACTATACATCGATTAACTGCCCAAGGACCTACACATTAAGAAGCTAAACAATGGATATATTCTAAAATTTTTAAAAGGTTTATGATCATCCAGATGTTAGGCCTGAAAAGGAACAAAGGATAAGCCACAGCAAGACCAAGCAGAAGACCAGAGGCTATTGCCTCACCCTCTCTTCTCCTTGGTTTCCTGCAGATGCCATTACAAAACAATCTTCAGAAGGGATTCTTGCCACACCCCACCAATGCATCAACAAGGATTTCCTACCAAATGAAGATTGGGTTGTGTGGTTTTTAATACTATTGTAGGGTATCCTTTGTGCCTATTTTATTTTTTATTTTTATTGTTTTAAGTAGGTTCCACACTCAAGATGGGGCTTAAACTCATGACCCTGAGACCAAGAGCTGTATGCTTTACCGACTAAGCCAGCCAGGCACCCCACCCCACTTCTTATTTTAAAGGAATTAAGTATATGTTGTCCATTCTAATTTGAGGTGCAATAAATATCTGTTGTCTTTGAAGGTCTTTGCTGACATTTAATTTTATCCATGTTAAATGCAAGCAAAAATCTTTTTAAAGATTTTATTTATTTATTTGCCAGAGGGAGAGAGCACAAGCAGGGGGAACAGCAGGCAGAGAGAGAAGCAGACTCCCCTCTGAGCAGGGAGCCAGATGTGGCACTCAATCCCAGGACCCTGGGATCATGACCTGAGCTGAAGGCAGATGCTTAACCGACTGCACCACCCAGGCATCCCTATAACCAAATTTTTGATCAACTCAAACACTAAGATACTTAGTATACTTTGCATCTGATCTGAAACATATATTTCCATTAAATAAGAGGTTTCCTGAAACATACCTTTTTTAAAAAAAAAGATTTTATTTATTTATATAAAAGAGAGAGGCAGCAAGAGAGGGAACACAAGCAGGGGGAGTGGAAGAGGGAGAAGCAGGCTTCCTGCTGAGCAGGGAGCCAGACGCGGAGCTTGATCCCAGGATACTGGGACCATGACTTGAGTCGAAGGCAGACACTTAACCGACTGAGCCACTCAGGCACCCCGAAACCTTTTAAATTTGCCATACCTTACACTCCACATAAGGCTGGCTTAAGATCTTTAGCGTTTCTTAGTAGTGGGAGAATTTCGGCCTCTCCTCTCCATCCCAACAATATCTAACACTGTGTATGATGCATAATTTTAAATTTTCAAAATAAACTAAACTTACCTGTATACCAGGTAAGTTTACTGAAACACAGCTTCCCGTTTTCTTTCGGTGTACCCACTCTGACAGTATCTTAACTACATGCATAATCTGTCTACAGAATATTCCAGCATTTGTCCCATATTATTGCATATACCAAGAGTTTATGTGCAAAAACAATTATTCCCCCAGATTGCTGCAGTCTTTTGATCACTGAGACACTAAATGCTATTAATCTTAAATAGGCCTAGGTACACACATTCCTGGTAAACAATGCTCTACATGTTTAATCTGAAAGTTCCATTATCTCTATTTCAAGCCTAATGATTTAACTGATGGTTTCCACTTCATTAGACATGCCAGAAAATTAAAAGGACTTCAGGGGTGCCTGGGTGGCTCAGTCGGATGAGTGTCGGACTCTTGATTTCAGCTCAGATCCTGATCTCACGGGTCATGATATTGAGCCCTGTGTAGGGCTCCTTGCTCAGTGGGAGTCTGCTTGGATATTCTCTTCCTCTGCCCTTTCCCCCACTGGTGTGTGCTCTCTAAAATAAATAAAATATTTTTTAAAAATATTAAAGGACTTCAAAATACAATTGCTCTTTTCAAATCAAAAGAATAAAAATATGAAAACAGCTCTCTCCTTTTCTACACCATTGTGGTGTATGCGGCCGACTGTCCTTTGCCATGTCTTCTCACAAGACTTTCAGGATCAAGCAATTCCCAGCCAAGAAACAAAAGCAGAAGTGTCCCATTCCCTAGTGGATTCAGATGAAAACTGGTCATAAAATCCAGTACCAATGCCAAGAAGAGGCAATGAAGAACAAGGCTGGGTCTAAAGAGATCGCACATGAGATGGCACACATGTTTATGCTGCAGGAAGGTCACCAGCTCGTATCCTATCACTCTGTAAACATCACTACTACTTGAACAATAGACATGTTTTATTGGGGAAATGATTTTTCTCTGTCACTATGCTTCTGCACCGGTAGGCTCATTCAGTAATTATGTGAGAGACCTTTTGGGGGGAGGAGGAATAAAAACGTGAAAACAACTAGGGCACCCAGGTGGCTCAGTCGATGGAGCATGTGACTCTTGATCTTTGGGTTGTGAGTTCGAGCCCCATACTGGTCATAGTAAGTAAATAAGTAAGTAAATAAAAAAATAAAATAAATAAATAAAATAATAAAATAAATAAAATAAATAAAATAATAAAATAAATAAAAGCTAATGATTGGAAATCATTTTACTCTCTCACTCTAGAAGGAATTACATATGGTGTAATTACAAAGCATTTTAAAGCAGTGGTTCTGAACCCTGGCTGCACATTAGAATTACCTGAGAGCTTTCAAAATTTTGATGCCCATGCCAAGTTCCAGACCAATTAAATTAGAATCTCTGGGAGATCAGACACAGGCATCAGTATACTTCAAAACTTCCAAAGTGATTACAATGTACAACCAAGGAAGAGAACCATTGTTTCAAAAAAGAAATATTTTGGGGCGCCTACATGGCTCAGTCATTAGGGGTCTGCCTTCCGCTTAGGTTGTGATCCCAGGGTCCTGGGATTTAGCCCCGTGTTGGGCTCCCTGCTCGGAGGGAAGCCTGCTTCTCCCTCTCCGACTCCCCCTGCTTGTGTTCCCTCTCTCGTGGTGTCTCTGTCAAATAAATAAAATCTTAAAAAAAAAAAAAAAAAAGAAACATTCTGAAACATAAATATTTAAGTATATGCTGTTCTAAAAACAGCACCATGAGTGCTTGCTTCAGCAGTACATATACTAAAACTGGAACAATACAGAGAAGACCAGCATGGCCCCTATGAAAGGATAATATGCAAATTTGTAAAGTGTTTCACATTTTAAAAAATAAAAATAAATAGCACCATGATTGGTTATAAACTTATTCTGGCAATGTTCAACACTTTTTTTTTTTTTTTTTTTTTTAAAAGAATTTATCTGAGAGAGAGAGAGAGAGAACAAGCACAAGCATGAGTGTGCCAGCAGGGGGAGAGACAGAAGAAGAGGGAGAATCTCAAGCAGACTCCCCGCTGAGCATGCAGCCTGACACAGGGCTTGATCCCACGACCCTGAGATCATGACATCAGCCGAAATCAAGAGTTGGACACCTAACCGACTGAGCCACCCAGGAGCCCTGTCAAAACTTTTTTTAAGAACCTTTTCAAAATTGTTTTCTCTCATTCCCGCACAAAAATGTTGATCACCCACCTTACTAATTATATTTAGCTGTCCATAGAGATAAACAATACAAGTTTTAGAGTCGTAAAGACTTGGATACAAGTCCTAGCTCTACCATTTAATATGTAGTTATATGATTAGTTCAACCTCTGAGCTTCCATTTTCTCATCTGTAAAATGAAAAGATTAAAAAGGAAAACAACATGCACAATGTGACATCTGGTACATAGGAAGGAATGTATAAATGGCTATACTTATCATACCAAACTAGACTAGAAGACCTGGAGGCCAGGACCATATCTTGTTTTAAGGTCATAATTCCAGAACCTACCACATGGTAGCTACACAGTAATTACTGTTAAGCTCCTTAAGGATTTTTTATCTGTCTCTGTAACCCTAATACCTCCGTACATTCTTATATACAACAAAAGCCTAATAACATTCTGGACAAAGGAAACAAACTTATTTCAGATAGAAAACAAACCCTCAAGCCTTGCTTTGCAGTAAAGAAGTCAGAATAACCAGCATCCGTAGCCAAAAGTCCCACAAATTGCATGGCAGGCCGCTGCCGTATAAACAGTTCTACAGCTCCATCGGTGATGCAACTGCTCCCCGAAATATCCAGTGACACAATATCGGGCAGAATATCTTTTTGCTGCAGCAAATGAAAAGCTAAATCTGATCTGAGTTGCCTGTGATCAGAAATATCAAGGTGAAGCAGACATTTAAGTTCTCTAATAACTGCAAGAATTTGTGGTCTGGTCATAGTCAGACATTTCAGATAGTGCATTGTCAGAGATTTGAGTCGATCCTTACAGGTAAGGAGTGCAGAGATGTTAGTGACCAGAGTATTGGAGATATCCAAGCTTTCCAGTTTTGGTAGCCGAGAAACATTAGCCAGGTCTTCACTATGAAAACAAACATTGAAAACACTTAAAATGCGAAGACCAGTGAGCTGACCAAAGAATAGCAGTCTTGAATCTCGAGGGATGCTTGCCGAGTCCAACAGGAGACACCGAAGGTTTTGCCGGATCCAGCTATTGCTGCAGAGTCCACTTATGATGTCTGGAATTGGGAGGTCAGTGTGCACTGCGGTAGCATCTAGCTCAATGACTTTGTGATGGCAGAAGGCTTTTGTGAATGCAGCTGCCGAGATTTTAGCTTTTTGAATATTGACCAGCTTCAGTTTCATTTGGTTGCCTTGGAAAATGCTTGCTGTTCTATCAGTCAGCTTGCCTATAAGAGAACCAAAACCAGCCTGTAATAACTAAATCTCATGCCTTTTCCAGGAGGCATTGTGGCCAATGAACAATGACAGATGCTAGTAGTAACAGTGACTATATTTGCTGCTTACTTCGTACCAAGCATTGTTCTAAATCCTTTACTCAGACTACTTCATTTATTCTTTATAATACTGTAATAATACTATAATGCTATTATTATTACTATCATAACTGAGGAAACTGGAGCTTAAAGACGTTAAGTAACTTGCTCAAAGTCAAAATATGTGGCAGAATCAGGAATCAAAACCAGTTCAACTCCAGAGCCCATAGTTTTGTCCATAGTAACCTTGTTCACAAAACACAAAACAAAACAAAACAAAAAAAGAAAGAAAATAGGTAAACAAGTACAGGATATATAATATACAAATAACACTACTAATGATTACTTTTAACCAAATTAATCAATAGCCTCTGATTAAGTCACTTACCTCTCTGGGCCTCGTTTTCCTCATCTATAAAATAAATGGATTATACTAGATTTTCCTTAGAAAAGACTTATTAAGCATCTTCTATGTGTGAGATCCTGTGTTAAGTAATGGGTGCGCAAGGTAATTAGACCCCTGTGACCACAAGGAATTCCAGTCTAGGAAGGCACACCAGGCAAAAAAATGATTATAATAGTGCATCACATGCAGTAGTGATTTGCACCAGCTATTGAACGAGTACAGATGAGATTAACTTTGGAAAAAGTTTTGAAGACTAAATATCAGTTTAGGGGGGTGGTGGGAGAAGATGAAGGGTGGAAGAACATATCAAACACAAGGAGGCACAGACCAGCCGATTATTTGAAGACTCTGGATAGATTAACACTACTGAAACACAGTGGTATAAAAGCTAGAAAGGAAAGTGGAAAGGAAGGTAAAAGGCAGATGGGGCCTGTACACAAAGCTAGGAAACTCAGACTTTTATCCCACCGGACAATTCAATTTTAAAGCAGAAAAAAAAAATGGTCACAATTGTATTTTTAGAAAGACCCGGGTGCCTGGGTGGCTCAGTCAGTTAAATGTCTGCTTTTGGCTCAGGTCATGATCCCAGCTCCTAGGATCAAGTCCCAGGTCAGGCTCCTTGCTCAGCAGGGGAGTCTGCTTCTCCCTCTTTCTCTGCCCCTCCCCCTGCTCATTCTCTAATAAAAAATAAAATCTTAAAATTTAAAAAAAAAAAAAAAAGACCAATTATGTGACTATAAAATAATTAGGATGGTGTTTGGTGGGAGTGAGATGGGGCAAGATATTATTAATGCTTTTCATAATGCGAGATAAAAGTTTAAACTAAGGGTGACAGAACATGGTGGCTGAACAGACTGGGGGAGAACTGAGAGAAAAAAGAAAAGGTACATAAGCTGATTCCTAGCTTCTGAGTTTGAGTTGGGTTACATTACCAAGACAGGAGGAAGGAAGTCCCTATACTTCAGACTTTGAGGAAGAATTCAGTACATTCATTCATACATTTATTCAACAAATACCGAGTGTTTGCTATATGTGAAGTGACCTATGCTAAATGCTAAGAATGGTGAATGAGACAAACATGGCTCCTCCCAACATGGAGTTTATTTACACCTTAGAGGGAGAACACTGAACAAGCAGAAAACTACTACCATCAAAAATATAGTGAGAAAAAAAATATATAGTGAGTTAAAAACAGAACTACCCTATGATCCAGCAATCACACTACTAGGTATTTACCCAAAGAATAGAAAAATACTAATTCAAAGGGATACATGCACCCTGATGTTTACAACAGCATTATCAACAACAGCCAAATTATGGGAAGAGCCCAAGTGTGTCCATCGACTGATAAATGGAAAAAGAAGAGGAGGTATGCATGTACATATACATATATGTACACACACACACACACACACACACACACACACACGCACGCACAATGGAGTATTACTCAGCCATAAAAAAGAATGAAATTTACTATTTGCAACAACATAGATGGAGCTACAGAGTATTATGCTGAGCAATATAAGTTATAAGAAAGACGAATATCATATGATTTCACTTATATGTGGAATTTAAGAAACAAAACAAAAGAGCAAAGGGGAAAAAGAAGGAGAGAGGCAAACCGAGAAAAAGACTTTTGGGACAGCTGGGTGGCTCAGTTGAGTGTGCAGCTCTTGGTTTTGGCTCAGGTTGTCAGGTCGTGATCTCAGGTATGAGATCAATCCCCATGGCAGGCTTGCCCTGGGTGGGGAGCATACTTGGGATTCTCTCTCTTTCTCTCTCTCAAAAGAAAGAAAAGGAAAGAGAAAAAAAACAAACAAAAAACAGACTCTTAACTATAAAAAACAAATGATGGCTACCAGGGGAAAGTGGGGGGACAGATTACAAATAGGTGATGAGGATTAAGGAGGGCACTTGTGATGAGCATTGGGTGATGTATGAAGTGCTGAATCACTAAATTGTATACTTAAAACTAATATTACACTGTATGTTAATAACTGGAATTTAAATAAGAACTTTAAAAAATGTAGTGAGTGTTCCAAAGGAAACAAACAAGAACATAATACAGGGGTAAGGAAAGAAAAAAGGATGACAAAAATCTTCTGTCTCTCTGTGGAGTTTGAGGAGGTGATGTTTTAAGCTAAGACCTAAAGGACGTGAAAGATAAAGGTCACTGTCATTCTAGATGGAAGGAAGAGCTAAAGTCCTGATATGGGAAACAGGTAGGCTTTTTCTGTGAAATGAGAGGAAACCAATGAGGCTAAAGCACAGCTGATGAAGGGGATACCTCTCAGATACACCTGAGAAGTTAGAGACAGAAGCAAAAGTCCGATCTTGCAGACCAGAGCAAAGAATTGACATTTTTATCCTAAGTACAAGGAGAAGCCTTCCTAGGGTGACAGAGGTGTGGCCAGATCTGTTAAGAGGGCTGTTTGCTATGTGGCAGAGCTTGGCAAGGGGCAAAAATGGAGGGCACCTGTGAGGTCAGGGGAGAGAAAAGAGAAAGTTGTCATTGATAGGAGCTAAAAGGAAAAAGAATGTTTGAGATAGATATTTTGAAGGTAGAAAATGTTTCAACAGAACCAAGAAGAGAAAAAGGAAAAATGAAAATGACTCCCCCTAAGTCACTGAACAAGGAGGCATATGGCCAAGTCATTTTGGAGATGGGGGAGATGGTAGTATAGCAGCTGTTGTAATACGAAACCTAGATCCTTTATAGGAACAAAGGACTTACTACTGGGGAGCATCAGGGAGTGCCACCAGCTAATAGCCCTCATCTATGAGACATTAGCTGAAAAGAGTTGTCCCACCCAAGGTCACACCATTTCCCATGCAGACCCATATCCAAAACTGAGTTGGGAGGTATAAAGGTCCAGCCCTCATATCCCAACTTTACACAGATCTGAGTAGTTGTTCCATCTTCAGGATTCCCCAAAAGATCAACTGAAGTATTCTAGATTCTATAGAGTTTAAACCTATGAGACTGAAGGATAAACACTTGGAATTAACTGGCACAGAGACAGTATTTAAAGCTACGGGAATGGAAGATATGGGAATGAAAGAGAAGGAACAGGGCGCCTAGGTGGCTCAGTGGGTTGAAGCCTCTGCCTTCGGCTCAGGTCATGATCTCAGGGTCCTGGGATTGAGTTCCGCGCGTTGGGCTCTCTGCTCTGCAGGGAGCCTGCTTCCCCCTCTCTCTCTGCCTGTCTCTCTGCCTACGTGTGATCTCTCTCTCTGTCAAATAAATAAATAAAATCTTTTTAAAAAGAAAGAGAAAGAGCAAGGACGAAGTATTAAAAACATCTACATTTAAGGTCAGTAGAATGAGGAATAAGTCATAATAGCAAATAACAGCTGCTGAATGTTCTAAACATTTTAGATCTATTAAATTCTCTAAATGCTCATAAAACCCAATGAGGCAGGGATTATTATTAGTCACGTTTTACAGATGAGTTGAAGCATAGGAAAGTTAAATAACTGGCCCAAGGAAACACACCTAATAGTCAAACTATTAGTACAGTTAAATAGTTAAACTATTAGTTAAACTATTAGTACTATTAGTAATAGTCAAATAGTACAAACCCAAATGGTCTGACACCAGAACCAGAACTCTTAAACCTTAATGTGTACTGCCCTTCAAATGAAGCCGGATAAGGAGCAGCAGCCACTGAGGTAGGAAGAAAACCAGAAGCAGAATATGATGACTGAACAGCACAGAAAAGAAGTACAGTATACACAGGACACATCCCGGATATGTGGTTCTTAAGTTTAGAATAAGAGTACTATGCTGGGAACTCTGGGAAATCAGAGTAGAAGTGGTAGCTAAACAAAAACAAACAAACAAACAAACAAAAGACCTATGGAATATTCAAAGTCAGATGGGTACCCAAGATGGAACCTCAAGGAACATATAACACGTAAGGTACATACAGAAAAACAGCATACAAAGGAAATTGTGGAAGAGTAAACAATGATAAAAGGGGGGGAATACAGAAAAATGAAATACTCAGGATACATGGGTGGCTCAGTCAGTTAAGTGTCTGCCTTCAGCTCAGGCCATGATCCCAGGGTCCTGGGATCAAGTTCCACATCGGGCTCCTTCCTAAGCCGGGAGCCTGCTTCTCCCTCTGCCTGCCGCTCCCCCTACTTGTGCTAGAGTTCTCTCTGACAAATAAATAAAATCTTTAAAAAAAAAAAGGGGGGGGTCTCTCCCTCTGTTCCTCCCCCTGCTCACAGGTACTTGCTCTCCCTTTCTCAAATAAACAAATAAATCCTTTTTTTTTTTAAGGTTTTATTTATTTATTTGACAGAGAGAGAGCGATGACAAGTAGGCAGAAAGGCAGGCAGAGAGAGAGGGGGAAGGAGGCTCCCCACTGAGCAGAGAGCCCAATGTGGGGCTCCATCCCAGGACCCTAAGATCATGACCTGAGCCGAAGGCAGAGGCTTTAACCCACTGAGCCACCCAGGAGCCCCAATAAATAAATCTTTTTAAAGAAAAATTTTTTTGAAGATTTTTATTTATTTATTGGGGGGGCAGGGAGGGGAGGGGCAGAGGGAGAAGGCGAGAGAGAAACTCAAGCCGACTCTGCGCTGAACATTGATCCTGATACGGGGCTTGATCTCACAACCCTGAGATCATGACCTGAGCTGAAATCAAGAGTCAGATGCTTAACCAACTAAGCCACCCAGGCGTCCAATAAATAACATCTTAAAACAAAACAAAACAAAAAAAGTCCCCACATAGGGGGACGTGGCGGCTCACTTGGTAGAGCATGCAACTCTTGATCTCAAGGTTGTTGAATTCAAGCCCTGCACTGGGCCTAGAGATTACTTTAAAAAAACAAAAAACAAAAATCCTACCCACACAAAGAGGCCACAAGGGCTTCACTGGTGATATCTACCAAACATTTAAAGAATACATAACAATTCTTCACAAATTCTTCCAAAAAAACAGAAGAGGGAACACCTCCCAACTCTGTATTATCCTGATGCCAAACCCAGAAAAAGACATCACAAAAGCAGAATATAACAGACCAATATCCTTAAAATAACGACGAATCTCAAAAACAAAAAAACCTCATCCAGATAGCGGCAAACCATCTAGCAACATACAAAAGAATTATACACCGTGACCAGGTGGGATTTATCCCAGAAAAGCAAGACTGTATTAATATCCAAAAAGGAATTAACATAATACACTATATTAATAGAATAAAAAAAAAACCATCAGCATTCTGACATAAGAAGAAAAAGCCAACACTTTTCCTGATGAAAATGTCCAACAACTAAAATAGAAGGAAACCTCCTCAGCCTGTTAAGGGCAGCTACCAAAACCCCAAAACTAACATTATACTTAATAGCAAAAGACTACAGGGGCGCCTGGGTGGCTCAGTGGGTTAAGCCTCTGACTTCAGCTCGGGTCATGATCTCAGGGTCCTGGGATCGAGTCCTGCATTGGGCTCTCTGCTCAGTGGGGAGCATGCTTCCTCCTCTCTCTCTGCCTGCCTCTCTGCCTACTTGTGATCTCTCTCTGTCAAATAAATAAATAAAATCTTAAAAAAAAAAAAAAATAGTGAAAGACTACATGCCTTCCCCCTGAGATAGGAAAAAGATAAGCATATCCATTTCAATACTTCAGTGTTCAATAATTCAACATTGTATTGAAGGCTCTAGCCAAGAAACTGGACAAGAAAATTAAATAAAAGGCATCCAAGGGGCACCTGGGTGGCTCAGTGGGTTGGAGCCTCTGCCTTCAGCTCAGGTCATGGTCTCAGGGTTCTGGGATCAAGCCCTGCATCGGGCTCTCTGCTCAGCAGGGAGACTGCTTCCCCTTCTCTCTCTGCCTACTTGTGGTCTCTCTCTCTGATAGATAGATAGATAGATAGATAGATAGATAGATAGATAGATAGATAGATAAATAAATAACTTAAAAAAAAAAAGCATCCAAAATAGAAAGAAAAAAGTAGAACTATCTTCATTGCAGATGACGTTATCTTATAATAGTAAATCCTAAGGAATACACAAAACAAAACTATTAGAATGTTTTTTAATGGTGAAAACAATGAAATTCATTTTATTGCATACCTTTGATTAGGGGGTGAATGCATTCATTTACTATGCAGAATAACCACAGTCCTACTGTCCTGGACTCATTCTAAACCTACCACAATTAGTGCCACGGAACTTCAGGCTGATTGGTTGCTTAGTACAATGCACTGTCTCCCCCCCCTTTTTTTTAAACTATTAGAATTAATAAATGAGTTCAGAAAGTTTCCAGGATGTATGATCAACATAAAAAAAAAAAATCAACTGTAGGGGCACCTGGCTGGCTCAGTTAGTAAAGCATGCGACTCTAATCTTGGGGTTGTGAGTTCGAGCCCCACCTTAGGTGTGGAGCTTACATTTTAAAAAAATGGTATTTCTGTACACTAAAAATGAACAATCCAAAAAATGAAATTAAGAAAGCAATTCCAGGGATGCCTGGGTGGCTCAGTCAGTTAAGTGTCTGCCTTTGGCTTAGGTCATGATCCCAGGGCCCTGGGATCAAGTCCCCCATTAGGCTCCCCCTCTCATTCTCTGCCCCTCCCTCTGTTCATACTCTCTCTCTCTCTCAAATAAATAAATAAAATAAGGAAGGAAGGAAGGAAGGAAGGGGGGGTAGGAGGGAGAGGAAGGAAGGAAAGTAAGGAAGGAAAGAAAAGCAAGGAAGGGAGAAAGAGAGAAAGAAAGAAAGAAATTCTATGTAAAATAGCATTAAAAGAATAAAATACCGGGGTGCCTGCGGGGCACAGTCAGTTAAAATGTCTAAATCTTGATTTCAGATCAGGTCATGATCTGAGGGTCAAGAGACTGAGTCCTGCATCGAAACTCTGCTTGGGATTCTCTCTCCCCCTCTCCTGTATTCTCCCCCTGCCCCTTCAAGGGCATGTGCTCTCTCTCTTCTCAAAAAAAAACAAAAAACAAAAACAAAAACAAAAAATGTAAAAAATAAAAAAAAATTTTTGAAGATTTTATTTATTTATTAGAGAGAGAGAGCACAAGCAGAGGGAGACAGAAATGAAGAAGCAGACTCTCCGCCGAGCAGGGAGCCTGACGTGGGGCTCGATCCCAGGACCCCAGGATCATGACCCGAGCTGAAGGCAAATGCTTAATCAAATGGGCCACCTAGGTGCCCCTAAAAAAATAAATTTAATAAAAGAAGTGTAAAACTTACATGCATAAACTAGCAAACACTGTTGAAAGAAATTAAAAAAAAAAAAAAAAGGAGCGCCTGGGTGGCTCAGTTGATTAACCAGTTAGGCAGTTCAGGTCATGATCTTGGGGGTCTTGAGATCAAGCCCTGCATCAGGCTCCCTGGCTCAGCGGGGAATCTGTTTGTCCCTCTCCCTCTGCCTCTCCCCCTAACTTGTGTGCTCTCCTCTCTCTCATTCGAATAAATAAAATCTTTTTAAAAAATTAAAAATCTAGGGGTGCCTGGGTGGCTCAGTGGGTTAAAGCCTCTGCCTTTGGCTCAGGTCATAATCTCAGGGTCCTGGGATCGAGCCCCGCATCCGGCTCTCTGCTTAGCAGGGAGCCTGCTTCCCCCCTCCCCCGCCACCACCTGCCTTTCTGCCTACTTGTGATCTCTCTCCCTCTGTCAAATAAATAAATAAAATCTTAAAAAAAAAAAAAAAAAAAAAGATTTCAAATTGTTAAGATGGCAAAACACTGCAGAAAATAATTAAAGATATCTAAATAATGAGACACCATGTTCATAGATCAGAAGACTTACTACTGTTAAGATGGCAATACTCCCCAAATTTATATACATATTTGATGCAATCCCTACTCAAATCCCAACTGGATTCTTTTTTTTTTTTTTTTTTAAGATTTTTTGAAAACTTATTTATTTGAGAAAGAGAGAGAGAGAGTGAGAGAGCGTGACCAGGGAGGAGAGGGAGAAACAGGTTCCCCACCAAGTAGGGAGCCCAACATAGGGCTGGATCCCAAGACCCTGGGATCATGACCCAAGGGGAAAGCAGACACCTAACTGACGGAGCCACCCAGGCACCTCAGAGCTGGATTCTTTGTAGAAATTGACCAACTGGGATGGGCACCTGGGTGGCTCAGTCCATTAAGGGTCCTGGGATCAAGAGAGGGAGACTGCTTCTCCCTCTCTCTCTGCCATTCCCTCTGCTTGTGCTCTCTCATGCACATTCTCTCTCTCAAATAAATAAATTCTTTAAAAAAAAAAAAACTGCCTAACTGGTTCTAAAATTCATATGGAAATATAACGGACCCAGAATAGCCAAGACAATCCTAAAAAGAATAAAGTTGGAAAACTCACACTTTCCAATTTCAAAATTTACTACAAAGCAACAGTAATAGAGTCATAGAAACATAAGGACAGACATACTGTTCCATGGAACAGAACTGAGAATAAGAAATAAACCCATGCCTCTACGGCCACCCAATATACTTGTTTAAGATTTTATTTTTAAGTAATCTCCATACGCAATGTGGGTCTTGAACTCAACCCCTGAGATCAGGTGTCTCACATTCTTCTGACTGAGCCAGCTAAGCACCCCACTGGCACCTTTTTAAAAAACTGGATGACCAGGGGTACCCAGCTAGTTCAGCCCATACAGCATGCAATTTTTGATCTCAGGGTTCTGAGTTTAAGCCCCATGCGGGGTGTGGAGCCTACTTAAAAAAAATTGTTAAATAAAAAAAGTAAAAAATGAATAAAAAATAAAAAGGGTGCCAAGACCATTCAATAGTCAAAGAACAGACTTTTCAACAAATAGTGATGGGACAACTGTACATGAACATCTTAAAAATGAAGCTGGACTCTTACACCTCATGCCATATACAAAAATAAACTCAAAATGGACAAAAACCTTAGAGTGTAAAGGTGAAGAAACCAACACTCTTAGAAGAAGAAAATACAGGTGTAAATACTTAGGACCTTGGACTTGGCAATGAATTTTTAGATAGGATACCAAAAGCTTAAGCCGTAAAAGAAACAGAGTAATTGGGCTTCATCAAAATTAACTTTTTTAAGTCAAAGGACACTATCAGCAAAGTGAAAAGAGAATTCATAGAATGGAAGAAAATAACTGCAAGTCAGTAACTGATCAGGGACTTGTATCTAGAATATTTAAAGAAAACGGACATGGAGACATAACATATAGCATAGGGAATATAGTCAGTAGTAGTGTAAAAACTTTGTATGGTGATAGATGGTAACTAGATTTACCATGGTGATCATTTTGTAACATATGCAATGAACCACTGTTGTAAACCTAATGATGTCAATTATATATTTAAAAAAAAAAAAAAAAACAGCTCCTGGGGCGCCTGAGTGGCTTAGTTGTTCAAGCAATTGATTCTTGATTTCGGCTCAGGTCATGATCACGGAGTCATGGGATGGAACTCCGCAACCGGCTCCACACCCAACATGGAATCTGCTTGAGATTTCCTCTCTCCCACTGCCCCTCCCCCTGCTCACACTCTAAATAAAGAAATAAAATCTTAAATAAAAAAAAAAAACCCTTACAACTCAATAATACAGGACAACCTAATTAAGAATGGGCAAAGGATCTGAATAGACATTTTTCTAAAGATATACAAATGGCCAAAAAGCACATAAAAACATGCTCAACATCATTACTCATTAGGAAAATACAAATCAAAACCACAATAAATACTTAATTAACACCCACCAGGATGGCTATAATCAAAAAATCAAACAATGACTTTGGTGAGGTTGTGGAGAAATCAGAACTCTTGCATGTTGCTGATGGGAACATAAAATAGTACAGCCACTTTGGGAAACAATTTGTTAATTCCCCAAAAAGTTAAACAGAGTTGCTATTTAACCCAGCAATTCTACTCCCAGGTACACACCCAAGAGAAATGAAAACATATGTCCACACAAAATGTGTACACGAATGTTTATAAGCAGCATTATTCATAATAGCCAAAAAGTAGAAACAACCCAAATGTCCATCAGCTGATAAATGAATAAAATGTGGTATAGTCACACAATGGACTATTATAGCCATAAAAATGAAGTAGTGACTGCTGCTACAATATGGATGAACCTTGACAATATGATGTTGATTAAAAAAGCCAGATATAAATGGTCACATATTGCATGATTTGATTTATATTAAATGTCTGGAAAAAACGAACTCATAAAGATAGAAGTAGATGAGTAGTTGTTTATGGTTGGGAGGATAGGTTGAGTTTCTTTTTAAGATGATGAAAATATTCTAAATTGACTGTGATGCTGGCTGCCCAAATCTGTGATAAACAAAACAGAACAAAACAAAAAACCCCACTAAATTGTACATTTTCAATGGGTGAATTATATGGTATATGAAATATATCTCAATTAATTTGTTACAAAAAACCTTCTTATTAAGAAAAAACTGTAGGGGCGCCTGGGTGGCTCAGTCAGTTAAGCGTCATGATCTCGGAGTCCTGTGATGGAGTCCTGTGTCAGGATCCCCACTCACCAGGGAGTGTGCTTATCCCTCTGCCCCTCCCCTGGCTCATGCTTGCTCACTTGCTCTCTCTCAGATAAATAAATAAAATCTTAAAAAAAAAAAAAACTTTAACATGGTAAATTAAACATAACCCTTGAAAGGCCAACTACAATGGGAAGTAAAGGAAAAAAAAATTTTTAAGGTTTTTTTTAGATTTTTTATTTGAGAGAGCAAGTGAGCGCGAGCAGGAGGGGTAGAGGGAGAGGGAGAGAATCTCAAGCAGACTCTTCACTAAGCTTGGAGAAAGATGCAGGGCTCAATACCAGGACCCTGAGGTCACGACCTGATCAGAAATCAAGAGTCAATTGCTTAACAGCTGCGTCACCCAGGTGCCCTGGAAAAATTTTTTCCAAGTCTCATATTCACAATGAAAAGACTAGGAGAGGTACCTGGTTGGCTCAGTCAGAAGAGCATGTGACTCTTAATCTCGAGTCATTAGTTTGAGCCCCATGTTGGGTATAGAGATTACTTAAGTAAAACTTAAAAAAAAAAAAGAGTAGGAGACATGACTACAGCAACAGCATTTCAGAAGCTAGAGAGCAGATGAAGGAGTGGGAACTTGGTTTAGTTCCCCATTAGTCTTCACTCTGCTAAGCCAATAGCAAGGTAAGCCTAGAAGCAAGATAAATTTCCATCAAAAAAGACTAAGAAATTCAAATCTCCACACAAATAAAATGGGAATAATTTCCATATTTCCCATCCACTTGTGAGGGCAAAACAAGAATTGTATATAAAAGTGCTTTTCAAACAGTAAAGTGCTAGAGTACAATATAAAGGAACCTTATCAAAATAAAATAAAAATAAAGGAGCTTTATCATTACCTTGCCACGTCAGTACCCCAAGGAAACGATCGGCTACTTCCTGAGGGAAATTCCAATGCTCCGGAAGGCACAAGGTTCCGTCAGATCTTTCAGAACACAATTTCTCTAGGTTAGCAATCAGGACGTTCAGACAGATGTTGACCAAAGAGTAGGGAGATGCCTCCTCCTAAAAAACAAACTTTGTTAGAATATCCCTACAAAGGGCGCCTGGGTGGCTCACGTCATGATCCCAGGGTTCTGGGATCGAGCCCCGCATCGGGCTCCCTGCTCAGCAGGAAGCCTGCTTCTCCCTCTCCCATTCCTCCTGCTTGTGTTCCCTCTCTCGCTGTGTCTGTCAAAAAAAAAAAAAAAAAAAAAAAAAACCACACCTACAAAAATTCAACATAAAAGTGGTCATTCAAAATACATCAAACTGGGGTGCCTGGGTGGCTCAGTGGGTTAAAGCCTCTGCCTTCGGCTCAGGTCATGATCTCAGGGTCCTGGGATCAAGCCCTGCATCGGGCTCTCTGCTCAGCAGGGAACCTGCTTCCCCCTCTCTCTCTGCCTGCCTCTCTGCCTACTTGTGATCTCTCTCTCTCTGTCAAATAAATAAATAAAATCTTAAAAAAAAAAAATACATCAAACTACTTGATGAGGATATCTGAAGATACATTCTCTTTACCCTAATAGTGATTTATATGATTTATATGTAATGAAACCACCTTATTCCAACTGTTACCTGAATGAAAATTTTATCTATTATACTTTCCGTTCTAGCTTGAAAAAAATTAAGTTCTCTCAATCCTTCACTTATCACCTGTTCTGTATCAGCCGCTGAAAATACAGGATGAGCAAAATACAGTTCTAATCCTTTTGGGGCTACAGTTTAATGGGGAATACAGCCAAGAAATCTGACAATTTCAATAAAACACAAGGGACAACTCAAGCAGAAATCACATGGTCATTCATTCAACAAATATTTATTCAGTGATTACTATGTCCCAGAGGATAAGAAGGAATGCCTATTATTACCCTTAACAGTTCACAAAAAGACCAACACTTCCACATGTGCTGATTGAATTTCATCCCTCCTTGCCTCCTCCTGTCATATCGTCATTCAAACATACATCTTTCAAACTCTCCTCAAATAGATCATACTTAACATATAACTTATGCTTTACCATATACCTTAAAAAAACAAAACAAAACAAAAACACTTCTGTTGACCAGAATACTCTCCTCGGTTACTCCTCCTCATAACTAAATTTCTCCAGTAAGTTCACATGCTATAGAGTAGTCCCCCTCCTTATCTGCAGAGGATACATTCCAAGACCCCAGTGGACGTCTGAAACTGCCAACAGTACCAAACCCTATACACACTATTTTTCCCTATATATATATATATACCTACAATAAAGTTTAGTTTACAAATTAGGCACTGTAAGAGATTAACATACTGTATTAAGCCATATGAATGTAGCCTCTCTCAAAATATTTTATTATACTATAACGCACCCTACTTGTGATGATATGAAATGATAAAATGCCTATGTGATGAGATGTAGTTAGGTAAATGACACTAAGGACCTCTGACAATACAACAAGAGGAAGATCACCTGCTTCTGGACCACAGCTGCTTTCGGGTGAGTGAAACCACAGAAAGTGAAACCTCAGATAAAGAGGGACTACTGTAATCACTTTCTTCCTATTCATTTTTGGTTTTGTTTTTTAATTGAGGTATTATTTACATATAGCAAAAAAAAATTACTTTTTGTTGTATCCTTAGTTCTGTAAGTTTTAACAAGTGCAGTCATGTACCACCACCATAATAAAGATAGAGAACAGTTCAATGACCCAAAAGTTCCCTAGTGTCCCTTTGTAGATATTCCCAGCCACCATCCCCACATATCTGTGTTCTGTCCCAAAGTTTTACCTTTTCCAAAATGTCATACAAATAGAATCATACAGTATGTAGGTCTTTTGAATCTGATTTCTTTCATTTCCCATAATGTATTTAAGATTCATCCATGTTGTTGTGTTTTTGTAACTAGTTCCTCTTTATTGCTAAGAAGTATTATTACACTACATGAATGTTCCACAATTTTATTCAACAACTTAAGAGCATTTGGATTGCGGTGCCTGGGTGGCTCAGTCAGTTAAGTGTCTGCCTTTGACTCAGGTCATGATCCTGGAGTCCCGGGATGGAGCCCCAAGTTGGGCTCCCTGTTCAGCAGGGAGCCTGCATCTCCCTCTGCTCCTCACCCAGCTCATGCTCTCTCTCAAATAAATAGATAAAATCTTAAAAAAAAAAAAAAAGAAATGAAAAGAGGATTTGGATTATTTAAAATTTTAGACAATTTTGAAGAGAGCTGCTCTAAATATTCATGGAAAGGTTTCTGTGAACGTAGTTTTCATTTTTCTTGGGTAGTTACCTAGGAATGGGATTCCTGGGTCCTAGGGATTCCACACTTCCTACTCATGTATGTATTTAATTTTATATAAGAAACTGCTAACCTGTTCTTCCAAAGTGGATCTACCATTTTGCATTCCCAAAAGAATCTCAGTTGCTCCAAACCCCCATGCCAGAATTCATGTCTGAAAAGAACCAGGGAAGCAAAGAAATTTCCTGAAACAGTCTCAGCAGACTTCTTCTTTAGGTCTCAAAAGCCAGAATTGGTTCACATGCCCATAAGAAAATGGAGATTATGCTTCGCGTGGGTAATTTCTATAGCTCTATCTTTCTGGTCACTGTCTTACTTAGTGGTGTTTAGTTCTTCATTGTCTAATTGCGTATTGCTTTTTTTTTTTTTTTTAAGATTTTATTTATTTATTTGACAGAGAGAGATCACAAGTAGGCAGAGAGGCAGGCAGAGAGTGAGGGAAGCAGGCTCCCTGCTGAGCAGAGAGCCCGATGCGGGGCTCGATCCCAGGACCCTGAGATCATGACCTGAGCCAAAGGCAGAGGCTTTAACCCACTGAGCCACCCAGGCACCCCTGTATATTGCTCTTTTTTCATGTTTTATTTCATCTTTTATTTCTTTACTTTTAAATATACTTATTTTATAGTGTTTTAGGAATTCCATTTTCTGACGTCTCCGGGAATATAACCCTTTTAGTCATTGATTCTTAGTCATGGAGACTCATGCTTTATAAATCAAGATTGTGAGTGCATCTTTAGTGGGATTTTATTTGTACGACTCCTGTGAGGCCTGAGTAGAATACATGTCACATCAGAAAGATTCTGCTAAACACCAGTTACCCCAGGGGCATTACCAGGGATCACTCTGATCATTTCTCAGCTACAGATTTCCTGAACCAAGCAAGAAATGTCATTTAAAACCCTGAATTTGTGTGAAGACAGGCTTGTGATAGCAAATTTTTAGGAGATACCTTTCCACTCAAAATCCAGGCCAAAACTGATAAGAATCCCCATTTCCCTTTCCCACAAGCAGATTTTTTTACATCTACCACTTTGCTAAAGTAAAGCCAGCCTTTGTTAGCCCATATTAGTTATACTATACACATATATAGTTATAGTTTACAGTCTCCACTCAAATTCCCTACCTGGTTTCAGCAAAAGCCTAGCTTCCAATCCCTGGTTATTGATATTGGTAAATATCAAAGCTTCAGGGTCTGCTTACATCCTGTTTTCCAGCTTTTCTGAATTAGGTGGGAATGCTGGGGATTTCTCTTACTTTGAGAGTGTTCGTAACGTTTTATCCTGAATATTTAGTTTTAAGGCTTTCTTTTTTTTTTTCAAGATTTTATTTATTTATTTTACAGAGAGAGAGATCACAAACAGGCAGAGAGCCAGGCGGAGAGGGGGAAGCAGGCTCCCCTCTGAGCAGAGAGCCCGATGCAGGACTTGATCCTAGGTCCCTGAGATCATGACCTAAGCCAAAGGTAGAGGCTTAACCCACTGAGCCACCCAGGTGCCCCATTTTAAGGCTTTCTGATATTATTTGCCATATTACTGAACATGACAGGCCCATTTTATTTTTATTTTTATATTAAGATTTTATTTATTCATTTGACAGAGAGAGGCACAGCGAGAGAGGGAGCACAAGCAGGGGGAGTGGGAGAGGGAGAAGCAGGCTCCCCGCCGAGCAGGGAGCCCGATGCAGGGCTCGATCCCAGGACCTTGGGATCATGACCTGAGCCAAAGGCAGACGCTTAACGACTGAGCCACCCAGGCACCCCCATTTTATTTTATTTTTAAAGATTTATTTATTTATTTGACAGAGAGATAGAGAGCACAAGCAGGCAGAGGGAGAGGGAGAAGCAGGCTCCCTGCTGATACTGGATTTGTTGTTTCATTCTTTCTAAAAGTAGAATATGAAGATATCTCAAATTCATTTTGGAAATATGAAGAGGACAAACATAAGTAACTAAAAAGTGAAGTACCTGTACTCTCAAATGATTATTTTTAACCACTCCTTTATACAGACATATTGGGGAATGGAATAGTACTGAAACAGGATTTATCAGGATTAATAACATAATTTGATAAAGAGTAGAACATCTAAACAGAATTGGGGAGAACAGGCAGTATCAACCCATCAAAATCCATTGTTTTCTATTTCTTTTGTTTCACATGACAGTGCTTTATATGGAAGGTATCCAGTAAATTCAAATTAATTTAAAACAAAATCCTGGGGCACCTGGGTGGCTCAGTTGTTAAGTGGCTGCCTCAGCTCACGATCCCAGGGTCCTGGGATCGAGTCCTGCATCAGGCTCCCTGCTCAGTGGAGAGTCTGCTTAACCCTCTCCCATTCCCCCTGCTTGTGTTTCCTCTCTCTCTCTCTGTCAAATAAATAAAAAAAAATCTTTAAAAACAAAACAAAAAAATCCTATCCATACATTTTTTTTTTTTAAGTTGGCTCTATGCCCAACGTGAGGCTTGAACTCATGATCCCAAGATCAAGGCTGCTCTACTGACAAAGCCCAGGAGCCCCTCCTATTCATATATTCTAGTATATGTGCTGAAGCGAGCACTTCTATCCGTAGACTCTAAATTCACAATTTTATAAAGTACTCTTATGAATTTGGAACATGCTCCTTATAGTATGTGACTATTACAAGATCACATCCAAAGTCCACGCTATACCAGTGGTGAATGTGAAATTCTATTTAAGCGTAAAATAGATTCCATGATTTCTCACTTTAAAGACCTATATACTTTCCATTAGCAAGAATAAATCAATTCCCTGACCAGGACAACCACCAAGTCAAACTTCATTGCCACAAATTTTTTTATTTAGAGTCAGCAGCTGTATAACACATGAAGTTTTATATCGATGTGGATGGATTATCACTAAACTCCACAATTCCTAAAACAGAATTTTGGTTTTTTTTTAAGATTTTATTTATTTGACAGAGAGAGAGAGCACAAGTAGGGGGAGCAGCAGGCAGAGGGAGAATGAGAAGCAGGCTCTCCACTGAGCAGGGAGCTGATGCCGGACTTGATGCCAGGACCCTGGGACCATGACCTGAGCCAAAGGCAGCTGCTTAACTGACTGAACCACCCAGGCACCCCCCCCAAAAAAAACAGAATCTTAATCTAAGGTTACAGAGGCAATGCTCATACACTCTGTGTGCTAAGAGGTCTAGGTCCTTCTACTAACAAATTACTGATACTTTCTTGTTCTTAATCAACATTCCACACAAACACGCATATCCAATACATTAGCAAAATCCTACCAGTTCTACCTGCCACAGGTAGCTTCAATTTGCCACCTACCTCTCACCCAGATTCACCCCCTTATTCTTCACCCTGCTCTCTACTTCTGGAGGTAAGTGGATCCCATGAATAGACTCCCTTGCCCTGCTATCAATTTGGTTTTTACAACATGAAATTCTCAAAAGACAGGAGGGTGGTGAACTAAGTTAGAAGATGTATTCCTATCCTAGTGTGACTATATAAGTTGCCATAAAAAATGGGATGGCTAAAAACAACAGAAATTCATCCTGTCACAGTTGTGGAGGACCAGAATTCCAAAAATCAAGTCCCCTGTGAGCATGGCCATTCTCCTCTAAACGCACTAGGGAAAAACTGTTCCTTTATTAGCTTGTGGTGGCTCCTGGCTTTCCCTGGCTGTGGCGACATAACTCTGATCTCTGCCTCCATCTTCACATGACCTTCCTCCCTGCGTCTCTAGGTCTCACACCTCCCTCCCTTTTCTCATAAAGATCCCACCAGTCAGTAGATTTAGGTGGACCCTAAATCCAGATAATTTCAACAAGATTCTCAACTTAGGAATAAATCCAGATAATTTCAACAAGATTCTCAACTGAGAATTCTCAACTGAGTGGTGCAGTCTGTTGACTGTCCAACTAGTGGTTTCAGCTCAGGTTGTGCTCAGGGTCGTGAGATCGAGCCACGCGGGGCTCCACGCTTGGTGTGGAGTCTGCTTGAGGTTCTCTCTATCTCTCCCTCTGCCCCTCCGACTTGTGCTCTATCCCTCTTTAGGATACTTTTTTTTTTTCCCCCCAGGCGACACCCAAGGCGAGGCCTGGCACTCACCTTTCCACGCCCCCGTGGCCAGCCGCGGGGACGGTGGGCCCCAGGCGCAAGCGCTCCGGGTCCATGAGGGGCCAGCGCGGGGCGACGGTGGCCAGGCGTGGGGAGGGCACGAGCAGCTAAATAAATAAATCTTAAAAAAAAAAAAAAAGATCCCCACCTTAATTGCATTTGCAAAGACCCTATCTCCAAATAAGGTCAAATTTACAGGTTCCAGGAGTTAGGACTTGAACATGTTTTTGGGGGGCACAGTTCAACCCACTACAGATTATTTCCCCAGCTCTAAGGTTGCCTTGAGCTGGCTGTGTCCCCCCAATTACTGCTTTAAAGTTAGCTTTCTCTCCTTGCTATAGACTGAATGTCTGTGTTCCTCAAAAATTCTTACTTTGAAATCTAACCCCCAATTTGATGATATTTGGAGACAGGAGCCTTTGGGAAGTGATTAGGTCATGAGCCCTCATGAATGGAATTAATGCCCTTATAAAAGAGACTCCTGAGGGCTCCCTTCCCCTTTCTGCCAAGTAAGAACACAGCAAAAAGTATCTATGAAACAAGAAGTGAGTTCCCATCAGACACCAAATCTGCAAGCAGATATGGACTTGATGTTGGACTTCCTAGCCTCCAAAACGATGAGAAATTTCTGTGTTTATAAGTCACTTAGTCTATGGTATTTTTGTTATGGCTGCCTGAAGACTAAGACACTCCTTCTGAGAGGTCATCTGGGCCCAAGGATGGCAATAGTTACTTAGTGGACATGAGTAATACATTATTGTGCTTTTCGATATAACTCACCCTACTATCTTTGGAAGTAGTCCTGTAATTAAATCTCATTGAATTATTCCTATTCTGAGTGTGTCATCTATTTCCTGTTGTGCATATGATTGTTAAGCCTCCCAAATAAATTTCTAGTCTGTTCCCTTCTTTCTAGCTACACTACCAATTTCTAATCCAAGTTACTACCATATCTTACCCTAGAATACTGAGAAATTACAAATTAATTTCCCTAAATTCTCCTAATCCTTTTCCAATCTATGTCTACCTGGAGTCTAGACTCATCATTTCTAAAATATGAACTGTACCATGTAACTCTAATAAACATGTTTTATTTATTAAGATTTTATTTATTTATGAGAGAGAGCATGAGTGAGCAGAGGGAGAGGGACAAGCAGACTGTGCTGAGCACAGAGCCTGATGCAGGGCTTGATCTTATGACCCTGAGATCATAACCTGAGCCAAAATCAAGAGTTGGGCAATTAACTGACTGAGCCACCCTTACTTAACATGCTTTTTGTGTGTGTGTGTGTGTGTTGTTTTGTTTTGTTTTCATATTTAACATGTTTTAAAGACAAGGACTTTAAGGGGCACCTGGCTGGCTCAGTCAGGAGAGAATGTGACTCTTGATCTCAGGATCATGAGTTTGAGATTATTTAAAAATAAAATCTTAAAGGACCCCTGAGTGGCTCAGTGGGTTAAGCCTCTGCCTTCGGCTCAGGTCATGATCTCAGGGTCCTGGGATCAAGCCCCGCATAGGGCTCTCTGCTCAGCAGGGAGCCTGCTTCCCTCCCACCCCCGCCTGCCTCTCTGCCTACTTGTGATCTCTGTCAAATAAATAAATAATTTTTAAAAATCTTTAAAAAAAAATAAATAAAATCTTAAAAGGATATAAAGATAAGAACTTTAAAAAAGGTATTATAATTCATGGATATAAAGGAGAATATGAACATAATGAGAGAATAAGTATGGAATCTCAATAGAGAAATGGAAGATCTGAAAAAGACCCAATGAACTTTTGGAGTCGAAAAATGTAATGCCTAAAATAAACAATACATCAGATGGGATTAACAGATTAGACACTACAAAACCAGACATCAGTGGAGTTGGAAGGTAGTACAATAGAAACTATCTAAGAGCCCTGGGTGGCTCAGTCGTTAAGTGCCTGCCTTTGGCTCAGGTCATGATCCCAGGGTTCTGGGATCGAGCCCCGCATCAGGCTCTCTGCTCAGCAGGAAGCCTGCTTCTCCCTCTCCCACTCCCCCTGCTTGTGTTCCCTGTCTCACTGTGTCTCTATCAAATAAATCAATTAAATCTTAAAAAAAAAGAGAGAGAAAAAAAAAAGAAACTATCTAAACTGAAACAGGAAAATGTTGGCAAGGAAAAAAAAAAAAGGAAGCATAAAGCCCCAAGTCACAATCTTAAGCAGTCTAATACAAATGTGTGATTGAAACTTCAGAAGACAGGAGATAGAAGGGGGAAAATTTTTTTTTAAATAATGGTCAACAAGGACAATGTCCTATACTTGGAATCTATGCAGTTGTTTTGTTGAATATTTACTGAATCACATAGTTAATTCACTAGGTACAAAGAACAATTTAAACAAATGTGATGGCTTTCCTTAAAAAGTCAAAATATGTCCAATTAGATACAAAATATAAACCCACTGATCCCAGAAGCAAAATGGACCCAAAATGAAATAAACAAAAGACCCCCC
>CM052900.1:129154513-129200537 GCA_028534135.1 Potos flavus
CCCCCCAATATGGCAAACGTCTAAAAATCAATGATAAAAAGAAAAACCCTAACATGGAAAGTTGTGGGGTGGATTGTGGCACAGTTTTTTTTAAAAGTATGACCACTGAATTTTTTTCAGATGCAAGACTAGCCAGAAGACAATGAATTAACTTTTTTAAGTAGGCTCCATGCCCAGCATGGAGCCCAACACAGGGCTTGAACCCATGACCCTGAGATAGAAACCTGAGCTGAGACCAAGAGTTGGACACTTAATCAACTGAGCCACCCAGCTGCCCTAATGAAATGTTTTTTAAAGATTTATTTATTTATATGAGAGAGAGCGAGCATGCACGCAAGCAGGGGAAGGGGCAGAGGAAGAAGAGAATCTCAAGCACACTCCTTGCAGAGCATAGAGCTTGACACAGGGCTCAATCCCACGACCCTGAGATCAAGACCTGAGCTGAAATCAAGAGTCAGATGCTTAATGGATCTGAGACACCCAGCCCCCCCTCCAACTTTTTAAGAACAGTTTTCTAAAAAAGAACAATTTTATTTATTTTTTATATTTTATTTATTTATTTGAGAGAGAGAGAGATCACAAGTAGGCAAAGAGGCAGGCAGAGAGAGGGGGAAGCAGGCTCCCCACTGAGCAGAGCCCGATGAAGGGCTCGATCCCAGGACCATGAGATCATGACCTGAGCCGAAGGCAGAGGCTTAACCCACTGAGCCACCCAGGCGCCCCCCAAAAAAACAATTTTAAAAGACATTTTCGGGCAATTTTCAAAAGCAATTTTTTTTTAAAGTTTAGTGATAACAGAAGCACTGTTTTACATTTTGCAAATTTCATTAGTGTGTAGCTTAAGAAAATGGGAGTCTTAGGGGCACCTAGGTGGCTCAGTCGTTAAGTGTCTGTCTTCAGCTCTGGTCATGATCCCAGAGTACTGGGATTGAGCCCACGTGGGGCTCCCTGCTCAGCAGGGAGTCTACCTTTGCGCCCCCCACCAGCCCCATTGTTTGTGTGTGTGTGTGTGTGCACGTGCTCTCTCTATAATAATCTTTGAAAGGAAAAAAAAAAAAGAAAAGAAAATTGAGTCTTAGAGGACATAGAGGTCCTGAGTCCACACTTTAAAAACTGCTACCTTAAAAAAAAAAAACAAACGGGACCCCTGGGAGGCTCAGTCGGTTAAGTATCTGCCTTCAGCTCAGGTCATGATCCCAGAGTCCTCAGATGGAATCCCTAGTTGGGCTCCTTACCCAGCAGGGAGCCTGCTTCTCCCTCTGCCTACCACTTCCTCTGCTTGTGCTAGCTTGCTCTCTCTGACAAATAAGATCTTTTTTTAAAAAAAAAAGAATGAAATAAAAATATTGAAATAAAACAAAACAAAAACCTGCTACCTTTGAGTGACCATTAAAGACTGAGGGAAGGGAAAAAAAAAAAAAAAAGACGGAGGGAAAGAAAAGAAGAGAAACAGAACAGTAAATCCTTAGAAGAGATAAAATGAATCTTTAAAAATGTTCAATTCAAAAGTGAGGGAAGGAGGGGCACCTGGGTGGCTCAATCCTTAAGTGTCTGCCTTCAGCTCAGGTCATGATCCCAGGGCCCTGGGATCGAGCCCTGCATCGGGCTCCCTGCATCGGGCTCCCTGCTCCGCGGGAAGCCTGCTTCTCCCTCTCCCACTCCCCCTGCTTTTGTTCCCTCTCTCTCTGTGTCTCTGTCAAATAAATAAAATCTTTAAAAAAAAAATAAAGTCAGGGGAGGAGACGTCTTGGTGGCTCAGTCGGTTAAGTGGTTAAATGTCTGCCTTTGGCCTAGGGTCCTGAGATGCAATCCCCCACAGGGTTCCTTGCACAGCAGGGCCCTGCTTTGCCCTCTGCCTGCCACTCCCTCTGCTCACAAATAAATATCTTAAGGAAAAAAAAAAAAGTCAGGGAAGGAACAAAACAAACAACAGGACAAATAGCATACAAATAGCAACACAGTAGTCTTAAACCCAACAATTCTGAGTAATTACATTTACTCTAATTTAAAAGGCACACATTGTCAGACTGGATAAAAAAGACCTTTGTTTACAAGAGATGTGCTTTAAACATAAATAATACCAGATTATTAAACACTAATCATAAGGAAAATGGAGTTAACTATGTTAGCATCAAAAGAAGAAGGCTTCAGGGCAAGAATATTACCAGAAATCATAAAAAAGGATCAATTCATCTAGAAGACATAATTCCTAAATGTATATGCACTTACTAACAGCTTTAAAATTCATGAAGCTTGGGGCGCCTGGGTGGGTCAGTCGTTAAGTGTCTGCCTTTGGCTCGGGTCATGATCCCAGGGTCCTGGGATAGAGCCCCACATCCAGCTCCCTGCTCAGCGGGAGGCCTGCTTCTCCCTCTCCCACTCCCCCTGCTTGTGTTCCCTCTCTTGCTGAGTCTCTCTCTGTCAAATAAATAAATAAAATCTTAAAAGAAAAAAATAATTTAAAAAAAAATAAATAAAATAAAATTCATGAAGCAAAAACTGAAAGAATAAAAAGAAAAATCCACAATTACAGTGAATGAACACTCATCTTCAGCAACTGATTAAAAAACTAGTTGGAAAATGAATAAGAATATAGAAAATTAATATTAACAACCAATTTGCCCTGACATTCATAGACTATTATATCCAAAATGTATGGGGTGCCTGGTGGCTCACTGAGTTAAAGCCTCTGCCTTCGGCTCTGGTCATGATCTCAAGGTCCTGGGATCAAGCCCCCCATCGGGCTCTCTGCTCAGCGGGGAGCCTGCTTCCCCCTCTCTCTCTGCCTGCCTCTCTGCCTAATTGTGATCTCTCTCTCTGTCAAATAAATAAATAAAATCTTTAAAAAAATGTACAATATATATTCCTTAAGTGCACATGAACGTGCACCAGGATAGATCATATCTGAGCCATAAAACAAATATCAATAAATATAAATGGATCAAAATCATTAAGAGTATGTTCTTAACAACAATTATGTTAGAAGTTAATTTAAAAAAATGTGAAATATCCCCAACTATTTGGTAATGAAGCAATACATTTCTAAATATCCCATGGCTCAAGTAAGACCTCATAATGGAAATCAGAAATTATTTTGAACAATATATCAGAATTTAAAAGTATTAACCAAAGTTGTGTTAGAAGAAATGTATAGTCTAAATGTTTCTATTATAAACAAGAAAGATATAAAATTAATGACCTAAGTTCCCACCTTAAAAAGATAAAAAAGAGAGTAAGTTAAACCCAGAGTAAACATAAGAAATTATAAAGATAGGAGCAGAAATAAGAGAAAACAGATGTACAATGGATATAAGTCAAAGCCAAAAGTCAGTTCTTCAAAAAGACTAATAATATTACCAAATCCCTAAGTACAGGGGAAACTAAGAAAGAAAAGAGAGAAAACACCAATACCAGGAACAAAAGACTGAATGTCATTACAGATCCTATAAGCATTAAAAGGAAAATAAAGGAACCGTATGAACAATTTGCCAATAAATTTGGTAATTCAGATGCAATACAGAAATTACTATTGTAACAAACTACAAAAACTGACAATTTGTTAGATAGAACATTCCTAAATGCACTTACTTCTTGATAAATGGATCCTTTTATAAATATAAAATGAAAGTATATGAATTGCTCTCCCTGAGAAATTCAAGTCTCAATGGCTTCACCGGTGCATTCTATTAAACATCGAAGGAAGAAATAATCTCCGGGTTGTGAGTTCAAGCCCCACATTGGGGGCAGAGTTTACATAAAAGAAATAAATAGGGGGTGCCTGGGTGGCGCAGTTGGTTAAGCACAGGACTCTTGGTTTCAGCTCAGGTCATGATCTCAGGGTTGTGAGATCAAGCCTCATATTGGGCTCTGGGCTCAGCTCAGAGTCTGCTTAAGACCCTCTCTCCCTTTGCCCCTATACCTTGGACTCTAACTCTCTCTCTCAAATAAATAAATAAAATCTTAAAAAAAAAAAAAAAAAAGTAAAAATAAAAAATAAGAAGAGGGGCGCCTGGGTGGCTCAGTGGGTTAAGCCTCTGCCTTCGGCTCAGGTCATGATCTCAGGGTCCTGGGTTCGAGCCCCGCATCAGGCTCTCTGCTTGGTGGGGAGCCTGCTTCCTCCTATCTCTCTGCCTGCGTCTCTGCCTACTTGTGATCTCTCTGTCAAATAAATAAATAAAATCTTTAATAAAACAAGAAAGAATGCCCATGCTCCACAAGCTAAAAAAAATTGAATAAGAAAAAGAATTTAAATAGAGAACATTTCCCAATTCATTTTTTGAGGATTATCCTGATACTAAAACTAGGTAGGATATTTCTGGAGAGGGGCACCTGGGTGGCTCAGTTGTTAAGCATCTGCCTTCGGCTCAGGTCATAATCCCGAGGTCCTGGGATCGAGCCCCACATCAGGCTCCTAGCTTGGCTGGAAGACTGTTTCTCCCTCTCCCACTCCCCTTGCTTGTGTTCCTTCTCTCGCTGTGTCTCTCTCTGTCAAATAAATAAAATCTTAAAAAAAAAAAAAAAGATATTTCTGGAGAGCAATTTTCGTCATAAACATGGATATAAAAATACTTTAAAAAATATCAGCAAATAGAATCCTGTGATATATAAAAATAATAATACATCATAACTAGGTGGGGATTATTCCTAGAATGTAAAGTTAAATTCACAATAAAATCCACCACATTAACAGAATAAACAACAAAAACATAGTCTTAAATGCTGAAGCATCTGACAAAATTCAACACACATTCATAACTCAAAAAATACTCCTGACAAACTAGGAATAGAAGAAAACTTCCTTAATTTGATAAAGGGCATCTATGGAAAAACCTACAGCCAGTATCATACTTAAAGGTAAAAGATCTAGAATACAAAGAGGTCTACTCACACCAATTCAACATTCTACAAAGGTCCTAGAAAATGCAATTTAGAAAAAGGAAATAAAGGGGCGCCTGGGTGGCTCAGTCGGATGGGCATCTGCCTTCAGCTCAGACCATGATCTCGAGGTCCTAGCATCTACCCCACCAGGCTCTCTGCTCAGTAGGGAGTCTGCTGCTCTCTCTCACTCTAGCTTCTGTGTTCTCCTCACCCTCCAAATAAGTAAATTAAATCTTAAAAAAAAAAAGTAAGCTTTGCGCAGTGGCAGTACCGTAGCCAATGAGGTTTATCCGAGGCACGATTATTGCTAATTGAAAAAAAAAAAGTAAAAGGAAATAAAAAGTATAGACTTTAAAAAAAGCTGAACTGGGGCGCCTGGGTGGCTCAGTGGGTTAAAAAGCCTCTGCCTCTGGCTCGGGTCATGATCTCAGGGTCCTGGGATCGAGCCCCACATCCAGCTCTCTGCTCAGCAGGGAGCCTGCTTCCCCCCTCTCTTTCTGCCTGCCTCTCTGCCTACTTGTGATCTTTCTCTGTCAAATAAAGAAATAAAATCTTAAAAAAAAAAATTTAAAAAGCTGAACTAAAAGAGAATAAAGTAAAGCTGTCTTTATCTGCAGATGATAGGCTTGTGAAGAAAATCTTATGAAATCTTAAAAAAAAAAAACTACAGAAAGTGAACCTACCAAGGTTGTAGAACACAAGATCAATACACCAAAAAAAGTATTGTTTTTAAAAATATTTACAGTATCAAATACAGGGATCAATTTAACAAAATATGTGAAAGATCTTTAGATCAAAAACTACAACACATAAAGGTAATATACACAAATGGAGAAATAGATATAAGCAAAAATGTATTTGTGCATTGCATTAATTTTTAAAATTAATTTAAAAAATTAATTAAAAATAAAATCTTATAAAGCGAATGTATACAGTACACTACGGAACTAGACAGAAAATGGGTTGACCACTTTTCTAAGGAAATTTGTTTTAGTTCCAGTCAGTGGCAACAAAGAATGTGCTTGAGATACTGTGCTAGCACATGCTTAAAAACCCAGCTTTTGGGGCGCCTGGGTGGCTCAGTGAGTTAAAGCCTCTGCCTTCGGCTCAGGTCGTGATCTCAGGGTTCTGGGATCGAGCCCCGCATCGGGCTCTCTGCTCAGCGGGGAGCCTGCTTCCCCCTCTCTCTGCCTACTTGTGATCTCTCTATCGAATAAATAAAATCTTTTTTAAAAAATTTAAAAAAAAAAAAAGTGAGTCCGAAAGAGTACAGGAGCACAAGCCAGATCTTTGCAGGGCACAAAAGCCTTCCGACAAGGCGTTGTATGCAAAGTACAACCTCAGTGAATACTTCCTTCCCTCTGTAATTTAGGTTCACTAGAGCCTTCACTGGATTTTGAGTTCTAAGAGGGCGGCCCTTGAGGCGTTGTAGAATGTGGACTCTGACTTCAGAACACCTGATGCCAGGTTCAGGTTCTTGAGCAAATTAACTAACTTTCAGAGTTCTCAACTTCCCTACACACCAGTAAAATGGAGACTATCAATGCCTACAAAAGACGGGAGATAACCAAATCATTCAGTAAGCAGCAAATACACTCTTTTGGTTTGCATTTTGATAAGTTTAGTTTAATAGGAATTCTATTGGGGCGGGAAGAGAACCCATGAAATGAAGGAATTTCAGTCTTGGGGTTCCAGTTCCCCCCGCCGGACTCAGAAGGGCCTTCCAGTTAGAGTTGCCAGGCCCAAAGCCTCGCGTAGTACGGACTGCTGGGTCACAGCCTCTGTGGGGTACCACGTCCACAACGCACGTGGCAGTACGGTCGAGGTTTGGGGCATCTGGCTCCATTTCGACGGTAATAAGCGCCACCGTCTACTGCCGGCCAAGCCTACAGCGATAACCAGAGCTTACGTCCAAACTCACCCCACCCTGCAAAATACCGGCTGCCTTCGGCAGACACAGGTAAGAGTCGGAAGCCCGAGGAGAGGACTACCCCCTGCCCAAGGTGACCCGGGGGGCGGCACTTGCCCGCGCCGTGCCTCCAGGCTACCGCGCGAGGTCAGTGCGCTCGGCCCAGAGGCAGACACGCCCCGGGCAGGAAAATCCCTTCAAGCAAGCACTTCCCCAGCGACGACGGGAGCCCAGCCGCGGCTCAGCCCTTTCGACTTCCCGTCCGCGTCGGCCGAACGAACCAGCAAGTGCCTCCGCACAGTCCCCGACGACTCCCAGACAAGCGTGGCGTCCCGCCGAGGTCCGCGTCCCCGCCCCCGTGCTCACCTGCACCACGCAGCAACCCAGCGCATCCTTCTGAGCGTCAGGAGGGACGAGGGTCCGGGGGGAGAGGCCAGGGTGCAAGAAGTGAACCATGGCGACCCCCGTCGGTGGGACGTCAGGAGAGAGTGGGCGTCGAGCCGGGACCCGGATCCCGCGAGAGAAGAAAGCGACTCCAGCTGGCAGGCAGCTTCAGCAGCGCCGGCTCCCAAGAGCGCACGCAGCCCTCACACCGCCCCGTCCCCGCCGCAAGAATTTTGAAACGCCCGGCGTGGCGGCGCGCACGCGCCCGTCGCAGCCTCGCCCCCGTCGCAGCCTCGCCCCCTCCCTCGGAGGCCGGACCGCCGCAGACCCCGCCCCCAGGATGGGCTCTCCCCTCGCCTACTCTCCCCTCCCCCCCAGCCGACCCCTACCCCACCCTATCAGGGCCCAACCGTCCTCTTTCAGGTACCGCATCGCCCCCGCCAGCTGCTTTAAACTTGCTGTGCCACTCACCCAACTCCTACTCACCCCTCTGAGACCAACTTCCCTGAAACCCACACTTCAAAGATTGATACCGCATTCTCGTCACCCCTCTAAAGCCTGCCCACAGACCACCTCAATGAAGTTGGGAAATAGGATATATTTTTATTTTTGTTTTAGTAGTCTCTATACCCATAGTGAGACTCGAACTCACGCCCCAAGAACAAGAGTCGCATGCAGTATCCACTGAGCCAGCCAAGCACCTGTAGAACATATATATATTATATATTAAAAATATATATGTATTTTAAAGACCTTTCTCCTAAAACTCCGGAACAGGCACCTCTATTAAATCAGCCTTCTCTGTTTTAACTCCTACTGACATTGGACGATCAAATACCAAAACCACTTCCTCTCTTAAATCCACAAAATGAACTAGTCCACTTTCTTCTAACCTACAAGGCCCAAGAAAGAAACCCTCAAAGAGCAGTGAATTAGTACACTTTAGCTAATTTAAGAAAAAATATGTCTTGAAAAGGGTACTTTTAAAAGCGTATGAGCCTTGAATTTGAATCCTGGATTGGAATGCTTGCTCAACCCTATCTACTAAGTTGTAAACTTTGGGCAAGATTCTTAATTTCTCTAAAACTCAACATCCCCATCAGTAAAGTAGGGTACGAATGTGTTAGTTCACAGGGTTGATGTAAAGATTAAACAAGATAATGTACATAAAAAGCATAATAATACTTGATACATAGCAAGTCTTTGATAAGCGGATTCAAAAGTTAAAGTAATTTTTCAAGTACAAATACTTTGCGGGGCGCCTGGGTGGCTCAGTGGGTTAGGGCCTCTGCCTTCGGCTCGGGTCATGATCTCAGTGTCCTGGGATCAAGCCCCGCATGGGGCTCTCTGCTCAGCGGGGAGCCTGCTTCCCCCTCTCTCTCTGCCTGCCTCTCTGCCTACTTGTGATCTCTCTCTGTCAAATAAATAAATAAAATCTTTAAAAAAAAAATTAAAAAAAATTAAAAAAAACAAATACTTTGCAAAATACTTTCCTTTCACATTTATTATTTTATTTAACTCTCATGCAAAAAAAGAAAAAAAAAATCCTTGTCAGTAGGTATCTCCATTTTACCCACAGAGAAACTGAACACCTGAGAGGTTGAATAGACAAGTTAAATTGTTCCACCTGATGAATGGAAAACCTGACGGTCAAAATCCAGTTTTCTAACTCCCAGTCCAGTCAATGTTTTGTGTTTTTTTCCAGTGGACTATTTCATAACTTCTCCTCTATCCTCAAACTTCCAACACTTCCTTCCCCAACCATATTCTCAGCTGCCTGTTTTACTGAAAAAAGAAAAGCAATTAAAAAAACAAAGAAGAACATCTTAAGCTCCCGCCATCACATCTACCCACCTATCTGTACTATCACCTATTTTGCTCTTATCCAAACCCAACTCCGGCACTTGGACTTGTCCACTAGATCTCATCCCCTCATTCCGTCTTGCTTACTCAAAGATATCATCCAGCAACATCCTTTCTTTCTCCTGCATTATCATTTTTTCCCTCTTTCATTGCCACCAGCGTACAAACAAGCTGAGGGGTACCTAGGGTTCATTCAGTGCAGCGTGGGACTCTTTTTTTTTTTTTGAAGATTTTATTTATTTATTTATTTGAGAGAGAGAGAGAGAGATCACAAGTAGGCAGAGAGGCAGGCAGAGAGAGAGGGGGAAGCAGGCTCCCCTCTGAGCAGAGAGCCTGATGCGGGGCTCGATCCCAGGACCCTGAGATCATGACCTGAGCCGAAGGCAGAGGCTTAACCCACTGAGCCACCCAGGCGCCCCCAGCGTGGGGCTCTTGATTGATCTTGGTTATAAGTTCCAGCCCCATGGCTGCGTGCAGAGATTGCTTAAAAATAAAATCTTTTAAAAAAATTAAAAATTGGGGGCTCCTGGTGACTCAGTTATTAAGCGTCTGCGTTCGACTCAGGTCATGATCCCAGGGTCCTGGGATGGAGCAGGCATTGGTCTCCCTGCCCAGTGAGGAGTCTACTTCTCCCTCTTCCTCTTATTCTCCCTACCCCCTCCCACTTCTGTGTGCACAAGTGTGGTCTCTCGCTCTCTCTTTCTCTCTCTCAAGTATATAAATAAATATCTTTTAAAAATAAATAAAAATAAATAATAAGTCAAGCTAATACTTTTCCCATAATTAAAAACAAAAATACTTCTTTTGACCTAATTTCTCTATTCGGGTTGTTAAAATAAAAAACAAATGGATACCAGCCTTGAAAATTCCCTGAACAGAAAAAAACAGTTTATTATTTTATTTTATTTTTAAGATTTTATTTATTTGACAGAGAGAGACACAGCGAGAGAGGGAACAAGAGCAGGGGGAGTGGGAGGGTGAGTGGGATAGGGAGAAGCAGGCTTCCCGCAGAGCAGGGAAGGACCCTGGGATGCCAGGACCCTGGGATCAGGATCAGGACCGAAGGCAGAAGCTTAACGACTGAGCCACCCAGGCACCTCAGAAAAAAAAAAAAAGTGTATTTTAGCTTATTTTGCAAAGCTAACTTAACCTGGGTCATTGCTTGCCTCTGCCTCTGAAAATCATATGCAAAATTTAAACTTGAGGCGCCTGTGTGGCTCAGATAGTTAAGCATCTGCCTTCTGCTCGGGTCATGATCCCAGGTCCTTGAATGGAGCCCAACATTGGGCTCCCTGCTCAGTGGGGAGCCTGCTTCTCCCTCTCCCTCTGCTGCTCCCCCTGCTTATGTGCTCGCATGCACGCTCTCTCTCTCGCTCTCTCTCTCTGTTAAATAAATAAATAAAATCTTAAACAAAAGCTTAAACTGTTCCCCCAAGTTCCTATGTGGTAACCACTGACCAATTCCCTAGCATTTAAGAAAACTCTAGTATTATAACCAATCACTGTGAAGAATAAACAATCATTGTTTTCTCACTATATAAGCTGCTTTATAAACCCTGAACCACAATCCATATTTTGGTTTTGAGTGCTCTTGGTTTGCAAAGTTTCGGTGTGCACAATAAACTTTTACTAATCACTACTTTGGTGATTCATTGGTTTTACTTCAAATATTTCTGAACTTTTGACAAGGTATTACCCCCATATCCCTTCTATGCTTTACAGCAAAGCTTCTTCGTAGTATGGTCTGTATTCACTGTCTCCTACCATTTTCTTTCACCCTGGTCGCTCCATTAAACAGTTCTTGTCAACTTCCAAGTTGCTAAATACAGTGGTCACTTTTCATTCTTTGTCTTGACTATTCAGTAGTATTTGACCCAAGTGATATCTTCTTCTCTAAAATACTTTCATTTGGCTTCCAGAACACATCTCTTCCTCCTCCGCCATCCCTACCTCTTTCTTCTTTCTTTCTCTCTTCCTCCTACCTCATCGGCTGTTCCTTCTCATCCTCTTGATTCCAGAGTTCTCCATCTTTGTGTATGCTGGGATTTAGTACTCTTGTACCTCTCCTCTATCCATTCTCTTTTACTCATGGGGATTTTATCTAGTTTCATAAGTTTAAAAGTAATGGATATGCTGATGTATCTCTATTTTAATATGTCTACCCTATTCCTCACTTTTAAACTTCAGGCTCATATACAGCTGTCTATTCAACATCTCCACCTGGTTATGTAAACAGCCTTAATGTGTCCAAAAGTAAACTCTTAATATCCTTCCCTAACTTGCTTTTCTTGTCAGTCTCTTTCCTATTTCAGTATATGTCAACTTCTTCATTTCAGTTGCTTATAAAATCTTGGAAATCATTTTTAACTCCTTTTTTATTCTTTTGTTTTTAATTTTTAAAAATATTTTATTTATTTATTTGACAGAGAGAGAGCATGAGCAGTGGGAAGGGGCAGAGAGAGAGGGAGAAGCAGACTCCTTGTTGAACAGGGAGGCCAATGTGGGGCTCAATCCCAGGACTCTGGGATCATGACCTGAGCCGAAGGCAGATGCATAACTGACTGAGCCACCCAAGTGCCCCTCTTTTTTTTTTTTGAAGTATGCGCTACACCCAACATGGGGCTTGAACTCACGATCCCAAGATCAAGAGTCCCATCCTCTCCCAAATGAGCCAGCCAGGTGCCCCCTCCTTTTTTATTCTTATATCCCCTATACTATCTGTTGAGAAATTCTGTTGGTTCTGTCTTCAAAATATATCGAGAGACTATGTCTTACCTTTTCCCTGGGCCAAGTACCTGTCATTGCCCACTTGGATTTTTACAATATCTTCCTCTCTGGTTTCCCAACTTCCACCCTTGCTCCACTGAAGTCTATTCTCAACAAAGCAGCGGAAGTGATTATTTATTTATTTACTTATGAAAGACAGCGAGAGAGCAGTGTGTACATGCGAACACGAGGTGGGGGCAGGGGCAGAGGGAGAGAACAGAATCTCGAGCAGACTCTGCACTGAGCTGAGAGCCTGACTGCGGCTCAGTTTCAAGATCCTGAGATCACGACCTGTTCCAAAACCAAAAATCAGATTCTTTTTTTTTTTTTTTTTTTTTTTTAGAGGGAGAAGCAGGCTTCCCGCCAAGCAGGGAGCCTGATGTGGGACTCGATCCCAGGACTCTGGGATCATGACCTGAGCCGAAGGCAGCCGCTTAACAACTGAGCCACCCAGGCGCCCCCAAAAATCAGATTCTTAACCGACTGAGCCATCCAGGCACCCCTAGAGTGATCATATTAAATGGTCATGTCACCCTTCTGCACAAAACTCTCTAGCAACTTCCTATATCAGGAAGAATAAAAAAAAATTATGAAGGATGGTGTTCTAGAAGATTCTACATAGTCTGTTCTCTTCATGTCCTTCTCTCCCTTTACCTTCTGCTATCTCCCTGTGCTTATTCTACCCCAGCACAATCCTCCTTGCTATTCTCATGGATGGCTCTCTTACCTCCTCCAAGTTTTTGCTCAAATACTTAGCCTTATCAATAAAGACTTCCCTGGCTGTGATACATTAAATAGCAATCCTCACAACCACCACCACACCATCCTCATACTGCTTGTCCCTTTTGCTCTGCTTTCATACTTAACACTATTTGTCATGCTATTTATTTTCTTTCTTTTAATTTTCTGACTGCTCCTCTCTAAGGAAAAAAAAAAAAAGAAATGTAAGCTACATGAGGACAAAGACTTTGTTTTGTTGTATCCCCAGCCTAAAACGGTGCCTAACTTTTAGAAGGTGCTCAGTCACGTTTGTTGAAAAAATACATGGCTACCTGGAAAAAATGAATTGTAGCTCTAGAGGAAAGTTTCATTCTGAAATCACAGACAAGGTTGCATCTATTTAGGGAGGGATAAGTTTTCTAATAACCTGTTCCCCTATTCCTTCTCTTAATCTCCTCTGTGCCCTTCCCCACCTATTTGTCAGTTGTCAGTTTTTCAATTCAGTTTTACCATTTTTGAAGATTTAGTCCATGCTCCTAATTGATCTGTTACCAGACTCATCCCTGCTAATTCTTCACCCACTTTCAGTGAGTCTACCCAAAACTCTACCCAAAACTTCAGTCTGATCACCTTTCTTCCCAGTTTAAAACACTTCCATGTCCCCATTGTTGTCAGAATGAAACCCAAACTTCTTAGGATGGTTTTCAATGGCCCTTCATGATCGGGCTCCTGGTTACCTCTCTAGTTTAAACCGTGAATACTCTCATTATAACCTTTCCTTTGGCCATTGTGTGCTGAAATTGTTTCACTTCTAGAAATATACTTTTGCATAGAGAATTGTCCACTCTACCTCCCCCTACTAATTCCTATTGATCCTTTAGATCTCACTTAGATGTCACTTCCTCTAGAAAGTCTTACTGATATACCCCACCCTCTTCCTGCGACTCTGCAGAAAAGGTAGGGGAAGGATAGCACAGATGCAGACAAATTGAGAAGTTTAAAGAAATTAAACTTCTGACATGAAATTAGAAAACCTTAGTTAAGATTTCTTTAAATTATGGTAGAATTTCTTTAAGAATTTTGTAAAATCTCTGAGGCATCTGGGTGGCTCAGTTGTTAAGTGGCTCTGGTCATGATCCCTTGGTCCTGGGATCAAGCCCCGTGTTGGGCTCCCTGCTCAGTGGGAGGCCTGCTTCTCCCTCTCCCACTCCCCCTGCTTGTGTATCCTCTCTCGCTGTCTCTCTGTCAAAGAAATAAGTAAAATCTTTGGGATGCCTGGGTGGCTCAGTTGGTTAAGCGGCTGCCTTCAGCTCAGGTCATGATCCCAGGGTCCTGGGATCGAGTCCCATGTCGGGCTCCTTGCTCGACAGGGAGCCTGCTTCTCCCTCTGCCTGCCACTCTGTCTACTTGTGCTCTCTCTCTCTCTGATGAATAAATAAATAAAAAATCTTAAAAGATGAATAAATAAATAAATAAATAAAATCTTTAAAAACAAAACCCACAAAAAAGAATGTTATAAAATCTCTTAAGCTTTGTTGTCCTGAACTATAGGGGAAAGATCACAAGCTTTGATGTCAAAAAAGCCTGAATTCAAATTCCACTTCACCTTTCCTTTGGGCAGTTACTTCACCTATGAGCTTCAGTTTCCTTTTCTGGAGAATGAGATCAATAATAATAACAAACTCGCAGAATTTCAAAAACTTTTAGAATATCTACCCCATGTGTTATTTTTGGCTTCTCAAATAGAAAGAATGGTTTCTAAGGGAAAGGGTCATGTGATGCTCTGTAACTTCGAGCAAGTCTTTGTCTTTTTCTGGGCATCAAAGAAACACAAAAATGAGCTATTAACATTTGTGGCTTACCCATATCTATGTCTATAAGCTTTGGTTTATTTCTCCCATTGTAGTGATCAGAAATAAAACTTTTATTATGGAAAAAGCATGCCTAGAAAATAAAGGAACTGGAACCACAGAGGAGTACAAAGTGTCAGCAACCCTAAACAGGAAAGGTTTAAATTGGATTTGAGATTGGCCTTAAAGGTTAAATTGGATTTTCCCTCTTCATAGCACAGTGATTAAGAGCATAGATTTCAGAGCCTGACAGACCTGAGTCGTACTGTGACTCTGACGCCTAATAGTTTGTGACCTTGGCAAAATTATTTAATACCTCACAATTTCAGTATCCATAAAATGGAATAATTATCATCTTTACAAGGTTGTTGCAAGGCCTAGCTGAGAAAATAGACATAAAAAGGTTTAGCATAGCACTTGCCTTGATATACTTTCTGGTTATATTGGAATTCCAAGTCAACCATTGGAATCCATCAAGTAACTAGTAGTATTTGAAATTATAGACCCCCTACAATTGTACTTGCCACATAGTGCTAATTGCCCCAAATCCTAAACTGTGGTTGATTTATTCTCATAGGTCTTTAAAGGGGAAAAGTCTTTAAATCCATTGCTAATATCCACAACCAATGTGATTTATTTCATGAACCGTTTCAGAGGGCTTTTGATTGTAATTATACCTTTGCCTTCACATTGAAGGACATCAGTACTAATATTTTACAAAGTAGCCAAGGTTCTGCCAATAGTGGGAACACTAGTGTCAAAACCATATCTAGGTTTAATCTACAAGTTCCTCTATGTACTGTCTTATGATTTGAGGCAAGTCGTTTGACCTCTTTAGGCTTCCTTTCAACTGTAAGATAGGGGATAATTACCTTCTCTTACAAGATGTAAAAGAACACTTGGCTCATTATTCATCGTATTGTATCTGCAGTTTTGAAGTGTTTTGTTTAAGGATGAATTGATGATACGGAGAATTAGGTAGCAAATGTTTGATAACTCCTTAATTTCCATATTCAAATATGACAATCACAATTCCTATGTAATTGAAATTGGTTCCTTTTGTAATGTGTATTAATGGGAAGTGACAGGAGGTCTAATGTTTTTTTGGTTTGCTTTAAGTGATTTCTGTGCCCAATGTGGGGCTCAGACTCTTGATCAAGAGTCGCTTGCTCCACTGTCTGAGCCAGCCAGGCACCTGAGCAAAGGTTTTTTTTGTTTTTAGCTCTTATATTCACATCCCAATCTAGGAGGGATTCTCCTGGAGATGGTCTTTGACTGAGTCATTACAAGATGATTTTAGACAGGTGTCCTGCTGAATGCATTGGTGTAAGCCATTTATTTGCAGCATCTGGCTACTAGTGCCATTTCCCCAAACCTGTTCCAAAGGCTTATTTCTGAAAGCTAAGAGCTCGCTGTGGGTAGTCCTACCCTACGATTTGCTCTTTCATAGGCGAGAGCCTGTGTAAAGGTTGAATTCTGAGACTGCATTGGAATCTAAAATTATGATTAATGTGAATGCTCAGTTTCTACCATTCATCCCCTCTTCCCAATTCGAGGAGTTATGCAGTTAGTCAGATCAGTTCACTGGACTCCTGAAATGCAGATTAAGAATAGAGAATAGGAGATGGAAGGGTAATGGGGAGGAAAGGAAGAATTTAGTCAAGAGAGATTGGGTCAATCTACATAATAAAAACTGTGACAAAGGATGAGGGAGGGGGAAGAGTGGAGGACTTTTAAACTTTTCCTTTTTGGAATGTTGGCTATAGACTACAGGGCTCATCCACTTATTTGGTTAAGTATTAGCCAAAAGTATTTCTTTTCCTCAGTGTGTATGGCCCATAGTAACACCATGTCACGATTGAGTGAATTATTGGGACAGATAACAAGTTAAAACTAGTAATTATTATAAAAATTATAGTAAAACTTAAAAACAAACAGACCCTGTCACCCTAACACGGCTAACCTCATGTTTGTGTATTAGTGAAGCAATACTATTTGTAGTGGCCATTAACAATTCTATAGCATTTAAACACTAATGCTGCCTTAGAACACCTCCTCAGGGACAATCTCTACTTTTCTGATCATTTGATGCACATTATTTTCTGTACCATTCATTTGATGCTTAATCACAGAATGCCTAAGATCTAAGAAATCTCATGCTATTATGTAACAATATGGTGGGGAAGAGAGGCCCACTGGATTGGAAGTTGGAAATAAGAACTATAGGGCAGAGTCTGTCACTGACTTGCTGCGTGACAGACAAGCTCATTTTATCTAAGACTATGTTTCTTCAACTACAAAATGAGTTTCTGAAACTAAAATAACTAAGGATTCTTCCTGGCTATGGGGTTGTTATACTTTGCTGTTTGGTAATCTCCCTCATTAAATGTACTTAATATATACATAATATCAGTTAATTATCTCAATAGTTGTGCCAGTGGATGTCAACCCAGATATTATGTTCTTTAGGAAGTCTTGTAGGGCTGTGTAATGTGTCCCCACTTTGGATTAAGTGTGATCTCCACACCTCTATAATGAGCACTTTGGACTAGTCTGTGATACAATGTTAAATATTTATATGCTTAATATTTCTTCTCCACAAAACTGTAAGTTCCCTGAGGGACTCATAAATTTTATAAATTCCAGGACGCCTGGGTGGCTCAGTTGGTTAAGCAGTTGCCTTCGGCTCAGGTCATGATCCCGGGGTCTTGGGATCGAGTCCTACATCAGGCTCCTTGCTCGGCGGGGAGCCTGCTTCTCCCTCTGTCTCTGCCTGCCGCTCTGCCTGCTTGTGCTCTCTCTCTCTGACAAATAAATAAATAAAATCCTTAAAAAAAAAAAAGATTTATAAATTTCAAAACTTTTACAGTACCTACCATACGTATTTAATAAAATGAATGAATGGAGTTCCAATACTAGAAACTTCTGCAGTACAACCACTGGTAAGCAACAATATTTACAATATTGTTGTAATTACAAACATTACAAACAATAATTACAAGTCAATAACCAAGGAATCTAAATCTTGCATTAGATTTAAAGCAAATGTCTAGAAAAAAAATAGACAAGACACACTTTACATAAAATTTATACCATTTATTTAGGCAAAAAAAAAAATTCCCAAAACAAAACTCTGTACACACACAACATTAATACCTAAGTGATGTCCTGATTTAAAATATAGCATGATTCATGTACAGAACACTCCCATTCATCTGGCCACAGTGAAAACAGTGCCTTCAGTCCAGATAACTGAGAGTCTTTAAAACGAACACATTACACTTCCCAATGAATTTTTCATATCCTTTGAAAGGAGTTAAACTCGTCCATCAGAATTCAAGCAAAAGATAGCTTTTCTCTCACAAGTCCGTGGGAATTTGACAGTGGGAATTCTACAAAAGTCAAGGATTTTAAAATTTTATTCTTGTAGATTATCTGAGTATAAATCTTGACATTAACATCATCCCATTTTTAAAGAAAAAAATGCTCTCAATAATTTCTTGCTTTTATGAAAGTGTGTCTCAGCTTTCATTAGCTAAGTAGCTTCTTGCTTCTAAGCTGATTAAAATAATCTTAAAAGAACCCATATGAACAGTTTTCCCAAAAGTAAGTTCAAAATTAAGTACATACTATTAATGAACTAGATTTTATGATTTCCCAGAATAATTTTGATCAATGTGGATTTTCTATGTATTCTTTTTTTTTTTTTTTTTCCTATGTATTCTTAATAGCCATTCTATTTAGCTCTAAAGTTTGGTTGTGCCATCCAAACAAACTTTGCTTCATCCAGAGAAATGAGAAATAGCACTGATTTTCCCATAATTTACCTCAAAAAGTTGGTGACGGGAGAAACAGGCAGAGAAAGCTCTTTCTCAGGCTACCAGTCAGTTAACATAGAATGTCTTAGGTTAAAATCTGGAAACTAAAGAATGCATAATTAGGAGTGTACCGTGTCATGCAAAGTCTATGAGATACTAAAAAAGGTAAAGCAATTACTCATTAAAAGCACATTCAGCAAATTCCTATTATACTGCTATTCTCATCACTGGATGAAGGCTGGATTTGCATTATTTCTAAAATAGTGCATGAGTTAACACTAAAAGTGAAAACTGTGTCAATACAAAGCAAATGGTAAAGATTAAACATCCAACATCCACACAGTCATTTGAAACTACTACAATGGATTTGAGAGGGAAACTGTAAGTTTTGCAAACTGCTCGGTAAGCAATCCTGGCATACTACTCTGAAGCCCTACCCATATAAGGTTCCCAAACAAGTAACATACAGATAAAACTGCCCACCAGCTGGTATTATGATACTGCCTTTAACTTAGATTTTCAGTTTAGTAATACTGTTTATTCTGTAATAAAAGTTGCACAATGACCAAATAGTGTAAACATACCAGTAGAGGGCAGGAGAGGGGTGGGTTTCAACATACACAAAACTAAGTTTGTTTTCCCTGCTACTCATGACCTCTTTTCAACCTTGGGTACAGCTGCTGCACGTTGTTCTACGGGTGGTGATGCATTTTGAAACACTGAGACAAAACCATCGTTCATTAATCTAATCTATCATAACTTAGCACATAAAATGTTTTCATAAAAATGTGCTCCAAAGGGCTAGAAGATGGCCCAAAGCTCTCTTGACACATAGCGTAATTAAACATACAGCTAAATGAAAGTGACGAGGGAGAAAAAGGGCCAACTCAAAAGGTCTCAATAGTAAGAACAACTTTCTAGGCTGGAGAGACTGATGTTTTTAAACATGAATCTTTGATTCTTTGGAAGTTTGCAAACAAAAGAGATCATGAAATTAAATCCCTGTAGCACCTTTTTATGGTGATTCACCTCCACTTTGGATAATTAAGTTGACTATTGCTACCAAATGGCGTTTCTGTTCAGGGCTAAAGAGCAGCAATATTTAAGGTCAATTTCTGGAACTGTGGGTCTGATAACTTAAAAAGCCTCGACTAAGATTAGTAGCCACTGAGTCCTTGGCCAGAGGGTAAATTAACCCCTTATTATTGATTTATGTTTTTTTTCAACTGCCAATGGGAAAAATGATTTTTTAGAATTTAAAGACTACAAGCAAAACTTACTTGATGGAAAGAATGAGATACCTCATTTTTGCTTTAATTTCAGACCATTTTTGTTTTACTCAATGATACCAACATGCATCATTACACTCTAAAAAGTCTAATTCCATTTTCTTTGGTAGGTCTAAACCTTGCTGCTGCTTGTGGACTGACGGAGTGACATTTTACAACATCTGAGTGCACCAGTGATTTGAGCAATGAGTGGTTTGACCCTACTCTAAATTGAAACAGCACCTCTAAGCCACTGAAGAGGTAACCCTTGAAGGCACCAAGTACTGTTAACATTCCAGTATACACATGTAAAAGGGAGGCCTAACAGATTCTAACTGTAGACACAGGCCAGTTATGCCTCGTAATTTCAATATATACATCTACTATATTTTAGCCAGATTCAAGACCTTACAGACAATTCTGTGCCTTAGTTAGATATACAATTTTAAGAACCATCCTAACCACAAAGGCACTGCAATTTTTATATATGGGATGTGACCAATTATTTTGCTTTTAAGACTCAGACATATCCCACCATTACCAATGCTCGAAGTAGTAAGTTTAAAATTAACTTTCAATATTTTTGAGTCTTCATCTATCAAGTTATTCTGAATAATGAAGGGAGTTATTGTTTTCTGTACATTTTTAGCTATTTCTGAAGACAATTTGTAAAGATAAAAACCTAAGATTAGCATATAAGGAACATGCACTTTTGTCTTGAACAAGACATAAGAGAATCTTGAAGCCAAACTTCTCAAACAGGCTTTCCCTTAACTATGCAAGCTAAGAGACCTGGAGATAGTCAACATAGCCAGCAACTTCCAAGCTAGTGTAGGCCATCCTATTTTCTACATTTTGCCTTAGACATTAAAATCTGGGAAAAAGGGGGAAAGTTAAAAGAATTTTCCACTTCCTCTGAAATAGACAATCTGTGAAAATTTATCTTGAGCCTATAAAAATTCCTTAAACCAATCAAGCCAGAAGTAACCCAGAATATGGTTTTTAATGGTTCTAAATACCTATTTTCTTTCAGTTTAAGTTTTCATCCCTGCGAAGGAGTACGAAATAATTCAAGTATGATTTTTGTGATAGTGGTTTGAAATACATATGTCAAAAATGTTATCAGCATACTAATAAGCCAGCTCCTTTCTAAATAAAAATGCTTCTAAATAATCACCATAATTTAAACATACCATTTAAATCTCTACTGAAAACATTCTGGCCATCTACAAAGAAAACACGGTCATCTCAAATTGTCATTAACCTTATTCACAAACTAAAATTTAAAATGGAAATTACGTTTCTTGGTGACTTCCTGCTTCCCAGCTTTCATTATTGATATAATGATAACTGAATCTTTACTATGCTGTGACAGGTATCATAAAGGAAAGGCAATTGTCTAAAAAATAACCCATCAAAAAATATTTCCTTTTATGCACTGCAACTAGAATTTAATTGCCTAGTGCTTCTCATTCATTTTTGGCAGTGAGATGTAGGCATCTTTCTCCAACATGAAAACATTAAGATACATGTATTTTGAAACAAAAGAAAATTTAACTTCTTGTGGCAAAATTTACTGTTGTTAACTGTACTTTAACTGAGCCGGTAATACCATGTGTAGTCTCTATTTCACTGAACAAAATGACTTTGAAATAGAGAGAAAAGAATGGTCAGTTTTAACAAGAGACAATTTTATAAAAATTCACATTTTCACAACAGTATGACGTATAGAGATTCAGACAGTTCATCTTTAACACAGAATGCTGTAATATTTTACATTGTGATGCCTGGGGAAGTATTTCTAGAGAGTAACCAGCAGTCTGTGTAGGAAGCAGCAGCCCATGCTCCCAGGAATAAATATGAAGAACAAGCTAACTGCTCACTGCCTCAGGAGAGGTGGGTTCCAGAAGGATAGCTTGTTCTAGTTTAGAAACTATGCTATAAGAGCAGACCTTTCTCCAGTTCTTAATCTCTTTTCTCTCTTACTAGTTTTCTTTCTAATTTATTTTTTCTGCCAACCACCCAGGCTCCAGTCAGCGAGTAGCTTTCAAAGAGGACTCGAATTTCTGTTCTTTCACACTAAGAAGGACATCTTATAAAAGGTACACAGACATAGAATAAAGGCATTTTATACAGAAGCAGTATAAAACTTACAACTGAAGCAGTGCCAGAAATCAGGTTAACAGCTTATCTGAAGCTGCAAATTGATTGGAAGGGACTTTAAAATCAGAAAAGTCTGGCCTAAGGGTTCGTGCAAACTTTATCATAAAACGGTAGAATTTCAAGCACAGGTAAGTTCAAACACAGAAAGATATGGAAAATTTCCTAAAAGGCAATGACGAAGGAAGAGACCCTTCTTGCCTCAGAAGTTAAAAATCACAAGACAAATTAGAGACTGTTCACATGGGCAGTACTGTACACCATCAAACCCAAACTGAACTTATGACTCTTGTCATAGAAGCCCCTAAAACATCACAGAGGATAAGATGTTCCAAATGAACCTATCACAAAAAGGATTCCTGTGATTCAATTATCCAACTACCTATGGCTATCAATTTAGTCTAGCCTGGGGCTGCTTTTTACAGGGAGGTGGTCTGCCATGGCGCACAATGTGTTTTTCTAAGCTGTCCAGAATGGCCACAGCGATCTGTTGGACATGGGGATCAGTCTGTTCGTGTTCTTTGATGTTGTATAAATGCTGCAATCCTCCCTCCTCAATCAGCATGCTGCAATACCTTGAGGCTGAAAAAGAGGAGAGAGAGCTTTTCTTACAACACTTAAAAATTATCCCACACACACAAAAATTCTTTTTTCACTTAAATCTTAACTATTTTGTTATACATCGCTAACATATGCTATAGCTTGATAAATACCTCTGTAGTGATGTTCTGTGTACACTGCAAGTCCCCACAAATAATAATGATTCTCTCATATATATCTATGTATCTATATATATCTATCTCTAGATATATAGAGATATCTCTGTATATCTATAGACATATAGATATGTATAGATAGATATCTCTCTCTCAAATAAATAAAATCTTAAAAAACTTTTTTTAGGGGTGCCTGGGTGGCTCAGTCGATTAAGCGTCTGCCTTTGGCTCAGGTCATGATTTCCAGGGTCCTGGGATCAAGCGTCAGGTCAGGCTCCCTGCTCGGCGGGGAGCCTCCTTCTCCCTCTCCTGCTCCCCCTGCTTGTGTTCCCTCTGTTTCTCTTTCTGTCAAATAAACAAATAAAATCTTAAAAAAAAGTATTTTTAGTTTTGGTCATATTTATTAAAGTATAATTTTTTTTTTAAAGATTTTATGTATTTATTTGACAGAGAGAGAGAGATCACAAGTAGGCAGAGAGGCAGGCAGAGAGAGAGAGAAGCAGGCTCTCCGCTGAGCAGAGAGCCTGATGCGGGGCTTGATCCCAGGACCTTGAGATCATGACCTGAGCTGAAGGCAGAGGCTTTAACCCACTGAGCCACCCAGGCGTCCCTTAAAGTATAATTTATACACAGCGAAATATACCCAAATTTAATCTACAATTTGATGAGTTTTGGCAAATGTATACACTTGTATAACCACCACCACAATCAGAATATGGAATATTAAAAAAAAAAGTTTCCTTGTGCACCGTTGTAGTTATTCTCCTCTCTATCCTCACCCAGGCAACCACTTCTCTAATTTCTTTTTTTTTTTTAAGGTTTTTATTTATTTATTTGACAGAGAGTGATACAGCGAGAGAGGGAACACAATCAGGGGAGTGGGAGAGGGAGAAGCAGATTCCCTGCTGAGCAGGGAGCCTAATGCAGGGCTTGATCCAAGGATCCTGGGATCATGACCTGAGCCTATAGCAGACGCTTAACAAACTGAGCCACCCAGGAGCCCCACTTTTCTAATTTCTATGATATAGACTACCCTTGCCTGTTCTAGAACTTCATGTAAATAAAATCACACAGTATGTATTCTTTTGAGTCTGTCTACTTTTGCTGAACATGACGTCTTTGAGATGCACCCATATTGTTACACACATATGTATGTAGTAGTTTTAGGGTTTTTTTTTTAAAGTATTTTTAAAATTTTAAGTATTAAGTACAAGCATTTTAAGTAAGCATTCCACAGCATTGAATATGCTAGATATTTTTAATGTTATTGTACTAATGGACATCTGTTGGATTCTTTTCTCCCAGTATTTTGTTACAATGACTAAAAATGCTATAATCATTCCTGCAAAAGTTTTGAGGAAATACTTAGAAAGCTGGACAAATGCTAAATGTATGCTTCACTTTGTAAGAAATCACCAAACTGTTTTCAAAAATGGTTGTATAATTTTTCAATCCCATCAGTAATGAATGAGAAAGCTGCTTCACATCCTTGTCAACACTTGTCATCATCCATATTTTTGTTTATAGGCAGCCTTCTTAGTAGGTATGAAGTAGTATCATTGTGGTTTTAATTTATATTTCTTCATGACTAATGATGTTGAGCTTCTTTTCATTTGTTTATTGGCCATTCATATGTACTCTCTGTAGAAAATCTATTTAGATCCTTTGGCTGTCTTTAAACTGGGTTATAAGAGCTCTTTATATGTTCTGAAAACATGTCCCTCATCAGATATATAATTTGCAAATATATCCAACCATTCTATAAGTTGTCTTCTCACTTTCTTGGTGGTATCCTTTGAAGCACAGAAGTTTTAAAATTTTTATTAAACCCAATTAAACTAGTTTTTCTTTTGTCACTTATGCTTTTGGTTTCCTAAGAAGCTATTGCTTAATTCAAGTTATGGTGATTTATGTCTATGTTTTCTCCTAAAAATTTTATATGCTTATATATATGTAGATGTGATTCTTTAGCCCTAGGCCTCATTTTGAGTTAATTTTATTTTGAGTTAATTTTTAAATATGGTATGTGGTAAGGAATCAAGTTCTTTCACATGTGCCTATTCAGTTTTCCCAGCAACATTTGTTGAAAAAACAATTCCTTCCCCATTGAATTGTCTTGGCACCCTTGTCAAAAATCAATTGACCATAAATACATGGATTTATTTCTGGACTCTCAATTCTAATGCACTGATATATATGTTTATCCTAATGATGTTCAACAACTTTTATGGGCTTATTTGCCATCCATTAATCTTCTTTGGTAAAGGGTCTTTTCAACTCTTTTGTCCATCTTCTTTTTAGTTGTTTTGTTTTCTTATTATTAAGTTTTGAGAGTTTTTTGTTTTTTAAAGATTTTATTTATTTATTTGAGAGAGAGAGAGAGCACACAAGTGGGGGGAGCGGCAGGCAGAGGGAGAGAAGCAGACTCCCCGCTGAGCAAAGAGCCTGATGTGGGGCTCGATGTGGGGCCTGATTCCAGGACCCTGAGCCGAAGTCAGATCCTGAGCCCAGGAGTGTGACCTGAGCCGAAGTCAGATGCTTAATGGACTGAGCCACCCAGGCAGCCCTAAATTTTTTATTTTTTTTAAAGATTTTATTTATTTATTTGACAGAGAGAGAGATCACAAGTACACAGAGAGGTAGGCAGAGAGGGGAAAGCAGGCTCCCCGCTGAGCAGAGAGCCCGATGTGGGGCTCGATCCCAGTACCCAGAGATCATGACCTGAGCCGAAGGCAGAGGCTTCAACCCATTGGGCCACCCAGGCACCCTGCACCCCTAAGTTTTGAGAGTTCTTTTTCTTTCTTCCTTTTTTAAGGATTTTTATTTATTTATTTATTTGACAGAAAGAGAGAAACAGAGAGGGGGAGAGTGCACAAGCAGGGGGAGTGGGAGAGGGAGAAGCAAGCTCCCTGCTGAGCAGGGAACCTGATGCAGGGCTAGATCCCAGGGCCCTGGGACCATAACCTGAGCTGAAGGCAGATGCTTAATCAACTGAGCTACCCAGGCTCCCTGAGAGTTCTTGTTTTGTTTTTGTTTTTTTTTAAGATTTTATTTATTTGCGAGAAAGCGTGAATGAGCATGAGCGGGGTGAAGGGCAGAGGGAGAAACAAATTCCCCGCTGAGCAGGGAGCCCGATGTGGGCTTAATCCTGGGACTCCGGGATTATGACCTGAGCCAAAGGCAGACACTTAACCGACTGAGTCAACCAAACTCCCTGAGAGTTCTTTTTTTTTTCTTTTAAAGATTTTATTTATTTATTTGACAGAGAGAGAGATCACAAGTAGGCAGAGAGACAGGCAGAGAGAGAGGGGGAAGCAGGCTCCCCACTGAGCAGAGAGCCCGATGTGGGGCTCAATCCCAGGACCCTGAGATCATGACCTGAGCTGAAGGCAGAGGCTTTAACCCACTGAGCCACCCAGGTGCCCCACTCCCTTAGAGTTCTTTATAAAAATTTTGAATACAAGCACTTTATCAGACATGTGATTTGCAAATATTTTGACCCAGCATGCGTACTGGCTTTTTATTCTAACAGTGTGTTTCAAAGAACAGAAGTCCTTAAGTTTGATCAAGTGAAATTTAGCAATTTTTTCTTTTTTTTTTTTTAAGATTTTATTTATTTATTTGACAGAGAGGAGAGAGAGCACAAGTAGGCAGAGAGGCAGGCAGAGAGAGAGGGGGAAGCAGGCTCCCTGCTGAGCAGAGAGCCCGATGCAGGGCTCGATCCCAGGACCCTGAGATCATGACCTGAGCCGAAGGCAGAGGCTTTAACCCACTGAGCCATCCAGGAGCCCCAATTTTTTCTTTTGTAGATCATGCTTTTGTGCATATTTAAGAAATCTGTGGGGTATCTGGCTGGCTCAGTTGGTAGAGCATGCAACTCTTGAAATCTAGGTTGTAAAGTTTGAGCCCCACATTAGATGTAGAGATTACTTAAAAAAGCTTTTTCTCAAATAAATAAAGTCTTTAAATAAAATCTTTAAAAAAATTTGCCTTAACACAAGGTCACAAAGATTTTCTCCTGTTTTCCTCTAAAATTTTTGTTTTTTGTTTCATATGTATGCCTATGATCAATTAAAAGTTAATTTTGGGTGCTTGGCTGGCTCACTTGGAAGAGCATGCAACTCTTGATCTCGGGGTCATGAGTTCAAGTCCCATGTTGGGTATAGAGATGACAATCAACCAATCAATAAGTAAGAGTTAATTTTTATATGTTGTCCAAGGTATGAAAAAGGTCACTTTTTTTAAGTAGATTTTTTTTTCTTTTTTCCCAGTTAATTTTTTTTTTAGTAATCTCTACACCCAATGTGGGGCTTGGACTCACGACTCCAAGATCAAGAGTTGGTCTTTGGACTGAGCCAGACAGGTGCTCTGCACTTTTTTTGCATACAGAGATCTAATTGGTGTGGCACCATTTGTTCAAAGATTATCATTTCTTTATTGCATTTGCTTTGAACTTATGTCAAAAATTAATCAGCCACATATGTATAGGTCTATTTTTGTATTTTCTGTCCTGGTCCATTGAACGATCTTTGTCTATCTCTATGCCTGGACTTGTAACTGATGTCTAAAGTGACAGCAGTCTTGAGGGACTGGCCCTTAACCTAGGGGATCTGACATTATCTCCAGGTAAATAATGTCAGAATTGAATTCAATTTGTAGAACACCCAGTGTCTGCTAAGAACCGGTGAGTGGAAAAAACACAGATTAGAATTGGTGTCAGAAGTGGAATTTGTTATAATGGCCCTTGCTCCTAAAAACATGTACTTTGGGACGAGAAAAGATGAAAGCTGGGATGAAAAACCTCTGATTCCTGGGTGGTCAAGTATTCACCACGGTATGGAGTATCAGCTGTATGTTGCAATCAGTTACTAAAGGTAAAAGTTGCCAAGAGAATTTAGAAATGGATCTAAACCTGACCAGCACTTGCTTATGGCGGTGGTTAGGCCAAATTATCAAGATAAAGATTGACAAAAGGGCCAGGGTTCCTTGGCATAACTCCCCACTGGGGACTCAAGCCTTTTAGGTAATAAGGCAGGGTAAATTGGTCAGGGAATAGAGAAGGTACAAAAACCCACAGGTGAAGCCCTATAATTAGATTGAGAGAAAATAAAAATGTAAGGGTTGACGGAATTATGAATGTTGGAATGTTTAAACAAGTTTTATGTAAAGAAGTTGTGTTTCCTTTGCCTGAATGTTTTATTGGAATGAGTCTGGCTGGGGAACACTTCACCTACCTGGTAATATAAAATCAGAATCTGTGGATGAAGTCTTTTTTTTTTTTTTTAAGATTTTATTTATTTATTTGTCAGAGAGAGAGATCACAAGTAGGCAGAGAGGCAGGCAGGGGTGGGGGGTGGGGGGGAAGCAAGCTCCCCGCCGAGCAGAGAGCCCGATGCAGGACTTGATCCCAGGACCCTAGGATCAGGACCCGAGCCGAAGGCAGCTGCTCAACCAAATGAGCCACCCAGGCGTCCCTGTGGATGAAGTCTTAATGGAGGTTACAGTTAGGAACAGAAGCATTAAAAAAAGGTGGGGGGCAGTAAGCATTGATGAAATTAAACTAAAAGTCTGTAGGAGAGCTGGTATGGTTGAGCAGGCTTTATGTAAAGTTGTTGCATTCCTTTTACGTGATTGCATTATAAGGATGGACAGTTTATTTGAATAGGGAATGTTTCTCCTACAGAAAGCATGCAAATCCACCCTTCAAGCAATGTTAATTAGACAGGCAAAATGGTACCAAAAGATTGCAAAAAGCCTAAACAGTGCAGAATACAAGCTGAAGTGCTGGTCGGGACAATTTCTCTGTGCCCTACATGAAGGACAGACTGGGGCTTCTGGCAAAAGCCTGTAAGTGCTTCCCAGAGATGACTACTGGGGACTCTGGACTAGAGAACTTCCATTTGAGGGGTAATTACTACCTTGCTATTTGACATTATCTGAAACTAACCTTATGACTGAAGAACAAAAAATGATCTTAAAACCTGAAATATGCCTACTGTTCTGGGTAATGTCAGAAAAACACTATTGGGGATGGCAGGGCTAGGAGAGTTCTATAGTAATATGGAAATGGTTTATACAGGATCATGCTACCTAGGGGAATGCAAGGAGGATAAAATCATGAGCAGGGAGTCTCTTTCTCCCTAGGACCAACTTTGAAATGCACAAGGAGCTGCTGGATTCTATCATCATTTGGATAGGGTCCTATAGACAGCTTTCCACTAACCAACAAAAAGCTGCTCAGTTTGTGGACAGTAGTTCCAAGGTGAACAGACAACATCCTGTTTGAAAGGCCAGCACTCTGACTGAAAAAGGTAAAAAGAAATCAGCTTTGTGGGCTGAATTGCATGCTGTTTTCCCAACAGTAATTAAAAAACTGAAAAAGTGGGGGCACCTGGGTGGCTCAGTCGGTTAAGCGACTGCCTTTGGCTCAGGTCATGGTCCCAAGATCCTGGAATTGAGCTCCACATCAGGCTCCCTGCTCAGCGGCGAGCCTGCTTCTCCCTCTCCCTCTGCCTGCTGCTCTGCCTACTTGTGCTCTCTATCTCTCTGTCAAATAAATAAATAAAATCTTTAAAAAAAAGAAATAAAAAAATAAAAAATTGAAAAAGTGATAAAAAAGCTGTTTGGGTTTTTACTGACTCAAGAGCAGTGGCCAATAGCCTGGCCATATGGTTGGGCACAATGGCAATAGACACAGGACTATCAAAGGGATGCTCATACAGGACATGGGTCTATGGAAATCACCGTGGGAATCTGAGAAGTATATTAAAATAAGACATTTCTATGCCCATCGGAAGAACTCCCTTCCAGGTTCAGAAGATAACTGAAATAGACAAGCAGATATTCCTGTGAACTTTCTCAGGGTGGCCATGTGGGTCCATGAAATAAGTGGATATGGTGGTACAACAGCAATGCAGATATGGGCTGAATCTAGAAATATTTCCTTTGCAATCTCTGAGGTACACACTGTCAGTGACAACTGTTCTATCTGCCAGAAAAAGAGACAGAGACTGCGGTTGGCTATGTGGTAAAGGGGGGGCAGGGGCGGAAGGCCCTGATCATAGCTGGCAAGTTAGACTAACGCTTGTAGCCCTGGGGAGGCAGGGAGCTATAAATGGATCTTGACAGAAACAGACATTGACCCTGGACTGGGCTTTACTCAGCCAGTGACAGATGTTAACACTTAGAATGCTATAAAGGAACCAAACATAAGATATTGCACCAATTTGGACAGCCAACTGTCATTTCTTCAGATCAAGGAACATACTTTACAGTGTATAATGTTGATGGAGTTTAGGACGCACTACCCTAAAATATGGGCCCTTGGCCCATATTGACCATCTTAAGCTAAAATAGTTTGAGAAAACAGCAGAAGCAGGACTGTCAGTCTGACTTCCCTCCATCACTCTTCTTCCCTGAAACAGGTCATAAAACTCCCATGTGAGAAGTACCCTCCCTAGGTGTCTAGGTGGTACACTTGGTTGAGCGTCTAACTCTTGGTTTCAGCTCAGGTTGTGATCTCAGGGTTGTAGGATCGAGCCCTGAGTTGGGCACTGCACGGACTTTGCTTGAGATTCTTTCTCCCTCTTCCTCTCCCTCTGTCCCCTGCTTGTGCTCTCTCTAAAATAAATAAATAAATTAAAAAAAAAGAAAAAGTAAAAGTACCCTCTCTGTACTAGGAAGAAGGAAGATATTCTTATCATCAGAGATCCTGAATTCGTGGGCTGAGGAATCTGTACAAACCTTGTTTAACTAACCCTTCTTTTTCTAGTCACTCTTCACCATTCACCACCACAAGTCCAAACATCTTTGTCCTGTCAATTTTTCAAAAATTTGTTTATCTAAAAGGTATAAAATCTTCCTGTTCTGGTCACTTCAGGGCTTCATTTCTTTTTGAAGATTCCCACATACATTTAAAGTTTTAATAAAATTGGGGTGCTTGGGTGGCTCAGTCAGTTAAGCATCTGCCATTGGCTGAGGTCGTGATCCCAAGGTCCTGAGATCAAGCTCTGTGTGGGACTCCCTGCTCAGTGGGGATTCTGCTTCTTCCTCTGCCCTTCCCCCTACCTGTGTTCCTTTTCTCTCTCTCAAATAAATAAATAAAATCTAAGAAAAAAAAAAAAACCATAAAGTTTTAATAAAATGTATATGCTAGAGGCACCTGCGTGGCTGAGTCGGTTGAGCATCCCACCCTTGATTTCAGGTCAGGTGATGATTTCAGGGTACTGGGATCCAGCCCCACATGGGCACCGTGCTCAGTGGGGAGTCTGCTTGAGCTTCTCTCTCTCCCTCTGCCCCTCCTCCTGCTGATGCACTCTCTAAAATAAATAATCTTAAAAAAATTTTTTTTAATTTGCCAGTTTAATTTTCAGACCCGTGTGCTCCCTTGAGGTAGCCACCTGGGTCCATGAAATGAGTGGATCTGGGGTACTGCAGCAATGCAGAGACAGGCTGAATCTAGACAGATTCTTCTTGTAACTCTGAGGTACAAATTGCCAGAGAGTTGAGTAAAACTTTTTCCTCCCTTCCAATGTCCAGCAATAGGCAGAGAGAGAGATCTTCCTCAGGTTAACAGTTTCAAAGGATTGGACTGGGCAATTCATATATTGGTTATTTTAAAAAGGAAGTAGGGTAGAGATGAGATACAGGCCTGAAGAGCTGGATTTCATGTCTTTGTGAGAGTATGTTCATGTTCAATACGAGTGGGGCTAAAGGAGTGTCCCCAGTAGATATTCTTCTGTTTTTCTCATAGATCTAGAGAAGAGGCAGTGGGAAAGGATGCTGTAGTGACTATGTAATTCTTGCCAAGTGAGGATAGTGGTAAAATGACTATATATATTTCCCTTCCCCTTCTTCCCTTATCACTTAAACTTTATAAAAAATTCCCAACCTGATGCAGTGGTCACAAGACCAGGGCTGCAACTACAAATGGCGAAAGCAGGGATGATTCCTAAGCAAGAAACTATAACTATGTTTTTTAAAGATTTTTATTTATTTGACAGAGAGGGGAGAGATCACAAGTAGGAAGAGAGGCAGGCAGAGAGAGAGGGGGACACAGGCTCCCCGCAGAGCAGAGAGCTCGATGCGGGGCTCGATCCCAGGACCCTGAGATCACGACCTGAGCCCAAGGCAGAGGCTTTAACCCACTGAGCCACCCAGGCGCCCCTATAACTATGTTTTAAAATATTTTTGTCAGAATTCCCTAGGGCCTAATGGAGATGAGCTGTGCCTTCATTCATCTGATAGAATTGGGATTAACAGTGAATGCAGTTATACTGCCTGGAGGTAAATCAGCCCACAAGTTCTGTACTTACATAACCTTACCCTCTCTGAATGAGAGCTGACCCGGTGGGAGTATTACTGCCTGCAAGCTAGACCAGCACAGTAGCCAAAATTTATGTTCCTTCCAAAGGTGGAAAAGTTTGGGTATAAATGAAGAGAAAGAGAAATATTAGCTAAGGGCTGAAATGAACAAATGGGTCATGTCATGAGAGAAATCCAATATAACACTAACACTTTGAAAGAACCTCAGAGCCAAGAGATATCTCTTGGCTAAATTTTACCAGCTTCCTGATAACAAATATATGCCTTCACCTTAAGACCATTTCTGCCTTTGGAACCTTACAAGATATAATGGAAGCCTGCAAACCTGAGTGGCCTTGCCCTGGCAGAAATTTTCATATGATGTGAGTATTAATGACTGAATGGGACTCTCATAATGTACTAGTATCTGTTAACTGTTGTGATCCTTTTGTTGTAAAGAATCTGTGGTCAAAGACTGGGGTGGCCTGTGGTAGAATAAGAAATACATTCACTCTTTGTCTCAGGTTCATGGCAGAGCTCCTCAAACCCTTGGAATTTCCCAATAGGATTATCCTGTCATTACTAGGAGTCCCTTTTGAGTACATGCTTATAAGGCGACAGAGTAGAGTCCCTAGCCAGCCTCAGAATGGAGTTGGTCACCAGAAAGACCAAATGATTAGAGGGTTGGACCTTTCAGCCCCACCCTTGGACCCTAGTAAGGGGAAGTGGGGAGGGCACAGGCTAAGCTCTATAAAAACTCTTGAACAAGAAGATATGATGAACTTTCATGTTGGTGAGTACATCCACATGCCTGAAGGATGGTGCACCCCAGTTCTGTGGGGACAGAAGCTCCCGTACTCAGGACCCCACCCTATGTAGCTCTTAATCTGGCTGTTCATCTATATCCATATCCTTTATGATAAACTGTTAAGTATAAGTCAATGTTTCTCTGCGTTGTGAACTGCTCTAGCAAATTAATCAAAAGGTGTGGAGGGAGGATTGTGCAAACCTCCAATTTTTACAACCAGTCAGTCAGAAGCACAAGTAAAAACCTACACTTGGTCGTGGCATCTGAAGTGGGGAGAACGGCCCTGTGGGACTGTCAGATCTGATGCCATCTCTAGGTAAATATTGTCAGAAATGAATTAAATTTGTAAGTCATTTTGCCAGTATTGCTGAGAATTGGAGAACTGCTTGGTGAGGTGTGGAAAACACACATCCTGGAGCCACAAAACAGTGTCTTGATTACTGTAGTTTACAGTATACCTTGAAGTTAGGCAGTGTAAGTCCTCCAATTTTGTTCATTTTTCTAAGTTTTTGTTTTGTTTTGTTTTTGAGAGAGAGGGCAAGTGAGTGAGCAGGGGAGGGGTGGGGAGAGAGAATTTTTTTTTTAACAGATAAAGGAGGCTAAATTTTATTTCCAATTTGCAAGAAAAAGAAGTTGCATGCATAAGCTGCAGTACAAAGGATTTGGTTTCAATATAATGAAGGTCAGTTTCTTTCTTTCATTTTTTTTCTTTTTTTTTGACATACAGGAATAATACTGGCTTAATGAAGATGAGAAAACACCTCATTTTCATGAGAGAGAGAGAATCTTTAGCAGGCTCCATGCTCAGCGCAGCATCCGACATGTGGCTTGATCTCACCACCCTGAGATCATGACCTGAGCTGAAATCAAGAGTTGGACGCTTAACCAACTGAGCCACCCAGGTGCCCTTAAGTTGTGTCAATATTCTTTGCACTTCTATACGAATTTTAGAATCAGTCTGTCAATTTCTCTTCAAAAGCCTGCTGGGATTTTGTCTTGCGTTGTATAAATCTATAATAAACTTGGGGAGAATTGACATTTTAACAATATTAAGTCTTCCAACTCATGAATATGGTAGATCTCTTCATTTAGCCAAGTCTTCTTCAATGTCTCTCAGCAATGCTTTGTTTTTCTGTGTATAGGTCTAGGCATTTTTGCCAGATATATCCCTAAGTATTTTATAGATGATTTGGGTTTTTTTTTTAAGATTTTATTTATTTACTTGACAGAGAGAGAGAGAGATCACAAGTAGGTGGAGAGGCAGGCAGAGAGAGAGGGGGAAGCAGGCTCCCTGCTAAGCAGAGAGCCCAATGTGGGGCCTCGATCCCAGGACCCTGAGATCATACCTGAGCCGAAGGCAGAAGCTTAACCCACTGAATCACCCAGGTGCCCCAGTTTTTGATACGATTATAAATGTCATTTTTCCTTTTTAAAAAAAATTTATTTTAAGTCATCTCTACATGCAATATGGGGCTCAAATTCACAACCCCAAGATCAAGAATTGCATGCTCCTCAACTGAGCCAGCCAGGCACCCTACATTTTTCCATTTATATTGGTTGTTGCTGGTATAGAGAAAAGCAAATGATTCGTATATATTGTGTATCCTGGAACCTTGCTAAACTCAATTAGATCTACTTGCCTTTTTACAGATTTTATGGAATTTTTCTACAGAGACGGTCATGTCATCTGTGAATGAAAATACTGTTACCTCATTCTTTCCAATCTAGAATGTCTTTTTAGTTTTTTCCTGACCACACTGGACAGAACCTCCATTATAGTGTTCAGTATGGTGAGACTGGACACTCTTATCTTGTTCCTGATTTTGGCAGGGAAACGTTCACATTTACTATTTCACTACTTTTTTTTTTTTTTTTGGATTTGTTTATTTATTTGAGAGAGAGAGGGAGAGAGGGAGAGAAAGAGAGGGAGGGGTGGGGAGGGGCAGAAAGAAACCTTAGCCGACTCCATGCTGAGTGCAGAGTCTGATGTGGGGCTCAATACCAAGACCTGAGCTGAAACCAGGAGTCGATGCTTAACTGACTATGCCACCCAGGCATCCCAATATTTCACTATTAATTTTGATGTTAGCTACAGGACTTCCTTAGATGCCCTTTATCAGGACTGTGTTGGGTTTTGTCATATGTTTTTTCTGCATCTATTGAAATGATCAGATTACTTTTCTTACCTCTTCTGATAATAGGATGGAACATACTGATTTTCAAATGTTAACCCAATCTTGCATTCCTGGAATAACCTCCGTGGTCCTTTTAATACACTGTTGGGTTCCATTTGTTAGAAAATTGTTAAGAATTTCCTCATCTATGTTCATGAGAGATATTGTTCAGTAATTTTCTTTTCTTATAATGTCTTTGCCTGGTATTGATATCGGGGTAATTCTGGCATTCTTTTTTCCCCCCAGCTTTATTTCTCTCCAAGCTTCAGTTTGGATAGTCTCTATTGTTATGTCTTCAATTTCATTGATCTTTTCTTCCATTATCTACTGTTAAGCTCATCCAGATATTTTTCATGTCAAATATTTAGAGCTTAATTCTGGTACCTCTATTTTATTTACTTTTTATGTTTTATTTTTTCTTCTGTTAATATTCATGTTTTTTATAAAACCTTTTTTTTTTTTAAGATTTTATTTATTTGACAGAGAGAGACAGCAAGAGAGGGAACACAAGTACGGGGGAGCTGTAGAGGGAGAAGCAGGCTCAGGAATGCAGGGCTCAATCCCAGGATGCCGGGATCATGACCTGAGCTGAAGGCAGACACCCAACGACTGAGCCACCCAGGTGTCCCTAAAATCTTGGATCGTCTATAAAAAAATTTTTGAGAAAAAAAAAATTTTTTTTTTTGAGGTTACTTTTCTCTCTCTCTTTGCTTTTTTTTTTTTAATATATAGGTTTTTTTTTTTTTTTAAGATTTTATTTATTTATTTGACAGAGAGATCACAAGCATGCAGAGAGGCAGGCAGAGAGAGGGGGAAGCAAGCTCCCCGCCGAGCAGAGAGCCCGATGCAGGGCTCGATCCCAGGACCCTGAGATCATGACCTGAGCAGAAGGCAGAGGCTTTAACCCACTGAGCCATCCAGATGCCCCTCTCTTTGCTTTTATACCACTTTATTCCAACCTAAGCATTTCAATATAAAACTAAACACTGGTAATTGTTTTCCTTATTAATTGTGAATCACTGTAAATGTACAAGTTCTATTAGCAGTTCAACACTCAAATAGATTAAATCATCTCTGACACATGATAGATTTCATATAATGAAAATACCTAAAAAAGGTAGCGCAACATACTGAACTGATGAAAATAAAATGAACTTTGGAAAACAAGGATGTAAGATTGTTACTCGTACATTGTTTATTCTGGTTCTAGCCATGAAAAAGATGGAACACTTCACAAATTTATATGTCATCCTTGCCGCATGGGCCATGCTAATCTTCTCTTTATCTTCCCAATTTTAATATATGTGTTGTCAAAGTGAATCATTAAGTTATTTTTTCTAGTAATTCCATCATCACCATCACTTCCGGGTCTATTTCGATTATCTGATTTTTCTCCTTGTTATGGGTCATATTTTCCTACTTCTTCCCTCATCTAGCAATATTTTAAAAAAGATTCTTCGAAAGAGAGAGAGAGAGAGAGTGCCCATGAGCAGGGGGAAGGGCAGAAGGAGAGGGAGAGAGAATCTCAGGTTGACTCCTTGCTGAGTGTGGAGCCTGACATGGGACTCGATCTCATGACCTTGAGATCATGACCTGAACCAAAATCAAGAACCAGATGCTCGCTGACTGAGACACCCAGACGCCCCCTTATCTAGCAGTTTTCATCAGATACCAAATATGTTGTTGAGTGTCTATAGATTTTGTTGTCTTTTTTAAAAAGAGTACTTAGTTTTTCTCTGGCACAAAGTTAGTTCCCCACAACTAAATGATCAACTAAATTTCGACAAAGCAGGAAAGAATACCCAATGGAAAAAAGACAGTCTCTTCAACAAATGGTGTTGATGAGGGAACAGAAGGTAAGCTGAGGACAAAGCAGAAGCTGACACCCCACAACCCCCCACCTCCATAGGATATATGTGACATTCCTCATGCACTCCTGGCTGCCCTAAAGCTAAGGAAAGGAAAAACAAATAGCTAACTAATAAGAGATCACAATCCTGCAAGACCTAAGTCTCCCTCAGTTTATAAATGTCTTAGCAACTTACAAGAACAAAGCATTTCTATCAATGGTTAGCTTCCAGAAGGAAATGTAAATACAATTAAATATCTTTATAATCTGTAGTCCATTGACAGATACTTGAAGCCAGCTAAGTGTAATGTTCTTCCAGGAAGCTCCCACCTATATCACCATTAATGCCTTGCTAGAGGGGTAAACAATCTTAACCAGACAATGGCAAGGCCTCCAGTATCCTGCAAGTCTTCTTTAACATATGAAAGTTCTTTCTTGAAACCTCCCTTTTCCTTACCTCCCCAACTCCATAGTATATAATCAGCCACCCCTCACAACCCTGGGGCAGCAGCTCTTTCTGCCCACGGGTCCTGTCCCTGTGCTTTAATAAACCACCATTCTGCACCAAAGACGTCTCTAGAATTCTTTCTTGGTTGTTGGCTCTGGACCTCACACCACCGAACCTCACCTATATTCCAAAACCACATCAGTGTTGGGAAAATTGGACTACTTTCTTATACCATACACAAAAATATTTTCAAAATGGATAAAAGACCTAAATGTTAGGCAGGAAACTATCAGAATCCTAGAGAAGAAAACAAGCAGAAACCTCTTTGACCTCGGCTGAAGCAACTTCTTACTAGACATGTCACTGGAGGTAAGGGAAACAAAAGCCAAAAATGAACTACTGGGACTTCATCAAGGTAAAAGCTTCTGCACAGTGAAAGAAAAAATCAACAAAACTAAAAGGCAGCCTATGGAATGGGAGAAGATATTTGCAAATGGCATATCTGATAAAGAGTTGGTATCCAGGGGCAACTGGGTGGCTCAGTCCTTTAGAGTCTGCCTTCGGTTTGGGTCATGATCTCAGGATCATGGGATCCAGCCCTATATCAGGCTCCCTGCTCCAGGGGAAACCTGCTTCTCCCTCTCCCACTCCCCTGCTTGTGTTCCCTCTCTTGCTGTGTCTCTGTCAAGTAAATAAATAAAATCTTAAAAAAAAAAAAAAAAAGTTAGTATCCAAAATCTATAAAGAACTTATCAAACTCAATACCCAAAAAACAAATAATCCAGTTAAGAAATGGGCAGAAGACATGAATAGACATCAGGAAAATACAAATCAAAACCACGATGAGATACTACCTCACATCTGTCAGAATGGCTAAAATTAAAAACACAGGAAGTAAGAGATGTTGGCGAGAACGTGGAGAAAGAGAAGCCCTCTTGTGATTTTGGTGGGAATGCAAACTGGTGCAGCTACTCTTGAAAACAGTATTGAGGTTCCTCAGAAAGTTAAAAATAGAACTACCCTATGATTAGCAATTGTACTACTAGATATTTACCCAAAGGATACAAAAATACATTTCAAAGGGGTACATATACCTGGATGTTTATAGCAGCATTATTAACAATAGCCAAACTATGGAAAGAGCCCAAGTATCCATTGACTAATGAATGGATAAAGATGTGATATATACATACAATGGACTATTACTCAGCCATCAGAAGAATGAAATCTTGCTATTTGCAATGACGCAGATGGAGCTAGAATGTATTATGCTAGGCAAACTAAGTCAGTTAGAGAAAGACAAGTACTATAGGATTTCACTCATAAGTGGAATTTAGGAAACAAAACAGATGAACGGATGAAATGGGAAAAAAAAAGAAGAGAGGGAAGCAAATCATAAGAGACTTTTTTTTTTTAAAGATTTTATTTATTTATTTGACAGAGAGAGACACAGCAAGAGAGGGAACACAAGCAGAAGGAGTGGGAAAGGGAGAAGCAGGCTTCCCACCGAGTGGGGAGCCGGATGCGCGGCTAGATCCCAGGACCCTCAGATCATGACGTGAACCGAAGGCAGACATTTAACTACTGAGCCACCCAGGCGCCCCCCATAAGAGACTCTTAAAGATAGAGAACATACTGAGGGTTGATGGAGGGAGGTTAAGTGGGGGTTGGGTTAAATGAGTAATGGGTATCAAGGAGGGCACTTGTGATGAGCACCGGGTGTTATATGTGAGTGATGAATCACTGAATTCTACTCCTGAAATCAATATTACACTATATGTTAACTAACAAGAATTTAAGTAAAAATTTGGGGAAAAATAAGTTAATTTATTTTTAGAGCAACTAAACCATTTCAAGACTTGTTTTTAAGCTTTGTTAGGATTGCCCTAGAGAAGCCTTTATTTCAGGGCTCATTTAATCTTTTCTAGCACCTGTATTGAATGCCCCAGGTATTAAGTTCTTTCTATTGTTTGGAACTCTAGTATTTCCAAACCCTGTGTGAGGTCCAAGTGTCATTCAGTTAAGAGTTCCTTGTTATTTTTTCTCAAGCCCAAAGGAGTCTCACTGTAGGCATTTACCACTCGAGAAATCCTTAGGAAGATTTCTGAAGTCCCTTCTAGATGTAGCAGTCACCTCTGCATTACTCTGTCTCATAAATTCCATAAATTTCGTCCCATATCTCAATCTCCCTTTTTTTTTTAAGATTTCATTTATTTATTTGAGAGAGAGAGAGAGAGAGAGCACAAGTGGGGTGGGGGGCAGCTGAGGGAGAGGGAGAAGCAGGGTCCCGGCTGAGCAGAAAGCCCAATGTGGGGCTTGATCCCGGGACTCTAAGATCATGACCTGAGCCAAAGGCAGCCACTTAAACAACTGAGCCCCCCAGGCATCCCTCCTATACCTCAGTCTTACCAAACTCTTGATTTCTGTCTCCTCAGTTCAGTAAAATTGCTGTGCTGTACTTGGTTCTCTTTCAGGGATGGGAATCTTTGCTGCCTTCTGTCTAACGTCTAGAAAGACTTATTTCAAATCCTCCCCACCCTGCATTTTCTATTATTAATGGCTAGAGGGCTAGTCTGGTATAAGATATGTCATGGCCCCCAGAGTATATGTTTCTGCTTATATAATTTTCTATCATGTCTTCTTCACTTATAATAACATGCAAATATACCATTGTCTGGGTATTTCGACATTATTTAATATTTGTCTATTGCTAGACCTCTAGGTTAGAGTTATTCGCTATTATAAATAATGGTCTGATTAATATCTCTCACTCAAACAAATGTTTGGATGTAATTTTAAAATTAAAAGGTAGATTACTTAAATGTTCATCAATAAGAAAGTGGCTATTTAATTACTGCTAAGTTCATTTATTATTAAGTATAGAGGCATATGTTAAGAGTTGAGCTATGTCCCCCAAAAAGACAGGGTAAAGTCCTAATCCTCAGTACTTCAGAATGTGATCTTATTTGGAAACAGAGTTGTTTCTAATGTAGTTAAGATGAAGTTATTAGGGTATGACTGGTGTTCTCTGATGAAAAGGAGAGATGTGGACACAGAAATAGATACACAGAGAAAACAACGTGAAGACACACAAGGAGAAGATGGTCATCTGACAAGAGTGATGCATCTACAAGCCAAGGAATGTCAAGGAATGGCAGCACATACCAGAAAGAAGCAGCAAGGAAGAATTCTCCCCTAGAGCTGTCAAAGAAAAGACAGCCCTAATGACACCTTGATTTTAGACTTCTAGTCTCCAGAACTGAGAGACAAACATTCCTGTTTTGTTTTGTTTTTTTAAAGATTTTATTTATTTTATTTGAGAGGGAGAAAGAAAGAGAGAGTACACATAAGCAAGGGGAGTGGGAGAGGCAGAAGCAGACTCCCTGCTGAGCAGGGAGCCTGACGTGGGGCTCAATCCCAAGACCCTGGGATCAGGACCTGAGCTGAAGGCAGACACTTAACCAACTGAGTCCCCCAGGCACCCCAAACGTTCCTGTTGTTTTAAGTCACCCACATGTGGAACTTTGTTATGAGTACTAGGAAACTAAGATGTCATACAATAAAGATTATGTGATTATTAAAAATCATGTTGTTAAACTTTCTAAAATATGGGAAAACGCTCATTATGTGAAATAGGTACCATTATTATTCCCATTTAACAAATGTGGAAACTGAGATCCCCAGGCTAAGTGCTAGAACATGATTTGAATCCAGGTAGATTCCTCTGTGCCCTTAACTACCAAGCCATACTATGTCTTAATTATTAAAAGCTGTAAGCACCATTAGAATGTTTAATGCAAACTGAGAAGTCAATTCCATTTAAATATAAACAAAATAAGCCTGGGAATCAAGAATGCAGAAATCTGAACTATGTAAGTTGGAGATAAAATGCTTTAACATTCCCCAATCATAATGCATTTTATTTATTGTCTTTTTTTTTTTAAGTGATCCCTATACCCATTGGGGGGCTCACGATCCCCAGATCAAGAGTCTCATGCTCTACTGACTGAGCCAGCCAGGTGCCCCTACAGTGCATTTTATTTTATTTTTTATTTTATTCTAGATTTTATTTTTAAGTAATCTCCATGCCCATTGTGGGGCTCGAATTTACAACCCCAAGATCAAGAGTTGCATGTTCTACCAACTAAGACAGCCAGGCACTCCCCCTACAGTGGATTTTAAAATAAAAATTTCACGGTGGTCACTCCACAGAGTAAACCTAATTGAAAACCTACATATAAGGAATCGTTAAAAAAAAAACAACACATATGAATTTACACTATTCCTTGTTATGTTTTATTTTCTCATAAAACTGTGAAAAACCCATTCCTTCAGTAATGAGGAAAGAAGCCTAGACATTAGCAGCTGGGTATAACATGGGATAGGCTATTAAGAAATAGGGAGTTCTCAGAACCTGCAGGGACAATAAAAGGAAGAAATTTTTAGATCAGAGGCAGCTTATGTTTATGAATAAACTGGGAATTCAGTAGGAAGGGTCAGAAAAGCTTCCAGGTAGAAGTTCAGTTGGATATGAAGCAGTTTTGCCTGTCACATCCCATTCCCTAAACCCTCCTCCCCATCTATCCAACATAAAAGAGTTTGCACTTAGTCGCCTTTTTGCAGTATACGCTGAGTTTTCATCAAAGAATAAGAAACTATCTAGTAAAATGTTATTGCTATTTCCTACAAGATGCTCACATTTCTTATATGAGGCCATTTATAATATCACTCCTATTGAGGTCCTATAAAAGAAATCTAATTTGTAGTTAATTGCTCAGAAAAGCTTTACTTTCCCATGAGAATATGGAATAGCTTTTCCTCCTCATACGGAAAGAGAATCATGTAGCTGATTATTTGCAGTCCAGTCACAAAAAGAACCTGAATCACCATGTATGGTCTACATACTTACATTCTATTATTTTCCCTATAGTCTTTAATTTCTTTTCAAATTATTTTTCCTTGATCCTGATTTCTAATTTCAAATATTTTAACTTATACTCAATTAAAGTGTTTCTACTGTTAAAGTATTTCTTGTGTAATGTTTCAAATCATTTATGGAATGAGTTTTTATTAATAAATAAACAACAAAGAGTTGTATCGCAACCCTCAAAAAAGAGTAATACAGAATCTGATCTAAATTCTTGCTTCTCCAGAGACCATGGGTGCTGAGAGCAATATCTTATTAAACAATGGCATTTTGTGTGGATGAGGAGTGGACACTGGAATGAACCATAAACACTGTTTGCCTTAAAACTTCTGCTTTGCATATGGGCTCACTGTAGGCTCCTAATCTTCATACTCTATGAGGTCAGAACAGTGCCTCAACCACCAATGTCATTCAGTATCTAGTATTACTAAGCTAATTCTGAAAGAATATATTTAGTTTATAACCTAAGATTCTCTGTCTCTCTCTCTTTTTAAATGATTTTATTTATTTATTTGAGAGAGAAAGAGTGCAAGCAGGGGGAGGGGCAAAGAGAGGGAAAGCAGACTCCTTGCTAAGCAGGGAGCCCAGTGTGGGGCTTGGCCCTGAGCGAAAGGCAGACACTTAACAGAGTGAGCCACCCAGACGTCCCTCTCTCTCTCTCTTTTTTTTTTTTTTAAGTAATCTCGCTGTCCAACATGGGGCTTGCACTGAGAACCCCGAATCAGAGTCATATGCTTTACCAACTGAGCCAGCCAGGCACTCCTAAAGATTCTCTTATATTGTATCTTTTAAAATCTGTGTCTTTAAAAAAATTCAGTTCAATTTACCATGTAGAAATGGCTTTCCTGTCTAAAGAGAATTTCACTGAAAAAAGAAAAACAGTTCTCTTTGGTACGTACGATTCTTGCTGCAGACATGCTGCATGGCCCAAACTGCCCATAGCTGGACTCCTGGTGTTGTAAAACAGCCAAGTAATGGGAAAAATGGATTAAAGGACCTAAAATTTCAAAAGAAAAGGGTAAAAGTTACATCCTGAACTTAGTGTCATCTTCTTAAGCAATAATTTCTTAGCTTTTCATTCTAGAAATTTCACTTACTATTTTCAAACTAATATAAGTGAACTATAAAACGTCTTTTCTTTGTCTTAGCCATTTGAGAAAGGATCGTATTCGGATAGAAGTTTTGGTACAAAAGATGGAAGGTGGTCAGAATAAGGTACTAACAGAGAGAAATACTTTTTTCAAAAGTACTCTTTTGGTCTTGAAGATAAACATTTGAAGAATAGCAGGCTTTGGTTTGGAAACTTAGAAAAGGAGGAGTCAGTTGATAACTAATTGGTAGAACACCATGAGGGTCTAGAATTAGCCTTTCTATTTCTACTGGTCTTCTGCCCCCAAACAGGTAAAATATAAGTTGGGGGAATCAAAAATGTTGGCAGAATCAGCATTTATGAAGTAGAGAACAAAAGTAAAATGCAATAATATTATTTACGCAGCAATATGGAGTACATCCGGTAATCAGTAACTTAACTATCAAGTAACCTAATTGTCATAAACAGTTAGGCATCCAATATGCAATTTAAGAAATTATTACAAATGGTTTCACCAAACTAACCTGGTACTACTTCTAGATCTTTCAATGTGTCATCTTGTCCCAGACCTCTTTGCATTAATACATTATTTCTTCTTCCTAAAATCTTCTGCCCCTACTTAGTTCTCTCTCAAAACTCAGCTCATAAGCTACTTTCTCTGGAAGCTTTTTACCACTTCCTAGTGCATTTAAGTACTATCATCTTTAATTTCATAGAACTCTATTCATATAACTAGCTTAACAGTGAACTATATCTGATTCACATTCTGTTGTCCCTCACTAGACTGTAAGGTTCTTTTTTTTCTTTCTTTTTTTAAGATTTATTTATTTTAGAGACAGAGAGAGCACAAACAGGAGGGGCAGGGGGAGAGGGAGAGAGAATCTCAAGCAGACTCCATGCTGGCTCTGTGCAGCTCAGACTCACAACCCTGAGCTGAAACCAAGAGCTGGACACCCAATTGACTGTGCCACTCAGGCACCCCAGCTGTAAGGTTCTTGTGTGTAGGCAACATGTCTTACTCATCATTGAATTTCAAGCACACAGAACAAGTCCTTGGCACTTGTCTTTAATAAATGTGGAATGAAGTAAGAACTGCTGAATGACATGTAGCAGAAAAAAGTAAAAATACTTTGATCCTTTAAAAAGCTAGTAAAGGGGTGCCTGGGTGGCTCAGTGGGTTAAAGCCTCTGCCTTCGGCTCAGGTCATGATCCCACGGTCCTGGGATCGAGCCCTGCGTCGGGTTCTCTGCTCGGCGGGGAGCCTGCTTCCCTGCCTCTCTGCCTACTGGTGATCTCTCTCTCTGTCAAATAAATAAATAAAATCTTAAAAAAAAAAAAAAAAAGCTAAAATATAAAGCTAGTAAAAAAAAAGATGCATGAGGGAAAATACATTATACACCTAGTTGGAATGATCTCTAAGCAATCAAAATGATTAGGTTACGAGCTTAATATTAATTATCTTGCTTATTACCTGTATGCTACCATCTCACACTCTGGAGTTGGCCATTTCAAAATAGCTGAATGCTGCAAGACACAAGACATGCAAGAAAGAACACAACATTTATTTAGCATTGCATTACTGCACTATGAGCCTCTGAAAGTTTAACTACCATGAATGTTGTTTGTATGTTTCTAGAAAATACCAAATGACGCTACCAGATCATCCAGAAGAGAATTCCTCTGGCTACGGCTCAATGTCCAAGCTTGTTCACCTCTAGATATTAAATGGGCAATGATTCCAGCTGCGAAATAACTGACTTCCACTTCAACACTATGTAGGAGGCTACTGATGTGGTCTATAAAATCCTTCCACATTAATTCAGAATGCAATTCTTGTACTTCGGCTATATTATTCTGGAAAAGAAGATATAAAAATTACAGTATTATGAATAATAAATGGCTAACTGACCCTTTGCATTCCAAGAAGGAACACATTGTGCCTAATAACAGTCTTCACCTTTTGTACATATGCCAATACATGTTTAAATCATTGCAATTGTCCCTTCTTTTTTTTAAAGATTTTATTTATCTATTTGACACTCAGAGAAAGACAGTGAGAGAGGCAATATAAGCAGGGGGAGTGGGAGAGAGAGAAGTAGGTTTCCCCGCTGAGCAGGGAGCCTGATGTGGGGCTCCATCCTAGGACCCTGGGATCATGACCTGAGCTGAAGGCAGATGCTTAATGACTGAGCCACCCACGTGCCCCTCTGTTCCTTCTTAGGCTTCCCTAGGCAGTACGTAAGAAGACGTCTATTCACATGGGAAACAACGGATGGGTTTCAAATTTAGACTGTGGTTGATCTTCCAAAGGATCTAAGATCCAACTTACTACTCTGAAGATTAATCCTCATTCTTAAAACTTCATTTGATCTACTATGAAATAGTAATTTTCTTCCTAACACGTTGATTTGATTTCTTAGGAACCAAGACTTGAACTTTTGATTGTTAAGAGACTGTTCACTCCCTAGCTTAAGTCATTCTATGATAAGTGAAAGTGAAAGGCATCATGTCCAAACACATACTTTGTAAGGACTAACAAATTTTCTTCTTCGATATGAAAAAAAGTGAGGATAGAAGAGACAAGTTTAACTATATATACTTCAGAATGTGTATAAATCTATTTTCCACCAGCATCAATGATTAATCACCACCCCTCTCTAATCTCACACATTCAAATAAGAAAAGGCATTTCAGGTGGCTTAGTTGGTAAGTGTCTGCCTTCAGGTCAGGTCATGATCCTGGGGTCCTGGGATTGGGCCCTGCATCAGGCTCCCTGCTCAGCAGGGAGTCTGCTTCTTTCTCCCCCTCTGCCCTTCACCCCTGCTCATGCTTTCTCTGTCTCAAATGAATAAACAAAATTTTTAAAAAAGAAAAGGCATTTCGCTTTTATTTTTCATATTCTTCCCTATTTATATTTTTTACATAGCATTTTTATAGTGACAAAAATAAGAAAAGAAAGAAAAAAAGAAAATAAAGAAACAAAGACTCTACGAGGACACACTTTGAACTTAAAGCTCCAGAGAAGATGACATATCACAGTGCTAAATTACAATTTACAATGAAAATAATCCATAATAAGAATAATCAAATGCC